>OX438537.1:23669157-24369657 GCA_949316355.1 Bruchidius siliquastri | reverse complement strand
AAGCTATCTGATTTTCCATAATCGTTATTTCTATAACTTTTTTGTTATAGCCGCACACAAATCCGATTTTAAGTGTTTTTTTACATGATTTATATCACATTTCGTGAATTTTGTTCATTCAACTCTAAGCAAAGAAACCCCTATTATTCCTAAATTCAGATACTGTATACTAAGCAAATATATGGGGAGCTTTCCAAAAAGCTGCATGAATCACCATTGTACTATACAAAAGTCGCTCGGTTTTACTTGTTCTTCTTAAGTAAACATTTTTTTCTTTAGATAAGTGAACAGTGGCGGTCTGTTTTTCCAGCATAGATAAAAAACTTTCAAACTGATTGAAAAACAATAAATATTTATACCAGGTGGCGTGGTCATAATGCATCGAGTTCTTTTCTGTTTGAGGCCATTTCATTAATTGCCAAATGTTGTTTAGAATTTGTGCATAATGAAGATGCTTCAATGCACTACTTTGGAGTTCCCTTGTATATTCAGCGTTTTGCAACACCTGGATTGCTGTGGTTTCTTAAATCGACTCCAAGTGAAATGAATTAGGTATATCTTTTAACTGAGGATGATTGAAGATACCAAAATCAATAGAAACTTGTTTCATGTGATCATAATTCAATCAAGTTAGTCCACAAACCGGTAACAAAATTTTTAAAAATGATTATTAGAAAGCAAACTAGCATAAATGCCGGTAGGTCTATACACAATAAAAAATGAGCAATTTCAAAACTTAATTATTATAGGACAACTGAAGGCCTTTCATGAATCCAAAAAATTCGAAAATTTCTCTTCTCTCACACACAAATCCAAATTTTTCCACCACCGAAATATAAAAAAAGCACTAGATACAAAAAAAACGAAACGTGTTTAGTATGTCACTTACGCTTTTTTATATACTTCTTCTGATCGTTACCCCAGCAAGTATCACAGTATATACCAACAAAATGACATACCAACAGACAGATCGAGAGGCAGACTAATGGGAATGAAGTGACAGGGTTTCTGGTTAGGTATATTTATTTACACTAGAGATATAAATTTAAACCTTACAATACGACTGCTGAGGTGTTGTGTTTTTTCGACGCTGCTATCTGGTTCTGAGGTTTGGATGCCCAAGAAGGCGGAAATGGATAGACTGGAGGCTTTCGAAAGATGGTGGTATCGAAGAACCCTTAGAATCTCTTGGACTCAAATGTGGAACTACGACAGAGAATACAAAAGCAGGAAGAAATAATTAACACCCTCAAAAGAAAAAAATAGAATACCTTGGTCATCTTATAAGGAGACCCAAATATGTACTGTTACAAAACATGATGGAAGGGAAAATCAAAGACAAGAGAAGCCAAGAAAGACGAAGAACCTCTTGGCTGAAAAACTTGAAGGATTGGTTTGGAATGACGTCGAATCAATTGTTTAGAACATCTGCAAACAAGGTCAGGATTGCCATGATAATTCCAGCCTCCGCTAGGAGATGGAACTTGAAGAAGAAGATATTTAAATGTCCGTATCTGCAAAACGTCAAGGACATTTTGTTGTAACGCCAATGTTTCCCCTTGTAGATTCTATCGAGTAGCCGGCAGTTTATTGTCTACCATTTCGTGCAATACTCAATAAAACGCAAAGTAAATATGTCCGCCAGCTTCACGCAAAAAGGGAGACCCTCGAATATAACTTTGGCATGTTGACAGAAAATAAACAAAAGATAAGAATGCAGGGGGGGAGATAACAAGGAAAGTTTTTCGTTTTATCGGCAGGAAGGAAGCTTTATATCCGGCGTTTCAGGATAATTAAAATGAGGTTCAGTTTGCCGAAAGTATGTTAACTAGGAGTGAATTAATACCTCTTTCAGAATCATCCCTTTCCACCCTAGTATGATTTTTTGTTCATTATGCAAGTTGTTGCTCAGTACAAATTGACCTTATACTAGCACTTCATAGTGTTAACCTAGATAACATTCAAATAAAAAGATTGTGTATTTAACACACAGTTTCACAAATAAAACTTTTTTCTTTCAGTGACGCATTGCGATTTATATTAAAATCATCCTCGGTCTGTCAGATTTGACTTTTAACAAAGACTTCTGTTGAGATTGACTTAGGTACCATTTACGAAAAACCCATTAAATCCAACATCAATGATATTGAGATTATTACTCACTGTTAAAAAAATTACCTATACTAATATTCGTTTTAGGTAATCTTAATAAGCTGCACTTTATATACATATATACACATCTATTGGATTGCCAATATATCCAAGCTACTGCCCACTAATCATGGAAATGCCCTAGGGCTGATTCCATAAAACAATTCGATTTGTTCCGTTCGATTTTTAACTTATTCGTTTTTTATATAAATTCAAATGAGTACAAATTGGATTCAGCTTTGAATGGGGTAGCGGTAATTTTATAGAACGCATGTAAATTCAATTCAGTTTTTTAAATTCATTCACCCCGTTTCAAGTATACAATGAACTCACCCTCTCTGCACACATTTCTTGATGTTTTTGGCATCGTAAGGGGTTGGGGATGATGTAGAGTCAATATGAAGGTCGATGGTGTATATCGTAGAGTGGGTTGCTAACAGCATCTGGAAGAATTTTAATTTAGAAAAACTACACGCTTTGTATTAAGAATCGGCGTAGTTAGAGGAACAGAAGGCACTGTAGAATGCAAAATTATTGCAAAATTTGAATTGATTTAAACATAAAAGACGTAGGGGAACTCTGAAATCTTCAACAATGACCTATCGTCAAAAGATATCCTGTATCTTTCTTTTGAATCCCCACCCCCCACCAAGGGTTAACAAATGGTGATTTGAGGTATGTCCATGTGAACCAAAATAATTATAAAAATTAATTTCTTAATCTATATTATTATCTTGAAACAACATTGCTATTCGAACAAATTTGCCTTAGAGCTTTATTGAAATCAAACCGATTTTTCAAAACTCCCCCTTATATCTTCACCCCCAACCTAAAGAATGAGGATCCTTCAATTGTCCCGTTAGACAAAACACAATATTACCACTCGACAGACACTGTTTTAAGAAACCCAATACGTGTTTCGCTTACTACGTTAGCATCTTCAGGGATAGAATAAAAAGTGAAACAGTTTTAATCTTCCTCTTAAGATAACACTTTCTTTGAAAGTGCTTTGGAAGTGGCAAAACTGTGTGGCGTTTGTGGTTTCTGTGGCTAAGGATACAGTATCATATAATTATTCCATAGTTTCATCTAGAGTTTGACTACATCAATTCAATGCTAGCTGGATCGAGTAACTGAAACACTAGATTGAGAAGTATACGTTTTGCTCTATATTCTTGCAAGGGCTCAGCTTATCTATTTGTCCACTGGTAAACTATAGTCAATTTGACAGTGAGCCGATGCTTTTAAATAAAGTAAAGCGCATCAAGGAGCATACGTTTTTAATTCTGTCAAGTTATCACAAAGCGATCGACTGAATGAATAAGTTAAACAAAGAACATCATATCCATGCAATAATTTATGACTACTGACCGAAGCTGCACCACATACAAATCTCTTAATTACAATCAGACCGAGCTTTGATAAATGAGACCAAATCCATTAATTCCGCGACTGCCAATAGCGATAACGATTTATAGAATAGCTGTATCAAAGAAATGATATAAATTTAATATTTTTCCCGGACAACCACATACATCAAGTCACCGCAAATTGTTCATTTGACTACGCCGGAGATAATATTTCCAGGAAGAATTCTTGCGGAAAAGGAGCAAAAACGATAGCACGGCTTCGGGAGCATCGAGACGTAATGATCCATGAGATAGTTTTATATTACATACACAAGGAGCGTTTCAGACTTCCTGCTCAAGCAGCTCGTCGTGCTTCTTTGGTATTCTTCTTGGTCTTCTTTTATTTTCCGGTGAACGAGATCGGTCATCAACGTTGCAGTACTTTTAATTCAATCTGGAACTAGGCAGAAGGTAAGAAAGTACAAACTTATATGTTGGTTTATCATGGCCTCATTTTGCGTCCCGCGTATTCGCGAGGAAAATGTTATTATAGCGAAAGTGATGCAATTTGGAGTAATGCGTTTTTGGGCGATTCATCATGTCTCCAAAATACTCTTTTTGGTCGATCTTTTTTATCTATCCATAGCTTTCTTGTTATCATGAGGTTTAAATAACCACTTTTCATTTCTTTGTTTTTTGTAGGTTCACAAAGCTTTCTTAGCCAACCCCACCAAAGAAGCAACGTTCAATGTTGTCATCAGTGTATTCATTCCTTGATAACAGAACAATGGTTAGCAGCCTTCTGGACCAATATCTGTTTATACACAGAATCATTCTTACGAAAATACAACGTTCTGTAGCTCAGAAATTGAGGTTTTTTGAACAAATCCTCAACAGTCACATCCCGAGGTATGACTTTTTGAACACCCTGTACAGAGGCTGAAAGTAATCTCGGTGTACTAAGGCAAATTTAAATTTTAATAAGCAACCGAAATAGGCTTGGGATCAGTCCCAATCTAATTTGAGTTAAAGTGTAGTCCTCGCAAAAAGCGAGTTTGTAAAAGAGGATTACAATTGATATATTTCGCTTAGATGTTAATCACCATGTAGACGTTTAATTTAAAAGAGATTTTCCTGACATTCAAGAATTATGTTGACGTTAGGATAAGTATCTACCCATGTCTGTAAGAATGACTGGTCTGGATTGTCCATTTTATAGATAAGGATATTTTACCCTTTTGCAAATCAATTATATCTCGATCTTAATAAATTCTCCACTTGATTGAACAGTTTTCAAGTTCGGTAGTGGCTATATTCGATTTTGATTCATCTTGCTTCCTTATTCCAAAAAAAAAATCATTCCAAATAAGGGAATCTAGGAGGTTGTTCACAAATTCATTGCACAAACAAATAAAGGTAATTGATTATCTAGATATCTATCACCCACATCTCGTCCCTTTCATTTTGTGAGTCGGCTCCTTTTTATTCATACCACCAATGATCTCCAACATATATTCTTCCGGAGTGACGTGTTTCGTGGTATATGCAGTAGTCTTGATTTCCTGGCTTGAATATGATAACCCTTCCTATTATATTCAGTGTCCAGGAGGCGTCCAGTGTTGTCATGGATGAACAACCCTATGGGGAAGAGCTGTTACAACCTCTGGGGGCAGCCATCTATTTCTACAATAATTCTAGGATGGTTGGGTTACCCCCTCCTCCTTTGGAGGATACAATCCTTCTGAGGAGACTTTGACAGCAAGACGTGGGGATACACTTCAGCATATGGAGGTTGCTGTAAGGTGAGGCGTGTCTGCCAGGCACAACTTCATGGCTTGCTTAGATCGCATACCAACACATACGACTAGGTTTGCAGAGACGATTGAATCTGATCCTTATAGAATAGTAGAGTTCAGTACCATTTTGCGGAGCGAAAGACAACACGATTGTGCCAATAAATTATCTGAAGATCATCGATATATCACATCAATCGAGACGACATGATCCTAGAAACTGTATAGACAGTGGAAATATAACATTTGAAACTCTCTCTTCTGTATCGAACACCCGACTATTTTTATCCACACTACTTATATCTGGCTGATCCTCAAACATTCGTATGCGTCATTCGACCCTCTTAACAGACGTCGCGTGCGGTCTAGATCACCTCGTTGCGAGTTTAAAAACCTCTCGTTTAAAACAAATCTTCGGGTAATATAAGAGACCAAAGAGGATAATTTATTAAAGCCGCTTAATATGTCAGGGGAAATAATTTGCCGAATTCATAACCACGAATGTAAATCGCAGATAAAGCCACCAGTGACATACAGAGCTGGATTTAGGTCTCCGGGGATCACGGAACATTTGTTATCCATAGAAGGGTTCATAGAAAAAGTTCATTTATCACTGTGCTATGTTGGATCGCTTGGGCTAGATTAATAACAAAATATCTGTTGATGTCGTCGAATGAATAGTAGATATAGTACAAAATTGTATAGTAATATAGTAATCTTGAGGTGTAGTCAGTTTAAATGAGGACCCTTAGAAGTGGATTATCTGTTTTCTGTCAAGCTTCTGCAAACGGCAACGATCGGTTTTATAAAACAAAAACCAATGGAATAAAATGTTACTTACGCTGTTTGAACGCTTTGAAGGAAATAGGTGAAGAAAATTGTGCCTAACTAAAGCACTTAGACTACCATTTTATGCCACTGTTCTATTTGATTTTATGGTCGTGATGGTTAAAGATGAATGCTACAATCTCTATATTCGACACGGTTATGAAGTATTTGGTTTGTTTTATTTAGTTTTTCTTCTATTTTTCG
The DNA here is from genome assembly GCA_949316355.1 of Bruchidius siliquastri. Classification (NCBI taxonomy): domain Eukaryota; kingdom Metazoa; phylum Arthropoda; class Insecta; order Coleoptera; family Chrysomelidae; genus Bruchidius; species Bruchidius siliquastri. The sequence goes on along the minus strand of OX438537.1, from coordinate 24,363,332 downwards.
TAAGCCCATCAAAATTTATTGACAGTAGGTCATTGCCGGTCATTTTTAAGCCTATGATAGTCAATAGGTCCATATGCCGAAATGTTTGGATGAACCAATATACTCGAAAGTTAGATGATCGGTAGACCTGCCAACCCTGATTCCAAGACGCCATCCCAAAATTTAAAAAAGCCTACTTATCGTCTGCAACAGTTTCATTTAATTTTTATTTCAAAAACATAATATTAATAACTTCCCGAATTAATTTTAATGTAGCATCTCCTTAAATTATCCCCTGTCTCAGTGTAGGTCGAGAGACGATGAGTGCCTTTTAATTTGAAGGAAATTGGATTAGATCATGATTTAATAATTTCAAAAAAATGTTTGCCGAACGCTTGATGAATATTTCATTGGGATACACGTGGATCCGGAAGTCTGTCGTAGAGAAATATTCTTGAGAACGCTATGAGCCGGATTGGCTGTTGGATTGAAAAGAGAAATTGATGGTAACCGGAAAATAATTACCTGAAGGTCTAACCTAGGGAAGTGTACATAAAAAATCTGATGTGATTTCTCCCAGAGCTCAGAACAGCTTTCGACATAACACATGCAAAGACAGAAAAATCTTCTGTGAGGAGAGTACTTGTGAATTGGAATCAAAGTAATAATTTTCAATTTGGTTCTTTGAATAAAAGATTAATCAGATATAGTTGAACCAAGGTGTTGTGTTTTTTCGATGCTGCTTCATGGCTTATACGCTGAAGAAGGCGGAAGTGGATAGACTGGAAACTTCCAAAAGAGGATCTCTAGGCCTGGTAGGGTCTCAAATGTGAAACTACGACAGACAATACAAAAGCAGGAAGAAATAATTAACACCCTCAATGGCAAAAACTGGAGTACTTTGGTCATGTTATAAGGGGACCCAATTATGTACTGCTACAAAACATTATGTAGGGGAAAATCAGGGGCAAGAGAAGCCAAGGCAGACGAAGAACCTCTTGGCTGAACAATTTGAGGGATTGGTTTGGAATGACATCAAATAAATTGTTTAGAACAGCTGCAAACAGAGTCAGGATTGCCATGATAATATCCAACCTCCGCTAAGAGATGGAACTTGAAGAAGAAGAAGTTGAACCAATGAAGAACGAATACAAGTGCAGGCTGTAATGGCCATAATCGTCATGTGGTCATCAGCATTCTGGTTCTTGTTCAAATTTAATTAGGTGTGATTCTAAGTGGTCCAAACCCTTCATCAAGCAAAAAAAATGAACAAGGACTGCAGAAACTAAAAGCGGAAGCTCCGAAGTGGTTTAATCGTAATTTATATCTCCAGTTTGGTATAATATTCATATAAATTCAACTAGTGATTACATCATTTTCAATTATAGAAAATTATGATGAACTCAAGAAACATTAAAACACGAAGTTTGGAGTACTTTGTATAATTTTTAGTATTCCGCTTAGGAGAGGGGAAAAGGCGCAGCATTACATACTAAATACTACTAATTACCATTCAACAAGTTCTGTTGTCATTCATTACTGGTGCGCTACTGGAATGCATCCGATTTCAATCACTAAAAGGGCCTAACTAGTAGTGGTGTGCCCATTTGGAGGGTGGCACGCGCTGAAATGGCATACCACTCTTTTCCTCTGACTCTCTGCGGCTCTCCGTAGGTCCAACCCTGAAAGGGAGGTCGGATTTGTGACCAGCGCCCCCCAAATTTCCCGCCTAACGAGTTTTTGTCCTGATTGACGAAAAGCTCACCCCCCGGATTTGCATCCACCCGGGAAATATTTTTTGTTACAAGATGAGTTAGAATGGATCCAAACAGACCATTCGATTTTGTGAAACATTTTCCATCAAACGGAATAAAACAAAAAAGAAAATCAATTCTATTATCTCTAAGTGTTGCTCAAAAGTCGGCGGTCAAACATCGTAAAAAATCTAAACCTATGTTTACTTCAAAAATATGGATTTTATTGAAAAAAATTTAAGGATAATCATCAATTAGGGATAATAATTTCACTTAAAGCCGAAGATACCATATCAATAAAAAAATTGCAAAACGCAAAAATTCTCAAGACATTTACATTATCTACAAATTTCTAATAACAGCACATTCCTTTTCATACAGATGCCATATGAACAATCACAGATGAATGTAATAAGCAGCTTTGCATGTAGCTACCATAGTATTCAAGTTTGTTGATGTTCTAAATATACACCGCTTCTAAACAACATTTGTACTACATTAGTTAGGTAAAAAACAGATATTCTTCAGAGCACAAAGATCCGTGCTTTTCCACTTTCAGTTCAATATATCTAATCTTCCTAATTGAACGATAACTATAACATGTTCCTCACATTAGTATACCTTTCATCTTTGGACCAATAATTAATTTTGTGTAATCTTCGCTCATTCCGAGATAGTCTAATTAATAGAAATTCTATCTAAGCACGCGTTGAAAAATGGGTCACATTTTGTTTCACAGTTGGCGCTTTAATTGGGCGATTGAAAAATAGGTCATGTTTATCAAACATCCAAATTAAAGAATTCCTTCGGCGATCTAGTAGGCTCAATTAAGACAGTTGAATGCGATTTGGTGGACACATCTAAGACTGTTTTTCATTAATAATACGGTACAGATACGAACATGTATCAGTAAGCTGCTTCGTAGATAAGAAAGTTGTATTCCTGGCCAGCTATTATATGGGCTCTATACAATGAAGTGAGACGGGATGGCTAGGAGCACCTTTAGCTCTAAATAGTGACCCAATCTGTCAGAAATGCTGGGGGGAGGACGAGACCTTGTTCCACTTCCTAGGTGAGTGTGCCGTATGTACCGAACACCTCAGCCTTGGGGCTCTAAATAGTTAAAGATTATTTTATATGGCTGGTTGAAAAAATGCTTAGTGATTCAAGATGTAAAAAAATCTTTAGATTACATTAAAAATCTTTTCTTGTATCAAATTATGGATTGTAATACATTGTCGTATATCATATATCTGATACATTGCAACAAAATCAAAACTCACAAACAATTTCAACAAATGACGATATCTCTGCACACCAAAAAGTTGCACCACGCTGAAAAATTAAACGGGTACAAATATATTCCAAGTAGCGTCATTGAGTCACGTTTCTATTAACCTTCTAAAAAACTCATACATTTTTATGACATACATACACATGGCACCCACCATACTCACATTTATCGAAATGTCCCTTTTTATGTCTTCTAGAGACCCAGCACATCTGCCGCAATGTCATAACTGCCATTTCAGACTAAACATAATAAAGATACACTTGTGCTAGAAGAGATGACATCGTGCATACAAAAATGTTGACTTTGCCCTATACGCATCACCCCTACTTGCACTCAAAGGCATAAAGTTGGTTCCCTTCAGTTGTCATTCATGTGTGGGTTTTCATGTGCCTGAGGGGACTGAAAGACGGTTTTGCTGTATATGCTTTAGTTATACTATGAATCCAATTCCAAATATACGTTAATCAAAACGATGCATTTGCACAAAAAAATAGTATTCACGTTTGATATCAGCTCAAACTGAATTTCATATTCTTGATGCTCTCACTTGGTGAAACTCGTCATTCAGATAAAAGGATTGTGTATTTAACACACAGTTTCACAAATAAAACTTTTTCTTTCAGTGACACGTTTAGATTTATATTTGAATCATCGTCGGACATGTCAGGTTGAACTGTTAACAAACGCTTTTCAGATTAATTACTTGCTAACTAACTAACTAGATTCTATCATGGATACAAAACTAGAGCTCTCAAATCTAGCATACTATGTATTCTGCCTAGCTATTTTTCCATCAAATTATTTATTCGCCATCGCTGTCAAAATGTCCTTAAGATATTCCACTATTTTCTGAACTGAATTTTGTTACTTTGGGGTAGTTTTTTCAAAATAAAACATGCTTCATATAGGCGGTGAGTTCTTCCCTGTTCCTTTTGTAAACCAAATTAGTCACTCCAAGCTTATGCAAGTTTTTATTCAATCCGAAATGTTAAATTCCAGAATTTTTCGATAATTAATTAATGCACTTTTGCACAGGACTTTCCTGGCAGACTGGAAGGGTTTCAAAATATACACATACGTAGAATCGACTGTCATTGATTCTCACACTAAAATATGTATATAAGGCAAGAGAATCAGCACGCCAATCATCTTACTTTCATTTTCATTCATAATATTTATAATTGTGGCGTTTTTTGGTATTCACTTTCTGGTTTCTCTGGTAAAGTATATGTCTACTACTTAATTATTCAAGCTGCAGACGCTGTCTATTTACTTTGGCAATATAAGAGTAAAGGATGCCAATTAGGGCCTGCCAAGCAGCTTCGAGCAAAAAATTATGATTTTTTTTTCACTCCGTGATTACCGTATAAACGTTCATACTTCGCAAAGTACATTAAAGCCTTTTTTGTTTGCAGAGAGCTTTACCTCGTTAGGGTTCTGCATTTGAACCGATTCCAACCTTTTAATCATAAACGTATTATCAATTTTGGCCCTAGTCCAGTCATCTTCTCCTTTATTAGAAGGAGTCAACATGTCCAATATGTAGGAATTACTATTATACCTGTTCTCATGATTTGATGTACCGTGGCTGCTGAAGAGCAATCGTAGAAAAATAATTTCTGTGTGACAACAATTCAGAAAAAATCCTGGTGCGAACGGGACTCAAACCCGTGTCTCCGGCATTCCTACAGATGCTTTCATCCGACTAGAAATTCATCTACATGGTGAAACCACGCGACATAGCACCACGCCAGGATTGAGGAGGTGGCAGAAAGAAGCCTCCCAATTTCCTCACTCAGGGTAGCAAGGGCCAACGATAAGGTAAGTTTCGGTAGAAGATTCTCACCCGCTCTTCCCTATAGGAAAGAATGGACGGGAGGGAAGATAATACCTTAGATGCTTGGATGTGTAAAAAACTTTCGAAAACATGGCTGTAGAAAGATGACTGCAGGCAGTCCAAGAGATCCATAGCAGGCCCCAAAAAATGTAGGGAGCTATGGCTATTGAACCGGGGAGAGATTCACTCTACTTGTTAGTAGTGATCCTCACAGGTCACTGCAGATTGAACAGGCACCTGACACACGTAGGAGGAGGGAGTGGGAGGAGGATGAGACCTCGTTCCACCTCCTGGGTGAGTGTGCCATATGTAGTGCCCTTAGGGCTGAGGTGTTCGGCATAGCAGAGTTTGACAGGAAAGAGTGCTATTTAGCGGAATGGTCGGACATCAAGACCTTTATTAAAAGGTCTGGAAGGTTGGAAGGTTCAACCCTAAGGAACTACCTGTCTGCCATAGTTCTAGTGATGGCCTTCGGCGTCGGCAAAAAGGGCCAAAGGTAGCCTACTTGCCAGGCTTTGCCTTCCCATTACTGCTGCTACTGGCACATCAAAGTTACATATGATTGCTGCAGTGGCCGAAGCATGTTCCTTACCGATGATACAGTGATGCAGTGAGGTGGCAGCTTCTGCACGAGAAGTTGGAGACACAGGTTCGAGTCCCGTACGCACCAAAGAGAATCCTCAAAATTGTCTCTATATTCTTCTGAAATTTACGGAGATGGAAGAGATTCATCAACAGAGAGAATCTACAAAGAGCATGGCAGATACTACTGATAATGGCATTGTTTCCCGGATAATCCCTTTGTTCCGGTATATTCCAAAGGTTACAACAGCTCGCAGCAGGTTCCCGCGAAACGGCTAATCTGACTGTACTGTTCCGTGTCTGTGTGTGTGTCGTGCGAGAGTCGTCATTATCAAAATGACAGCACGTTGGATCTAATGACTGCGTTTATATCGCAATTAACCGGAGCGATTGCGCTGTAGCTGCAGTTGCTTCATCTACATGTCTCTCTGCAAACCGACCGGCATAATAAACGCGATGACCGAGTCGGTCATTATCTGAGCGATGTTTAGCTATGCCATTTTTCACCCGGATCGGGAATTTTTAAACAGGCAGGCTCAGGGACGGAGTTACACAATTCGAAAAAACAAAGTTCGCCTCCAGAATCCCCGAAATAGACCCGACGGCAAACCTCGCAGTACTAGCAAGACAGATCAAACGTAAACAGCCTTTAGCTATTTTGCTGGCAGTACGACGTTGCCGTTTTGCACATTTCCACTATACTAGATGCGAACTTTACTCTTTCACAATGTGTACGTGTTTTTACATTATTAGCTTGTTAAGCTGATGCAAAGTTTCACAAAACAGCTGCAATAATGAATTGTAGTTAGGATGAAGATTAGAATGTAGGTGATTAAACGTGTTTACCTACTTCACTCACAATTTTAAAACTTTTGTTTGCAATATTTTTAATATATTTAACTGATAATTGGTAAATTTACTGTCTCTATTTTTGGACTACGTTGCATTTTTAAACTTCAAATAGACTCATCTAAATTTGATCTCTTTAACGGTTGACGGAAGATATGATTCTGATAAGTCATCGTCATTTAGTTAAGATAACGTAATATAGAGGCAGATTAAGACGGGGGGGTTGTGGTTCACATTCTCGCCGTAATGGCCTCCAAAATTTACCATTTATTATAACCCAACTGGTAATTGATAAATTTACTATCATTATCTTTTGACTACTAGGCATTTTTAAACGTGCATTTGCCTCTTTACAGTTTTAAAAATATACTCTTATTGATACATATCATAATTACCCTATTTCTATGCCCAAACATTTCATATTTATATCCACATAAGTACTGAAAATTCAACCACATCGCATAGGAAAACCGACAAACTCACCAGATTGAACCTAAATCCATGTAAATATACGAGCATCAACATGCCCACAATTCCAGTGCCAAAAAACTCAGAACGATGAAACTCCCGAGCCGTTGTAAATCCAAATAAATTTGAATTTACGGTGCAGGAAAAAGTGCACCTCAAGCACCGTAAAGTAATTCGAAGGAAAGTTTTCAAATCTCGCTTTGTGCCGAACTTTTTGAATGAAAGTCAATAAAAGTTGACCCGGCTTCGTGGGCCGTGTGCCAACATGAGAAATGAGAAATAAATCGGACTTTATTCAGCCAATCACGGCGTCTGCTTGTACGGCTTGCATTGGAAAGGGGGTACATTCTATAGTGCTCGATAAACGTATATATGAGATATGAGTGGGGTTTTTGCATCTCGCTACGGGGTGATTTCACGAGACTGCATAACCCGCTTCTTTTGATAACCAATTGTGTTTTCACATCCACATTTCCATAGACTTTGGCGCATTTTTTTCAGGTTGCTCTCTCTTTCGTTCATCTGTCATTCTGCCTATCACATGGACAAGTTGTCACTCCATCATTTTTGAGGGCGCCCTGGACTCCTGCGACTAAACGGTGATTTGTCGCGTGCGATTCTGACTACTCTTCTGTCATCCATCCTATTGATGTGTTTCCATTGCTTCTTTCTACCTAGTGTCCACTCATTTAACATTTTCTACCTTGCATGTTTTTATATTCTCACTTCTCTCTCTCTCTCTCTCTCTCTCTCTCTCTCTCTCTCTCTCTCTCTCTCTCTCTCTCGGTTTTCCAGTTATTCCGCGAAATATTCTCATTATGGTTGTCTCTAGTAGTGGTTTAGTTTTCTGTGTCAGGTCGAGTTTCTTAGTGTATGTCATAGTTGGTCTGACCATTGCCTTGTAAATTTTTGACTTGATTTCTACTTTAATATTTTAAAATATTAAAGGTTGATCTCTCGTAACTTGAAATTTGTGCAGTTGCTCAATTTTATTTGAATCAATGCGATTTCACGATTTCACTTTCCACGCATTCCATTGTGGGAGAAATATTGTATTCGCGAGAATGTTTGAATTTGAGGAGTTTTTTCAATGTTTTATGATGATATCTGCGTACTTATTTCCGTCTGTCTGTTTGTTACAGTTTTTGTCTCGCTACACCGATATTCGATGAGCGAGAGAGGGATATTATTTGGAATGCATGAATTGGCAGCAAAGTGATGAGCAAAAGACAATTTATCAGAACTTTTTGAAACTTCATTTGTGTTTTTCGAGCTTGCATTCTTTTTCGGTGATAATTACAAAATGTTTTCTGGGAAGCTTCCAATGAGCGGTCCAAACTCATACAAATTTCATGCTCCACAGGTTTATGGTTATTTTTGAATGTAGACTCTTCATCGGAGGGACTATGTTATCAGAATCAACGAAGATATCAAAAAAATCGTCAAATGGCGAAAGACTCAAACAAGTATTAAGACAAGGAAATCACATGGTTATCTGTCAGACGTGCTGATGGGATGACGTCCAATACTTGAGTCATCTTCCATCAAGTTTCTGAAAACTAATATCAATAATACATGTGAAACAATTTTCATGATCATATTGTCATCCAGACTAGGCCGAAATCCCAGAACCTTGGAATTGTCTTCTACTCTAGAAGGCTGTATTTATTGTAACAGCTTCTACTACTCTGGAAGATAGATCAGAACATCTCTGGAATAGTAGCGTTTCCTTGAAGCTGCTACACTCAATCCTGAAAATAAGCCTGGTCCATGCATCTGACCTTACCAAGGAACTGTTTAGCATATTAACATCAAGTGTCATCCGTACAATAAACATTCGAAATCAGATTTTCATCACGTTTTTAAACCTGGTTGTGTTCTATTTCTTATATTTTACAGCATTTTAAGGTCAACGTGAATAGACAAACAGCGCAGCGCTTCTGGAACCCAACAGGCTTTCTGCCTGCGTCTTGAGACACTATTATAAACAAGTTGCATGTACAGCATTTCACCTCTAGACTCGTGGCAACAGTGTTGCATTCCACCAAACAACGCTAACAAGTTAATTTAGCGACACTCGCGAGCGAAATATCTCCTCAACGCCAAATATTTGTCAACTTCTTCGCCAGCCCGCATTACGAGCCACAGTAACAAATTCACCGAGTCTCGGTACACAGTGCGAGAGGCGAAAGTAATTTCATGGTAGGATGTTGAAAAATGAGGTGTTTAACCGAGACAGTAATTTCCGGAAATTCGCTGATAGTATCGGGGGGTTACTGATCGTTTTCTGTCATAAGCAGGATACGATCGATAACTTTTCATAATTCTTCTCTCGTTAAAACACCTGAGAGCGACCGGTCATTAAGGTTTACACTTCAATTAGCATCGGCCACGCGGGTCTTGGAATGCCGAGAATTTTCCTGGCGAGAGTTTTTTTTATTGCGCTATTAGTGCAGTCACTTCGGAGGTCATAGGTTCCCTCGACCAATGGGATGATGACAGTACACATTCTCCCCCTCTTCATTACATTTACGCATTCGGTAAAACCACTTGTCAAATTCTTGTGAAAGGTTGCTAGTTTCCTCCTCAAATGCAGCGATTGCCTCCTCATCGGTGGAAAAATCGCCACCTCGTAACTTTTATTTGATCTGAGGGAATAAGAAGTCGCACGGAGCTAGGTCTGGAGAATGAGGTGGGTGAGGCAACAGTTTGACACCCTGTTCAGCAAAGAAATCGAATGTTATTGCGGCGCTGTGGGCGGGTGCGTTGTCATGGTGCCATTGAATACCCCGCAGACCAGTCTTTGGACGGCTCTTGCATAGTTCTTGGAAGACTACGGGTACACATTTGGTTATATACCATTCAGAAGTAACTGTCCTTTGATTTTCCAAGGCTACCGTTGTGATGTATCCACTTTTAAAAAAAAGATGCGAACATTTCCTTTCCAACACTCTTGGAACCACGAATTCTCGTTGGAGGCTGCTCACTTTCAAAGCACCAAACTAATGACTGCTGTTTAGTTTCGGGATCATAATGATACAACCATGTCTCCGGTTACGATATTCAAAGTGTTAAACTAAACATAAAATATAAAAAATACTGTGATTGAATCCGTGGAATGGACATTAGAAAGATTTGTCGATCCGCAAGAAGAAGGAAATACAGAAAGCTCAAGTGTATTGTATTCCCGAAACCGTCAGGCACCGAGGAGTTAAATGAAGTTGAAAGATATATTCAAAAGAAAGATATCGACAAAGATTGATGTCCTCTAAATTGGTGGGAGGTAAACGCAAAAAAATATTCATGATTATCAAACCTAGAGAGAAAAGTCCTCTGCATTCCTGCGAACTCACAGCTTCTGAAACAACAGGAAATATTATTCGTGCAAAATGAAGTTGCCTTCCATCGGAGAATGTAGACAACTGGTTTTTTTATATGAAAATAAGAATGTTGTTTATATGTATTTGTTTTATTTTGCCTAATAGGAAATTAAAATATATTGAGCTGCAAATAATAATGCTTTTTTCTGTATTCAAATCGGAATATGGATCGATCCAGATCCCGTTCTATTTTGTGAGTATCCCCAATCTGTCAAAACTTCAGATCCGTACTGCAAGAATGCTAATACGGTACCTACAGTATTGTGTGTGCCCCTAGCTTTCATTTTGATATTTTTATGTGTCACTTTTATGCCACTTGGTCAAAAAATATGAAAGAGGACACAGTCTTCATGTCCTCCATGGAAAGTACTGTTCAATTTTTTTACCTAATATACTTTTATTGCTATTAGATATATTCGACCGGCCTATTATCTTTTCATCCTGCTCTCTCGTTGGAGATACCGCTAATAACTGGTTGACTTAACGAGGGTTCTTGTAATACCTCTGAGCTGGAATTGTACAGGTGCTTATCTTTTACCTTATAATTGGTTTACTATCGAAATGTACCTGGGTTGATGTTTCGCGAGTACACGGTTTTGCTGCAGGCTCTCTTTTTGCTTTCATGCTATTCTCAGCCAAAAGGAGCTAACCTGATAAACAGTAGTACCTAGTGAAGTTACATGTGAAATTCTTCTAACATCTGTGAGACGTTTAATTAAAAAAATATAAAGCAAATTTGTTCCCAATGGAGATCGAACTCAGCAAGTACGTTAACTCCCCCCACTTCCTTACTTGTCAGCAGCTTGAATCTTTGATGGACATCTAGTGGCCAGTGACTGATACTGCTTTCAGTCGAATTCGGCCAGGATGAAACCATTGCTGAGACAATTGCGGAAACTGTCGCCAACCAATCTATTACGCAAATGGCCCAAATACTGATTCACCTCAACCCATTTTTGGTCAGCACAAAATGTATGGTTCAAATTAAAAATAAGTAAATTGTCTTAGAGTAATCACTCGATTGAGCATTCCTTTTATGTGTGTATTCGCTGCAACGTGGCGAATATTTGTCAAATGTTGGAGAATAGAAAATGTAACTCTGCAGGAAAGCTGGTGTATTGGCGTAGCTGAGAATGTTTTCTTGAGGGCATATGCATGCCTAGGTAAGCTAGATAACATGCTGATGAGGCTGTGGAGCGAAAATCGAATTCCTAGGGAGGGAAATGTCCACTTTATCACCCTAGCTACGCCCCTGTGCATCTTTCGTTTAGTATGATAGACTTCAAAGTAGGACCTATGCGATGATCCCTGCTTCATTAATAAAACAGCCTACAATAACAGACCCATCACCTGTTAAGGAGACCGCTGCAGCCGACAGCTCCCTCCTCCCTATTCTTTCGCACCAAGGTTAACTTGCACCATCAATCTCCTTCGAGATACTGCCCTGGAAGTAGAACCAAAGAGATTTTTGGCTTACTTGAATGGATATTTCCCCATTCCTTGATCACTTGCTTGTCTTTGGAAGCAATGCTATTTCTTTTAGTTTAGTTTTCAAAATATGTTACTCATGGAAACCACACGTATATGTCCTCTGAATACCTTCACAACAATCCCATCCCCATTCAAGTCATGTAGATAGTTAATTTGTTGATGCATCCAGCATATGCTGTCGGTGGCCGGCTTGCGACAGAAGCACCACAAATCCTCGTACTTAGTTCTATCAAAGCCACATACATTCAAAACCTGGCCGTCTATTCACCTGCACTCCATCTGCTCTGGTCCTTTGGCAAAGTTTACCTCTGGTGCGGTTGTTCGGTGCAGGCTCTATTCAAAGCTACACTGCAACGCAAAACGAATTCGCATTGTTGAACGTTTTGGTGTACAAGTTAGCATACAGTTGAGGATATATTCCAGCTTATTATGCATTTTTACCGAATTGAGTTGTGAGAGCATTTGTGGTGATATTGTAGCAGTTTTCTCCCTAATAGAGTTCTCATTATTGCAGCATCACTGATTGTGTTCAAAACACGGAATTTTTGAAATAACCCCAGTGGGTTGAGGTCAGGTGATTCTGTAGACCATGAGTGCCTGCCTATAACACGGTCTTGAGAAACAGCAGTTGACAATATTTTAACTGCTCGGTAAACATGTCACATCCTACATGAAAATAGTCTATTCAATCTGCTCGAAGGATTATAATCTTACGATAAAATAACCACCAAACCAAATCACCGAACTAGATTCCTTTCGCAGTTTACTGCCCTCATGATTACTTGATATTATATAAAACCATAAATTTCACTACTTATCTGATGACCCAATACATTGCCTTTAACTTTATTTGACCCAATTTGAGTTTACATATTTTATTGGGTATGTACAGAAGCAGTGAGGCCACGTAGAAGGACAAATCAATGTCAAGTGTTAGGAAGTTAGGAAGACTAAAAGTGTGGAATATGTAAACTGGTTTCATACTAACTAACAACTCTCTTTCTAAAGAAACATTCTGCCATATATATTTCTCAGACTTATCAAGACCTCGCTTCTTGTCCTTGACCCATAAATCCTAACTACACGATGCTTTTAAGTCTTTCAATCGGGTGTATCAGGAACTGTGTGCATGTATGGGAGGGTCTTCATCCCCTGTCCTCCTATCTAGTACCATAATTTGATAGTTTTTGTCAACATTGTACATTGGAGTATTTGCGTCCTTTCTCAAAGGCAAAAAGACAGAACATACTTACGAGGGTCACGCTGAAAGTTTTTAGATACAGAAAAACTACAAGGTTATTTAAAAAAAATTATTTTGGTTTTTCAACATATTCTCCCCCTACCTCGATACATTTACGCATTCGGTAAAACCACTTGTGAAATTCTTGTGACCAACGTTCTTTTGAAAGGTTGCTAATTTCCTCCTCAAATGCAGCGATCGCCTCTTCATCGGTGGAAACATGGCGAGCTCGTAACTTTTCTTTGATCTTAGGGAATAAGAAAAAGACCATTCAGAAGTAACTGTCCTTTGATTTTCCAAGGCTACCGTTGTGATGTATCCAATTTTAGAAAAATAAGATGCGACCATTTTCTTTCCAACACTCTTGGAGAGACCATTTTTGTTGGAGGGTTCTCACTTTCAAAGCGCCAAACTAATCACTGCTGTTTTCAAGCATAATCTTAGCCCAATCAATTCTTGTTGCTTTTTGCTCACTGGTTAGCAAATGTGGCACCCATCTGGCGAAGGTGATCATGAATGATTGTTCGGACCGCTGCCGATCCAATCCCCAGAGGAGCCTCAATCTCGGTGTAGGTTGTATGTCGATCTCTTTTACCATATTTTGCACAGCTCCTACAGTTTCCGGAGTAAAAGCAGTGGGCGGTCGACCTGTGCGGGGTTCATCATCGAGTGAGACCCGGCCCCTTTTAAACTCAGCAAACCAATTTAAAACTGCAGCCCTAGAAGGGCCAGAGTCCCCAAAGCAACTCACTGAACTTTCGTGACATTCCACTTGTTTTAGTCCTTTTTTGATAGTCATACAAAATCATGGCTAGAAAATCGCGACTACCCGGTTCCATTTTCACGTTAAAAATCGGCCAACACTTGCAATCGAGACTGTGGCAAGGCAACTACTGAACGATTCAAACGCTACCTTGTCGTGTAAGCACTTACAACTTTAGACAAAATAGCTGCGTGCTCAAACTTGTTTAAACTTGTATAGATTAGGCATATCTACACTGCAAAACTACGTTTCTTATTCATCAAACTCCTTTGCTAGCCATGCCAATTATGCATCGTTTCGTATTAAGCAGTTTACCACCATCTCCCTTTCTGAACTCCTTCCCCGAGAATTCAAATTTCCTGAAAGTCTCCCAAACCGAGCGGAAAATTATTTATTTTAGTTTAATGATAAGCCTTATGAGATAATTAATTCTGATTGGAAATTAGCCGCCCTGGGGCACAGAATCAGCAAATGAAGGGTTCGAGAGTCTTTCAAGTCGAAATTAATTTCCTTCAGAGCTGTAGTCTGTAAGAAGTATCTTTAAATATTTGACGAGATGGAACGATTGCCTGCAGGGCATTCAGAAAGTAATGTTCATCGAAACTTGTGTACACGTTACATTATTTGCGTTTATGAAGGCAAGTATGAAGATAATTAATACATATTTATTTGAATCTTCTTCCAATTAAGAGATAAAAATCGGGATCGGAGGGATAATATATAGATTTTCAATCCTTCTTTATACGAGAGGACTAAGAATGATCCGTACTAGCATCCAATATCTTTTACCACAATGCTGAGAAAATCATGGAATCGAGTTGCTTTGTCTTCAATCACATTGGCAATGTTATGAAGTGAGCAATAATAAAAAATGATTTTTCAACTCAACGGTATCACTTATTGGAAGTACATCAAGAGTTTGGAGCATTACATCATCATATCAAGTCAAATCAGGATATTATTGCAAAAAGTTTTAAGCAGAAAATATTTTCTATTTTCTGTTTAAAACTACATTATGGAGCGATTATATTTTTGATATGCTACATATATAAATTCGCGGTTCCACACACACAAAAAGAAATTCTCAATTCAAGAATGGCAACACAAAAAATATTATCAGTTTGAACCTAGAAAAGTATATTTTCACAACTAAGATTACAATGCTTTCCTAACAAGTATAACATAGTTTTTAGTGAGGTTATCATATTCTCCAACGGAGCACCGTTTCCTTCTATGAAGAATACTAACCTCTTGAGATTCGCTTCAAGTAATTCATTTATTTCGCATCGCTATCTTCGTCAACGCTATTTTAGCGCCATAAAATACTCCAATGCATCTTACGAATGTAAATTTATAGTGAATTATTATTATCAAGCATCGGTGGTTCAGTGGTAGAATGCTCGCCTGCCACGCGGGCGGCCCGGGTTCGATTCCCGGCCGATGCAGTATATTTTTTTTTAATTTTTCCTGCTCCCATGGGCCGGCGAAGAACTATAGTCTTGAAAAATGTAACCAGATATTGTGCTTTTGATCTTGTCAACTTGTCCCCACATTTTTTTTGATTGTTATACTAAATTTTGAACGCAATCAAATACCTCGTAATTTTATTCAACATATGATTAGAATATCAAAGTCATCAGTGATTCTTTATGTGTTTAGCAGCAATAAGAACAAAATAGTTATAACAATGAGCAAGGTTTTGGGATCATCCTCCCCAGCAATTCCATTCCAAGTCG
This sequence comes from Bruchidius siliquastri, assembly GCA_949316355.1. Taxonomy (NCBI): domain Eukaryota; kingdom Metazoa; phylum Arthropoda; class Insecta; order Coleoptera; family Chrysomelidae; genus Bruchidius; species Bruchidius siliquastri. The sequence goes on along the minus strand of OX438537.1, from coordinate 24,347,959 downwards.
CTAGAATTTAATATGGTATTTATTGGATGTCCCTATTTTCGGTTGAACTATAGGAGACAGTTTAACTGGTGAAATTGTAACTGTTCAGTCACGCATTTCATTTTATTTAGAAGCATCAAGCTGACGTTCTGAAGTCTTCAGAATGAGTTCAACTTACAGAGAGATAAAACTACTATTCACAATGAAAATTTTTACCAGTCCCCCACCGAAACATCTTTAAAGTTTCCCTTTCTGCTGATCGGCCTTCGTAACCTTGGCCATCTGTAAATACCGGTAATCCACGTACTATAGACTTTAATTAGCGATTCTAATTACCAGCCTATGGAAGATAGAATTTCCAAATCAGTCGATTCTCTTTAATCCTGGTCTTAGGAAAGTATATGTCTGTTGAATCTCGTTGAATTACAGGAGGTAAATAGAAGCTCAAAGTTTTCCTTCCATTCCAGTCACTCTTACCTTCCTTGTCTTTCATATTCCAGAACATGAAATTAAGTTGCTTTTGGAAGAATTGAGAATAGGACAATGCAGAAGAAAATACAATCCACACAATCGAAATAGCACAGACACATCGGCGAATATAATGTAGACATCACAGAGTTTCTACAAACCCATGTTATTTTCAACTCAAATATCATTGTGATCAATGAACTGAGCATTTCTTGATGACTCAGACTTACTGTATTCGAACAATTACTTAGCTACCAATACTCATTGAAGCTATAATTAAATATTTGGTCCCTCTTACGCATAGTAGAACATAAAGTGAGCAAAAACATCTTCAAAGTCTTCAACAACGACGAGCTCTGATGAATATATAGAAGAATACTATGTGTAAGAGCCTTCTACAAATAAAACCTATACCGATTTAACACGTCATTCATTTTTTCCTGCGAGGGTGTACATCCCCTAACACAGATTAATCGTTGCACATAACTTCACCGTACCAACTTTTCCACCCCTATGCTGGCAAACAAAGCCGCTGCTAATTCCTTTATACCTAGCTGCTCCTGCCATGTCATTACAAATTCCCGACAAATAGTCCTGCCTACCCCTGGTTTTATTTTCATTATCCGCTACAAGGAGACCCCCCTCTACTGACAACCCCCGATCTCCTCCACATACACACCTAGATGACGATCAACTTTGTAGCTGGCGTTCACCCCAACTTTCTTTTATTGCATTCTTGCGCCCGTCAAAGTTAACTACAGTGGAAGGTAACACGCTTGGGGAATACTTCATGGATTATCTCCCTATACTCCCCATACAGTGGCGTCACCAACAGGATGGTAGAAATGTTTCACTATGCATAATGATATAGTTTTCTACATCTTAAACTAGATGATGATTTTTTTGGATACTTCACTGTTGCGCCAGTAGCTAAAATGGTTGCTAGGATTGACCATGTGTTGTTTTGAAGATGAGTTGCGAGGCTAGTGCTTGGAAGAAGATGGTTAATTTATGGAGATGTCAAAGTAGCTTGATGCAAAACGACACCACCAGAATGCTTTCTTGCCCCACTTTATTCTCCTCCCTTTCACCGTACGATTTTTTTTCCAATATCTAATAAAACTACTGTTTGCGGTTGTTGCTCCTAAGAATTGAGTATCACATATCTTCAGGGGAGGATTCAAACCAAGAGATTACAGTTAGTCTAATATATCAGTCGTAAGCTACCAACATTAACAATTCAACGACTGTTACCTGTCAGAAGGACACGTAAGATGGCACCACGATGTTTTTTTGTCATCTTGAGGAATTACAGATCCTTGGGGTACAAATCTATTCGCGCCACTGTCCCTTTCCTCCCCCACTCTCTATGCATACAGGGAGGGTGCGAAATTGCTCGCAGACTACAGATAAGGTCTTCGTGATACACGCGAGAAAATTACCGGTTTCTCTTTGATGATTTCGGTAATTTTCTACGAATTTTGGCAGATGACGGAATTGAATCCAGTATGGGGAGTTCGCCCTTATTTTTCGATAGACACGTAATCATCTGATTGCGGTACAATGATGGAAGTTCCGGAAGCGGTACAAGGAAATTATTAGAAACGTGCAGAAAATATTGATTGCAATGATCACGAACACATAAAAAGTTTAATGATTTATAAATCGTTTCAAGTACTTGATACTTTGTTATATCGTTAACTTCTCATAGGAGCTGATCAAGGATCACAAGTAGCATCCAATAGGCTCAGAAGCGGACACGATTATGGAGGAAAGTTCAGATGCACAAATGCGGAGTTAAGAGTCGTAGTTACCCTTAAGACATTCTTGAAACTTAAGCAAGCTCTATTGTTGTTTCACAGATGGCGTTTCAGCTATAAAGCTTCCTTAGGGCTCAAAGGACATCTGTAAATATGACCCTAGGAGAACAAGTAACCATTGCCTATATAATACGGTCGATCTTCAAACATCTTCACGTGAACCAAACATGTTTCTTTAAAGATTACGTGAATTTCTCTATTTACTAGGTGTGGTCTTTCTTGGTTGGTCCAATTCGGTAAAGTTTAGTCGCACTAAAAACGCTGTGCGGCACACTTCAAATACAATATTTCATTATATTAGAACCACCAAATCTGAACACAACTGAACCCTATACCGCGTTACAATACTTCAAAACTAAGTGATTACTTCTTGCTTCGGAAAGATAACGAATTAATGACCAAATTTAGTACACATTTAATTGCACAACTGCACGAATGGAAGTGGATGGAATGTACCACCCATATAGTGTATTAAGATGGTGGGGCACAAAAACTCACAGCACAAATTAAACGAGAGAACATCCCCTTTGTTTACTACGCCACATCTTTTACGACTAGCCGCCTAACAGCTTTAAGAATAGTCTACTAATTTAGGAACACTTCTTCGGTTTTCTTAGACTTTGCTTTTAGCAAGACATCTAAATATTCACCACAAATGCTATTTAAAATCTCTAACATCTGTGTAAAACAAACACATACTCTGAAAAGATAAAACCGATAGTTCAATAACTTTTAAATTACTCTTTGCTCATTATAACTTGGTAGTTTTATTGGCGCTATTAAATGATGTACGCAATAACCTGCTAACACGAAAAATTAACTTTAATAGCGCCTTTCCGAAGTACACGTAATGAACGTGTAGTTCCAACTTTATTAACAAGTTGTTCGAATAGTTTGTGGTAATTGCTGAAATGTATGTAATTATTGTAATTCGCCCTACATACTAAGATAATTTCTGCAATAATTGTCGTTTGATTAAGGCTATAGAAAGTGCCATGATGTAACCTGTCTAGTTATTAATAGTTGCAACTTTTAGGATTCACTTTTCCTTACAAGAACGAGCAAACTGAAATGAGGCTAGACTCCGCCTTTAGTATCATATTTTCTAGTTAGATAATGTTATTATAATCATTATTCTTTTGTACGTGATACTGGATCCTTCAGCGCAGGAATTATAAACACCACATAGTTTTACCACTCTTCTTGCCACCTTTTCAAACGAGATGCCTATGTTAGGATTAACACCGAAAAATTATTGCTAGTTATTGCCTTATTAACCTGTGATGTGCTACTAACCGTGACAATTCAGCGTTTGTTATCTGTTAGAAGGACACGTCAGGTAGTCACGTCATCTTCACGAAGCTCGCAGAATCATTTCATTGCTCATTTTCTTCGCTATCTCTAGGCATTCACTACAATTAATTTTTTATAATCCAAATTGATCAAGTAAAACCCGAAGGACAAAGTTTACAAACTTTGTCTACCAACTCATCTCCAAATATCGCCATTGGCAACTCGCAAACTTAAAGGTTCTAACATCTAAGTTGTCAATAAGCGTTCTCATAGAGGGCGGCACTTGGAGATGAATTGATGTTGCTATCACACCCTTGACTGGGTTACGTATATACCATCCGATTGCTTTCTACAGTTAGACCGCCAGGCTATCTCACAAGTCTAGGCTAAAGACGAAACATGCATGTCTAAAGCTGTTCTGATGCATAGTGGAGAGCATCACCCCACCTACAATTGTTTGTCCCTGCAATTAGAAAATCGCAGTCGCCTGATAAAACGCTATTTAAAATCAGTGTGCTTTAAACAAGAAAACAATGACGTAAGCATTGTTAGTAACCAGATTTGTTCTTGGTCCAACTATTATCAGCAAGGCACAAATCAAATACACAGACGTACGATAGTGTTTATATACATATGCTTTTGGATAGTATATTTCTATCTTTATGACACTACAAAATAAAATAATTAAGACGATGTTCAGGTATATAAAAAAAATAAAACTTCAGCAACATTCAAGGCGAAGTTAAAAACTAAGATTTCGCAGCTTTTGGAATTGCATGAAAAGCATTTAGCCCAGAAATTGCGGAAAAACTATTGGAACTGATCCATTAAAGACAAACATAAAAAAATCTCCTCTTCATGCTTTAACCACGTGCACAACAGGAAAGGAAACCGGTAAACGATAATCAAGACTGTTCTATGGTAACACAAAACATCTGAAGAGACGAATGACAAAAGACACTTCTTACGTCAGTTACTACATTCACTGTACCAAATGTCAAATTGTTCCGAGTCAGACAGATGGTAAACACGGAAAGGAGACAAAAATTCTGATTCCTTTGATTTACGAGACGATTGTCACGAATTTGCCAATTCCAACAATTTTTTTGCAACTTCCGCACCAAACTTCTCCAGGTTCACTCCAGAAGAGCGGGATCTTTACCAGTTCAGTTGACTGCATATCCCACTAATTAAAGTTCTGTTCATACATATGTCGATCAACAGCAATCACAAAACTTGCTCCTTATCCGCTCCATCCAGTAAATAGATTCTACGAAATTATCCTGTAAAACTCTAAGTCCCTTCATTATAATAAACAATAATACTTTACTTAGCAGAATACGGCAGCAGGAATGGAAGAGAGAAGCACTTGGTCGCTCTACTTGACTTACATTTTCGTTCCAAATCCTGTTTCCCCCTTTTTCTCTCAACTGCCAGCAACCTTGATTCGAGTTGTGTATCGGAAGCACATAAATCAAGTCTACCTCGAAGACCCAAGATGTATGCGTGTGGTATTAGGACTTCACAGCGCATTAATCGAATCAGTCAGAAATCAGAATGCTCATTAGAGATGTCTGACGGACGAAAATGGATGACGGCGATTTTGCTCGTAATGAGCTTCCATGTTACCGACCAGTACCTGAGAGGCCTACATACAGTATCAGTCCAGTCGAACTAGATCTAGTCTTCCAGTATCCTTCGAATTGGTTGAAACGTTTTTTTCGATAGCCCTTCCATCCTTTTGAAGGAACATTCTCGTAACCCCAAAGCAAAAAAAGATCCTTCTGAAGAGTCTGAAGATGTTTAAGATGATAAAATCCATAGGTTAGGAGTTAGCACTTGCAGAGTTTCAAACTATATGAAATATATGTCGTTCAGTCCAAGCTGTATCAGTCAGAGTTTTTGGGGTCATTGATTTCGAAACCGGGGTTGGAAAACCTCCATAGTACCATGTTCAAGGTTGAACTGTAGTAAAGGCGTTGGAAAACTGTAAAACATTAGGAATGCAGGATTTTGGGGTTGCTAATTCTGAATCCAAGGTCAGTGAACACCTCCATCATGTCCTGTTTAAGGTCATTGTTTCAAGACAATGCTATGGAAAAACTTTAAGAAATATATATAGATGTTTGGTGTCGTTGAATCCAATTATAGCTTAATCGAGCAAGGTCACCTGTAGGTCAGTTCAAGTTGTCTCACCTTAACCTTGATATAGTCTCGAACTGCTATTAATCTGCTCCACATGTAGGCGACGTAGATCAGAAGATATCTCTGGAATCTAATTTCGGAAGCCACGCACGTCAAATGCTGTAGATTAGCGGTGTTCATAACCTTAAAATGTGATTTAAGAAAAATTCGCAGGTCTAGCCCGTTTTGGGGTAACTTGCACATATAAGTAGGAAACTTGCTCCATTGGTATAAAATGTTTGCAAAAGTCAGCTGTAAAATCTATGTCTGCATTCCTACATTTACTGATCTATTTTTGGTTAGAGGACTATTGAACGTGTTTCATCTAGATGTAATCGGTTTTATTAGTCTGGCAGGATTTTATACCTGAAGACGGTTCCACTTGATTTGAGGCGACATTTGATGATGTGGTCCTTGCTGTGTTATGACTTGAGGTGATCATACATCAATGTTCACCTGACTTTCGAAGACCAACAGCAACAAGTTTGGGCGCATATCTATAAGTCAACGGCAACTTTTTTTAAGAGCATGTTCACTGTCCTACTCAGACGTCTTAGTCACCGACGAGTGCTTAAGAAAATAACAGAGAATTATTAACTAAGTAGGAAATATCAAAATCATCAGCATGATTGAAAAACGGGAAATATAGTAAAATGGGAGCAAGTTGCTATACCTACTTCAAGGGGAAGATGACATTTACAATGAGAAGGAACGTGCCTATATAAAGCTGAATTTGGTAGCCTCCAGAACTCCTGAGTAGAAGAACATAATCAAAATTTAATTAACTCAAATATTGTACTTCCAAAAAGCTAGCAAGACGCCTGAAACGTCAGTAAACCTTGTTCCGTGACAACCGTACAATAAATATCAGATATAATATGAATATCCTCATGGTTTGAACTCAGTCCCGGAACGTAGAAATATATTTAAAAAATAAACCAAGCCAAGCTATGATAAGCATCTTCACGATTTCTACAAATTGCGGTTCCTCTTTGCGCACTGTTCATGTCAGATGGCGTAAACCGCCTTGAGACTGGAAATATTCTTTATAAACTGCAGCCAAGTAGTGTCCATAAATTTCCAATGTGGGAGTCGGGTTAATGTGAAGACTTAATTTAGCGAATAAAGAATACACAGCAGAGCCAGACTAGTATCACTTCTGTGATAAAAAAGTCGTCCATTATGTATACAGAGTTCTAGGTGGATGACAATGATGGACGACGTATCAAGTGCAAGTAGTTGCCTATGAAAAATGGGTATTTGATATTTAGGAGCTCATTGGAGAGATGTCACTGGGTCTATTGATTAATATTTGATAGAGATGGGGACCTAACAGGTGAATATGAGTTTGACGTAGGTCATGTGTGTGCTGTGTTCGCGGCAACCCGTTTAAGCTTGCCTTTGCGCAGGACCTTTTTTGTCCTCACTTCATGCACTGCCTGGAGTTTGTAGGACTAATTTGCATTGATAAAAGAAAGCGAAAACAGCATAGTGTTCACCTCTTTTATGCTCGGTCTCAACAGTCTAGAGCTTAGAGTCTAGATTTGTTGTTATAAAAAGAGCTTTTAAGACAGAAACGTTACACCACGTTGCAAAATACTTCTGAGGAATCTGTTTTATTCAGAACCACGGTGATTAACTGTTTTTTCTGATTTTGGAAGGACAGACAGAGGATTCAAAATGACACTTAGAGGTAGCCTGTAGTTACTCGACCTAACGTATGTGCGGTGGAAAAAGTTATCAGTGATTATTGAAGGGTGACACTCTAAAATAGAAAGATGCTTTTGAGATTGGATTGACAGCAATGCAAACTGTCGTGTCATTCTTTGACAAAAGCAAAGTTTCCAATTAGTGTACAATGCTTTTATTTTATGTTACATAAATTTGAGAAAGTCAAAAGCAAAAGGTTTCTGAATGTTGGATCAGGGGTGAATCTCAACCCCGAAACCAAGCAACAGTCGACAGTGGGGTGCTTCAAAAATAGGTTACGACGGTTTTTACTTTCTGCATCAATAGGCGTAAGAAAAATGTCGAAGTCGAGATACTATTCTTGTATACTAAAACAAATGTTCTTCTGTGTATGATGCATATAATTTTTTTCAGCATAATCTTAGTCTATCGATACAAGCTTGATAAAACCCAGCCTGGTCCTCGAGTCAATATACATCATAAACTCCCCGGCGCCGCACGGCGAAGGCAGTTGTTTACGATATCACTTTTGGGCTTAATCGCACTTCCAAACTTTTCGGCACCCGATAGCCCGTTGTTAACACTTTAATGACAGTGAATTATATTTCACCTCCGGTCGCGAAAAATAACGACTGCTTATTGGGTTTCGATCTCCGTACGAAAAGGTCGTTATATCGTAACCATTGGCGTCGCACTTTGTAAAAGCTTTGTAAGAGCTTCTATACAGACCTCGGCAATTGGTTTTTCATCAAGTATTCTTCAAAGTCATATTCGGGAACAAAGCATAGAAGGCACCACTTACATGACTTGATGTTGCTATCACACCCTTCACTGTGTTACGTATATACCACCCGATTGCTCTCTACAGTTAGACCGACAGGCGATACTGACAAGTCTAGGCTAAAGACAACATTCATGTCTATAGCAGGTCTGATGCATAATGGAAGGCATACACTTGATACGACTACGTTTTAAAAAGCAGTCTTTCTAATACCGCATCCATGATACCATATAGTTACTAACCAGGACAAACTAATTAATTTACAGTATGCATTCCTTACAATGCTTCAACAATTTCGCGATTATAGCGTCATTGGTATCAATCATGTCAGGAGCACACACACCCTTTTGAGTATGTTGCTATCAGACCCTTATCTGCTGTAAGTATATAACGTATTTGCTCTCTACTGTCGATCCATAGGTACTTATCATTTTAGGGAATAGACTAGAGGACGCAAAATGTATTGTGGATTGTGGAGAGTACACACTTGAATGTTTTTCTCACAGACTCACTTCAAAATATTGGTTTTCCAAGCGTAATTATAGAAATGATGTTTTTTCTGAGTATAGCCTTTTGTGAGGTTTTCTGGAGACGCGTATGGTTGTACCGTCTACAGCGAGGCACGGAGGAAAGATATTATTGTGGCCGAATAAGTTAAGTATTAAAGATCTTGTCATGTTTATGTTGCGAGTGGTTTTCTGTAACAGGTTCAAGGATATGGGTGCAAATTACCAACCAAGAGTAAACAACTGCAACCTATCATTTTTTCGATTTCAATAAGATGATAAGTGCGAAAAACCTACAATCTGTTCCGAGTTCGAAGGAAATACTATGTATAAAGCTTGATCCTATTATAAACTGACAAATAGAAAAATTGATTTTTCTGTAGTGCCTCATGTAGCAAAAACGCATTTAAATTGATCCTTTTATTTTCCACGCATAAGCATGGAAGTGAATGATCACAAAAATCTTCTGCTTTGATGATGTGTACAACACAAAAATACACGTCACTCATGTCCGTCGGTCTGACTGGTGATGATAAAGAGTTGTATAACTAACACACAGTTTCACAAATAAAACTCTTTCTTTTCAGTGACGATGATTTTAATAAAAATCGAAACGCGTCGTCACTGAAAGAAAGAGTTTAATTTGTGAAACTGTGTGATTAATTACACAACTTTTCATCTACTTCAAGATACTTTATTAAACTACCTATACAATAAGATAAGTGATGCATGATACACGCTCAAATTTCCAGTAACACAAACAATACCGACCATCTGTGGAATCTTGATTTTGAAATAAAGTTTGCTGAAGAACAGCACAAACAAAATTATTCAGTATTAATAATGGGGTGTGTACCTTCTGAAATTAATATCATGTCCGGTATGTTTGTCTTTGCAAGGGACAATTTATTATATTTGTCCAGGAACGGCAGCGCGGTATTTTGAATATGAAATCGAGCATCAGAAGTATTTATTCAGCGTTGTGATCATATCGGGTATATCGAAATGTTCCCGTCATGTATTGCTGACTGCATTGGTGATATTGTTATTTAGCTCTAGCCTTTGTATCGGGCGTCGTTTTGCTTTTACTAGGTAGGTCAATTCATTTGTTTATTTATGTGTACTAAATACACTGTTATGAACAATACATGACAGAAGCATGCATATAACAAACTATGAAATAATTTGCTCGTGAACCGGAAACATTCGAATGTTGATATAGCTTCCAATCGTATGCTGTGGAACATTCTAGATATAATTTGATTTGATTCAAACTCCATATTTTGTTTAAATAGTCGTTAGTAAATTATAAATATCTATGAAATAGTAGTAGTAGTAATGGAGAGGCAAAGCTTGGTAGGTACCCCGAAGGCCATCACTATAACTATGGCAGCAATGGTAGTTCCTTAGTGTCGAACCTTCTAAGCCTTTTAATAAAGGTCATGATGTCCGACCATTCCGCTAAGTAGCACTCTTCCCCTCAAACTCTGCTGTGCCCAACACCTCAGCCCTAAGGTTGCTGTATACGGCACACTCACCCAGGCAGTGGAACAAGGTCTAATCCTCCTCCCAGCACTTCTGACAGATTGGGTCTTTGACCACTCCTATGAGCGACAGGTGCCTGTTCAATCTGCATTGACCTATGAGGATCCCCACTAGCAAGTGGAGTGAATCCCTCCTCCTGTTCAATAGCCATAGCTCTCTACATTTGTTTGGGGCCTGCTATGAACCTATTGGACTGCTTGCAGTGATCTCTCTCCATCCATGCTTTTGGAAGTTCGTTATACGCCCAAGTGTCTAGAGCATTACCGACCTGTCCTCTGCTAATGCCCAGTTTAATTTCACTTTGCAGTTTCCTGATATACTGGGGATCTGACGATACATAACTTCAATATAAACAATGCAATCAATGTTTTCACCAATTCCCATATGCGATAGCACATTGATTAATAATAACCATGCTGCTAATTATTAATTAATTAAAATAGTTATATCAGGGTTTCGACAATTATTGAATACATATATGCATATTATGTTTCGCGACACAAAAACGGGAACAGGGATAATTATGTCATGGTGTTATCCTGCCATTCAGAATAATCAGGATAGTTTGATATGTAGTGAAGCTGAGGACTTGTTTGTATAGTCTCAATTAGTTTGTGAAATCCTCAAAGTAGCTGGTTCAAATTATTTAGTTGAGTCGATATTAATTTTAATTAAATTTAGTGTAAAGGCATCTTCCTCGTTTTGAATCGGTTATTTTTATATTTAGCGTTGCTAATACTGAAAACCGTTGAAATATTTGGATATACATCATTTCTTTAGGCCGCTAATTAAACACGGAATGGGAGGTGGAGATCTAGTTCACATACGTAGTATGATACTACATGTGCAATCTTGGTAACGCTGAATGAACTAGAACTGTTTTGGTGACCGGGCAATCTTTAACTGACCTCCTGGTAATAGCAAATCACTGACTCATAGCGAACGAAACCAGATGGTCCTTTTAAGGACCTCCACCACCACTTCGTAGTAGAATACCCTCGGGATAGCATACCTTGAACAAACGAAGCAATTCCTGAATGCGAATAGCAGTGCAGTCGATCACATTACTAATCTAAACGTTTTTCTGTGACATTATATCTATTTTTGTATGATTATGCTTTTGTTTCTTCATTCCAGAAAATTGAGGCAACCTTTGTATCAAGCCACATTGCTACACCTTTGTTATATTTTGTACCAGATTAGACTAAACTAGCATTTTTTCAAACTCACAAATATTTTCAGACAATGCTACATTTTGTGCTATGGAACTTTTCATCGCAACTTCTACTTTTTTAAATCTCAAGCAGGACATGTTTACCATTTATATATTTACTACCCTTTCTAAGGAAAAAAAACAATTGCGCAGACCATCTGGAGACTTTCTTCTCGCTATACTTAGAGTTTATCGCTTCCTGGTAATTTGTTCCTAACTACCCGGCATCAAAGACATCGGTGAAATTTACTATGATTGTTTTCCAAATCACCTGGAAACAACGTAGGAAATGACATCGCTCCCCGTTCGCTTCAATGAGGCGTGTCGAAAAGCCAGGGCTTTGATCCGCAGATTAAATGAAGGGACGTTTTCTTTCAGGGATATTATCACACCTTTGCAGAATTTTAGGATAAAAAGCACCTTTTGTTATGTATACAAAATGAATTGCTTCTTGATTCAATTTTTGCAATCGTCAACATTTTGTGATCTTGAACAATTTTAACTCTGTTATAGCACTAGAAAAAATGTTTTCGATATTGTCCACGTCAATTTCTGTCTTTAGCTTGGTATTTACTGCAGCCTTAATTTGCCTTCGTTCCATTCGATCTGTCTTAATCCTTGTTTATCGCAAGTATTTTATCTCCAAAGCATTTAATCGAATGCTGTATCAATTGTGTTAGCTCGAGTTTCATCAATTACAAACGTAACATCTCCTTCTATTTGCTAGCTGATCGATCATTTATCCAGCGCTATGCACAGACAACTCATCAGCATGACTGACCGAATTCTCAGTATTCTCGTGCCATTATGGAAACTTCGGCTGGTCTTTTGGAATCGATGGCCATATCGTGGTTCCATTTGCCTAGAAAAAGAAGAAGTAACAGAAGTAAAATATGCACTTATTGGTCTTACAAAAATACCTCTCAGGCAATGGTATGTGTTTAGAAATGAGGATTGGGATCTGATTTTGCAGTGATTGATACTTTAAATTGGATTAAACAAAAATGTGTGAACAATAATGTGTAAAACCAAGTACGAGGTAGAGTATCTCAGGGATCAATATTTTCAACGTCAAGAAAACAATATCCTCAGCTCTACATTTTTCACAATTTCATTACTTCCCCACCCATGGCGCGTGAAGTAAAATAGGTACAATTACTGTAGTCAATCAAAGAAAAAAATTCAAGACGAGAAATAATTGTTTACGAATACCAAGTTCTTAAAGTTAAATACTCAGGTGGTGTGGTGACGAAAATTGATTTTTCATCACTAGAGAATTGTAATTTTACTTGACAAATGAATGGGGATGACACATTGTTGCTGAACTACAACCCTCACACCTTTGCCCTGTGAAACAGTATATCTAGTATTGTAATGTTTCCAAAAACATTGGAAATATATGTAAATTCTGGAAACCAACTTGAAACTGAAACTAAATGATAGAACTATGATGGAAAAATACATTTATAAAAATTAAGCACAAAACAGATGAACCTAAACGTAGGATTAAATGTGGAGGAAAGCAAATACAGATATTTAAAAAAACAAGCTTGCTTAGAAAACAAATACTCCTACGAAACAAATCAAGGAAGATACATATCTTCATCGCTGTCATTATTACCTTCATTATTACTTTGTTTTCTTCATTTTAAAACGCACTATCAAGGAGTCAAGACTATACAAAACAAATAAAACAGTATTGTACCTACTGTTTGTACTTGTCCACAGCACACTCGAACGGCTGAATCGTCGAATATCCCGTTGCAGGAAGCAGGGTTGCCAATAGTTGAAGAATGGCGGTAAGTATCAGAATCCGGAATATTCGTAATAGACCTACTCTTTCAGACATTTTTCTGAGTAGTGCTATTTAAATAACGTTTGCGGTATAATTTTTTATCAATTTTATTCGAATGGAAACGTTGTAAGCCCTTTTTTAGAAATTGAAATAAAATACTTTTTATACTAAATAATGAACCATCATCACATAATAAATAACAAAAAATGCCAGGTTTCAAATAGGAAGCTCATTTGAAGAGGCCAATGTCGTGTTTTTCGATGTCAGCAAGACATTCGATCAACTATGACATGCATCTCACCTAAATATTTTTCCGTTATTCGAGACATTTAAATAAATGAAATTCAATTACTATAAGATATTTTCAGTCACCGAATTTGGTTCTGTTCTGTTGCATGACAAACTATATTACCATGGTGCACAACTCTTCAATTCTGCAAACTGCATGTCCGCTTAAGTCTGACGTACTCACGTCTGGAAAGCAAATTGTCCGAAAAATCCCCGGAGCAAGGTGGAGAGGTCAATCTGCTGCCCAGTGTCGCGTAATGTCGTTAGCAATGGTCGGTTTGCTGTTGTATGAGAGGCGTGTCTCGAGTGGGAGACACGGTTGAGGTTAAGAGCCCATGCGGATCCTCCTCACCGAAAAAGGACAAAAAAATAAACACTGCTAACAGCTCTCGTCTACTGCTGTGTTTATCGTTGCCTGTCTCATAACAGGGACCCAGTCCGATTTTTGTGATTAGAACACTTCTCTCGCCTATGCGTGGCAAGTAATCCAAAAAAAAATAAATACATCAGTAGGTAGACGGAGGAATGGGTATACGGATGGATCTGCGGCCACCGTTTCCAGATACTTTTTGCGCAGTGTTGCCTCAGCCGGTACAGCACCCGAAATCGACTCGGCGGGCAAACATCGTCGCACGTCAAAATACGAATGACACATTTCAGGTTACAGGGGGTCAAGATTTACCGAACAGTCATACAAAAAACAGACAAACAGATGACAATGGATCACATAGCTTTTCCTCATGAAATATCTCGAATATCATGCTTTTTGCCTTTACAATACCTCCCCACCCATTGGCGTGCGTAGTTTAGTTAAATTGCCGGACGAGCAATTGGAGCACGCTCCCATGGTCACATTTTGTGTGGGGAGGAAATATGAAACTGCAGATGCGTGCCCAATAGCCTGCTCTGCAATTTAATCATTTTAATGCACCTCCTGTAAAATTTGCTCTGACAGAGTTTTGATTTCATGGTGGCACCAATCAATACCATGATTTGAGGATACTATCTATGCATAACTCGAGTCAAATGTAGAACATCCCTTCAGCAAATATATTTATGTATAAACAACGTTATGGTGGCCGGGGACAATACAACACAAGAGAATGTAGTCATTTCTGGGATAATGAAATTTTATTTGACATTTCATAAAGCCCGATTTATTGACGCTGTTTGTTGTTATTGAAGCTACAAAATCGTGATAGATGGCGACATATATTTGTTCCCAATTTGGGACAAAGTGATAAAATCTATATTTGGGTCAACCCCACAGCACATTTCAACGATATTACATTACATGAAAATCAAAGGTGCTTACATGTGTGTGAACTGAATATTTACCAAATAAAGTGTTCTGTCAGCAATAATATCAGTGAATTCGTATTGGAAATACCATTTTTTACTTGATATCCTTGCTCAGATCTGGATAAAAAACAGCTACTCTGTACAAATTCATGTCTTGAAGCTTTAACAAAAAATCTGGCCTACTGCTCCATAAGAACCATAAACCATATGATTGCTGATTAGGCACTCTAGCCAACTAAGCTAAGCATACAATTCACACACTCGATCTAGAACGCCGATCATGTCCACTTCCCTGCAAGCCACTTTCGTGTCGTGTTTGGTTTAAATTGCTATATCAACTTGCATCTTTAGGATTAACAAGTAAATAATTGTTATTGCCATGCCTATAGCCTTTCAATACTCATCTCCCAATATCGCGCATGGTGGTGCTGCCCATTGACAACTCACGAAGTCAAGGTCCTAGCATGTTGCTATCACACCCTTGACTGGGTTACTAGATACAACCCGATTGCTCTCTACAGTTAGACCGCCAGGCTATACGGTCGAGTCTAGGCTAAAGACGAAACATTCATGACTATAGCAGGTCTGATGCATATTGTAGACCATACAATTAGACTGTGTTACGAATATTGTTAGCGTTAGAAACGAACTACCGTGGACCTCTTTCATGATCTTATGGACCATAATATACTTATCCTCCACCACTCCAGCGAGTCGACTTCCCAACAAAACCTCTCATGTTAACGATCTTCCGGCACACTACGCAGGAAATTGACCTCTCCGCAGATTTTTCGGCCAATTTCCTTCGATAACTCTTAACGACGAAAAAACGCTGAATCACGTCGGAGCGTTATGCATCGTTGATTCGTAATTCCTCATGCATGTCAATGTGTATCGGTTGCTGTGAATGAAGGACCATATTTCACAGCAATCTGCTGCCGAGTTTCAGCTTCAGATGCTCACTCGATTTACGATCTGAAGCCGAGCGGTGGTGCAGCGTCCGTCCGTCAAGCAGGCCATGCCAAGGGATAAATCATTATGCCGTGTTGCCGGCTCAGCATTACCTCCCTAATAGTCGGATAATTTCGACAGTGTTGCCGGCAATAGACGTTTTATCGCGAATTGCAGATTGCGAGGAAAGTCGGTTCTTCGGTTCGGTCTTCCTTTTGCCCTTTTATAACTCGGAAGGTATCATTTGGATTTTCAAGGTTCCTAATATGCCACGACCGCAGAAGCTTTTAAAAGGGAATGCATTGATAGCGAAGTAATTGTATAAACATAAATGAAATAGGAAACATCCAAACGTTTTGGAGGGTGTTGATAAGTTTCTATAAAATTCTTGGCAAATTAAAAAATTGGGGGTAAGTGATGGTACAGCTAAAATCTCATTTTTTGCCACATACATATGAGACATTTATTATTGTTTTTTTAGATATTTGCCTTAAAAACAGAGAAATGGTAGATTTACTTTCGAATAATTTTATGCATATATTATATCTATATACTCGTATATCTCATGACATATGGCAACACCGCTGTTGACCATTCAGTCGATTCATCCCCGAAGCCATGTCGGGACTGTCGGGGCCACGTATTACGAATAATTAATATATGCGGGGCAAACGAAATTCCCTACTTATTACGGAAGATTGCGTTTTACGCGTCCAGTATTTCAGGAAAGGGGACCAGGGAAGAGGGTGGACATAAGTCAAAGTGGCTGGAACGATAAATCTGTCAAGCAGCAGTAGGCGATGGTGGAGCGATGGGGGTGGCTGCCGCTTCCGCACCACAAGAAACGTCTAATAAATTGAAAATACGCTTGGCTCTGATGAAATCGTTGCAGTGAATAGAAATTAGACCAGTCAAATATGGTAGCCTTTTGCTGATCAATGGTACATTCTCCCTGAAAGCAGTCCGGAGTCTATTTGAATTATCATTTTGAGTTCGATCGAAAATTCGATTTTCTGATACATGGTTATAAATTGAATACCATTTCACGTTGCTTAAACGGCGTTTAATTCTATTTTCAACCTATTTAGTTTTTACTTCACACACAAATCGCGAAAATTTTCAATTACAGATATTGTGTTTTCTTTATCTTTTACGACATATTATTATAACATCACGAAAGAACCAATTTCACCTATTTATATCGGTCTTTCTGTATCTGTTCCAGAGTGAAACAAATTAACCCATTGTGTTTATTTGCTTTTATGATCGACCTGAGATCACAGGAACAGTTCTCTACTGATTCCGTGTTTCTGCCGCCGTCGCAATTCAGCCTAGTCGTGAAATGTGGTGGAGAGGTCTGCGTCATTATTTATGTTTTATTTTTGACTTAAAATATATATAGGCACAATTCGAAATGCACTAAATATGTATGTATTCTGTTCTTGAGTCACATGTATCGCGAAATTGTAATTCCATGGATATTTAAAGCATATATAATTTTTCAACCATCTAACAAGTAAGGATAATTATTGTGGTGTACATTTTATTAATGATAAAATTCTGGTACTTTGTTTGGTACTTTCCGAATTGTAAAGTGGTCAAGGATTATCAGACAGACAGACAGATCGATGAAAGTGAGTTCCATGGTGTTCCATGGTATATCATATATTATAACGTCATAGAACTACTGATCAGTTTTTATTAGTTAATATTATCCATACAAAACTACATGAAAAGATATATTGTTTTAATTATGTGGATAAGTGTGCAAGATTTTCGAATAGAGTGTTACTAAACTATGTATCTAAGGCCCAGGAAACTGAAATTAGGAAGAATGAAAGCGGGGACAAATGAATCACTCCCCACCTTTAAAAATCTGAGCCTTTATTTTGACATCTGCTGTTGATTTTTACATAGGTTTCAGGATGTGTTAATATGGTGCAAATAAGAGTGTAGGAAGTCTTAATGGTATTCGGGTCAAGTGTGATGTATTAAGGGATGAATTAAAATAATTGGTGGCTATGTAAAAAGTGAAACCCTGATTTAATGTGGCGCTTCCCAGATAATTGAGAAAAATATATATTTCCTACGAAAATTGATCTCTCCTTGTGTTAGTGAGAGCGGAAATAGATCTTGATTTTGCAGTTCTGCTAGGAAGATTTATGGTACCTGCTGGGTATCAAGTCATAATGAAAGAAAATAGGAGATGTTTGGAGGTCATAGATAAATTTTGCATCGTAAACAGATTTGGTTAGAGGTAATATTTAATTATCGTGCTATGACAACGCAAAAAAAAAGATAGGTATTTCAGAAATTGATAGTTTGCATATATAAATATTTCTACGTCAAAATAATAAGCGTAATATCAGAAAAACGAAGTTTCGTCAAGTGTTAATTTGCAGCACAACGTCATCGAAATATATATTCAACTCTCGTGTAAAAATTTCCTTATTTACCTTTTAAGAAGGAATTATCAGAGCTGTGAAATTTTGTGGAAATCTATATCTAAGTGACAAAGCAATCATCAAAATTAAAACAAAACAGTAATAACGTCGTCAAAATCGCTACTGAGTGGTTTTGAAGACCTTGGATATTGGGATTTAGAAATGGGAAATTTTTAGACGTGATACTCGAACAAAGATCTATTATGGAGTAATTCAAAATTCCCATTATAACCACATTCCAACTTCATAGTATATTTCACAAAATCCTCTCTATTATCAGACTGTTCGAATTGAATTTAGCAGCTAAACAATTCTAAATTTATCCAACTTGATATTTAAGATCATTTGCTGTGCTGATAGATGTTGAGCGGTTAGTTTCTCATTACTTATATTGAAAGTTGCATTCAACTAAATGCATCTTTTAAACGCCGCCTGGACCTTTTTTAGTACTCTACGAAAGGTGACGACGACATATCATTAATCCTGTTAACTCTCGTCCACACACCACGAGGGAAAAAGATCCTAGTAGTAACTTTAGATTCCCGCAAAACTTTTAATTGGCGAAGTAATGAAGCGACGCCATTACAACCACAGCGTAACGTAAACGGATAATGGAGATATCCGATACCTCTCCACTACGTGGTTGGTATATAGAGAAATGACCCAGGATTGGCGGTTTAGAGCATCTTTTTATTTGTAGCTCGGAAACGTGATACGATGTCGGCTCTCATATGACCATTCATTAAAATTTAGAAATTTCAATTTATATTCAGTGTAGTTGTACAGAAAAAAAGATCTACACCCAATAGAAATTATGGCCCTGACTGAAGTGATAGGGAAGCGGAAAGTGGCTGGTATACCCAACAGTTACCTTGATTGAAGATCCTGTTTACTTAGATTAAGACCTGGATTTCTTTGGAGACACGTATATGTAGATAGGAGGTGCCCTGACAGGTTGGCAAAAAAAAATTCCTCTAAGACAGACACAAGAAAGAAAAAAATTATTTAATAGAAAAATAGCTGGACAAGGTAAATAGTATGCTAGATTTGAGAGCTCTAGTTTTGTATCCATGATAGGATCTAGTTAGTTAGTAGGCAAGTAATCTGAGTAGCCTTCTTAGCAGTAAAATCTGACAGTCCAACGATGATTTAAATATAAATCGAAACGCGTTACTGAAATAAAAATAGTTTCATTTGTGAAACTGTGTGTTACTTACCAGAATGTTTTGTTTTGCATCAGTAGAAATAAGATTTCTGCAATGATAACTTCTCTAAAGTATTTACTTTCTCTTTCAAGGTTATTGTCATTGCGTTTTTTTGTAATTCATCGACCTTTCTTCACTACTTTTGGGCTTGTAGAGTCTTAACTATCCAAATCACCAAAAATCTTATTTCTGAAGAATAAAAACATATTGGTAATTATACTGGCATAAACATGTTATTGTTAATGTGTCATTGTTTGACTTTGTTAATATCATCACGCCAGTTCACCTGAAGATAGTAAAGCAATCGGAACGTCATGACACTCACAAATAAATAGACAATGGAAGTGAGGAATACAACCTTCGAAGATAACTTTGTAGTTTACTTGTAGTTATATCAATAATTCAGGCCGCATTGCGGGGATCTTTTCATCCATGTTACTATTTTACAATAACACCAATCGTAATTGTTACTTCTGATATCATTGCAGAATAATTTTTTTTAATATTTCTGTAATCCATGACAGTAACTCCGCTCTCCGGTAATTATTGACAAGCGAACCCAGAATTACATTCATTGTGAATATCTCGATGTCAAATATTTGTTTTTTAGAAACTTCTCTAGGTTAGCAGACGCATGTGCTCATTTCGTGAAAATAATTCCCAGAGCCTCGGGGTTGGCATTTTTCCGTATGTTATCGACCCCATAATACAAGTACTATGTACTTTTAATTGCAGCAAAACTAGTTCATACTTCCCAGATAAACAAAACGAGCACTTAAACACACAACACCGTAATCAAGAATGTAGTTTGAAAAAATGCCTCTGGCTACAAAAACAAATGAGTCACATTTATCCTGGTTCCCCAAACAGACGTAAATACGATAGCATTGTCTGCTGTCACTATCATTAAAACACATCTGAGTCAAAAAGGCATTTATCTAGTTGTCTTCGCATAGCGACCACGAACTAATATTTTACGTTTCTTGTAGTCGCATACCAAACAATTAGAAAAAAGCTTCAAGCGAGATGCGGCATACCACTCAACGGGTTTCAACGCTGACGGGTATTTTTAAGTTCCTAGCAACGTGGTTAATTTGCTTTGGTGCGTGAAGTACTAATTATTATTGGGTTGATGATAAAATTATGAACAGGCATGAGATGTGTACCATATTGTCTAGTAGGGTGGCCTGACTGCGATGGATCTTGAGGTGTGAGGTTATTTCTGCAGCATTATAATACGTAGTCAGGAAGGCAGCGCCGCCAGTTTTGGTGAAGGCATTTATACCATGGTATTAGTACCTCTTGTGTATTAATAATAGGCTTAGCGCGGTCCCGATGATTCCCTTCTTCGTGGCATGATAGGAACATGTTCACCAGTTCACCTGAAGACGATTGAAGATAGCATATCAATCAAAACGTTGTGATACTCAAAAATTTCATAGACAATGGAAGTCCGAAATAAAACTTTTGAAAAATGTTGCTATTGCAATAACCTCCTACGTTAGAATAATGCACATATCTTCCGTTAAAGTTGGATTGCTACTCTATTACTGTTAATGAAACTCCTCCAGCCATACTCCGGAGAAATAAAGGAGGGATAAAGGCATATCATACAAAAGATACTCTCATGACTTTAGTCAAACATTTGCAAACGTTCGAAATGCAATACTGCAAAGACCTGCGCACCTTTATTAAACTGCAGGAATGGAAGGTTGGCTGTGCATTCGAAACAGCAATTTCCTTCAAACCTAATTTATAAAATGGAACGTTCTTATTCTAACGGCGAAGGTGGATTTTAATATGAAGAGAACTTGGAAAAATTAATTACGCTAGATAAGCCAGACTTAAAGGCACGTGAGATTAATTTCTAGCTGAAGGCAGGACCGGACTGCAGCTTTCCAATATGTTCGATATCATATCCTATGTGTAAATTCTGATAGACTAGATAAAAGGAGAAAACGTTAAAAAATAAATGTTTGACGAGATTGTTGTTGGAATCTGTTGGTTTTATTTCCATAAAACCGTAATTTTGGTCGATTTTATAATATCATGAAAAGAGAAAAAGCTATTTTTCACTAACTGCTAATTATAAAATAAAGCAAGCTTGAGGTGTTCAACCACATCCCAAATCAGACGAGTCCAAAAACAGTCTTGCCTATGGACCTGAAATTTGTCAAAACTCCTCGCCTTTCGGTTATCGTTTCAAGGAGGCCTTAAGAAGTATTAGTAAGACTTGTGACTTATACCTCTTCTGATTATAGATAAATGACTACTAGGTCAAATTAGCCTTTCTGAAGATTTTAATTTTTTCATCTGCTTTCCTAATTATTATAAGTCGTTATCTACCAGATTTCTCCATCTTCCCGATGTATAAACCGAATAGCGTCATGTTTGGGCAAATGCTACTGATCCAGACCAAGTACCAGCAATTATTCTGAAACCATAGTGCCAGCGCGGAGTACTGCTTTAAAGTATTAAAGCTGCTACTTACTAGTGGTGCTCCCTGCTAGATAGAAGATCAATCGTATGCAATTGATTTCTAAAGAAGACAGACAAAACTTGCTAATCAACTATAGACGTTTGAAGATGTTCTGCGTCATGTCTGAGGTCATTAGCATGCAGCTGCTGGAGTACCTGGATAAAAACGTCATCAATGATCGCTAGTACGACTTCCGTAAGCATGGATCTTCTTACGTCACTGACATATAAAGCAGATCAATTGAGCTCCATGGAGCATCTCGAGTTGTTGGACTCGAATGATCGAGGGCTTTGGATATGTTGCCTTCAAACGTGTGGATCCAATTATTGTTCAAACAAAGAGCGAGTAACCAAAATTCCGTACTTTCGCTAGATTCAGCCACCCTCCATCCCACAATACCAGTCCGGTCCTCAAGCACCAGGGGAGTGTGAGAGAGAAAAAGTAAGGTAGAATGGAATTAACTTTAATGCTGTTTTTTATCACGTCCATTTATAAATCTAGAATGAAGAATAGGAAGCTAGATACGGGATGAGCAGATAAAATGCATCTTTGTTCTAACGCAGTATTGAGCTCTTATAGATTCAAATCAAGTTTGTAGTTAAGTGCAAAATTTGTGGCGTTCAAAGGAATATTGAGCCTTAAGTCTGTAATTGTTGCAAATTCCCATTTAATGATAATATTTACGTAATACTTCTTATAATAGATTTAGATGAGAAAATAACTCCTTTTGTCCAGGTGTTAGGACCTTTGGCTTCGTAAGGTGTTACTGGGTATCCCCATAGAGGGCGACACTCAGATGAGTTGATATTGCAATAATTGACAAGGCGATTCATGTCACCAATCTTAATACGTCGAACCAATTTATTTCATCCTAGCAACAATCTTCATTTATAAACGAATCTATCATTCATTTAACACCTACAAGCTGTAGTTGATTGAGATGAGGCCTTGGGTTAAGATTTCGGCAATTACTGAGATCGAAACAGACCCAACCGAAATGATCTCCTGATAATTGTACCCAAATCTCGCTTTACACTCCATTGGAGAGTCCGAGTAATCGCCAATAATTGCAAATTGAAAATTTTCAGCAGGTTCGACTGCAGCGCCACAGGCAGTGGGGTCGAATCCCGTGGGAATTTCCTGAACTACATCCATTCAGGATATGTCCGTGGTAAGTCGGAATCAGACTCGAATTACGGATAATGAAATTACACGGAATCTTGGGCCATGCCGGCAGAATTGGGTTAGGAAAATGGTAGGAAAGTGGAAACTGACAGGCTTTTTTACTTTGAAGTGAGAGAATGTCGCCAAATAGGGTGGCTCTGCTATAATTCGTTTTACTGATGACCGTGAAATTCAATGAAAATGTGGCAGTGCACGACTAAAAATAATTTTGGTAGAAGCAGGCTACTTTTTGGAATCGATCATACCTTTTTGTTGCATATAAACACTTCAAAAATACCTTAGAATTCGATTTATCCGAAGTTCATATCGGGAGTAAAAGTTTGAAAATTCCCAATAATAAAATGCCTCAGGGGTAACAAGCGGCTTTCTTTGTCACGGAATCTCGTCGTCGTTTTCTGGTTGGTCCGTTTGAAGGATATTTTGATGTCATATTTATTTTATTTTGTGTTGTTTCTGGTAAAAAACAGTTTCTATGTCAATTAGGTCAGTTTGTCTGTCTAACATATTGTTGCATCTTTTTGAGTTACATAACCTTATCATTTGCAGCTACCCTTGTAATAAAATTTGGAAGAGAAAATGATAAACAGTACTGCTTTATTGGTATATTCATTTGAAGTATGTAGATAATCTCATTTCTGCATGTTAAGTTTTTGAGTATCTTAGGGTGGGTTTTAGGATAAAAAAAGGTTTCACAGCCTCCCATCTTACCAGGCCTTGTCTGACTAAGACTTAAACTATATATTAAGTGTATGCTCTCCACTATGCATCAGGACTGCTATAGACATGCATGTTTCGTCTTTAGCCTAGACTCGTCAGTATAGCCGGTCCAACAGTAAAGAGGAAGGTGTTAGTACCTTTGATTTCGTAGCCATACAGGGCGACACTTGGAGATGAGTTAAAACTAGATAAGTTTATGGAGCAAAATATTACTGACATTTCCAGCTCAGTAATGTCCTAGATGCTTGGGCGTATAACAAACTTGCGAAAGCATGGTTGGAGAGAGACGACTGCAGGCAGTCCAAGAGGTTCTTAGCAGGCTCCAACAAACGTAGTGGCTACTGAACGGGACGAAGGATTCACTCCACTTGTTAGAAGGGATCCTCAGAGGTCACTGCAGATTGAACAGGCACCTGTCACTCATAGACCCAATCTGTCAGAAGTGCTGGGAGGAGGACGAGACCTCGTTCAACTTCCTGGATCAGTGTGCCTTAGGACTGAGGTGATACTCAGCGCAATGGTCTGGAAGGTTCGACACTAGAGAGTTACCATGTCTGCCATAGTTCTAGTGATGGTCTTCGGGGTTGGGAAAAAGGGCCAAAGGTGGCCTACTTGCCAGGATTTTCCTCCCCATTACTACTACTTACTGAAATTTCTGCTACCCCGACGGGCCTTAGAAGAACGTACGCTGATGTCTCCGAGCACCAGCACAACCACATTTCATTTCTCTCAGTCATCAACGAAGAAGAGAAAGATCGTAAAACTTACCTGCCGAGATATCCGTACCCACTAGCGACTATAAATAATTTTTTCGAAAACCCGCCGGACCGAGGCGATACTCGATTGTTATCGTCTCGATAATTGGTGCATCGAGCCACTTAATTTGTCCCTTTTCTTTTAGCTTCCCTTCCTTTATAATTTGACGGCTAGTTTGCAACGGCCTAGGCACCTATTAGGAAGTCAACAGTAAATCTATTGCGGTATTATTAAAAGGCTGTTAGCAAAAGTTCTGTGGTCGGTATAAATATAATTCCTGGTCCTCGTCAATGTTCCATTTATAACATTTTTCAGTTAATAACGGCTGAATCTCAAATGACATTTGAATTGCGTACTGATTTTGGTAGTGCGTCTATTCTGAATGCCTTGCTTCAATAATATTTTTTTTTAAATAATATTTCATGCAGGAAATTGGAGGAAGAACGACTTTTTCAGATTTCTATAATGATTGAATCAAGTGCCTTTAAAGAAAAACTCCGAAGGAAAAGACTCGCAATTAGATTGTCCTTTAGAAACTCATCAAGTATTGAGCTGTTACGATATAAGCAAATCCAATCACACCCTCGATCTCAGCTTGTTCTCGATTACAGGAACAAATCGACGGTAATGGGGAACAGGAAAGGAAACGTAATCTCCTGAAACGAGGGCAATGCAAATCTGATTTTGCATGAAAGAAATCCCTTGATAATTCAATCATAAAAATGGAATGCTCAAGGTCTCATCCGCCCTCTCAGCCAATTTGCCTGGAAAAAGCTGAAGTGCTGCTCAACTCAAGATTTCCCCGTTTTTCATTTGTCAGGAATTATAGAAATATATTCTGAGATTGGCCTCATTAGCAGTCCTGATTTATAAATTTCGTTCGATGCATTTTCTGAAAACACTTCATCTGTTCTAATCTACACCACTGGCGAATCGGTCCACCTCCGGCAAACTCGCTGACCGCAAACAACATAATAAGCAGCTTTGCTGCCGCCGTGTTCGTCGTCCGTCGCTCTTTCGGCACCTGCTTAACGCGATCAGTGCGGCGGAGCCCTAATAACACCTTGTCCTCCACCTTGATCGTCCTGCTTGCACGACTCGTCGCGACCTCCTTGCGCCTCGACGATGGACGATGTTTTCGCAGACAAGAGCTTCCTATGCGGTCAGATCTGTTCTTTCAAAATTGCAGAGCAAAAGCAAAAGCGGTATTACTTTTACACTATTAATTTTTATGCGGATCTTAGACGCTCTTACTTGATGGAATAAAATTGTGCAATTTCCACACCACGTTTCATAAATCTGGATTGTAGATGCTGTTACTTGGTGAAACTCTTCCATCATGCAGATGTAAAGATTGTGCACTCAGCACACAGTTTCACAAATTATACTCTTTTTCGCGTTTTGATTTTTATTAGATTTATCCTCGGATTGTCAGATTTGACTCCTACCAAAGCTACCCAGATTTTTCGTGATCAAGTAAAATAGCTAGAAAGTCATAATCCCTATTTTTTTCATCTGACGACAGCTATTTGCTTTCCCAACCACCTTCCTCTCAGTCCACTTCATATCTTATTCACCCTCGTTGCGGCTGCCTTTACAACCCTTGTATTAAATTTTAAGGGGCTACAAAGGACCACCTTAAGGAAGCATCAGTCTCCTATTTTCTCGTGAATATTTTAGCTTTCCAACTTTTCGCGTATACATACGGGGAAGGCGGTATAAGAAAATTTAGTATTCCAACATGTCGACTTGCATTTTTATACGGATCAACGAAGGAGTATAGATAAAACATCCTTAGCGTCTAAGAAGGAAATTGTTTTGGTGTCAATTTCGAGACTAAGGCTTTCACGGGATAAAGGGGAGCCATCTTATTTATATGGAAAGGATTCAGTCAAGTAAATCGATTCTGTGTCTCTCAGGCTTCAACAGGAAGAAAGTCCAAAAGTGCATAAACTCAGGATAATATGGATGTGGACATTCATAATACGAAATTTTTGCTGCGAAATGAACGCGTTTTGATGTTATTTTCTATATATCATTTTCAATCACAATTCTTCCTTTTTATACGTTCCACCAAAACTCTCCTCACCAAAAGTCTGCATGTTGTGACTATCACATTAATTCTTTGGTTATCGGTAATGTTATCACAGCCTTGACCAGCGTCAATCAGGCTCAACCTGGTTAACGAAACAAAAAGGCAACTAAAACATTCGATTATTCGGCAGAACTGCGACTCGTTGAATCACTGGTTTCCATATTAGAAAACAGCGAACATATACACGGACAATTACATCCGTAGGGGTTGCAGAGTCCCGGTTTCATTAACAATATGGCAGGAGAGAAAGCCCGTTAGCTGTTGTATCAACTGTGGCCACCTGATATTAGGAGCATCGGCTCTGACGATACACCCCGTCGGACGAGGGCGGAGTTTTAATTAAAAACGATAAAGTTTTGCGATGGTGTGCGGTTTAGCAGTCATACTGGCACATATGCGACATACACGGATGACGTTTCGGCTGGTTGCGTTATCGTTGTCATGCTTTCTCTGCTGCGTATTTGTTTCGCAGCTACAGGGACGATGCGTACAGAATAATCGGAATTTAGTTCTCAAAAACACATTTATGTCATTTTTGAAGTAATTCTGGCATGAATGAATGAATGGATGAACTAATCAATTGATGAGTTAATGAAGGACAGAAGGGCTGACAAGGTTGTCGATGTATAGGCCACCCCTAGGGCTCTTTTGTGCCTCCGCCCACATTAGTTCCTAACACCAAACTTCTTAGCAAACCTAAGTCAGGTCTTAAGTCTTCAACATCTTTCAACTTCTGTATCCAAAGTGACTCGGCTTTAATTTCGCATTACTTTTCGCCTAATTGAAGCACACTATAATGACAAAACATCAATATCACTCCTTCTATCTCTTCTAAATAGAAGGTTGCTTCTATCAGTGATCAACAAGTGGCAGTTGCAATATTTTCATGTTACCAAAGAAAACATTAACCGAATACCAACACTTGCCTATTTTTAGGATTTATAAAAGTTCACTTATACAGATTACCATGGATTGGATGGAACATTATATTGTTGACGCTATACTGAAAGCAATTTAAGGCAAGTGACTTCTGGCCAAATGGCACAAAACCAGTATCAAGAATAAGTTAATAGGTTTGTGGTTTTTTGTAGAGTTTTGCTCATTATCAAATTTTTAAAGCATAAGCTTAGCCCAATCAACTCTTGTTACTTTTTGCTCACTGGTCATCAAATGTAGCACCCATCTGGAACAACGCTTCCTCAGGCGAAGGTGTCAATGAATGATTATTGGGACCGCTGCCGATCCAATCCTCAGAGAAGCCTCAATCTCGGTGTAGGTTATATGTCAATCTTTTTTTTACCATATTTTCCATAGCTTCTACAGTTTCCGGAGTAACAGGAGTGGGCGGTCGACCTGTGCGAGGTTCATCATCGAGTGAGACCCGGCCCCTTTTAAGCTCAGCAAACCAATTAAAAACAGTATCTCTAGAAGGAGCAACTCACTAAACTTTCTTGACATTCCGCTTGTTTTAGTCCCTTTTTATAGTCATAAAAAGTCATGGCTCGAAAATCGCGACTACCCGGTTCCATTTTCACGTTAAAACTCAGCCAACTCTTCATTCGAGACCGTGGCAAGGCAACTACTGAACGATTCAAACGCTGCCTTTGCGTGTAAGCACTTACAACTTTAGACAAAATTGCTGCGTGCTCAAACTTGTTTAAACTTGTATATATTAGGGATCTATAAAGACTATCAGCGTGACCCTCGTAGCTGACGCCAATTTTTTCTCATTCTTAATAGAACATAAAGTGTTTTGAACGTCAGAAGTACGTTCAAACTACGCATATTTGCGCAGAGAAGTTAGCTTCCATCTTCGAGGAAATTTTCTAGAAATCACATTTCGCAAAGCTGCCCCCCTGTATATGCACGTATAACAGCTACCATAGAAGCTACGTCTATTTGTTGATGATACAGAAACATCCAAACTGAGCATGTTCATTAGGTTAAGTGATAAGTATGAATGCCAACATAAATTTGTATAACCAGCCGAAGATACGGTAGCAACTCCGCGTAACAGAAGTGCTAATGTTCATGCAACGTTCAGTAATTGAATTACGTTGTATTTCGACTGTTTGCGCTGTGCTAGGAGTTGGTATGTATCCAGTTACATGCACGATAGTCCAAGAGGATAACGGTTTGAGATAGATCATACTTCCTACCAATGAGCCCCAGCCAGGAGAGGTGAAATTAGGATCCAACTCCTGCCCAACAGCTTTTGGATTTTGTGAATTGGACGTTTCTAGTTTTATCGGAGATGTTACAATTATTCGGTGTATGTAAGATAAAATAGAAAAGACGCGGTTTTAGATTTGGAATGGCTTTGGCGGGGCATCATTTCCTTTTTGGGGGCCATCGACAAAGTAAATGCATCATTTGTACTCCAGCCTTTCATAATAATGTATCCTAAAGTCTTGTTGGAAGCAGAACTGTGATCCTGGAATGTTATTATATTTTTAAAATCAATTTTTTTCATTTTGTTTTGTACTTTGATAGAGGCTTCCGAGGCAACCGAAACGTCGGTGAATTTTCATTCATACGTATGTGGTTCTCTGCTGACGTGTCAAATTCTTTTTGAAGTTATAGCATATCTAGCGTAGAAATGAAACCGATATGGCCGCCACTGATAAGAAAAATGATGAAAGTACGACACGACTGAAGAGCCACGTCAACACGAGTTGCAGAAGAAGAGGCGGCTAAAAACTGTTCTGGAATTGCCTCACTGCAACCCTCCCGTGTTTGCTATTGAGGTAACCTACTGTGCATTGCGTTGAAGGCTTCTGAGTAATCCATCTTAGCACATTTTTATTGTCGGTTTGAATGAACTCTGAAACTGGTTACACAAATATTGGGAGTTAACAAATCATCCGTAGCAGTCCAACACGTGACATTTGTCTCTAAGAGGGGAGACTACGAGCAATAATAGGATCCTATGGACGAAAATAACTCCATTAACTTTTACTGTACAAACGAAGGAACTCCGAACTTATGAACGTTCCCATTATAAGCACACAAAGAAATGCCATTTGGTCGAATTACGTAAATCATATTTATGTTAGAAAGTTTTTGTTTATTGAGATCGGGACAGAGAAACCTTTCTAGATGTTTGTCAATGTTTGTTTATATTGTGTTCTAGTACAGATATAAATATTGTAACTGGTCGAGCACTTACGACCTGTGATATGAAAGCTCTCTAAGTTTCTTAAGGATGAGTCATTTGTTATGAGCATTTCGGAAACTTTGTAAAAGATTGGGTCGAAGTGAATTGATTCACTACGAATTTTAGTTCTTTTATAGCGCGTAATATTTTTTGTTATTCATTTTGTATCATGTATTTTCAGCTTCTTATGGTAAGGTTATAATAGTCAATATACCAGTCAAGGTTATAATAGTGACCCGCTAAGAAAACATTTTGCTTATCACTTTACCACTGATCTAAGAACTGAGATCACGCGGTACCGAAAATTTCAATAGGCAGAAAAAATGACTTAGATTTGCATGATGCAGAGATCAGAAAATGTTCAAAAACGTATTATCACAAACCTACAATTTTATGGGAAGCATATGTTTTACAGTTTTCAGGGGTTGTAGGGGCTAATAATTCTGAGTGATATCCACAAAACTTTTACAGTCTAATCTAAATGCTTTCTTATTCGGAATGAAATCATCCTTGTATCCTGCATGGAACTATGCGAACCGCAGCCATTTCAAGAAGGCTTACATCGGCGGAAGCATTTCACCGTCCAAATCAATGGATGAAAAAATTGTTGAACGTGGACCCTGAAATATAGTTCGGTTCGACACAAGCTGCTCTGTAAGCCGTGGGAATGTAGGGACATTCAGTACCAGAGTACCAGAATCATCTTCCATCAAGCTTCTAGGGTTAACATCTTTAGTTATCCCCTCGTAAGAAATATGAAAAAAATGTGAAATATCAGTATTTCTCTATAATTCAATCAAACGTTCGACCATATATAAAATACTTATACTTCCTGCAAGCTCAACGGACCGAAAACAATTACAATCCTATCCCTGCCTTACTAATTCAGGGCGTAATACATCCAAAACGACAAACGGAAGCAGCCATGAGGCGGACACAGTCGCCGCTTCCGATTGGCTCCACTTTGAAACAATTAAAAATGGCCAAACTCAACCCACGATCAGATAAGGGCCGACGGAAATTATGAACGCTGCTTATTACTTATGCAAGAGACTCTGGAGGAACAAGAGGCGGACGGAAAAAGAGAAAAATTGTAATGGATGGAGTAGGAATTCATTTTGTGGGGGTCACGAGAAGTATTTTTTCAATTGGATGAGATTGTGTAACTGCTTCCGTTTTTCTTCTATTGTGAGAGCTGCGTATCTCATACTTCTAGAATGTTATCATAGAATGTGTTGTGTTGTGTCAAGCTCGTCGAAAGGTTGGGGGTGCGGTCTTTGTCATTTTTTTCAAAATTCCACACTTTCACGTATCATTTCTGTCTATTTTGATTTCGAGGTTTTCGTTATAGACGACCTTCCCTCAGAACCCAGATTTTCAATTGACGCATCTTAACAACTGCTCCTAATAACATTTTACCCACTCTTCATTCGCAAAAAGCAACAATCTTACTTTCTGCATTCTGCATGGTATCAGGACTACCATCTCGTGATACTTCACATCAGCGGCAGCAGCATGTGGTCCAGATCAACTGGCAACCAACATAGCAAACATGTTTTGAAGATCTCCAAATAGGGATCAGTCCAACTTGCAAAAGTCTTAGGGAACTATAGTGACAAGCAAATCACACGTTGGTCTGTCAGTCCTGGAGATGTAGGGACACTCTATACCCTGAGCATCTTCCATCAAACTGTTAGTGGTTAAGATCAACAGCACGTCATGATACCGCCATGTGGTTATTTTTCGCTACAGAAAATATATTCAAAAGAATTATAGCTACCTCTCTATGATGCTCAGATCATACTATTATCATTCTAATATTGCTCATATGTATGGATCGATATGTCTGGTCAGCATGCTTGACAATACAGAATGACCTACCTTTAGCATGTGTAGATTTAGCTGAAAAAAAAACATAAATTTTTCGCAGACAGCTAAACCTCCGAATACCTCATTAATTTTAAAATCGCTACATTAAAACTCAAGACATTTTATTCTCTTACCTCTAACTACTTGTTTTTTTTAACTGAAAAAGCTACTTCCAAGGCGTACCTAAAGTTTTTTCAATTTAAAAATTAATGTCCGCACTGGATTATGTATTTAAAATGATTATGCTACCGGTTTTACCTCTATCATTATCATTTATAGCGACGAACATTGTGAAGGGAAGTAATGATAGGTTAGCGCGTGAAAATAAATAACAATCCTTTGCCAGTCATCAATTTAATCTATCAAGGTTTTCAAAAAAGTCATCTTCTCCAAGCAGGTGAATGAGAATAAACAAGAAATATCTTAATCACAAATACCTACTCTATATACCTCAATAAAGTCTATGGCGGCAGTCAAGGCGTTCGTAGATGCGCTATTATCAAATTATCTGAAAAATCGGACGCTCTTAATACGGACGCTGGTGTGCCACAGGGATCGATACTGGACCCATTATTGTATATCATCTATACACGGCAGTTCCCTGAAACTGTCAAGTGCTCAAAGCTACAGTTATATGCGGATGATACACAGTTTCTCCATTCATTTCACCCAGACACGCTAGATGGAAGTTCTCATAAAATATGCACTAACCTCCAAATTCTCTCTGGTTTTTCTGAACCTTAACCCTGACAAGTCAACTTTCATAATTTTTGGTCCCAAGAGAGTGAGAAATCTTCATGCGGGTGATATAAATATTCATATTAATTGAAACTTACGTTTTAAAAATCATATAACAAATTGTATTAGAAAAGCATTCAGCAATGAAAAAAGTATGTATGGCTATAGAGATCTGTCAAATACAAGTAGCTGCTGATGCCCTTGAATTTCTGTGATGTCTTGTATAATGGATGTATAGATCAGCATGATACAAAAAGAATACAAAAGGTTCCAAACTCGTGCTTACGCCTATTTTATGGAATTGGAAGTAGAAAAAGTTGTCTTACACAAGTTAGTAGAAACGAACTGGCTTAGTATGAAACATAGAAGAGAATTGCACAGTTCATGCTTTTATCATAAGATTGTATTCATGCACATTCCTGCAAATTTTTATAATGAAATAACTTTTAATATTTAAACAGTGTGAACATGAGGTGAACATGAGGTTCAAATCTACAATTACACCATCAGCTCATGACACTGCTTTGTTTTGAAGATCTTTTTCCTACAACATCTCCAAAACGTCCTGGACATTTGGCTTCAAATTATTGTGCTCCCTATACAGCATAATCCAATTTTTCATTAGTGCCATCAAATCTGTGGAGCACTCGGACAATTGCCCACAACCCCAGATTATCCAGACATGTACAATACACAAACAGGCATACGTAGACTTATATGTAGGCATTATCTAGTTCTGAGGGGATGACCGCAAATCCTTGTGCTAGCGGCCGAAACCCCCTCAGATCGATTGACATAAACCCGCAAATTCCTCTATAATATCTCCACTACCGTCCCCCGTACTGAACTACTACTGTTGTAATGATAAATCTGGGAAAGTGGCGAGAAAGGATAACTGAGGTCTAGGAATTACCAGTGGTGGCGAATAGTGTTCTTGATTCTATATCATTTATATACACATACTTTTTTCTACTGTTCCATGAATGCCTATATAACCAACCTTCGACTTGCAGATGGCACTTGAAGAAGAAGATATGTGTATCTATATAATACTCGTATTGTACTTTATCTAATGAAGCCTATGGCTCCAAAGGTCCCCCTTCATGCTCAAGGTACTTGTTCAAGTGAATACATTCTTCTGGAACGGAGAAGAATCAGCTAGGTCATCTTCCCAGAGTTCATCTGCAAAAAATCTTGCTTCTATCTGTCTAAAGGCTCTAGAAATGGCACTTGCCTCATTCCATGCAGGATATAGAAGAAGGAGAGTGTTTTAGGAAGTATACAGATCGCTGTGGAATGTCTTCTTTGATGGTAAACGTATTCAAAGCATATCCATGCTCCACCACATAGAAGGTTCGGTGCCTGAGAAAACTATCCAACCAGTGGCAGAGATCTGGTGCCAGTTCATAGGCTGTAAGCCAGATCAGAAGGCCATATTCTATAGAAAACCTCAAAAACAGTAACTTCTCCAATGTTCAACTGCTCAAAAATGCATGGTGCTGAACCTTACTTCCAGCATTCTTGAGGCCATGCCGACGGGAGTGGATGGAGTTGAAAATAGGTAAATGCCTCAGAAAAAGAACATGATAGAAGCTTGTCTTGGAAGGCATTGATTAGGCATCCGGAATCCGTTCCTATCCCCCTACCCCTAAGTAGGGTCCTCTGGAGCTTTTTTGGTCGTTGCGGTTGTCCAAATAACCCCCCACTGATCAGTTATACTTTTATAATGGTCATATTCGAATTAAGCACTTCCCAATCTTCCCGCTGGACGAAGTTTTGTTTTGTAATCTTCAGACCTTTTACGAGACAAAAAGTGGTCTCCGTTAACTACAAGCAGCCAAAACTCAGGCCACATATGTATTTTAAGGGTGCTAAATCTTAATAAGACCATTAAAAAAGCCTAACAAATCGTGGAAAGTCCATTTGAAGGAGGATTATTACCAAAACTATACACCGGAAACGGAGAACGGATTCATATTCTACACACCAGAATTCTGTTTTTTGGAAAAAATTAGCATTGTTCATTAAAATATTTTGTTACGAAGAACGTGATATCTTCTTGAAAGTAATGTGGATGAGACACCATTTGCAGCCTGCCCCAAAGCTCACTATGGTGGACTTCCTCAAAATTGCCCCTGGCCAGTTATGCTTCTCTTTAGTACCATATTCGGATTCAGTTAACCTGAAAGGATGTAAACCAAGTCAGGCTGGTTGTCGCCACGGTAATGAAGTTTTCAGCAAAATTACAGTAGAATATTTGAAATTGACTGTTATTCAAGCGTATCAAACATGAACTGCAGACTAGCTGAACGAGCCAGAAGATATTAGGAGCAAACTTAATGATAACAAGAGCTTTCAAAGAACTCTGTATTTCGAATTTTCCCGAAAATACGAAATATTGAGCGCTAAAAGCTCATCATTTGTGGTATGCCACTGTATAGAATCAATTAGTTTCACTGGAGGGGCAACATCTGGATAGACATGATTGTTATATATTTCCTCACCCTGCTTTGATTTAGGGAATTAGTTGGTGGCACATGTGGCAGTATAAAGATGCGTTCGGAATTTGTTATGCTCCCCATTTGAGTGAAGATAATCGAATTATTGATGAGCTGATTGCCCAGTTACTGCTTCTTTCAGTTTATCTGTAGGACTTATACTTCACTACCTCAAACATTCCGTACCTTAGATACAAATAGCGCTCATGCTGTATCATAAACTATTAAGTCAAAACGAACAGGGTGAAAAGAAATTTAATACTACAGACTGTATATGGTGACGTCTTTCACTGGTCTGTCTGTCTGTCCATCTGTCTATATCTTTGTCACTCTCTGTCAGTCTGTATATCTAACAGACCATTGCTGCCGAATTAGATGTCGTGTTTTTCAATTTTTAGAACAAAACATACTACTTTGAGTCAAAGTTTGAAGAAGATGCCACCAATTACTGTCACTATATTATGTCTAACAAAAATTCGCGCCATTCAATATCCCTAATTATAAGTTCAGTTTCTCTTATGAATAGTCGTAGAACCCGATCAAACAATATTTCATGGAAGTAGGTATTTTAACGTTGTTGATGTAAAGTCAAAGATGAACTAGAAACTGTAGATAGCGTAAATGCGGGGGTGACCAATATCCTCGATTTCATTATCAAAATAAAACGTTTGATTTGAGCAACCTGAAGACTCAGCAATTATAATGAAATAAGTTCAATTTCAGCTCAACCCCAACCACCCTATGAGACACAACAGCAAATTAATGCCAAAGCCATATGGCGGCAGGGACTTCAAGGGCAGTTTGATCCTCTAACCATTACGAAATTCTTTCTACCTTGCCAATGGCACGATGGTTGGTCGTTTCCGGTCATTATTTCCGATGACCTACCCCCTAACAAGGCCGCAACAACGAAGGAATATAATTGGAGCGAAAATTATTGTTTGGTTTTACCCTGAGCGTTCGTGTGCCTCGGCTATTCAAAATTGCCAAATGGCCTAACGATAATTCGGTTTAATTTTCATAATATTGGGGATCTGCTCACGAAAGTTAAATGGGTAGTTGTCTAATGTTTGCGGTCAGCGATGGATGTTATAACAGCTACCTGGGATTTCACTTACAAAGTTGGGTGTCAAGAGGTGCACGTCATGAAATTCCTAACCTAAAAAATTAGAAACAAAAATTTTCCACCGGTAGGAATCAAACCAACAACCTCATTCTACACCACAAACTCATACAAAAATAGAAAGGTAGGTATCTTCCAAATCGTATCTGCCAGTTTGTTTCACGGTAAAGTCCAAAATGCAAGAATTTGGGGTGGAGGGAGGATGTGTCAGCAGCAAAAAAACATGACTGTAGATTTTAATTCCAAATTCTCAGTAAGTTTCAATTTGTGAGTTTCAATCTAACTTTAAAAGACTATAAATGATTATTTTTTACTCATAGTGCTGAGCTC
This sequence comes from Bruchidius siliquastri, assembly GCA_949316355.1. Lineage (NCBI taxonomy): Eukaryota > Metazoa > Arthropoda > Insecta > Coleoptera > Chrysomelidae > Bruchidius > Bruchidius siliquastri. Next base: position 24,311,549 of record OX438537.1, on the reverse strand, counting down.
TATTCAGCCTTTTAACGTAATAAGATGGAAACGTTTATCTTCGTATGTTATACTTGTATTCGCAGAGTTCGTATACGTTGTTTGGCTTATTCCGTTTAAATTACGAACTTTATTTTCCTTCCGTAATTGAACTACACGTTGCAGCCTCTTTTTAATTCGCTGGCGTCTGGTATTTTCAAGCGCGTGCATCTGCAAGCAGCCGGAAACGCAGCAACTGACCCTAATAGATGAGAGGCTGGTTGCCCCTTTAGTCAGTGAGATCGATCTTGGCATACCATTATAGAGGCTGTAAAAGTAACTTAACAATTACTAAAGTATTTTGTTCTCAACCACATATGTCTCAAAATATGGACCACATAGATCGTGATCAAACAGAAACTATTCACGACGACTTGCTTGAACGTGTCGTCAAATCTCAGAGATTTGAACTTGAAAATATGTTGTTCCTGTTGAGCCAGAACGAATATTTCCATGTTATTTCTAGACGTAATAGATAAAAATCAATTTTTTTCATCAAGAAGAAACCTTGGGTGTACAATAAGCGTCTTTTAGGGATGTTACTCTTGAACAGCTTTCAAGATCCGAGGCTTCGGAAGAATTTAATTCTCGAACCTTCTAGGTTTGGTACTTAGAAGCTTCAATCAGTGACCTTCGATTGGCAGCAATTTCAAAGAGTATTATAATTCCAATGTCGCCTCTGAATACCCTGTTCATACTATGTTCAAACGAAAGAAAAGCAATTCGGCTTATCGATTCGAGGATTATGTTTTATGATAAACAAATGAATCAACCCCCTCATAATAAATCCCTCATCGTAGTTGGCTCTAGGACTACGAGAAAGAGTCCGGGCAACTAAAATTCTGAATGTTATTAAAATTTCTGTAATTATCCTCTATAGGTCTACGTACGTATGAAGCCGATTGCATTTTTACATTTAATTAAAACGCTGGAAATTTGCTCTTATATTTGCTGCTAAGGGTGAGGCCAGATGGGATTATTTTTCTAGATTGTAGCTGTTGCTATTTTGGAACCATACCCTGGCATTTTTGTTTTCCTACATATTCTATTGATTCCAGATCCTTGAAATAAATACGTTTCACATGGATTAGTTGTCTGTTGATTCGGTAATTCTTGCGCATTTTCTATGCCTACACCAAAAATCAGATGTGAAGCTTTTGGCTACGGCCATTTGTTGAAAACAATAGAATAATTGAAAACAGGTCCTCAAGAAGGTGTAACCAGCAAAAAAGGATTTCATACACCTAACAAGTTCAAATAAAGAGTATACCATATGATTCTCAAGTTATCAATATGGTTCGGAAGAGGTCAAATTGTTTGCTATAAAAGTGCATTCATTTCGAGTGACAAACGCTATGGTTGAGAGCTTTCTCTGCCATTCCTAGCAACGCTAGATATCCTGACATGCACAGACAATGTTAGAGTGATTATTCTGATTTTTAGTAGGGAAAAATTGCTATCCGGATATCAGGTACTAAAAGAGATGTGAGACAAAACGTCGGCGAGCCGCAGAAATTTTTTGGTCTTAGGCTATTTAAAAATCATTTAATTCGTCCAACGTGTTACAAAAATGGTGAAAGCGCAAGCAAACTTCATACCAATCACTTGAATATAAACTTTTTGCTCGGAAAACTGCAAAATGATATTTTTGAAACTATCCTGACTGTATTCATAACAGTTCCTGTCTGAGCTAGCCGGTGCATGTCAAGACACCATCGTAGCGAGAAGCGACAAGACAAACTTTAAACCACACCCGCCTCCGCTGCTGAGTAAATGTCTGAGACGTAGAAATTCTCTGCGAATTATGCAACTATGCGGCCAGCATTATATGTGCCATAACCGCAAGAGGAACGCGAAGGCTCGAGTTTAATCCGTTGGAAACCTAAAACAGTGTAGCGCGCCTGATGGAGCACGACGTCGTGTGGAAGACGGCGGGGTTTTCTTGTTGGGCCACGACGACACAACCAGCTATGTCGCTTACAACAATCCCGACACAAGCTTACAGGGGACGTAGAAAAAATCTGACCTGATCATCCCACACCAATATGTAGGAGTATCGTAATCGCAACAAAATTGTACTTGCGATATTTTTTAATTACATACGAGGGTCACGCTGAAAGTCTTTAGATGCAGAAAAACTACACGGTTTTTTCAACATATTCTCCTCCTACCTGAATACATTTACGCATTCGGTGAAACCACTATTCAAATTCCTGTGACCAACGTTCCATTGAAAGGTTGCTAATCTCCTCCTCAAATGGAGCGATTGCCTCTTCATCGGTGGATAAATGGCGACCTCGTAACTTTTCTTTGACCTTAGGAAATGAGAAGAAGTCGCACGGAGCTAAGTCCGGAGAATGAGGTGGGTGAGGCAACATTTTGACACCACGTTCAGCAAAAAAAAATCGAGTGTTCTAGCGACGCTGTGGGCGGGTGCGTTGTCGTGGTGCCATTGAATACCCCGCAGACCAGTCTTCGGACGGTTCTTGCATAGTTCTTGGAAGACTACAGGAACACATTTGGTTATATACCATCCAGAAGTAACTGTCCTTTGATTTTCCAAGGCTACCGTTGATGTATCCATTTTTAGAAAAAAAGATGCGACCATTTTCTTTCCAACACTCTTGGAACGACGAATTTTTCGTTGGAAACTGCTTACTTTCAAAGCACCAAACTAATGACATCTGTTTAGTTTCGGGATCATAATGATATAACCATGTTTTGTCTCCGGTTACGATATTAAAAGTATTTTTACTGTGCCGATTATCAAATTTTTCAAGCATAAACTTAGCCCAATCAACTCTTGTTCCTTTCTGCTCACTGGTCAACAAATGTGGCACCCATCTGGAACACCGCTTCCTTAGGCGAAAGTGATCATTAATGATTGTTTGGACCGCTGCCGATCCAATCTCCAGAGAAGCCCTAATCTCGGTGTAGGTTATATGTCGATATTTTTTTACCATATTTTGCACAGCTTATACAGTTTCCGGAGTAACAGCAGTGAGCGGTCGACCTGTCTGTATTTTCAAGATAATAAAAACATCCCGGTATTTTGCTAAAAATGTTTTTTCTGCAAGGCTGTTAAGTGAGATGAAGATTTTTTAAAGCTTTGCCAGCATTTGGGAATGGTATAATGAATTTTCATGAAATATATTGAAATTGTGTTTAGCTCAAATAAAAATAATTCTTGAGCAGACAGGATTATATAATACTATAATAATTCTCACCCCAATAGGCGGAGGATTAAAGCAAAATATATATATATTGATGATAAGCTTTATTTCAGAGTCCATTTTGATCATCTTATTTTATTGCGCGAGAGCGAATTGTGAGGTCAGTGGCGCAAGTGGCTGCCACACACACCTGAAAAGAGCTCTTCATTAAATATAAATTTCTAACAATACCTTCTCTACTGATTTTCGAGTAGGCTTTGTATGTATTCAAAAATAAAAGCAAATTTAATCTGAGTAAAGAGCTGCATAGTATAAATACCAGGCAGAGTAACAATATTCATGCTGATTTCTCGAAATATGCAATTGGTAGTAAATCACCAAACATACTTGGACTCAAAAGGACTGCCTAAAAAGTTACAAATGATATTAAATCTGAATCCCTTCAAATATCATTTGAAAGAATTTATATTAGACAAATGTTTGTACAGCATCTGTGATTTTTTATTGTGTAAGCATATTATTATTATTATTATTATTATTATTATTATTATTATTATTATTATTATTATTATTATTATTATTATTATTATTATTATTATTATTATTATTATTATTATTATTATTATTATTATTATTATTATTATTATTATTATTATTATTATTATTATTATTATTATTATTATTATTATTATTATTATTATTATTATTATTATTATTATTATTATTATTATTATTATTATTATTATTATTATTATTATAAAAACATGCTGTCGATGGTGCGGCATTTTAAGGCTATTTTTGAAATAATTCCAAATGATGAGCACTTCAAAAATTCTAACCAAATATTTCTCATAAACTTACACCATAGCGCGAAAAATAGGGAGTCAACCTACTTGACACAATTTCTTGAAGATATAATAGTATGAGACAGAGACGGTCATGGTCAAACCACTGTGGTAGAGGGGTCCTTGTGCGTGGTGCTTTTAATGCTTGTTTGAGCATTGTGCATGAATCCCCCTTGTGCTTGAGAATAGGGTTGGAGCAACAACCAGTACCCCTCAACTTCAATTCGTGGACTTCATCTTAAATATGTAGTGCAAACAATATTTTGAAGGTACATACAATATGAGCAGTTTGAACAACGTCTACAGTTACCGAACAAGTTGCACAACAATTCGATGGAGCTACGGTCATTAGTAATTCAAAATAACAGTTCATCTAATTGGGAAGTTCATTTTTTAATTGGGTGAACTACTTGCTGTGCTATCGTTGCTACAAATATGTTTGCCTTTTGTTATACAGTAACCAGAACAACTGTCCTGACGTAATATTTTTTTCCATATAATCTGAAGATTATTATCTCTTAAATGCTTCTGCTTATTTTTCTGCTCACCCTCGTAAAAGTTAAATGTGTTCCGTTGCACGTGTGCAATTTGGCGCTAGAAGAAAACTGAGCGCCGACTCAGGCTGCGTTAGCGGTGCAGGTTGTCTCCAGATAATTAGAGAATGCCTTATCGCTGTTTTGCCTGGATATCGCGGAACTCATTAACGTAGAAACTCGAATAATTACATCAATGCTAGAATTATTACAAGGCTGAGATTAAGTTTCATTAGTTAGTAGCTTGTTATTGCGTATAAAGGGTAAAGAAAAATAAGAAAAGGCAATTACATACACATGAAATACGTGCTAACGCCGTAACCAATCAGCCACCACACCACGGTGAGCGAACGATCTAAGGTGTCTAGTAAGCTTCGTTCTCGTATATGCCATTTATCTCTGACATTACCTCACCACAAATCGTGCACGGTCTGAAGAAGACGCTGTCCGGTAGTTATCGTTTGCCCATTTAAGCGATCATATGTATCTGTTGTGCAATGCCGCGTGGGTTCACCATATGAGAAAAACTATAAAAAACGATACTGGATTTTTTCATCTTAAAAATTGTATCTTCAATCCCCTTTCCTGTAATTACATGGTCACGGCCGCTGAATCATCTCACCAATCATCCAAGGGAAGACACATTCAATCATATAATATAATATATCTTTATCGTAGTGCTGGGAACTAAAGCAACAAAATCACGGTAGATAGAAGCATATATAAACCATAAACTCATAAAGATGCAATGATCATCAAATATTTATCAGTATAATTCTTATTTTATACCCGAACAGATACAAAGTCGCTATTTGTCGTTAGCTTTGAAGCGTATTGCTAGCAACCTTTTACTGATACTGATTGTTGCTGGTTCATATGCCAACTATAATAAAATAGAGGACGCCAAATCAACGCATATATTTTATTTATATGGAATAATTATAAGCATCATTATAGTACTGATATGAAAAGTTCAACGATTTAATTAATGCAGTTACTTTGTTGAACATTAACACGTGGCTGATAAATTCCCAGTCGCTTTTCTGCTTCACTAAGTTTCTTCTCAATGAGCTGAACGCTTCTCTCTTTTGACCTCAAGAATACCTCGACGGTACCTAAAATTTCATACAAAGATACAGAAGTTACATACTGCACACATCATGCTTATTGAAAATCGATTATATATTCACTTTGCAGTTTACAATGAGATAATTTTTCTGTTTAATTTATTAGTAAATCAGTGATGAAGATACCTGATTCATGGATAAATTTAAACAAATTCATGGATAAAATTAAACAAGGTATAGATGACGTCTAATTAGTAATGTCTGAAATGCAATGAAAAGTAGAAAATGTAGATGTTCAAATAACTTTGCTTCGACTGTCATGAGAATTTTAATTTGTTCACGTTGCTATTTTGTACCGTTATACCTGATGATGAATGAAGATACCACATGAATCGAAACATTGTGAAACGCAGGATTCTCGGGGCAGTGAAGGCCAAAGCAGAGTTATTAGAATAGGTTTTTCGAAGTGCGACATATAAACTGTCATTTCAGTCCAATCATCAGTAAGTTTTGAATACAATGCATAATGGAAACGGTAGTACGTTACAAACTGTCTTGAACTAGAAGGGTATTCAATACCACATGAAAACATAGTAAATGTAACATGCTTCAACTAAATGAACTTGAAATGTACGAGGTTTGATCAAAAAATAAAATGAATTATCAAATGTAACGGGCTACATCCCTTCGATCTTCGATTTTTTCTCGTCTCGAACATATGTTCCAAATTTCAGCATTTCAGTTATGTAGCATGTTTAGTTTATTTGTGAGAGGCATAAAGGTTAGAAGTGTTTTGCGTGCTCCACGATTTTCTGCTGTCGAAAAACATGAATCAAGGAGTTTGCATTAAATTTTGTGTGAAAAATGGAATCAAGTGCTCCAAAACACTTGAAACGTTAAAAGTGGCATACGGTGAGTCTACTTTAAGCCAAATCATGTTTACAAGTGGTATAAACTATTCCAAGGAGGCTGAGAAGAAAATAATTTTTGGAAAATGCCCTGAGGATTGGAAAAAAGCTTTGGCAAAAGTGCATTATATCCGAGAGGGATTACTTTGAAGGGGACAAAATAGAAATTGATGAATAAATAAATATTCTTTGAGAAAAATGAAAATTCACCCTATTTTTAGATCACACCTCGTATATGCTCACTATCGCTTTCCTCGTGAGGTTTTATCATACTAATCAGAGAGACTTGATGAGAATAAGCCGGACAGGAATAGGGCAAAACGCAACGTAAATAATGTGTACTTACTTTTTGTTGAGTTGGACTCGGAACAGAAGTAGAGAGTTGCGTAGTTCTCGTAATCAGTATCCAGTACCACAAACTTCACAACTGGAAAGAAATATTATATGAGAATGGTTGAGAATCTGTAATAAGACGCAATCAACACGCAAAAAATATTATTTGGTTGGAGTGAAAGACAAATAAACACCCGTTTCGGATGAGTTTTCTGTGACTATAAAAACATATCGAATACATTTCGCCAGACTTACGTTTTCCCGTCTCATTAGTTAATTCGAAAGATCCTCCTTGGCTAGAGCTTTCTATTGCAGGTGTTGTCTGAGCTTTGCCTCTATGCAAAAAGAATTAATTATTAAAGAAGCAAATATAAATAGGATAGGTTAAGAATAGGTTCCGCCACACCAGAGGCGGCTGTGATTTTGCGGATAAAACTCGGGCGTCAAATTGACTTAGTGAAACACACTGATGCTGAAATTGGACAATTGCATCTCAATGATGGAGGCGTCTCAGAAATCAAGGGGATCTGCAATGTATGAAGCCGCGCCGCTCCTTATAGAGCTAATGTGCTTTGGGAGATGCATCAGACCTGCTATAGACATACATGTTTCGTCTTTAGCCTAGACTCGTCAGTATAGCCTGGCGGTCTAAGTGTAGAGAGCAATCGGAAGGCATCTACGTAATACGAAATATATATGAAGTTTCAAACAATTTGCAATTAAACCAAATTAATGGCATTTATGAAGAGGAGATGAAACTATCGTTACCTTTTTACTTTTTCTGTTTATATTTTTTTGTTTTTCATCTTATCTCACTTAAATATTTTTTACTGTTAAAAGTTAAACCTTCCTTTTTTGTTACTGAGATCTTTTATATTTTATATTCATTTGAGGAATGGATCTTTTTGATTATATTGTTTTCTAAGGATTTCTACGAATTTGCATGGATTCATTTGATTTATCTAAAAAAAAAACAGATTTCTGGGGTATACATTTTGGGCAGCTGTTCACCCCTAGGAAGCTACCTAAGATGGCAAAAAATATAAATGCATTGAGACTTACCCTACAACCCAGGAGATCTCAATGTTGTATTTTCCACTTCCTGAGAATTTGTACGCAACGCAAGGTGGAACGACATCGACAATAATTGGTCTTCCAACGACGACATGGTTCCTCCATGATCCACTGAACTGAGGCAAAAAAAATATTGTTCATATTGTGAATACTGATCTGTTGATCTGTAATCCCGATCCATGTATCTTTTCCTATTTGGACGGTTGACTAAAACCTCACATGACTACCAAAATAATTTGAGTAATTTCTCGGCTTCCTAGACCAGGCTATGATCCACAAGAGTCGATAAATATAAATTAAGCACTTGATTAATTTTTGCAAAATTGAATCAGGTAAAAGAAAATGTATATTCCTTGTCTTGTGAATTAACTTACACAGCTACACTAGAAATAATATACTCAAATGATAATTCAATGACACTTAGATTGCGAAGCCCGTCGCCAACGGTATGCGTTCATATTCTACAACAATATGCCACGACATAATTGGGAATCAAATTATTTGAGTGATGTATCAATTTCGATGGATTGTAATCATACCACTTACCGCATCTTTACGGAAATTTTTAACTGGTTTTGGATTTTGGCATTTGCCCAGTGCGGCGGCGATGACAACCAAAAATATAAGTGCCACCTTCAACATGTTGCTTCGTAAAAATCTCAATTCTACGACTGATACTAATAAGGAAACTGAATAATCATTTATACTAGAAGCGATAACATCTGAGTCTAACAAATTTGAGTACATACTTGAAATTACATGGCTATTTGCATTAAGTGCCTATATATATGCCAACTAAACAACAAAATATATTTTCAGATCATATATTAGTAATCGGTAGTCTAAGTATGTTACGTAATGGTAACAACAACCATGAGTGGATTGAATATTGGTTTCGATATATACTGATAAACAATAACTAGAGGCCTGTAGGGGACAATATTATATAAGTGCGACATTTATCATGTTGCATCACCACAACCTCAAGAACTACAAGTGGTGCTAACAACGAAAAGAATATTTATGCATGATTCCGCCCTTCGAAACTACGCATAATTTTAACATGAAGCGAAACCTGATGACATATGCATTTGACAGCTATTTTTGTATGCTTCCAAACGTAGTCTGTGTTATTTAATTGTAGCGAAAAAAACAACATTTTTATTGTATTATTTGAAATGAGTGTTATGCCATTAAACAACATTTCCTGGAAGTAATGTTACATTACTTTATTGCAAAGAAAAGTACGGCCTAAACATATTGTTTGCTCAGTGAAGTTTACGGTGAACATTCTCCGTCCGAAACAACTTGTAAGGAATGGTTCCGTCGGTTTGAAGGTGGCGATTTTGATGTTAAGGACAGAGAACACGGAAAACCACGAACAAAAGCTGGAGATGCAGAATTAGAAGAATTACTCGATAAGGACCCGTGTCAAGCGCAAGAAGAGGTTGCAGCATGATTACATGTTGATCAATCAAACATTTCCAGACGTTTAAAGGCCCTTGGATTCATCCAGAAACTCGGAAATTGGGTACCACAATAATTGACGCCAAGAGATGTGGAAAGGCCGTTTTGCATATCGGAAATGCTCCTCCAGCGATACAAAAAAAATAGTTTTTTGCACCAAATTATGACTGGTGATGAGAAATGGATTCATCACGATAATCCCGGCCAACCAGCAAAACCAACGCCAAAGCAAAATATTCATAGCGCCAAAGTAATGGTTTGTATTAAGTGGGATCAAAAGGGTATCCTGTATTATGAGCTGCTAAAATCGGGTAAAACGATCACAGGAGAACGCAATCGACAACAACTCGTCAAACTGAAGCGAACAATTAACGAAAAACGGCCAGAATATGCAACCAGACACGAAGCCATAATTTTCCATCATGACAACGCTCGGTTTCATATTGCTATACCGGTTAAAAACTATTTGTCAAACAGTGGATGGGAAGTTTTTCCTCACCCACCTTATAGCCCAGACCTGGCCCCGTCTGATTTCCATTTGTTTAGATCGATGCAATTCGTTTTCGGCCTCAAAAAATGAGGAATTCCCGAGAGATGAGAAAAGTTACATCTAGCGATGTCTAAAACTTTGAATAAATTGTTTTTTCATTTTCCAATTAAATAAACTGTTTTTTTCATCGAAAAAAGTCGGAATCATATGCATAAACCTCTATAGTATATACAAGAATTGATAAGATCCGAGTATCATACATTTGAGCAAATACTTGAGATTACTAAATACACTACAATAATATGGATATTTACTTTTCTTATGTCAAATATAATCCAACAATAACAACAAAATTTTATTCCATATAAGAATTTGGTGGTTCAAGCAAGCAAGTTGATTGAACGATAATAATGAGTTAAAATCCGCGGCATGTCATCATTATCGCGACAGTTCTCCGAAAGAATTACTTTTGGAAAAGTTTCGTTCAAGGAATCGCAAACACGACCTGGTCAGGATAAGAACGTTGAGCTGTTTAATTGGTCGTTTTAGTTGATTACTCAGGGTGTTGTTATGAAGAACAGTGATAAGCAATCTACAATCTATAACAGACAAAATAGTCTCTATAATAACACCGAGAAGCATCAATACATCCAACATTAGAAAATCCAAACGGCCTCAACATCACCAAGTCAAACTTCAAACACTTCGAGCCAGCCTGTCTGAGAGTTATTTGTGTTGGAGTGCGTGAATGCTGTAGAATATGGAATAAGATGTACTAGAAGTTAAAACACAAGTCTCTATTCTATACAATCTACCATGGTAAATGGTGGAAAAAGCTGTATCACATGGTAGCATCAATAGTCATCAGCACAAGAAAGAGGAGAGGCACCCAACCAGCATTTCTAAAAGTCATCCTTTGGAGAGTCTTAATGTTGTGAAATTGTCATCTGGAGAGTTTTCTTCCCTGTGGTTACAATTCGCAGCCCTACAACGTTAAATTGTACAGACATTTTTCATCCTCCCATAGTACTCATCAAATTCTATTCTTCTTCTTCTTTTAGTGCCATATCAGGTCCTCCTGATGTTGGCAATCACAATGGCGAGCTGTGCTCTGTCTTCGGCGAGTCTAAACAGTTGTTCTGCGCTTCGAATTCCGGTCCACTCTCTAAGATTCCTCAACCACGAGGCTTGTCTTTTGCCTTCTATCTTGCCCTTCATTATAAGTTGAAGGATACGGTAACGAACACCCCTGAGAACGAGACATAGATAGGTAGGTAGGATCGAATTCTATAGAGACGTAAAAACATGTTTAATTTTTATTTTCAACCCATTTAAAATTAAAATATTTTGTAGATCTGCCGATGGCACCCTATTTATCAAGTTACTGGTGTAGTAGTAACTGTTCATCCCTGTATATCCATCCAATCTACAAACGCGTGCAATCTTCATCGTATTGACTTTCATTTGCGTCTCAGATTGGAGCAGCGTTCAACGACTGGAAAACCAAACACCAATTTCCATTGTACCTATTAGGAATTACAAAAACGAAACGGATATCGGTTCAATCTCATATTACAAATCGATCCGGAACGGCGTACCCATTTTGATAATTTTTCTAGGGGGGTAAATACTGGATATCCAACTGCTACCTACCCTTTTCCATTATGCTAATGAGAGTATTACTACTATTTGCGTTTTTTAAGCATGGGCTCTGGTTTAGGGCACATGGAGGTCATACTTACATACCACAGGGTACGCCAGAAGATTATAATTGATTACAAACATAACTTATATCAAGACACTCATAGGATATAGTGAGAAAAAAATATTCATGAGTGGTGTCTGTTTTTTAGTACAGTACCTACAGACAGGAGTTGTATGATAATATTTATAATAAAATGTTTTCGTTACTTTGCAGTCGGTGAAATTTCTGGATCCATCACCAGATCTTAGCCAAAAAGATAGTCATTGTAACCAAATTCCTGTATTGCCTTTATAAAATTTTGCAAATCTATACTATAATAATAGTTTGTAAAATGAGCTGGTTAGGTGGTTAATTAGCTATATATTTAGTTATCTAGTTAACCAGTTAAATTAGCTAATTATCTGATTAACTAGTTAATTCGCTAGATTATAACTAATTACTATCTTTTGTGTATCTAATTTAATTAACTAATTAGCTAATTTAACTAGGTAATCATCTAGTTACATTAGTTAGCCAACTAGTTAAACTAGTCTCTCGATTGTAGATGCTCTAACTTTGTGAAACTCTTCCATCATGCAAATAAAAAGATTGTGACACAAATAAAACTCTTTCTCTTTCAGTGACGCGTTTCGATTTATATTAAAAAATATATGACAGTTCGATGATGATTTAAATATAAATCGGAACGCGCCACTGAAAAAAAAAGTGTTTTCTATGTGACATTACACAATCTTTTAATCTGCATAGTTAACTAGTTAATTAGCAAGTGAAATTGATTAGTTATCTACTTAAATAGATGGTTAGCTAGTTAATTCATTATAACAGTGAGTATCTTGTGTGTTTAATATATATATAGGTTCTTTGAAATGATTCACTTAGTGAACTAGTGATGGTAAAGTAGTGGTTTTGGTTCTTTCTATAGTATCTTTTCGACAGTGTCTCCCCGTGACGTGACATTATCACCTTGTAGGACCGCAGCACACTGAATATTGATTAGTAGATGGTAGACACATATCCATAAAACCTTCCCACTCTCTGTTTCATACATTGATGTCTGTATTTGTATTTCATTAAGGTAATAGTTGGAGCATCAGAGAACTGCAGATGATCCGAAGATATTCGCATTCGGAAAATCAAAGCAAGCCATTAGCGAGATATGGCAAATCATGCAAACCAACCAACCATTATGCGCGATGGATTCGAATTTTTGCATTTCGTCTATTGGCTTGTTCGGAACTCATTCCATTACATTGAGTTGTGGAGTATGTATGATGGATGGGTATACGTGCATAGTTGTTTCAAATACTAGATTGATGGTGTTTTTCGTTGATGAGGTTCCTTTTAGATATCTCACATGGTAACGGATGATTTGGTGCCACAGGATTTTTAACGTACATGTATTGTAACACGGCCTTTTGTGCAGATTGCTCAGGGACGTGCACATTTGATTGTTACTTTATCATCATATCTACCATCTCTACCTGCGAAATGGAAGAGAAGGAACTTCTGTAAGATCTAATATTTTGTACAATCAGCCTGCTCTGAAAAAGTAGTGCTAAAAAGTAGTGCTATCGATTCAACTGTTCAACCATATTTCTAAAGATACATTTTTAAGGTTAACGATTTTGATTTCTGTGCTAAGACATGTCGAACAAAATTTTTCTACCCTACACCACCTCGTTGTTCCTGCATAATATCTAGTTTTCTCAGACACCGCAAACTTTAAAGGTCTATCTTGACGAAGGTTGATAGTTGGCCTGGAAACACGACGAAATGTCCTCGTTTCTACTCGACTTTGAAGTGTTTCCTTAATTAAATTCGCAGGTAGGGGTAGCGCTTATCCCCGGATGTAAGTTTTAAGCGCAAGCGAGAAAATTCTAGCGATATGAGAGCAGTGAAGCGATGAGTGGAAACGTTGCGTCTACGGTTATCATTTTGATTCCTTCTCGTCTTACTTGAATGTGAGAAGGAAGTAGGGGCAGAATTGTGAATATCACACCTATGTGGACTTGAAGAAATAGTTAGAATACAGGCATGGAAGGGAATTGACAATAACGATGTTGCACGAATTTGTCTTTCTGTCAGTCTGTCTGTCTTATATCTGTCTGTCTGTCTATACATCTTTCTGTCTGTCTGCATATCTGTATAACTCAGAACTTACTCCGGAGCCCATGATAGTTTCCCAAAAAAAATTTGGAGGGTAGGGGTGATGTTAAAATGATCTTTGACTTCACATAAATCTGTTCGAATTCTAGAAAAAGATGCAAAAATAGTTGATATGCTTTTATTGGCAATTACTCCGCTCTAAATTCACCGATTTAAAGGAATAACAGCTTCAACTACCTTGACTCTACAGCATATGGCTGTCCAAATTGCATTAAGATGAGCGCAGTGATTGTTGAGATCAAAGAGTCACAAAGAGGTCAACAAATAGACACATCCACAGACAGAGAGGCAGAATTGTATGGCTGACTTTACTGTGCAATCAAGCGCGTTGAAAAACCATCATCATTAGTGCCACAAATAAGAAGTTGAAACTTCAATCTAAATTTTGCTTACAGAATAAAAAAGGACAAAGTCGCCTGCGAAAACGCACACAGCTAACATATTATATTAATGTCCAGGTGTTTTATGTGGTTCACCCCCCATCACGTGGAGTAATTCAATTATCAAGGAAAATTATAATGCCCAATGAATCATTTCCATAATTCTACATTGTGTGTAAAAACTACCTTTAATAGCCGCAACCGCCTTATCTGGGTACTACATCTGAGCTTTTATTAATTAACTTATAATGTTTAGTCTATAGAGAAGCAGTGGCGTTACGAATAGAGATATGATAGTTCGTTATCTTGGTATCGCGACTTAAACAATTTTAGTTATGAAATTAAGACCAACTATGGCAGGTGAGAATCAGTATGCATATTTTCCCCACCTTCTCATGACACACCTTCACAATAAATTTGGTTAATGACATAAATATGAAATGAATGTGTTTCTTCTGATAATCTATAGTTTACTGTAAAATACCTCGCAAATATGAAGCATTTTTATATGTAAAACTTTTAGTATGGAAAGCCGCAAACCATTTGAATCACTTGTTCCAGCGATAACTAAAAAGTAAGGACTAGTCTGAAAGTAAAAAAAACATTTTTTTAAAACAAGCTTTTATTTAAAAGCGCTAAAAAGGATAAAATAAACTTTTCCTTTGAAACTTTTACTATCAACTTATAACGTCATTACACAATTTATATGATGTAAAAGCTTCAGATTTAAGTAGTCATATTTACTTAATTTGGAAATTTTTAATCAAACTCAATCAGATCAAGTAGATTGTAGATGCTCTTACTTGGTAAAATAATGTTCCATCCTTGTAGGTTCCGCCACACCTTCCTACCGTAAATACATATTGTTATATACTTATTTTGAAGTACCTACGCGTCCTCCAGACTGTGCAACGTTGTTCTAACGCCTGCACTGGACAAACATGCCGATGATCCACGTACTGTATCCATAAAAACGTCACGTGTGAGTTCGAAGCTATTTCAGATGTGTCCATTATTAATACCGGTCGACAAATTTAAATAGATAAAGATCAAATCGATGGTGGCTATCCGGGGAATTATGAAAATGATAGGTAATTTATGAATGGGAGCGATAGTCGTTTGTTTTTCTTGTGGAATTGTGAGTTAATTAAAAAGTTTACTGAACTTTGTTGATGGCGCTGTAGGTATAATAATGCGATACTATTTACTACCGATAGTTTTGTATGGCATATTCAGTCGTGTTCCATTATATTTATAATTAAAATATACTCGTATAACTCGTAGCAGGATTCTCTGTTGTACTACACACATAAAAATCAATTCTTAGACCAAGAAGATGTACTTTTATTCAAGTATACCATACCTTCGGATTTGCGGAAAGCTATAATAATCTTAAAGTAAGAACACTGTATTTTTGATCATATAGAGTGAATTTAAGTAAATAAATTCAATTCAAACCTGGAAAATTCTTGGTAGTGAGAATACCAAGGTCTCCATTTTTGTCCAATGTATTTCGAGCTGTGAAAATCGTGGAAATGTTTATCAGTTTTTAAGTTATTTTTCTTATTCGTCATTATAGACTTTATTGTTTAAAAATGTCTATTACAAAACCTACACAAGAATTGAAGAAATACATATGTCCAATGGAAACTGACGATATCTATAACTCAAGCTAAAGAATGGTTTGTTGTACAAAAATACAAATACGATTTTCAGAATTCTCATGATTTCTTTTATCGTTTCATGTTTGACGGTATTTTTCCCTCTGTCTTAGGCTATAAATATTCTTATATTAATCATTACTCAAAACCTTCAGGTATCCAGATTTATTGAACATCATAAAAGCAAAATAAGCTTTACCTTTGTACTTTTATAGGTCGACATTTTTGTTGCAGCTGCAAACTTCGGAATTAAAACACAATTTTGGAATAATAATCATTACATCTGGATAAATTGATTTGATTTCACATACATTTCAGTAGGTATTCATGCTTATTTTATCTTCTCATTTGTTATGACCTTTGCGGTTCCATAAAATAATATGAGCGTTCCGTAGCTATAAAAGTATTAAGCATCAAATACCAATAACCTAACTCAAATAAATGGAAAGCACTAGATTAAAGTAAGACTGGTATGAGGCCATGTACATCGCAAGCATGATAGGTTTCATCCATTCATGCTGCAAACTTTCCAACAGAAACTATGCTAACTGCGCTTATCTGCCCGTTTTTGCAAGTTGTTCACTGCCACTCTGGAGAAATAATTAATGAATGTTATCCCTACAGAGCGCCACACAACACCGCACCTACTTAAACCACGATCCGTTAATCTAGAAAACGTATTCCATTCCTGCGCGTTTTAGGAAAAGCAAATAAATTAACGTCAACATTTGCAGAAAGCTTATATTTATACAAGGGGTACTTCAGTAGATATTCAGGCACAACGTAAAATAGTTTTTAACAAATGATCAGTCGTCATAGTCTGTGCTCAGGAGACCCACACAAATATACATGCATGCATTTATACGGTACAGTATGTCCTTTTAGTCCTGTTTTGCTCGGTACTTGAATCAGTATAATGTTAAAATCTTACCCATATTAGCCTTGTCAGAATGAGGTTTATCCCATCCAATACGAGGGTCGCGCTGAAAGTCTTTAAATATTCCTAATCTATACAAGTTTAAATAAGTTTGAGCACGCAGCTATTTTGTCTAAAGTTGTAAGTGCTTACACGCAAAGGCAGCGTTTGAATCGTTGCCTTGCCACGGTCTCGAATGCATTTAAGTGTTGGCCGAATTTTAACGTGAAAATGGAACCGGGTAGTCGCGAATTTCGAACCATGATTCTGTATGACTATAAAAATGGACTAAAACAAGCGGAATGTCACGAAAGTTTAGTGACTTGTTTTGGGGACTCTGCCCTTTCTAGGGCTACAGTTTTTAATTGGTTTGATGGGTTTAATAGGGGTCGGGTCTCATTCGATGATGAACCTCGCACAGGTCGACCGTCCACTGCTGTTACTCCAGAAACTGTAGACGCTGTGCAAAATATGGTAAATAAGATCGACATATAACCTACACCAAGATTGAGGCTTCTCTGAGGATTGGATCGGCAGTGGTCCGAACAATCATTCATGATTACCTTCGCCTGAGGAAGCGGTGTTCCAAATGGGTGCAACATTTGTAGACCAGTGAGCAAAAAGTTCAAGAATTGATTGGGCTAAGTTTATGCTTAAAATATTTGATAATGGGCTCAGTAAAAACACTTTTAATATCGTAACCGGAGACGAAACATGGTTATATCATAATGATCCCGAAACTAAACAGCAGTCATTAGTGTGGTGCTTTAAAAGTGAGCAGCCTCCAAGGGAAATTCGTCGTTCCAAGAGTGTTGGAAAGAAAATGGTCGCATCTCTTTTTTAAGTGGATACATCACAACTG
Source organism: Bruchidius siliquastri (assembly GCA_949316355.1). Classification (NCBI taxonomy): domain Eukaryota; kingdom Metazoa; phylum Arthropoda; class Insecta; order Coleoptera; family Chrysomelidae; genus Bruchidius; species Bruchidius siliquastri. The sequence goes on along the minus strand of OX438537.1, from coordinate 24,293,951 downwards.
TAGGCTTGGAAGATCATAGGACAGTTACTTCTGAATGGTATATAACCAAATCTGTTCCTGCAGTCTTCCAAGAACTATGAAGAGCCGTCCAAAGACTGGTCTGCGGGGTATTCCACCCCGCACCATGACAACGCACCTGCCCACAGCGCCGCTAAATTACTCGATTTTTTTTGCCGAACAGGGTGTCAAACTGTTGCCTCACTCACCTTATTCTCCGGAATTAACTCCGTGCGACTTCTTCTTATTCCCTAAGATCAAAGAAGTTACGAGATCTCCATTTTTCCACTTATGAAGAGGCAATCGCTGCATTTGAGGAGGAGATTAGCAACCTTTCAAAAGAACGTTGGTCACAAGAATTTGACAAGCGATTTTACCAAAAGCGTAAATGTATTGAGAGAGTTTTTCTGTATCTATAAACTTTCATCGTGACCCTCGTATATCGAAATATTTCGATAGTGTGTGGGATGAGCAAATCCTGGTCAGGCCTGCTGCCTACGACCTGCCACCTGGTCTATCCCAAATCTGGGATAGTTTTCTCCTAGAGCGATCCTTATTTACGGTGGTGTATACTTCTTCTTCTTCTCGCTGTACATCAACGAACTGTTGAGAATACCATTTCACCACCCACCAAACTTAAATTGTAAGCTCGCATCCACCCCGGTATGGCAGCACAATAACAACTTGTGGAAATTTTACCGCTGTCCCTGTTTCACTCAGATATCCAGGAAGTAGTAATCGTTTACACGGTGTCAGCCATATATCAAGAAAACCGTAAGGGTTGTATTTCGAGTTTGGTGCTCGAAATGAAATCTGTCCGTATTCATAAATAATGGAATGTGAAGCACTAGCGCCGAAATGTCAGGGATATTATAGGGTCAAAGGAGTTGTTCCTAGACATCTGAAAAATTGTTCACCATAGACAACTACCCTCAAAGAAATCACACGCTGGCCCACCCGGCCGGAGATAAACGCAACCCCATTTCTCGAAGCATCAAACTTCTGGGGGGTAACATTAACAATAACATAACCATGTTGCCGACATCTCAGACATGACAATTCTCACTCACTGGAGCTTCTGAACTCAAACCAGAAAAGAGCTAGCTGTACATCTGATGGACACACTTAACGTTAAATAGGTCATTGACATCTGGAACACCGAAGAAAGGTTACTGACCTGTACCTATTCTATAGATTGAACCCTGCGGAATGTTAGTCCGAACTGTATCGGACATCAACACTAAAAGCCATCAGTACAAAGAGCAGTGCAAAAGGTTCACCAGGTCCTTACAATACCCTGAGTGAGCCTCTTCCAAAGATCATTCCTCTGAACTTAACATTGTGAAACGATCTTTCAGGGAATGCATTTCCATAGCTACACTAATTTTGACTTTTTGAGGTTAATGAATAGGGATTTATTCTCTCACAGCGCCTTTGCCAGATTTTTTTTAGGTGTTCCTGTCAGGCTATTGTATTATAGTATAATTACGATGTAGAAACCCAGTTTATTTGGATCTAGCGTCGCCGCTGCATGCAATGAAAATTGTTGGGCAACGCTTGTTTTCCCCGTATGGATTTCTGGGTTTGTTTATGTTTTTGGAGCGTGTTTATGTTGCGCTGCAATATCGTTTATTCTATGAAAAATACAGCAGAACTACTGAACTGATATGGTGTATGCTCAAAACATGTCGATATATCCATCCCTTTATTGTTGATTTCTGGATGAGATGCCGTAACTGTAATACTGCGAAAAATGTCATCAACAGTATTAATAATTACTGGAGAGTTCACGGTTTATTATTGAGTGTTAGAAAGATGTGTTTTATGAATGTTGAATTAGCAGTTTTGTAGTTGTCGCGAAACAACTGAACCAGAAATAATTGACTACAATATTTTTGGAAGAAGTTGTAGATTATTGGTCAGATATGGAAATATCTCAATTTTACTGGCGTTGGTATATTTGATTGTTCAAATAAGAAAAGTACAAAGATCAAAATAAATAAATGTATGACATTTTTGGTGTACAATGGTATCAATTTTAGAACTGTTGATACTGTCAGTTTTGGAAATGATTGAAATCATGGTCCTAGCTGTGGAACATCTTTTTCGTTTATGAAACCAGGAGAAATTTAGTTTTTAATAATGTTCCATATTCTTATGTGATTACAAAAAGTATTGTGTAAAGTATTACAAATATAAGACTCCTTAGCTAGCAGACTCACTAAAGCTCCTTGGCTGCCTTCTATACATTAATCATGGTGTCTTTACTGCATTTTGTCACTATGGGTAGCGTCATGCCAAGCGATATTTAACCCATTTCCTTGCCTCTCAGCATAGCTGTACGTACATGTGCATGCCTGTAGTTGACTTGTTTATTTCTGTGATTATTTATGGTGTAATAAGCGTTATTTTCTTCTGTTGTTGACATAGATGGTTTCCAAAACAAATCTATGTCTTCTAAGAGAACCCTTCATAGTTTATAGTCGATTCCCACTGCTTCTTCATCAATCCATGTTATACAATTATAACATATCAATCTATTCATTTTCCAGGGATCGCAAGACCAGCCGTTTTTGTGGAGGTAAGTACCAGGTTAGATGATTTATCATCCCCATAACATCCAGGTGGCATCCACAGGTGTTATGGCCAATCATGAGCAACAGTCAGCATCAGTACCTCGAGGCATGCTGGTCATGAATCCACCCCTCTTTTGTCCTTCTGGTTTTGAGGGCGGATACCATTATAGACAATTTTGCAATTGGTCATTGTATCCACCATCTCATTGTCAAGTATGCTGGCATGTCTCGGCACCTGATGCTTCCAATATGATCAAGTCACTTTAAGACTAATCCCGATGCTACCTTATAGGAACTTGCTCGAGAAGTTGCCTAGCTTTGCCTTGCTTGCATTTCCATCATTGCAGCTTGGATATCATTCGCCTCGCTTTTGCTTCGTTTCTTCGTTTCTTTGATACAAGATACACATGACATACATACATACTTACATACATACATACTTGGATAGATCTCCTCCTTTTTGAGCAATGGTCGCATCACAACTCAATAGCTTCTCGCCTTGATTTTTCCATATTTTCAGTAATATGCAGTTGTAGTTTGTCGATACAAACGCACCACACGAGTAGGTGAGGTGCCTTTGTAGCAAGAGTTGCTATTATGGTTGCAGTTACTAGAAAATCCATGTACAGTATCTAGTGGCAGTTTGACGATCCGGAGCAGCCTTTCCGAAGTTCATTCAGGCTCATTGCGTTGATTAAACCACTAAGCGCCCAAACCATTACGCCCGCCATTCAATCCAGCTTGAAAGAACTGGTGATTACATCCAGCGTGTTGTCGAACCATCACATCACATGCTGACGTACAATAATAATTTCTGCCAAAGAATTTCTCATTGCTCTAAAAAGCAGTGGATAAAGTTACGATAGTGAAAACTACTAGTATATTCCATCCAAGTTTGGGCGACCCTAATCGTTGCTATATTACGCTGAGCTTGATTGAAATGGAAAAGGATTTTAAACGAAAGTTAGTTTTAATATTTTACAAGAGCATGATCAATACGCTCTTGAAATGGCATTCATTAAAAGTGCCTTCAAACTGCACTGCTATTCCACAGCGAGTTTAGGGGATGTGGATGCATATGCTTATGTGATACATATTGTCAAGACAACCTCTCCTGGGAGTTCTCCAAGAAGTCGAATACTTCAAGCTTTTCGTACGTTCAACTATTCAATCACTCAACTAATTTCTGTACTCCAACTCATATATATGACAAAAGATGATGATCATTAATACTAGAAAGCTGGAAAACATTATAAAGAATCCCTAGTTATCCTCACAGATCCTGGCAGGTAGTCACATATCAGTTTCAGAGCTCGTTCACTCTCATATATACACATAAGTTCTGCCTTTGTGCACTGCAATTTGATCTTCAATGTAACAAAGATACGCTTCAACTTCACTTGTCATTGGCATTCTGAAATTTACTTTCCACAGGTTTGCAGTTCGATTAACTCTTTGTATTCAAGTTCCTCAGAGAATATGATTCACAGAAACGTCTGGAAGTAGAATATTCAGTTAGAGATGCATCGAAGATGAGCCTGCATAGTATGGGGTAGATAGAAGATGAAGGGGAAATGCCAATCCAAACATCTGGACACTCACAAAAATTGCAAAAAAAGAAAGACTGAATGTTTGCTAAAGAACACTGGATTGCCACATTCATTATTCATCAATTCCCTTTGATATAAAAGTTTTCTGCTCACTTCCTTCATATGATATTGTAAGGTTATCAGTTACAGAATTTGTCGTTTGTTTGTCTGGAGCTTTGTCCATAAGTCATGCCGAATTATATTGATATTTTTAGATGTTATTTCGTTTATTAGGCACACCCTTTCGTACACGTTCAACCAAAAGGCTTTCACTCTTCAAGTTCTTTTATTTCTTTTTTATTTCTTGTGAATCAATTCAATTCCATCCAAAGAGTCAAAATAAGTAAAGAGAAAACCACAGGAATACTTTTAGAGTTACACTAACTTCAATAACACTTTGGTATACACCTTCCTCCAGACTGCAAAAGGAAACAAACATTAGGAAGATTGGTTTCAGTCAAATAATTCATTAACTCGAATCGTTGCAAACCAGTTTTATCGGACCTTTAACTGACGTAGCAACCTTCAAGCTGCCGTAGCCCAATCGACTGCATGGCAAAAAAGCTATGCAACCGACATACGGCTCGATGCGGGCAGAGAAATAAAAAACAGGCTAGGCGGGAGTTCTATTTACCAGGACATTTCTCCTGGTTCCCTGAAATTAGCTTTTTACAAGCAGCCGCGTTCTGATGGGCACATAATTGGAGTGAGCACTTTCCCGCGCGCCCACCAACTGAAGCGAAGAAGGAAGCGGGAAAATTGGAGCCGAGGTGGATAATTTGCTAGCACTCATTAATCCCCGTGTACTTTATTTTCTACTTTGTTATGTTTGGGGAACGTTCTAATTTCAATGACTACTCACTTGACACATACTCACATTAATGCATTGACCTGCTATAGACATGCATGTTTCGTCTTTAGCCTAGACTCGTCAGTATAGCCTGGCGGTCTAAGGTAGAGAGCAATTGGGTGTTATATACGTAACCCAGTAAAGGGTATGATAGCAACATAGAGGGCGACACTTAGGTGAGTTCACGTACTCACCTGTTGGAGACCTCATGGGTGTTGGTGGTGATGGAATAGATTGGAAGCATAAGTCTTTAGTCGGATGCCCACATCACAAACATTTATAATTACAATAGACAGCTTTTGTTTGACGTTTGGTTGAATTTTTTAGAGGTCAAAATATTGCGATAACTAAAAAAACATCTCTTGATTACCGGCCACCCATGTAGGATATAAAATAATTTGTCAAATACTATGTAAATGTTAAACTTTACCGATGGGCACTAAAAAGTTATAAAGTTGACTAATCTTGTAAAAGTAATGTAATATTGTTTTATTTTTCAAAAACGGTGCATAAACACAGTTTGTTACTGTACATGCTCGTTTTGATTCAATTTTCTTCCATTCAACTTCGGATACTCTTTATTTTAATTTAATTGTTTTTTTCAACTTCAATTTCTTTTCTCCTTCTATTCATTTTTACCGTTGCATATAGTTTTAACAAGAAAGGATACATTTCATAAACATTACTGATTTGTGCCGAAAATATCTTATCTATAATAAGTATATCTAGTATAAGATAAATCTTCTATCACTTCATCTAAAAACAAAATCACCCGTCTTAGACTATTCTCCCAATTTTCAATAATTCCGTTATAAGTTCTAACACACATCGATCCTCAACCTGATGATTAATGTAATATTACAACCCTTCCACATCACATAACGCGTCTCTCATAAAGTTGACAACCTTCCTCTAAAGCCAAGTGGGCCAATTTTAGCAATTTAATTAACGACATCTTCCGGATTCTAGCCCCTTTCTACAATCTACTCGTAGTAGGACGTACAACGAGTGTTCTTCGACTTTAAATCTTGGCGGTGATTATAACTCTCAAAACAAAATTGCCACTTTAGTGGTATCCAAGGATCTTTTTGGTCCTAGCTGTTGAAGTTCGAGGCTCGTTATCATGAGGATAATTAGGGTGACTTGTAAAGGGTAGGTGTCTGTTGCACTTCTCACGCATTAACGAGTTAAGTTTAGTGATGCTGAACACACATATTTTTTAATTTAACAAAGTATATAGTAATAAGCGACATTCCACCGCCTCACGTCCAGTTACGAATGCAAAAAAACTCCGAACTTATGACTATACTGAAGACTCAAACAAAAACCGACTGCGTGCCATAGAACCTCTAGCAAAGATCGCAAGAATTCTCAAAAACTGAGTTGAACATCACAGACGGTTAGATACACAAATAGTCGGAAGCTCAACCACACAAGATCCCGTCCTAACTAGAAGACCTTCTGGTTTCAATCTACTACGCAAAACCTGCTGTACTCTAAATCACATCAGGTTGCAACACTGTAGATGTGCATACTTTCTACAAATGGGGAAAACTTCCATGCTCCTCATGCAACTGCAATAATCAAAGACATAATAGAGGATGGTCCCCAATGGTAATACCTTCCTTATGGTTGAAGATATACGAGGGTCACGATGAAAGTTTTTAAATATAGAAAAACTACAAGGTTTTTTAAAAAAACTCTATTCTGTTTCTTCATCATATTCTCCCCCTACACCAATACATTCACGCATTCGGTAAAACCACTTCAAATTCATGTGTCCAACGTTCCTTTGAAAGGTTGTTAGTTTCTTCCTCAAATGCAGCGATTGCCTCTTCATCGGTTAAGTGCGGTTAAGTAGTCTATAATATCTGAAACTCCATGTTCCATTGTTAGTTGCCTCCCACCTACTCTACCATTTCTGTAGAGTTCGCGTCTTCAATCAGCAGATCCTTTTGAAAGAGCCCAGCACCCCCAATGGTGCCTCCGTAGGTGTCGTCCTAAATATACAAATCACCTGACGCACCACTTTCTGATAACTTCTAAACATTAGGTGCCTGTACTAGTTATTGAGTTTGCTACCTAATCCAGAAGCCTAAGCTTCCCAATAGTCCATCCAACGTTAATGGCATCAGCCAAATCAAAGCGCAAAAATTTCATTCACCTTGTCCACATGTCCTTGTCGAGCCATTGATCTACGAGTATATATTCAATCGGATTTCAACTTAAGTTTTCGGTATTCCCAATCTAAACCGTCAGTGACGTCTATTCATATCTGTCAGACAGTATCTCTGTTATCTCAGGAGCTACCCTCAAGCCATTTACCTCCATCCATTTAGTAATTCTAGCAATTTCATGTACTTGTTGGGTCACTCATATGCTATGAACAGTGATTCAATTAAAAAACAACGACTTGGTTTGGAATTCTACTTTCAACACTTATATAATATATTTCTTCTCACACATTAACTTCAACGATAGTACCTCCATCTTGTTGATTGAATTAAGGAAAAACGTCTCCCTTTATCTTTTGCGGGACGTTTCCGTTCAGTAATTTATTTTCCATTTGTATCAGTTAGATATAGTTAATTGAAAGCTCCGTCGAATCCAATGACAGTTTTTCTTTTAAAAGCATTTATACGGTAATGAAATGGTATCAGTGTAATCCATTAGATTGATCACAAGAACAGACGAAAAGATATATGGGTGATTCTTATGTGTAATCGATGCCCAAAATGTAAAGGATATAACTTCTGAAGTCTGTTCTAATTCCTGCAAGAAAAATGGAATCAAGGAGTATTACCCATTATTCCATACGCTGTATTTGGTTGATATATGAAATCAAAATTCAATGGATGCCTCAAACTGCACTTACCTGCTTTATGAACTGTTTTTGCGAGGCTTAAGATGAGCGAAATTCCCCTTTCTGTTTAATATTTAGTAATAATTACTGATATAAATACGAAATTGTTAAATTTTCCTATTAATATCTACTTGGTTTACATTTGCTTTGTAGCATGTAGGTTGGGGGTGCTCTTACTTAGTGAAACTCTTCCATCATGCAGATGATAAGATTGTGTAATTAACACAAAGTTTCACAAATAAAACTATTTTTCTTACAGTGACGCGTTTCGATTTATGTTTAAATCATCGTCGGACTGTCTGATTTGACTGCTAACAAGGCTACCCAGATTACTTGCCAAATAACTAACTAGTCCTATCATGGATACAAAACTAGAGATCTCAAATCTAGTACACTATTCAACCTGTCTAGCTATTTTTAGTGAAGTAGTTGTAGTGAAGCTTTCTCAGTCCATTTGCTAAGAATGACCACTGGAAGCAGGTACTTTAAAAAAGCACGGTGATACAAAAGAGTTCGATTTTCTTTATAGAAATGGGACAGCATTACCGTAAAGCTTGAGATAACAAGACGGTCGCACAGTCCTTGCGGTCAAACCACTGAATAATGCAGCTCCATTTTCGGGATCATATGGACTTTAGTGCCGCAGATGAGCTGAAAAATTAATGAGGAAGTTTTTAGGCTACCAGACGATGATAATTTGAAGGAATGGCAACTAAGAACACTTATTTCCCATCTATCTTTGTGTACGTTGTCCCCGCGAGTTTCTTAGAGCTGGATTTTCTTTAACCCTCACTAGTAAAGCGGACCATACACTAGTCATAGAAGGCCAATACTTTGGATCAGAATCAGGATGGATTCTTGCATTTATGCATCAGCTTGGCTATCACACAGTAGATGTCTAACTGCCTCTCATCTTCCTATCCACATCCCCTACAAAAGAGTATATCTCACACATCTCAATCTATACTTAACTGATAGTAAAGGTTAAGACTATTCCAAAGGTGGGTGATGCAACTGTTTGACACCCTGTTCAGCAAAAAAATCGGGTGTTCTAGCGACGCTGTGGGCGGGTGCCATCGAATACCCTGCAGGCCAGTCTTTGGACCGCTGTTGCATAGTTCTTGGAAAAATACTGGAACACATTTGGTTATATACCATTCAGAAGTAACTTTCCTTTGATTTTCCAACGCTAACATTGTGATGTATCCACTTTTATAAAAAAAGATGCGACCATTTTCTTTCCAACACTCCTGGAACGACGAATTTTCATTGGCGGCTGCTCACTTTCAATCTATCTGTAGGCCTGGAAAAAATTGTGAACATAACAATGTGAGTTTTATATTAATTTAAAAAATTGGTTTTCTATGTTTTGTGCTTATGTCGAGGTGGTATCAATCAGAGGCCAATAAAAACATAGAGAGTGAGGCAATCACAAGGTAAGTTTCTGAAAACTGATTAAAATTGCCTTTCTTGAATTCTCTTATTCTATATTTTGTATTCCTTAAACGAAAACAAAAATTTATGTCTAATGGCACGTTAAGAAAAAAATGCGAACAATTAAATCCAGAACTTACGCCATCAGAAATTGGCAAAGCAAAGCTGGCTGAAATAAGTAGGCAATAAAAGTCGTTATTAAAGGTGATATATTCCCCATCCAAAGTGTTCAGTTTGAACTGGTCTAGTCCACGGAAATACAATTCCAGTCAGCGCCAGTTGTCGGCAGCATGATTTGTACGGCCTTTAATGATTCCGGGATTGTGGGGTCTGGAAATTATTTCTCCCGGAGTCCGGACCACAAGCTATTTGTTTATTAATATCGGATATGGCAGAATGAATAAATTTCATGGCTCTGCTTGGGGAAGTTGCTACAGAGGTTGAAGTACGACGCAATTCGTTGTTTATATGCGCTTGGTTTAATGGTTCTTTTAGATTGTAGACGTTCTTTTTTGGTGAAGTTCTTCAATTATGCAGATAAAAAAGTTTAACTATGTATTAAGGTTTCAGATAGCGACTAGCTTAAAATATAATGAATCAGAGAAATAATCACAGGATAAGCTTCACAAGCTACATCAAGAAAACCAGATCTGATGAACTCTTGTACCGATTCTGTACGTCACAACTGTTCGGCTGTTTACGGAACACCTGCATGAAATCAACCCTTTTCAGGCGGTCATAAAATGCGAAAATCTGGGCTGCGACATCGTCCTCCTACTTTAGGTTTCACGTAAACAATAAAAAGATAAAACCGTAGCATCAGCAGGGACTATAAACTCGACGTTTACATGGTTGGGACATGGCTAGGAAAAAAGCGATTACTGTGCCTATAAAACGCGAAATTTATGGGAGGTAGTTGGCTGGACGAGCGCTCTAAATGTAAATAGAGCGAAAACAAGAAGGGACGCGTGGCTGTTAAATGGCTCGATGAAATAATGGAGGCAGGTTGTTGTCTAATAGTTAGCTCAGTACTCCAAAGTTGTTACTGTGTATGACGTAATATCGTGAATGCGAGATACTATGTTTTCTTCAACGTTCATGACACAAACATTACGAAAAACCATGTTACTCATTCCTATCGATCTGTCTATCTGTTATCTATCGGGTAATCTTTAGAATTCTGACGTAGGTCATCACTGGTGCCGAGTTAAGAATAATGATGATGATCGATATAACTACGGAAATATGGTTGTGGTTTTACCGAATACGTAAATGTATTGAGGTAGGGGGAGAATATGTTGGAAAAACAGGAGAATTTTATTTTTAAACCTTGTAGTTCTTCTGTATATAAAAACTTTCAGCGTGACCCTCATATAATCTCTCCCACACCTAACTCAACAACAACTGGATCATATGCATACAATGAGTCCTGTTTAACCGAACTGTCATGTATCCTGCATACCGGTAGCCATAACAGGCCTCATATTTCATAACCAGCTTGTCATTCGTCCAGACGTTTTGTCGTCGTTTTGCCTGCGAAGCGTAGGTACGTTTCGGCGCACTCGAACTTTTGATCATTCAGCTAATGTTTATGGCCTCGACAATAGTTCCAGAAGCCGTAAATCAAAAATGGTTTACGTCCGTATGGACACAACACAAATTACTGCTCCCAATTGTGGACGTGTTTGGACTGCGAACCAGACAAGCATATTTTTTCTGCATTGTGATACAACCAACATAAAATATATTCAACTTTATTTGATCATTTATTTGCATTCAGAATATATGGCTGTAATTTGCTTAGAAATATTGTTTTCCGATATATTTTAATCGGAAGTTTACAAGACTTCTCGTAGATCCGGAAACTGCGAGTCAATAATTGAAGTAAATACCTTTCTATTTTCACGAGGGTCACGTTGAAAGTTTTTTGATACAGAAAAACTACAAGGTTTTTTTTAAACTTCATTCTGTTTTTTCAACATATTCTCCCCCTACTTCAATACATTTACGTATTCTGTGAAATCACGTGTCAAATTCTTGTGACCAACGTTCTTTTAAAAGGTTGCTAATTTCCTCCTCAAATGCAGCGATTGCTTAGCTCATTTGGATGCAGCATCTGATCGGCAATCAGAAGATGTGTGGCTCGATCTCGCCATAGGCCAGGTTTTTTCAAGCTTTTAAACCCAAATTTATATAATATAGACTCGCGTCTTGCTGATCAGCAATCAAATTGGGCCAGGAGTTCGTTAAATCATCCAAAACTTCAAACCAGGTCACCCGCTCTGTGCACCAACAGGTCAGCAATACTCCTAATTCCGATTTGAACTGGTAATCCGAATACATTAGGGAGCTCAAAGTGTAACTTGTGATGGTAAGCTGGTGCCTACCGGTCCGCCGGACTCTGTTATCAAATTAGATGGATGTTTTTCATTATTCCAGGATCATCCGACATTATTTATGTCTTTCGTACGCCCTGCAGCACTGCGGATTTATTAACAGAGCTCGCAGAGTAGGTATGGTTTTATGCCACCGTAGAAGGCTCGATTTTAATAGGAAAAAGTGTAACATCACGAAACCAAATATACCATATTTTAATTCCCACAATTATTCAAACGAGGTAGCTCTTGTAATTAACGTAACTTCTAATTCTAAAACTTCACTTCTCGTTAGAGTCAATTGGAACGAAATAATATCTAATAACTTCATCAACATTGCGTCATATATGAATTCGTTTAAGAGCCAGGGAAGGTAAAGATGAAGTATTGTGATCAATTTTCTAATCTGAAATACTGAGTATCCTTTGAAATCCACCTCTAACCGTATCGTTTTAATAATATAAATAATGTTCATTCATTCATTTTCATCAACATCAATGGTATTTTCTATTTTAAATAAGATAATAATTTGATAAAAAATGATTGATAAAGCCCCAGTACAAAAGTAAATGGAGAACCCTTTTGGTCATGACTTAAAACTCTGAAATTGGGCAGTTCTCATCATGTCATTAAAGATAAATAAAATTAATTTCTAAGACATTATGATTGTTTCCCAACATTAACGTGTTGTGTTATTCTTGTTGATCTCCTCAAATAGCAAACTTCACGGTCTACAAGGGAATCTGGTATAATTGTACTTTATATCAGTGCAAGAAAAACATGTGTTTTATCTAAGCTGTGAAACTTATAAAAACACTCGAAACTGGAGGTGATGCGAAGTCAATCTCGTACAGCCAGTCGCAATATACCGAGTTAAAGTAGTAGATGCACTTTGTATTGGCCATCGTACGATATATCAACATGTACAGTAGTAAAATGAGCACAGGTATAAGAAAAATAAGAGCGTACCACGACAGGGAAGCGAGCGTAGTTGAAATTGCATTCATTCATAAAAAATGCAGACTGTTGCCGTATTCGAGTTAATTGGAATCGGTACTCTAGGGAAACGATAGCTTATAGTCCGGTCAGATATACGGAGGCTCACTGAAACAACTGTTACAAATTGAGTAAAACATTGTGCAATTTATTTAGGAAGTCGGCTTTTTCAGCAAAGCGATCCGGTTCGATCTTATTTGTAACTGAATTAACTGATCACAAAAGCCACTCCGGTCATCGTCATCGTCATCGTCATCGTCATCGTCATCGTCATCGTCATCGTCATCGTCATCGTCATCGTCATCGTCATCGTCATCGTCATCGTCATCGTCATCGTCATCGTCATCGTCATCGTCATCGTCATCGTCATCGTCATCGTCATCGTCATCGTCATCGTCATCGTCATCGTCATCGTCATCGTCATCGTCATCGTCATCGTCATCGTCATCGTCATCGTCATCGTCATCGTCATCGTCATCGTCATCGTCATCGTCTACGTCTACGTCTACGTCTACGTCCACGTCCACGTCTACGTCCACGTCTACGTCTACGTCTACGTCTACGTCTACGTCTACGTCTACGTCTACGTCTACGTCTACGTCTACGTCTACGTCTACGTCTACGTCTACGTCTACGTCTACGTCTACGTCTACGTCTACGTCTACGTCTACGTCTACGTCTACGTCTACGTCTACGTCTACGTCTACGTCTACGTCTACGTCTACGTCTACGTCTACGTCTACGTCTACGTCTACGTCTACGTCTACGTCTACGTCTACGTCTACGTCTACGTCTACGTCTACGTCTACGTCTACGTCTACGTCTACGTCTACGTCTACGTCTACGTCTACGTCTACGTCTACGTCTACGTCTACGTCTACGTCTACGTCTACGTCTACGTCTACGTCTACGTCTACGTCTACGTCTACGTCTACGTCTACGTCTACGTCTACGTCTACGTCTACGTCTACGTCTACGTCTACGTCTACGTCTACGTCTACGTCTACGTCTACGTCTACGTCTACGTCTACGTCTACGTCTACGTCTACGTCTACGTCTACGTCTACGTCATCGTCATCGTAATCATCACATAAGTAGTACATGTTTCATTCTGAATTGCATATACTTCCTGAACAACAAACAAGTAGCTCTCATATGCAGATTTCATGTTTCCTCGAATTTTCTAAGTTTCACTGTAGTAAATCAGCATTGAAATGAAACGAAAATAGAATGAAAAAAGAACCCCTTTGTGCACTTTCGAATGCAATGGCCAAAAGGGCCTTTCCCGATTTTTTAGTTCGTTTCGAGTGCTAATTTTGTTGTATGAGTAATCTGAATAGAGATGGACAAATGTTAATTCTGCAGTCACCAACAGACCGGAGCCGGAAAAAGAAGCGAAATGGTGGAACAGCAGGAAATGAGAAAGCGTCATTGAATATTAAAATAAGAGCGACAATGAGAGTTCGTTTAAATGAAAGTACTATGTGATACATGGGCGTACTATCTAGTAAATTCAAGCCAATCCATTCCATTGTTAACTTGTAGTTAGTACATGAAAAAATTACATTACTAGTAATTAAAATCACCAGGAATCTGGCCTTTCTCCCCTACTAATCTTGCTATTATTATTATTATATTTCACGTTTTAAGATATGGAAGTGGAAGATAAACGAAAAACTGTGTTGAACGCCCATGCAGTGGTTTCAAGGTTTTTTTGTGGATTCTCATCGGGTTGTTTGGATTACGCTGTATGCGTGAGGTGGCGTGAGCCAGTAGTTTTAATAAATCAGAGATGAGGAACGTTGGAGCAGCCAGCAAATGATAGCACTGGACAACAGCTACATTTTATTAAAATTTGTCATAGTGGGATTTTAGATTACATGAAAATTCTAGCAAATATGGTGCTTCCGCTTGCCTGAGCCATTTTGTGGAGATGTGGATCATCTTCACGTTCACACCGACAAGAGTAATGAATGATTCGTATTAATCTGGTCTATAAAGAATTCATACAGGCATTACCACATATACGAGTATGTCTGGTGAAGATTCTCTATTAGAACTGACAGTAAGTTGATGATTTAATGTCATATTATTCAAATTTTATGTACAACATTTTCTGAAAGAAACCTTTACCATTCTTACATGTCCTCGCATATGGATTGGAGAGGTGACAGTGATAAAAAATATTTCTGTAATAAATGCATTAATGAGTGGGTATAGTGATCATTTTCAAATAAAAATGCAAACAATTTCTAATACTTTCTTCATCAAAAGTAATAGCACATTAAAAAATATTTGCCAAGGAATACCAGTTGTAACGTATTAATTACTGATATCATCCATGAACGCAAAGCCCAAGGAACCATTGTCATATTAACGCAAATTCCCCTGTACGAAAAGTAAGTTCGCTGTGCTTGAACAACAAAAACTTGTATTCTAATTAGGAGAATACTTTCAGGCCAAAATATGGTCTGTCGCTTAGATCGTTTGAAATACAATTCTTTGGCACTAACGATGCATATCCTGAAGCCAAAAGACATTTTCCTTACCCCTCTACTCCAATGGCGTCCTCGAAGTGATTTTTTTGGGAAGGAATTGGAATACGTAGCTGGAATAATATAAATTTTTGAACCAATCATGTGGATCTCGTCTGTTCTATCATCCAAAATCGTCGATCACTCTCCAGTATAATGGCTATAATGGCATTATACGAAATCGCTTGGTAAATGCCAAACTGAAGTTGATCGTTTTTTGCAGTATTTAACTCGTATGTGGTCTAGCAGAATACCTTTATTTTTATTAATATTTGGTAGTGGTGATGTCTCAAATTCTGATTAGCCCATCTAGTATTATGTGCTAAATCTTAGCCTTCAATTCATACAACTAGTTTTGATATAATCTGTAGCAAAGACGCCTAAACAGTTCTCAAAACATTACTTGTCTTGAAGAATCTTTATATGTTTGAACAAAATCCAGTTTCGTCTGACTTTGCAGTCTTTGTTTATTTTTTCATTTATTTTTTGAATTGGTACCGGGAATGAACAAAAGGAATTATTTCTTCACCAAACTTGTTAACCTCACGATCAAATCAACTGCCTATTGGCTAAATATGGCACACTTGACAGCATACGCAGCAAAACTAACTCTTGTAGAGATGGTGTATAGGTATTTACCTTCTTTTGACACAGTATAGAACTGTTGATACCTCAGCATCCCTCAACAGCGACCCTGTCTAACGTTTCTCTCTGAATGAAGCGTCATTTTATTGAAGCAGAAGAATAATGATCTAGCCCCTAGGCTAAGTCTTTCGACGCTCAAAACAAGAGTGTCGATTTCTAAAGAACCTCCCTTATTATTTTCCTTTTAACTTGTATAGGGTCTTCGATAATTTTCCTGCCTCTGTCACGCATTGGAGGAAGCATTATCGTTGTCATGGACTCAATAGCATACTTATTCTGCCATTTGATTCATCTCTTTTTCTCACCAAACAGTCCTATATGAAAAAAATCTTGTAGTTTTTCTGTATCTAAAAACTTTCAGCATGACCTTCGTAAGTAATAATAAATCCTACCTGAACTAGACTTCACAGGAACTTCAATTTTGATGTATTTCAATCTCAATAAAGAATTCCCGTTCAAATATGGCGTGCTCTCACTTCCTAGCGTTTGGTCCGTCTTGTCACACACCACTCCAAGTATTCACAGGAAAAGTTTGCTGCAGTTGAATGTGCACTGTTTCAGAAAACTATACGTGTAAATACGGCTATTGTTCGGTGATAAAAGAGCAAATTAATAGACTCAACTCAACAGTGTTCTTACTAATTTATGTAATCCAAACATTAAACTGATCCGTTTATCACTTGAATGCATAATAGTCTTAATTGTTTGGAATATTGAATGATTGAACACATTTTAATGATAGTGGAAACAAACAGATGTCACCTCAATAATTTCTCAGATACAACTTTCCTATTGTTCAGCCTTGAGGGTGGCTATCTTTTCAATGGCGTCCAACTTTTTGACATTTGTCTGATTTGTATATACTGAGTACTATATTCCACCATTACAGTGGTCTAAGAATTATTAGTAGAGTACAAACTTCTTATATTGCCCAATGACATGCCCGCCGCCACCTCCAAACCAAACCGCATTATACATGATATCTAGGGAGGCGCTGAAACACTAACACCGCTCTTTCAATGACATTAGGCTCAATATTAGCATTGTAAAGATAAAATACCATTGTCGAACAGCTACAATGAATTTTTGACTCAAAAAAATCTGTGATTCTTAATGTAAAGTAAAAATGAAAAAAATGCTTTCAATGCTTTTGAACATACTATTCATTACTCACATGCAGAAAATTGACTGGCAGTTGATGAAAATTGAAATTGATAGTTGGAATCGGTGGACTCCAACTATCAATCACTCATTTCCATGTTCATACTTTTCCATGTTTTAGTGTCGAGATGTCGCAGCTCCTCCACAGGACGCTCTTTCCAGTCTATAATTCTTTCTATTGCCTAGATCCCTGAACCACCCATTTTACACACCACTGGTCTGTGAGCCTTATAAATATCGCAGCAAGCTTAGATTTTAGAACGTTAAATATGGACAACTATACTATGAAACAGTCCTTGTTCATTTGCTCAATTCTCGGATGTAATCCAACCGTTCCATTTGGACGACTTCAATTGTTGCTCACAACTGTAGTGGTATCTTGTGCAACGACACTGGGGTTGCTGCTGTTTCTTCACATCATCTTTCCTGGAGAAGACGTTATGAACTTGGAAGTGGTGTCAAACATCTTCACAGCGATTTCGTCGCTTGGTTTTGTATGTGTTACTGCAACTTCCTATGATTTTTGATTCAGTATGTTTGGAAGAAATTTAACTAATTCCTGAAATGCTTATTTCACTGATTACGCAAATTCCTGCGGATATATATAACATATCTTCGCAAATAAAAGTTCCAGCAATATACTATGCCAAATATATAAATGAACATTGTACCAGCAACAGTATATGTAACAAAACCTCGATTTGTTCCAGATGATATCAAAACTTGTTTTGATGCTGAATAAGAGGAAAGAGATGCGAGAGATATTCAAACATATCGAAACTATGTTTTGGAGAATTGAAGATGTGGCAGATGACGCAGAAAGGACGGCGTGCAAAAATATAATCTCGCAGGGTCGATATACCATCCACTGTTGGACATTCCTATTTGCAGCATGGTTCTGCATCATCTTCAGAGCAAAGTCTTTGCCTTTGAAGTGCTACCAGCCAGAATGGTTGCCTTTATACTTTTTGGTGGCATTGGAAAACTTGACGTTTTTGTTGGTCTCGATGGGTATGCAACAATATTTTCCTTTAACGACCCATTTGTTCCTAAATGCAGGGTACAGTTGAAGGTTTCATACTCGTCTCATTCATCTTTCGACAGTTTGCTGAAGTAGAATGACAAACCATATTGCTAACATCATTACTTTTCTCATCTACTTCCTTGAGTACAAAGATTTAGGTTAACATTTGTTTGAATACATAACATGATAACAGATGACTTCAATCATAAACTACTAATCATACTATCTAGTGTTTGGCAAAATTTTATCTTTTAAACAGCTAGAGTATTTACAACAAGGTACAGAGAACATATAAGTGTGTTCAAAAATCAACATCTGGAAAGATTCGGCCAAAACAAAAGTTGTGTAACTTGAACACAAGGTTTTACAAATGAATTATGTTTCTGTAAGAAGACAATTTAATATTTAAACCATCATTCGAGTCTGAAGAACTACAGTTTGAGACACAATCAGTCACAAAATATTTGAAACGTTTTATACAGAGCTGATATTAAACATGGAATTGCAGGTGTTATTGCAATAGACGGGATCATCATGAACCTGTTTCTAATGAGCGCGGTTCAATTGAAGATGCTAAATAGAGAACTTGAAGTCATGTTTGACACGGACAATGAGGAGTCAATTCCACAAAAGGTTTCAACTCTGCTGGAGCATCACAATTTCATACTTTGGTGAGAACTTCATTTAGTAAAGAACTACGCATTTATGTAGATTGTAGATGCTCTTACTTGGTGAAACTCTTCCTTCCTGCAAGTAAAAATATTGTGTAATTAACACACAGTTTCACTAATAAAATTAGACGCGGGCTATTAAATTTCACTACCCACTGCAACTACGCATTTGCCTTCAAAAACCTTGCTCAATCAAATTGATTGATTCCGGTGTAAAAGTTTGAGCTATTATAACAGTACATGAGTTGCTTGAGATGTTGTTGCATCTTGTATTTGGGGGAATTAATTTGATTTGGTATTGATTCTGATACAAAAAATCAAGATTATGTAAAGAAAACTCGCCAAAAACATACCCTACTCGATCTTTTTCAGGTTCATCAGACTTATCAATGATACGATATCATCGAGCATGGTTATTTTCATTGGAAACGTTGTCAGTAATTTATGCATCTACCTATACCACTTTTCTACAATGTAAGTAAGTAATAATGTCATGAATTTTTGAAATTCAGTTACCAAAACCAATCTACTATACTAACTATTTCATGACTGCAACAAAGTACAAACCCGAGTCGAATTTGCAAAGTCGCAAATTTCAGGTGGAGAAAGGCAATGAAAGCTGTCCTCTAACTAAAAACAAGGATTACCGCTCTGAATGGCAAATTTGCCAATACAGATGGTGTGAAATAAAATATACTTTACTAGGAACATTAGATGGGCTGGTCACCGAGATGCGACTGCTAGTTGCTACGGCATTCAGTCACAGATGAATGCCTTCTCAAACCATGTCTCTCTGACTCAACTTATCATTGTTACTGACTGCTAATTTAAACCACATGGTATTGACTAGTAGTAAGAGTAAAGGGGAGGCGAAGCCTGGCAAGTAGGCCACCTTTGGCCCGTTTTGCTGACCTCGAAGACCATCACTAGAACTATGGTCATGGTAACTCCCTAGTGTCGAACCTTCCAGACCTTTCATCATGAAGGTCATGATGTCCCACCATTCCGCTAAGTAGCCCTCTTCCCTGTTAAACTCTGTTGTGCCGAACATCTCCTGACAGATTGGGTCTTTGACCACTCCTATGCGTGTCATGTGCCTGTTCAATCTATTGACTAAATGTAACTTAGTTTTAAACAAGGATAATGATATACTTAATTTCATCAAAATGGTATCATTGACAAGGGCCGAGTGAAATAACAGCGTTTCCCTTAAGGTCTACGCAATTTGATCTATTTTTTTTTTCAAAAAATTCAACAGCATTGTAATTTAATTTGAGGCATAAAGACAGTATCTTATACTAACATTCCTATTGACTCTGTAGTTTATTTAACAGTACAAAATAATAAAAATAATAATTAACTTTTTCCACGGGAACAGCTGTGTTTTCAAACAAAACCTGAGTAGCAACTATTATAAAATGCTAGTAGAATACAAAGGATGCATTGTTTATCAATTGAAAACAAGGAACAAAGTGAAATACAACGCTGTAATCCCAAGACAACAATATTACATTCCACCTTTTGAGTCCCAAGGGGAAACCATAGGAAAGTACACTTAATGGAGGTAGCCAACGGTGTATTATATTGCTGTGAATACTCAGGAAGTCACAGAAAAACTATATGGAGGTCTAGCGTTCTGTAACTACCGACTATTTGAGCCTTAAATTCATTGCGGTAAACAAAAAAAATCAATTTCAAAATACCCAGTTCGCCCTTGGCAAACTTAGTTTATGGATATTTGAATAGTAATCTCATGATGTTTGTCTTTTGTAGGAATAGCATTGGCTTTGGTATAATACGTGATTTGGACGTGTTAGCAGGGACGCTAATAGGCATCTTTGGGGCGTATTGCATTCCAGCTCAGATTTGCATAAATCAAGTAGGTCTTTCTTTGTCCATGCAGAATCCAAAATTTGTTATTTCTTGAACAAGATGTCATTTTCGTGACTTGTTTCTAAATTGTGTAATATTTGAGTAAGTACAGCATGTGGGGATGAAAGTTTTCCATTTCTTGGAATGGATGTGATTGTTTACCAGACGCTGTATATTTCAAATACGAGGGTGACGCTGAAAGTCTTTAGATATTCCTAGTCTATACAAGTTTAAACAAGTTTGAGCACGCGGCTGTTTTGTCTAAAGTTGTAAGTGCTCACATGCAAAGGCAGCATTTGAATCTTTCAGCAGTTGCCTTGCCACAGTCTCAAATAAAAAATGAAAATGGACCTGAGTAGTCGCGATTTTCGAGCCATGATCTTGTATGACTATAAAAAGGGACTAAAACAAGCGGAATGTCACGCAAATTTAGTGAGTTGCTTTGGGGACTCTGCCCCTTCTAGGGCTACAGTTTATAATTGGTTTGCTGGGTTTAAAACGGGCCGGGTCTCACTCGATGGTGAACCTTGCACAGGTCGACCGCCCACTGTTGTCACTCCGGAAACTCTAGAAGCTGTGCAAAATATGGTAAAATAAGATCTACATATAACCTACACCGAGATTGAGGCTTCTCTGGGGATTGGATGGGCAGCGGTCCGAACAATCATTCATGATCACCTTCACCTAAAAAAGCGGTGTTCCAGATGGATGCCACATTTGTCGACCAGTGAGCAGAAAGCAACAAGAGTTGATTGGGCTAAACTTATGCTTGAAAAATTTCATAATGGGCACAGTAAAAACACGTTTAATATCGTAACCGGAGACGAAACATCGTTATATGGTTATAATCCGAACTAAACAGCAGTCATTAGTTTGGTGCTTTGAAAGTGAGCAGCCTCCAACGAAAATTCGTCGTTCTAGAGTGTTAGAAAGAAAATGTTCGCATCTTTTTTTTTTCTAAAAGTGGATACATCACAACGGTAGCCTCGAAAAATCAAAGGACAGTTACTTCTGAATGGTATATAACCAAATGTGTTCCTGTAGTTTTCCAAGCACTATGCAAGAGCCGTCCAAAGACTCGCCTGCGGGGTATTAAATGGCACCATGACAACGCACCCGGCCACAGCGCCGCTAGAACACTCGATTTTTTTGCTCAACAGGGTGTGGAACTGTTGTTTCACCCACCTTATTCTCCAGACCTAGCTCCGTGCGACTTCTTCTTATTCCCTAAGATCAAAGATAAGTTACGAGGTCGCCATTCTTCTACCGATGAAGAGGAAATCGCTGCATTTGAGGAGTAAATTAGCAACCTTTCAAAAGAACGTTGGTCACAAGAATTTGACAAGTGGTTTTACCGAAAGCGTGAATGTATTGAGGTAGGGGGAGAATATGTTGAAAAAGCCAGAATAAACGTCTGGTATTTCTGTATCTAAAAACTTTCAGCGTGACCCTCGTTTCATAACAGAAAGATATAATAATTCCTGTTAATATGAGACATGGTTGGGAGTGAATTTCCACTTCTATTATACCTGCACAAACAGGCCGTCTACTATTACTAACTACCTACATTTTAGGCCGAAGAGATAAAAATATCTGCGTACTTTTCCAAATGGTACGAGCATCCCCAATACTGTCGCCATATTTCGATGATACTTGCAAGAGACTCTCTGGGAATCACCATCGACGCTGGAGGAATCGTCAAATTGAATTTGGAAACTGCTCTGAGTGTAAGTTATTGTTTCAATTCCTATAGTGGCTCATCATCTAATGAGAAAAGCGTAATTAGGAACGATAATAAAAAAAATGATCGGTGTAAATGCATCCCATCTCGTTCCGTTAAATGTCTAACATATACTAGTTGGTTTGACGTACATTGGTGAGTAACAAGTATCAATCATTTTGGTCGAGACGCTGTCATTGTTGAACTAAATGAGGAGAATGGCACCATAAAGAGAAGTCAACTCATAATATTGTGAGAAATATTTGTCACTACATAAACTATAAAGAAATAAAAACTGGTTAAATGACGACAAACCAAACTCAACTTAACGAGGGTTTACTTATTGTTATATTATGATTATAAGCATTTTACTATGACCTTCAACAACCAATATAGATATTTTCAGGTTGTGAAACTGGCTGGATCTTATTATATGTTTCTGAAAAATTTCACAGAGGCATGAAGAAGCCAAAAAGAAAATGTTCAACTGATTCATACAAATGACTGCAAATTGCTGAACTGTAAAATATCAAATTGCTACTGTTCCACTTGATTATTTTAAGCGATTGGGCAAAAGGTGCAAATAGCGTACTTCACTGTGTTTCTTGCACGGTACTTGTACTCATAGAAAATATATTGATATGATCATAAATTAAATAAATTCATTTATTTTGTATTGTCCCGTTCATGCATGCTTTCATACATTTATTTGCTTCTGGTCCTTAGATATGGCTGCAAAAATTGTCCAGGTCTTAAGATAGAATGGTGCAGTTCATACACGTCTCGTCTTAGTACTTCAAGCGTCGTCAAACTGTCAAGCTTGACTGTTTAATCAAGTTACCCAACTCATTTCTCAACGAAGTCTTATCATGAACATAAAACCTACGTTCCAAAATCTAAGGTTCAATTTATTCTGTCTAGGTAGTGCTCAATTTCTAGACAAGATACTTAGGATGTTAGATTTGGGAAGTTCATTGTTACGAGGGTCACGCTGAAAGTTTTTGGAGACAAAAAAACTACAAGGTTTTTAAAAAAATTTATTCTGTTTTTTCAACATATTCTCCCCCTACCTCAATACGTTTACGCATTCGGTAAAACCTCTCGTCAAATTCTTGTGACCAACGTTCCTTTGGAAGGTTGCAAATTTCCTCCTCAAACGCAGCGATTCCCTCTTCATCGGTGGAAGAAGGGCGACCTCGTAACTTTTCTTTGATCTTAGGGAATAAGAAGAAGTCGCACGGAGCAAGGTCTGGAGAATAAGGTGGGTGAGGCAACAGTTTGACACCCTGTTCAGCAAAAAAATCGAGTGTTCTAGCGGCGCTGTGGGCGGGTGCGTTGTCATGGTGCCATTGAATACCCCGCAGACCAGTCTTTGGACGGCTCTTGCATAGTTATTGGAAGACTACAGGAACACATTTTGTTATATACCATTCAGAAGTAATTGTCCTTTGATTTTCCAAGGCTACCGTTGTGATGTATCTACTTTTAGAAATAAAATATGCGACCACTTTCTTTCCAACACTCTTGGAACGACGAATTTTCGTTGGAGGCTGCTGTCTTTCAAACCACCAAACTAATGACTGCTGTTTAGTTTCGGGATCATAATAATATACACATGTGGGCGGTTGACCTGTGCAAGATTCATCATAGAGTGAGACCCGGCCCCTTTTGAACTCAACAAACCAATTAAAAATTGTAGCCCTAGAAGGGGCAGAGTCCCCAATGCAACTCACTAAATTTTCATGACCTTCCGCTTGTTTTAATCCCTTTTTATAGTCATACAAAGTCATGGCTCGAAAATCACGGCTACCCGGTTCCATTTTCACGTCAAAATTCGGCCAACACTTCGATGCATTCGAGACCGTGGCAAGGCAACTACTGAACGATTCAAACGCTGCCTTTGCGTGTTAGCACTTACAACCTTAGACAAAATGGCTGCGTGCTCAAACTTGTTTAAACTTGTGTAGATTAGGAATATCTGAAGACTTTTAGCGTAACTCTCGTGTATGCATCATAAGACTGCGTTGGCCTCGAATATATCCTATTTTGATAATCTCACGATGCTTAAAGAAATCAAGCGAAATTACTAGAACACTGGACTCCTTATGAACTTCCAAGACACCCTAGGGCGTGCGCTCCCCATTTCCTATTCCTGAATCTACCCCCTAGTCACGTGCTGTTGCAACCAACAGCAAGGACAGGTACAAAAGTTACATTAACCTAATATTATTCGAACATCAACGAAATGATGGGATAAGCGATAGTTGAGGGTTTTCTCACCCTACATACCAAGTTCACAACACATCCGAAACATACATCAACATTACACCATACGTTACTGAGATTTAATATCCGTAAGAATTTCCGTAGCTACTGGTAAGAATTGCCACGTAAAATAATGTCAACGCAGATGGAAAGACTCCGCGAAAACTCATTTCGACTGGAAGTAGCCTGAAGTACGCTGGGTGAGCGACGTCGTTTCCAAGATCATCATATTACCTGAGAATAATAGTGCCACAGCGTGGCTGTTGGCTGGAAAGACGACAGCTACTGGAATAAACCTGCTTTATAACAATTACTCTAACGATTACATTTCCACCCGTATTTATTATCCACCTTTATGAGCTTTCTGGGAGAAATTTGTAGGCTTCACGATTTGTCCTGCGTTGCCGCTTGTAGGACGTTTCCAGCAAACTGAGGACAAAATGGTGTCAAGTGGGTTTACGCGGTAGTTCCTGTGTTTGAGCTTCTAAATAAAGCCCCAATTCGTATCCTGGAACTGTTGATATAATGGGATCTAATCAAAAAATATCGGAGCTTTTGAATGATGTAATTCATAATTTTGAAGTTCACCAAATTTTTCTGAATTTTTTAAATTTATAAATTGTTCAGTATATCTAAAACTGGCTCCAATTCGTACATAGTCTGTCTACTTGACTCAATTTGTATAAACTAACTAGCACTTTTGTATTTTGTAGATTGGCATCATCATTATTCAGATAAAATGCGCTTAAATGATGTAGTATAGTAGCTGCTAAGACATAAGAGGGAAAAATCAGCGACCTTTTTATTATTTTTGCGTTTTCTTGCAGAATTCTGCTCACACATCACCAATTTCCAAAACGTATAATGATCCTTTTTCCTTGCTAAGCTGGTGGTCAAAATTTCTTGGTGATAACATCAAACAACTTGAAATCAATATTTTTGGCGATCATTAATTGCCTATTAGTGTGAAAAGTAAAAGTAGTCTGCTCAGTACTCTACCACATATAAATTCAGTTTTCTCTTTTTTATATTTTGGGAGTACAGTTAAGTTTACAGGTCACTCTGTCCACATTATAAAGCTCGCTAGTCTCAGAGCAAAAGCTTTGCCTACAAGACAAACTCTATTCAAGTAACAAGTTCATTTGAACAAGTAATAGCTGGAAATAAAATAATTTACAAAAAGACTCAGACAAACGACAAGCTACGTATCTCATTCCATATTCATACCATATAACCCCTTCTCATCTGCATTAAAAGATAACCAAGCACACCATCACTTACACAATCTGCCAAAAAAAACAGTATTTGAAGCAAGCAGAATTGCCCCAGAAATTAGGGATGCACGTCACTGCTCGCAGAGATGATGGCCAATTAACAAGTCGGATTATTTCAGTTGCAAGAAAAAATAATTACTCTATAAATAAAAATCAGTCCCGTCCAGCTGGGCTGCAAATACGTGTGAACGACCTTGACAGGAAGTAAAAAGACACTAGCGTACTTATATACGGTGTTTTCTTCTTTCGTCGTCTAATCAAACTTCAAAATAGCATATGCACTCATGCAGATACCGTCACATTTAGCCAGTAGCTATTTTAGTATATTTGGCAAACTGAGTGTATCTATGAGATCCTAACTTCTAACCTAATCGACTACCGGAGTTCCACAACGCATTTAATTTCTCAGCTACAATAAACGTAATACAAAAGATGTTTGTTAACGTTTTGTATTCAAATTCAAAGCTTGCAAACTAAGTCCTCGGTCCTGCGTAGATACATTCCAAGACAGTATTCAGTTTGGAGCGTCTACGACAGGCTGTGCGTAGTACCACTCTGGAAGAACACCGATCCCCTCATCCGCTTTGTGCGTCGGCACGAAAATGCGCGTAAAGAATCTTTTATTTTTGGGAGAGCAAGGCAGAAGCCGGAGAACTCTGGATCACACTCCGACTTGAGTGGGCAGTACCAGCAGTTTATCACAGAGCTGATCTGCGCCACTTCAAAGAGGTCCAAGTGTTATGATCTTGACTTCGTAAGTTGCCCATGGGCAGCGCA
Organism: Bruchidius siliquastri; assembly: GCA_949316355.1. Classification (NCBI taxonomy): domain Eukaryota; kingdom Metazoa; phylum Arthropoda; class Insecta; order Coleoptera; family Chrysomelidae; genus Bruchidius; species Bruchidius siliquastri. The sequence continues at coordinate 24,267,328 of OX438537.1, read as the reverse complement.
ACTGTGCGCGGCACTTGGAGATGAGTGTTGATACTGCAATATTTGTGTGAATTATAAGAAGACGATATGGATATCACCAAGCACAACAAAAGAAATACGAAAAAGTGGATTGACAGTATCTTTTTGAAATAGGATGGAGGAGGAGGGGGGGGGGGAGGAGGAGGAGAACCTCGCCACTTGAGGGTGGAGTATTTCTCCAAAACTCATCCCATGCCTTTTTCTAACGTTTCGCATGTCTTATCAGCCAAATATGTACTTTCTTCAATAAGTAAACAAAAGTAACTTGTTTGAAGAACGTCTATGGTAGAGAAATGAGATTCAGTTTTTTGATGTCGATCTTCTAATAAGAAAATCAATCGGAGAATAATTTAGAAGTCTCATTGAAATTGCCAATTAGCTGTTTTTCCATTCATATAATTGATGTGAATGGTAACTGGAAGTATAAGCATATATGTTAATTAGTTTGTATAAATTTAGGTATGCACTTTTATATTCGATCATATTTTCTTAGCTTATAACGTCCAACGTGTAAGGTGATGTCGAAGGTACTTAATCGAGACTTATATAAGAATAATTATTAAATGTATTCAATGGTTGCCTCAGTTGGATCATGTAAGAAGCTGTGTTCCGCGATTCAATCAAAGATAACTCTTGTCCTTTCAAAAAAGTGTCAGAAAGTCATGAAGTTCGTAGCAAACATAGGTATAGGTAGACATTTCAGTAATATATGCAAAATTTAGACTGTAGTGCTATAAATAATAAAGTGTGCCACTTATAGTTTTGCCTATTCTGTCAGAGATCTAGAGATATAGCAGAAATATCACATCGTATACCAAACATGCTGACAGATCGAAATATGCTAATAAATGCATAAATTATATAACAGCAAACGTATACTTCATAACTTCAATAAAACTGATTCAGGAATAACAATAAATGGAACAGGGCTTAAAAAGTTTATGAAAACATTAGAGACTCACAACTATCTTTTAGACCTGATGTCAAAGTTTTCATAACAGTCCCTCAGGATTTGTGTCCCACCACGGCTGTGCTTGCTGCATTTCGTCATGATGGGTTCTGGGTGCTGAGCGTCATGAGACTGTAATAAATGAGCAGACCAATCTTACATAGATTCATTTAGTTTTATATTTTAATTTGTCGTTAAATTAAAATCGTAACAAAATATTTCAAAAGTATTTTACTAAAGATTAATGGCATTTCCTAAAGAGTTTTGCAAATCCAATCATCAAAACACTATATTCCAGAAACACATGAAAAGGGTATAATGAAAGCCTTATAGAGCTAAAGTGTAAGCAGGGTTTTCATTGCTGACAGCCTATTTGCTTTGAAACAAAAAACTAAACACATAACAGATCTAAGATTAGTGTCACACTATGTTATAGACAACCATTTTTTTGGTTTGAATGTCGACTTTTCGGACACCCGCTAGATCACTTCCTTTCAGTATGACTCTCCCGATACAAACACTGTTTCCTACTCAGCAGCAATAATGTGAAAATGAATCGTTAAAACGATGTAAGCGGAATGACTATAACCATAACCATATCCATTTACACACACCATGGTGCCTACACTTCCTAATCACCCATTTCTACCGATGACACTCATTGAAGGCGCTGTTGTCTCATAACAATAAGACAGCCTGATAGCCAAGACGAGAAAAAAGGTTCTCAGAACAAACATCGCTAAGAAAACTTGTAATGAATGTCATCATTCTAAAATTGAAGCATTAAAGTTGCTTAAAGCAAAGATGAAAGAATCAATGTGCTCAAATTCTGATTGTGTAACAAAAAAGCAAAGTTGTACACACATAAAGGGCTAATGCAGGTATGTGGTGCATTAAACATTAACCAGAAGATAATGTGATTAATCAAGTATTAATTAAACTGCGTTTAAAATGTAGGGATAATGTATTCAGGGTCGATGATAAATTCAATTAAGTCACTAGGAAACTAACCAAACCGATACTAACTAATAACTATTCTAAGCTGATTGCTCTAAATGACCAACTCATTGTTGAATAATAGCAACTATTTTCTAGAAAAAAATATATATATTAATACGAATAATTATGATATTATATATAATAATAATTGTATTATAATGGTGAGCTTGGTTACTAAAAATTTATTAACGAATGCTGTTAAATTTTGTTGAAGATCAGTTGAAAACTTATCAGAGCGTACAAGATTGACATCGGAAGATGTAGATTTAAGAAGCGAATTGAACTAGCCTCCGAAATGAGTGCAAAAATGTCAATATTTATGTGAAAATATCTAAAAAAATGTATCAAAAAATGCAAAAACGTCTTTGCACGAACATAGAACCAACCTTTTAGTATGATTTGCAAGGAAAATTGTTTAATTATCTGTAAAGGAAATATTGGAAACCCATGCGAATCGCCTTTTATTCTGGGTCCCCTCTTCGTCTGCCTCAAGCTACATTTCCAATTACATGAAAATATTTTGGACCAAAATCTTGATATGGCAATGGGATCATCACACTGAGTTAATTTTAAATAATATTACGTAATACGTTTCTAAACAAACTACATTGCTCATGTATTAATATAATTACTTATTGGTTAATACAAAGTTCGTCGACATTCACTAAATTTTGCTTGTCTATAATTGACACTCCCCCCATTGGCACGACTCAACTATGCTAGTCGGCGAATCCATTAATTTTCCACAAGGTCCTTTGAATAACAATAATCTTAACTCTTTAACCCTTAACAAGCTGAGTCAGGTAACCATATCCTCCATTAAAGCCTCCGTTTTTTGGCTAATGACCGCTTCTTAAGCAGCGGATGGTGCTTAACCGTTGACCACTATTTCATTTATAATTTGAGTGGAATGATGAGGTATCCAAAATAGGTGTCTGTAATTATGATCACCGAAACAGATGTTTTCATTTTTGATAAAGGAAATAATTGCAGCGGTGTACGGTGGTTTGATTTATATTGAAGGCCCTAAATTAGTATTACAATCTATATCCTTACGATAAAACGTTCCATCAAGATATATTCTTTGAAAAAATTCTTCTATTAGAGCAATAATTATCTTATTGATCATATATGTTCAAGGGTAAAACTTTATTAACGTTTTGGCCGCCCACGTAACCTTCGTTAATGTACGCAGGCAGTCCCAGGAGGAGTTTCAGCCTTCTCTCCTGGAGATGCTAACGTAATGTTTGTGGTTTCCCAGAACATCTTATTAATGTTTGCTGTGAAGGATGTCATAGATCAAGTCAACCCTTGTAATGTTCATTATGGCTGTTATGTTACGTAAAGAAAATAGTTCAATTTTTGTGTTGCTGTACAACTTGATTTGAATTTTCTTTGATATGATTGCAACCTGGATAAACTCATCGTCAACTGATAAAATTCAGATAAAAACAAATTCTAATGCGTGAAATTTGTGACGAAAAAGAAAAACAAGCTCATGGCGAATAATTTCGAGTTAAGGATTTTGTGTTTTTTGGATGTTTCATGACACAAACATCACGATTAAATACTCATTATGTTCGTCTGTCTGCCAGTATGTATGTACTTTGTCTCTAATCCATAACACCTCTATTATAACAAACAAAAAGCTTTATACGTTTAGAAAATTGGTTCAAAGGCAACGGAGTTATCTTAAAAAAAATTACAGAATTAAAAACGCTCAAACATCGTTTTATGACATTTCCGAGATTATTTGCAATTTCCGATTAAAAATGGGATGCAAAAATTATACTTTATTTTCAATTACATGCGATTGCGTAGAAATTACATTGTCTACACAATCATCATTTGTTTGAAGGTCTTAAAAAACAGTGCACAAACTGCATATTTCTCAAGGTCATAATTGGCAGTACGGAAACCTTAGTTCCATTATTTCATATTTCTCGAAACGTGTTTGGATAGTCGCAGAAGTCAAACACCAATGAAATTATAGACGCAGAAAATCCCCTTTATACACGCCACTGTTCACCCTTCACGCCAAATGATTCGGCCTGTTACTAAAAGGCGCTTATGATAATTAATGAGCGGATATTTTTGACGTTTGTTATCTTGCATAACCACAAAGCAAACCAGTAGACCTGCGATTAGATTCTGACCCATTTCAAAATAGCCAGTAGTCATTCAAACGTGGTCATTAATTGGCTGAAAGCAAAATCAGAATCGACTATTCAATTGCCCTGCCCATCATTTGCATTTTTGGGAAGCTGAGCCAGTCGTGTATATTTTTTGACGTGTTTAGTATCTCCAAGTAGCAAGGTAGTACAACCCAAATATGTGATGAATTATTATATTAGATATGGTAACCGCTCTCTTTAGGACACAAACTTTAGCAAAAAACGTAATTAAATATTCATATGTTATAGATTGTATATGATTAATCTCTCAATTTTTTTCATATGAAATACACTCATTCTAGATAATTACAAATATTGTTCAAATAAATGAATTTATTCTGAAGCTTTTCATCTGTAAATTAAAGCCACATATAGCTCTGATCTAACAGTCGGTACGCGTAAGACGAATAGATTTTTTTTATGTCAGTGTCGGCCAATGAATCTTATACAAAACACAGTTATTGAAAGTTCGATGTTTTAGATTTTCCAGACTTGAAACATGTTTTAAGCACCAGTCCCTGAAAATTTTTATACTATGCTCATATTCATGATACTTCTAGCCAGTTTTCAAGTCATCTGCTAAAACTGTTCTCAAAAATGTTGAAGGTGCATCATATAAGTATATATACACTCATATGATGCACCTTCATCATTTTTGACAATGTTTTAGCAGGTGACTTGAAAACTGGCTACAAGTATCATATATATATATTTCAAAATACAAATATTGATCTCAGCAGTTGCAAAGAAGTTCCTTGAGGAATATATAGAAAAGTCAAAGTCTGACTTGCCGCTGAATCATCATTTAATGAGAATAAAAGCACATGATATAATAAAATATCACACAAATCAAAACAATCCCGAAAATCTTGAGGCATAGTTTGAATTCATATAACCGACTCATTGTGATTTGCTTTCCACTCACATAACGTACATAAAAACTAGGTAGAACTTCCAACACCTCAAACGATCCACTCTCAAATTCGATTTTCTTGGAGAAGCTCAGCGTTGTGGAATGGGCAACCGGACACTTTGCTTACCTTGGGTTTATAATCTACAGCGTTTTAAGGTCAATGTGAATAGACATCTATCTCTACACTATAGACCTCTTGATCTCGAGAATGTTTTACAATAATGAGTTTGGGAGAAGAGTAATGTAAAATTGATAATTTAGTTTGCAAATTTGAAAAAAAGGAAGCCGTTGATTAGTGATGTCCAATTCGCAGGAACTTTTCCTATTTGGAATACAAGAACAAACCATAAGGCAGTCGAGAACAAAAATTACAGTGTCTCTATACTGAACTATCAGTGTTTAAGCTACCCTTAATTTCGCATTCTACTCACATGACGAAGAGGAGCGGCATCGAACGTATTTGATATTAAAGAATTTCCAATAGAACTTTAATTTTTATTATAAAAGAATTTAATGAAAGGATTTGGAATTTTAAATTCATAGGATATCTATGAGTTGAATTTTATTAGAGCTGTAAGAGGGCAGCAGCATTATTGCATGACCTAGATAACAATAAATTGGCGATGTAGTCAACTTCCCAATCAATATGATCACTATATGATAAAACAGTTCCTTCTGAAAGATTTGACAGCGACAGGGAAAATATATTTTGGAAGCAACCAATTTAAATGCCGTTTCAACAACCGCATTATGACTTAATAAGGATAATACATTATAATTGATAAATAATTGTGAACTATTCCGCTTTTGGTAATTTATTGAAGATTTTAATAAGGTCTTGGAGCTGCTATTCAATTGAATAGGGCTTCATAGAAAGCATTAGAATTTTATAAAACCGAAGACCTTTTGTCTTCCTGAAATAATAAAAGATTAGATGTTTTCCAATATATCTATTTTAAAAGTATTACGACAGAACAGATCATTCCGAAATATTCTCAAGATCTTTATCTCCAAACTGATAAAGTTGCATGAGAAGTACAGGGTTAACAACATACTTGATAGCATTTTTCACAAAAGCCTGGCCACAAGTAATGCTTTTGTAGACGTCAAAATCATTATGCGAAACGTGTACGTCAATGTCAATGAAATAACATCATCTGTTCCTGTTAAATAATTCGATTGATATAATGAGATTGTTCTCATTTCAAAGCCACCCATCACCACGCAAGATGCAAATACACACATTCACGTCAACGTGCGACGTGGAGGCATCGGTGCATGGCACATGCGATTTGACTGACGTATGCATATAGGATGGCATACAATGCAGGGCTCGGTGCGAACGAGAAGAACCGACGGTGACGGTTTTGTCAAATTCTTCGTCCGCGGATGCATCGTAGTTGTCGAAGCTGGAACGCACTGACTGGAGCGGATCCTGATTACCATCTCGGATGAGCTGGATACGTCGCTACTGGAAATCTCTTCTACATGAGTTACAGACATGTATGTTCCAACGTGCCATTGTTATATCAAAGCCCTGCTCATCTTCCAAGGAACCCATCATCGTTCATCAAATAATCTTTGATACTGCCTCTGGTGGGTCGATGAAAGCTCTTGGTTTTTTTTGAAGAATTTTGTATGGAATCTTACATACATAAATAGAAACTCTCAATTCAAGAATGTCGATATTCTTGTAAAGATATACTCACGACAAGAAGATCTCATCATACTCTAAGACAATTTACAAGGCAGTCCAGGTGTTAATGCATTTAGCTTCATAGGTTGTCAATAGAGGGCGACACTTAGATGAGTGTTGATGTTGCTATCACACTCTTGACTAGGTCACGTATTTAATACCCAATTCCTCTCTACAGTTAGACCAGCCGGCTATACTTACAAGTCTAGGCTTAAGACGAAACATGCATGTCTATAGTAGGTCTAATGCATAGTGGAAGGCATACACTTAAAAAAAATATTATTAATTTGAACTAGAAAAACTATATTTTCAAATCGAATACTCATTCTCAAGAAATATCATCTATAGAAAAATGTAGCTTTCTCCACAACTAAGATATCAATGCTTTTCTAACAAGTGTCATCTTGCGATTCCCTCCAAGTAATTCATTTGCTTGTAGCCATCGCCATATTCGTCAACAGGAATTCAGCGGTACGCGTGCGTCTGTTTCCACGTCCGTCAGTTTCAATTGGATTTAATTTTTACCAACCATCTCTCAGGATGAATGTGCTGTTAAAATGTTGGGGTTGTGACTGTTGTGAGGAGTTCATACAAGTGAACAGTTGTTGATGTGATATGAGTTGTGAATAAGTTTGATTACAAATGGTGGTATCTTTGGTTTAGTTACCGGTACATACTTTTTATATATTCTGTACAACACCTTTCAAACTTGAATCAAGGAAAATACTATATGACGCAGATAAATGTAATGACAAAATTTTACCCGTGTTTGAAACTTGTAGACAAGGTAGATTTGTCAAAAGTTTGATTCAAACAATGACCGACAGACAGCCACGTCAGCAGACGGGAATACCGCGCATCGGGAACCAATCAGAATAGACCGCGCACAACGACACGTCACCGGACGGGGTATAAACAGGCATGAAAGGAACGTGTTCGCCAGTTCACCTGAGGACGATTGAAGATAGCACATCAATCGAAACGTCGTGATACTCAAAATTTTATAGACAATGGAAGTCCGAAATCAAACTTTTGACAAAATTTTAGGAATAAAATGCTTTTGACATATGGAACGCCAAGCTATCTTCATCTTAGCGCACAAAATCTACAAAACTAGAAGCGACAAAGAAACAACAGTGGATGATTCAATGTATCCATAATGTCTGCAACTTATGTAGCTATTACACTCAGTTAGATGACGCAAGCAATTCTAAAGCAAATCATATCTCAATTTATTGATTGTTGAGGATAAAAATACAAACCTGCAATTGTTGTTTTATCTATGAACTGGAGAATTATGGAGGTTCTCATAAGTGATGTGTTTATTGGTCGTAATTATGAGGATCATGAGGAATTGTTGTCTTTTTCTAATTAGGTGCTCTTAGGGTTAGGTCAAGAAAATAAATCAGTATTGATTGATACATTTCTGAGTATTACAATATCATTTTTGGGTACATTCGGTTGCTAGAAGTTAATAAACATTCATTACAAAGGAGGTGTGTAAAGACGCTTGCAGGTATAGATTATATTTATAAGACGTGAAAATATACATATGAGAATGGAATAAAAAATATATTACAAACATACATACATGAGATTATCTTTCTAGTACCGGAAATTCACCAAAATTGGTAAAAATCGATTTTTATATATTTTTGACAATTTTTCACGAAACTTTCTTATGTGGCAGACCAAAAGTCAGCACATTCTGATGCTTGGAAGGCAGCCTAAGTTATTTATAAGCGTCAAATCAACTTATATTCATTTGATTTTTCACTTTCAACGCATAAAGGCGGTGGAGATATTGTTATAGCTAACGTATTGAAAATGATAAGTAATCTTTCCTTTAGCGCTCGCCTTCCGGCATCCCCTGCCGTGATCGAGTTCCGACATGGTCTCCTTCGACTCACAGCCAATTACGTGCGGAAGATTAGTGCCGCCGGACCAACGGACCACTTCCGGCGTATTTCGGTGCCTCGCTCCCCGGAGACCCCGGACTAATGACGGACCAGTGTTTGCGGCCACGAGCCGAACACGACACTCCGTAGATCATTGACGTGTGACGGAATTTTAGAGGAGTACGTATACAGTGTAGAGAGCAATTTCGCCAACATAATGTAGGCTGCTGATGAAAGTGAATTTATATTTCCAAACGCAACATGAATGGTAAGTAGATGCTTGATTGTATGTACGCCTTCTATAGAACCAAAAGTCAATTAAACAATTTCACAAGATGCAACCATCTTCACGGAGGTATTAGAAGGTTTCTATCTTGCTCTTCCGTTGAGTTATGTTTTCCTCCAAGACACCGAAAAAGTCACCGAATGCCAGTTCGGGCAAGTACGATGGGCGCTGTAGCAAATCGTTGCGTGTTTCATGTTATTTGGCCATGATAAAATTTTGGGATGTACATCATTTTTTTCTTTGTCAAACGGCACTATGTCTCCTTCAATTTCTCATCGAATCCATCCAGTGATTCACTCTAGGACTGCTTCGAGTTCGTTACTCCCTTCTGCTAAAAGTTCATCTGGAATAATTCTCTCGAATTCAAAAACATTGCCTGCATTTACCTTCTTTGAAGCAGATTCAACCGAAAAAATCCAATGGTTGGCCAGCAGCTTTTTATCCATTTAACTTATCAGGTAAAATCAGCTATTCTTCCATATGAAAACATTCCTGTCTCTGTTGCTTTACGCGGTTTCGTTAGACGATCAGGAAGAATCATGTCCTCCATGAATGCTCCTCATCAAAAACTGATGTGTGATCAAGTTCAAATTCCATGGAGCAATGTCATTCAGTTGTCAAGTTTTGATTTAAGTGGCTGATAGTTGTGTAATCATAGTGCTAATTAGAGACTGTAGAACTGTTCCACCTTTTAATAGATGTAGGAACCACCTATTTCTTTTTAGCAATCCAAGCGTGTGCCTTCTTACCTGTTGCTACTTTGTGCTCAATAATCTACTGCCTTTGGTTTAACCGCACTAATACTAGGGTCACGCTGAAAGTCTTTAGATATTCCTAATCTATACAAGCTTAAACAAGTTTGAGCATGCAGCTATTTTACCTAAAGTTGTAAGTGCTTACACGCAAAGGCAGCGTTTGAATCGTTCAGTAGTTACCTTGCCACGGTCTCGAATGCATCTAAGTGTTGGCCGAATTTTGACGTGAAAATGGAACCGAGTAGTCGCGATTTTCGAGCCATGATTTGTATGACTATAAAAAGAGACTAAAACAAGCGGAGTGTCACGAAAGTTCAGTGAGTTGCTTTGGGGACTCTGCCCCTTCTAGGGCTACAGTTTTTAATTGGTTTGCTGAGTTTAAAAGGGGTCGGGTCTCACTCGATGATGAACCTTGCACAGGTCGACCGCCCACTGCTGTTACTCCAGAAACTGTAGAAGCTGTGCAAAATATGGTAAAAAAAGAAAGACATATAACCTACACCGAGAATGAGACTTCTCTGGGGATTGGATCGGCAGCGGTCCGAACAATCATTCATGATCACCTTCGCCCAAGGAAGCCGTGTTCCAGAAGAGTGCCACATTTGCTGACCAGTGAGCAGAAAACAACAAGAGTTGATTGGGCTAAATTAATGCTTGAAAAATTTAAGAATGGCCACAGTAAACACGCTTTTAATATCGTAACCGGAGACGAAACATGGTTATATCATTATGATCCCGAAACTAAACAGCAGTCATTAGTTTGGTGCTTTGAAAGTGAGCAGCCTCCAACGAACGTTCGTCGTTCTAAGAGTGTTGGAAAGAAAATGGTCGCATCTTTGTGGATACATCACAACGGTAGCCTTGGAAAATTAAAGGACAGTTACTTCTGAATGGTATATAACCAAATGTGTTCCTGTAGTCTTCCAAGTACTATGCAAGAGTCGTCCAAAGACTAGTCTGCGGAGTATTCAATGGCATCATGACAACGCACCCGCCCACAGCGCCGCTAGAACACTCGATTTTCTTGCTGAACAGGGTGTCAGATTGTTGCCTCACCCACCTTATTCTCCGGACCTAACTCCGTGCGACTTCTCCTTATTCCCTAAGATCAAAGAACAGTTACGAGGTCTCCATTTTTCTACCGATGAAGAGGCAATCGCTACATGTGAGGAGGAAATTAGCAACCTTTCAAAAGAAAAAAAGGTTTTACCAAATGCATCAATACATTGAGGTAGGGGGAGAATAGAGTTTTTTAAAAAACCTTCTGTGTCTAAAAACTTTCAGCGTGACCCTCGTAGTTTATTCGCCAATATCTCCAAAACAGGGATGGCCAATATCAATCGCAGGTACGTCTAAAGACAATATTTGGATGTCGACTTGACTGAAATTAATATTGACTCGTTTCCTCGACAATCTGGCTGAGATCTACCGAGCCTCATCAATTAGAATAAACAGCAATTATCTCTATTTACGTAACCATTTGATCGGCCAACATAAATACGTAATTCGGTGCTAATGCGTGATACATGCTCCCCAGGGATGCGCTCGTTTTTAATAATTCAGCGTGCAATAGGCGAAATTGGCTGGATTTGGGTCTGTGAGCCTGATAAATAGGGAGGTTAATTGACTTAATATGATTATCTAACGTGAAGGTTCTTTGGTATTCCATCAGGGAAATTATATAGTTGTAGTAGAGGTAGAGAGTTAGAGGGGTAGAAAGATAGAGAGCTGAAACCATCTGATTGGAACCATTATACATTCAGAAACTGATAACTAAACTAGCGTTTCTAATATTTCGGATTTATTGTCACAAACCTTAGTAAGATCCATTATGAATAAGGTCAAATGTTACAATGATATAGTGAACACTGTGAACCTCAAAATGAAACTTTTAGATCATTGAACATTTTGAATCCTTAAGGACGTACTTCTTCCTCTTTGCTTCCCACCTTCTTTTTCTCTTTCTTCCCTTCTTCCCCTTTGACTTTGTCTGGTACCTACCTGGGCAGCCAGACCCAACAGACAAACTTATTGACATTACCTCACCTAAGAGCAAAGGGCCGCTCTAACAGACAAAGACGAATTGTCCACGATAAAATCCAATCTTCGATTAAAAACCATCTAAGCAAGAGGTTGATTCTTGATTTCCAGCCAATAAATTCAACCCTGCATTGGGAAATCGACCTTAAGTAAGTAGGTCTTATTTGTAGGCCAACGGAATAAACCACACCTCTATGATAATAGGAATAATAGCAGAAATAGAGTAAAGTGAAATAGCTTAACATTTTCTCCAAGAACAAAGCTCATAATTCCTTCGCAATTTTCATTGTTTCTGTCCTAATTCGCCTCGGTCTGGAGTAAAATCCACTATCTGCACTCCAAACCGCGTCAGCAAGGCAGCGCCGGTAAGTAAATGATGTTTGAGTTCACTTTAGAACCAATTTAAATTATTTAGACTCATTTACGTGGCCATAGGACTCTATTTTGCTTTACTGTTCACCCACCAACCAAGGATATTTATTCATGGAATTTAAATATTTCCAGCTTTGAGTGGTTTGAGAAATCTCACATCTCTTCAGTTATATAAGAATTTTTTTCATCTTGTACTCCTACTATTAGTGGAAATCACGTGTGATGGAAGGAATAATTTTAATAACGTTTTGGCCGCTTCAGCTGCCTTCAATTTTTTAGGTTATGGTGACGGTAATTTTGCCTGTATTTTGAATAAGAAGTAGTCAAAAATATAATGAAATATATATGATGCATTTGCACTGCTGATAAATTCGAAATCTTGGACTAATGCATGGACAAACAAACAAAAGTAAACAAGATAAACAAAACAACAACGACACAATCCAAGAAAAAATGTAAAATGGTGCCACACTCAACAGCTGGCCATTAGCTACAAACTATTCACATAAATTAACAAAAATATCAACAAGGTGTACATTTTACTTGTGTCATGAACAATTCAAATTGCCTTTATAACTTTTGAGTATTACATTACGAAAAATAGCAGTATATTAAGCAGGAATCTGCCTAGCAGCTTCTCCATCACTTCCAGTAGGAACGATGTGAGACTGATAGGTTGGAAAGACTTTGATGTAGTTTAATCCATCCTGCCAGTCTTGATGAAGACAACTTTGACCAACCTCCAAACCGTTCGAAACATAGCATTGTACATCCTGAATATTCACAGCAGATGTGGTAGCAGTTTATTCAGGCCCCAATATAATTGGGCAGGATGAATGCAATCACTGACTGTCGATTTGAAGGGAGAAAGGCCAAGTGTTTCATATCTCATCTTATCCTCACTTATGGTCTGCTTAACTATTTCAGATCGAATATGGGAGTTTGATAGTAATTGTTGGCCACTCATTCCGATCAATCTGAATGGAGTTCGGGATGTGTGTGCTTATTAGTAATTCAGAGCTTTCTTGGTGAGTGAATGTGCTACACCCATCCTCCCTCTTAAGTATACCAATTTCATCGTCATCCTTGGCTAATACTTCATAGAGCCTTGCAACCCGAGGGTGATCTTCAATCATCTAACAGTAGGTTCTCTATGCCTTCTTCTGTTTTTGTCTGATCAGCTTTTTTATGATTGGGGTGTAACAAGCCATTTTTTCCTCATTTTTTATGCCTCAACAACGAAAGTGCATTCAAACATTTCATAATAGATACTAATATCTAATTTTATAACACCATTTTGACAATGTTATCTGATCTGTATTCTCATAATGATCGAAGCAGCTGAAACGATAGAAATATCCTTTGATTAGTCATATGACCGGCCATTACACGTAAGGAGACAAAAACAAGATATGACTGAAATCATAAGCCATGGGAAGTCAATCTTTTTGATTTTAGTTTTTCAGCACATGTCCCGTTCGTCCATCTTCTTGCCATTATCCGGCGCCCGGAGAATGTATTTTGCCGCCTGCGGAAAGTTAGACGATTTATACTAATTACGACTACCCAGGAGACCCGACACCGTCTTGTCCGGGAGTCCGGGAGTAAATAAAAGATGTCGTCGTTATATATGCCACCGCATTAATCATATCTCCCGCTCCGGAGATGCTTAAGCCTATCCAGAGGGAGAACATTTGTGTTCCTAGCATATGAAGCCTAAAAGGACGATTGTATATCTCAATCTTCTGGTTTTGCGTGCTAAGAGAATGAAAGCTTCGCACTGAATAAAATTGCCTCTAATTGAAGTGTACAACCTTTATAACCTCAATTAGTTATAATTATGTATTTAAGTTCCTCACTGCCAACCTTTGTATTGCCTGAAGATTTTCCTATCCGGTATAACTTCTTCCTACGAATATTGTTTCAGACGGAAATTAAGTTTGGAAGGTTGTCTCGTATTCTGTGGACAGGTGAGACCTCTCTGAATGATTTAATCAGTTGTTTACTGACCAGAGTTATTTTAAAAATGTTTTATTTATAACAAGGCTGAAAAAAAATAAAAAACTCGTGGATATATCCTGTGAATGTGTATAGCAGATCTGATGTATAGTGGAGAGCATTCACTTAATATCAGTTGTCTGCTACTGATGTGAATGATCCGAGATAACGGTGAATCGTAAAAGTGTTTACGAAGAACAAAAGATGTCGCTGTAAATCAAGTCACCCTTGTTGACAGATGTCGTACGAAACATCTGTTGCCGCTTCAAGGCAATCCGGGTGGCTTCGTAAGTCCCCATAGAGGGCGACACTTATACATATCTTTCACTGTATGATAACTTTGAATATCTATACTATGAATCGTAAAAAAGCTATTACCCGAAATCTCATAATCCTACGATCACTCGATAATGCAGCTGTAAATAAAATCTGAAGAAAAATCAGCTACCAAAACAACCAAATAATGAACAGTCTCCAACAAATCCCTCACGATCCTACAGAAAAGCCAACAGAGAGAGGCGCGCTATCGAGCTTTTGCTCATTACTGCAACAAAGAGTGCTCTTCTTTTATTATTAGGCTTTGTTATTCTTCCAACCCTGTCTATCTCTCACGGATTCTGCCCTGCCTTAAATCGCTGTTTCATTCGAAGGCGAAAGGGCATTCGTTAAGGAATATTTGATTTGGATTTTTCAAAGGGAACTGCGGGTGTCAATACGACAGTAGCGTGGCTGCTAGGCTATAAAAATCAAACAACAACCCTGTTCAGGTCGAATTCCCAAAACATGGAGCCAGCTTCTTACAAATATCTTTTTTTTTTTGGAGAGCTATAACGTTGTGCAATCAACTTCCGGAGAGTTTATTACCCAACAGCTCAAATGTACAGCGTTTTAAGATTAGGATTAATTCAAATTGTTCGTATATCGAGGAGCAGCAACGCCAGTGTTTGGGTCGGTAAACATCTATGTCCATCCAATTCGATATAGAGGTCTGTTTTCAGTATCCCGTTTGGAGATGTTTTCCGGCGCTGCTGTAATTCGAGATACGAACGAGCCTCAAAATTTTGGAATTGGGAAAAGTATATGGTTTTTTTTTCAGTATCGTATACCCAACATCAACAACTTTGTGCAGTCAGAGCATTCAACTGGCAATCGGAAGGGGTTGTGGTTCGAATCCCACAGTGGACCAAGTTTTGGTTGCCATTGTCATCCAATTCCATGCTACATGCATCCCTACTTCGTCGACGAAAAAGTGTTGAAATATGTCATGTTAAAGTTAATGTAAGGGATAAATCACTCAAAACAAACTTCGAAGGTTACACTTTGTAACAAAATTTCAATGCCGAGCTTGTAGAGCGTTGAAAGCACGTAGGCGAATGACGAAGGTTAGAGGAAAAGTTATAATCAAATATCAGTCACTCATCTTTCACAATTGGGTGAAGAAAATCTGATCTACGGGGATGTAGGGGTAATGACGAAAATTTAACAACAAAGCTTATTATATTTTTTAAAATATTTATTATCGACATGAATTTGAAGAACTACAGATTTCATTTGGCTATAAGCAATTGGCTGCTAGTTACCCAACATCTTCCAGAATAAAAGGTGGATGCATGGCATGCCCTGGAATGACTTTCAGCTATGAAGTAATCAACGTAGACTCGTTTTGTTTCTTCTCATCGCAGTCTGGTTCGTGCGTTACGTTACATCTTTATTTATTAAATATATGATCAAGGAATGGACGACATTCATGTGAAAATTTAAACACATTCACATTGGCCTTGTTAGCCCTCTTCCAAGGTCAGATGGTTTCTGATACTGTCTCGCAGTTATAGATAGCTTCTCCAGGCTCCTAAAGGATGTCCTTTGACATCAATAAACCGTATGGAGTAACCCTCCTTTTGACTCACAGATGTTTAGAGCACTATGAAAACTCTGTATTTTGCATCATGTCCAGATTACAGGCCACCATCCTCAAGCAAATGTTTCATATGTACATTCAAAACACCATTCCAATTCCAATTTCATGTTCATTTGACATTTCTATCACTGGCGCATGGTGAATAGCCAGTTCCGAGTTGATTGCCACACGCATAAGACTTGTAATGTTGATTGAATTTCCAATTTAAATAGTGTTAATTGTTATTGAATCATTGAATAAATCAGCTGATTCAAGGTCTTCTCGTGATCACAACCATACAACGTGGCTGACAACCACACTGAACACAGCATATATCAATATTTCCGGTACCGGAAGGAGAAAAAGCAAGAAATATTTTCCGGCTCTACATGTTTTTGTATACACATGAATGCAGATTAATAAACAAATCAGCCAACACATTTTCATTAACCTACGTATACGGGAAAACTGCAAAACATATTTTTCCACCCATCAGCATAAACTTGCATATGTACTGACCTATTTCTGCTAAATGGAGGTGTGAAGAGCAGCTACAGCTGGAATGAATGAAAAGCCTCCAAACGGTCTGCATTTGAATGAAGTCGAATACTACAGCTTGGACACTGACAGACACAGATGGCGAAGGACCTAAAAACGAATGTTGTAGATGTTTTTTGCTAATAATTACTGTCACCAACGCATGGATTTCAAAAAATATAGCAACATTACCTGCCATAATAACGGATACAAAATGCCGATAGGGTGAAAACCAGGGTGGCGAGCATGCCGACAAACAGATCGACTACAGAGAGACATCAAAAATGTCCAGAGAAACGTATCATCTCAAATTAAAATAAGACACAAAAACATGTAATGTTTGTAATGTGTTCCTTTATTCTTTTCCAGTGTTCAACATTTAGGGATATTGACTCACACGAATAGTCATCTCTCAACTGTAATAAGTTTTTGTAACTGGAGATGGAGGAGCAATGGTCGTCCTTCCGAATATGATTTATAATAAGAGAAATTTAACAGGCATATAGAAAAAATAACATTGAAACGGATTAACTCCTGTTGCTAAGAAAAACGTTACCTTCTGGATAATTTATAATGAAAAATGTATATCTTGAGCAAGCCAGTTCGAGTATAAATGTGATAAATTAGATTTTTTCACTGTATAATGGAAAATGGAAACATTTCTCAAAGAACGAGAAATACGATGACAAGATCTGCTCAGACGAAATTAATGAATATTAACGACATTTTCTATGTAGGGCAAGCTTGGTCTCCTATTTTTTGCCCTTGGGTTTCAAAAAATAAGGACACCGGGGTAGATTTTCCCAATATCTAGGGTAGAGGCTAAGACAATTACTAGCATATAGCCATATGAGTAAATGGATTATGGCCACGAAATAGGGGTCTAAAGTCAGCGTTCGAAAATCGATAAGGGGCGATAGACATAGGATCTATACTATAATTATGTATTTAAGGGCACAGTAGGAAAGTAAGCACAACAATAGCCCCTGGAGGTTCTTTGCCCCTCCCCCTTTAGGTCCAGACCTAAAAAGTTGCTCAGACTCGAAATTACCCCTCACCAGAGAATGGATAATGGAGGATTACAAGGAGTGTATTTTTTAGAAACAGATCCCGATTGAAAGAGCTGTAATACTTGTAAGCCTGGATTGAACATACTTGTTCGGTCTTGACTTCCTGGTTTGACCCATCAAATTCTCAATACATTTATTTCATTAGATATGAAATTGGCTGACGCAAGTGTTGTTGATTAACTAGATTTTGTAAGTGCTACTCAGCTTACGACGTACAATACAATATTTACTTGTTAACATGTTAACTGACAAACAGATCAAGTAATTCTGTGATTTTATCTGAAATATCTGCCGAAACAGGAAAGAGCAGCAGAGCAAAATGTCTTTCCCTCTGCGTACAGCAAATAAATGGAACAAGCTTGAAATCTGGAATGATTTGCTTGTATGAATCACATTTTAGTAACAGTAGCTGCTTACTACGTACGTTATTGTTTGGATACAACCATAAATCCCACTCACCCCACCCCAATAGGAAGTGAAGATGCGCATCTATTGGAACGAACGTAGCCCTGCTTCAGTCGCCAACATGTACATTATGAAGGGTGGTTTCCGTTTCCGCTTCCGCTTCATGTACAACGTCAAAAACGTAACCAACGCTTCGACCGCCAAGTCAATAGTTTGTGTAGCGGATCATTAAGCTACAATAAGCTGTTATGGAACTGCTAGTGCTGTTCTAGTAAAAGGTTTTAACGATAGAAAAGTATTAGATCTGTAGCAGATGGAAAGTTATATAGTGTTTTAGTCCCAAGCGCTGCCTTTGCACGTAAGCACTTACACCTTTAGACAAAATAGCTGCGTGCTCAAACTTGTTTAAACTTGTGTAGATCAGGAATATCTAAATACTTTCAGCGTAACCCTCGTACCGGCTTCTATCTTGTGCATTAACAAATAATTGATTATGTAGACTGTAGATTCTCTTACTTGGTGAAACTCTTCTATCATTCAAGTTTCAAGTGAAAATTGTGTATTCGAGAGGTGTCGCATTTCGATTTATTGTCAACTCATCAAGTTACTAACAAGGTATTATCATGAATACAAAATCAAACTTCTGAAATCTGGCATTTCATTTATCCTGTCCACCTATTGTTAAATCAAATTCTTGTTCCTTCCTTCTTTTTCCTGTATTAGGAGAAATATTTTTTCAGCACTGTATTCGCACTAGTGTCAATGGAAGTCACCTGGAAAATCTTAACCATCGCCATCAAATTATCGTTAAGGTATTTCATACTTTAAAATATTATATTCTTTGAGCTGTTTCGTTCTTTTAATACATTCGATGGCTTGAGATATTGTGTCACTGAAAAAGTGTTTCATTTGTGAAATTGCTCTGATATACAATTTTTACTTCATCATGAAGGAATTAATTTACATATAGGTGGGTATTTTTTCAGCCAACGCAATGCAAAATATCTCGAACCTACAAAATCGATGATACCATTTTAACATCATGTTTTCAAGTCCATCTATAAAATATACGTTTTTATTAGATAGTCCATAACACAACACGTATTGCGGTTACAGCAAAATGTGATATATTATGTAACCGGAAATGCAGCTTTATCATATTTTCGAACGACTGCTCTCTGACGTAATGGAGTTATTAAAACAATAAACAATAATCGAATGCTGGTATTTCAGGAAATATTCGCGTAAAGGTCATTATTTCTATTTTAGGGGTGTTAGTACATTGCAGGTTATTGTCACTTTAACTACCATAAATATCTCTGTTTTCGATAATGGAACGAAAAGTGTCCATTCGAATCAATCTAAATCTTGTTTCGTAGTATTCGGAAGTAACAATGCAATGATGCCGATGGCACTGGCCGAATTTTCTCTCAGCAGGATAAAACTACAAAATTTTAACGTCAAGCTCACACCTCAAGAAAAAAGAAATGCGATGATATTGACAATAACAATTATTAAATTGAACAGTATGCCCCTGTTTCGCTATGTCGGTCTGTCTGTTTGTCTGTCTGTAGGTGACGCTGCTCAATTTTTGAAATTCGGTACATTATTGACAGAAAAGAATATATAATAATCTCAAAATTTCGGTTTTTTTTGAGCTATTCATCATTTTTCATTATAGTCAAAACAAATGTTGGCTGTCGAATACATTACAAACCAAATTTTTATCCGTGTCATTTTTTATCCGTGTCATTTTGAGTTTTCAAAGGTATTTGTCATAAACATGAAACGTTATCACTCTGACATCAACCCTATTTTTAAACTGCTTTTAATGTCATTTTAAATTGAATGTATAATGAGAGAGAAAGTCGAACAAAAAATACATGTTATTTTTCAGTCAGTATATACCATTATACTCTATTCCGCAGATGAGATATCAGTTCAAATAAGACTTTATTAAAACTGATGTGAATTGTAAATTCGAATTTGCAAATCTTAATATCGTCCATTTTGTGACGTGAAGGCCACCAGTGAGGATTCGTTCAAATTAACATACAATTTCCAAGTTCACGGTAATCTGATGTTGCCGAGATTATTAGATTTGGACCGGCATAATGAAAAGGATGTTCACTTAGGAATACGAAATGCTCAGTGGTGTAGAAGAAATATTATATCACCACAAATATTTGACAGTTAAGGCAATTCGACGAGGCCTAATCGATAACTGAAATTGTTAGAAATGATGAGGAACGGTAACGCTGTTTCTAACGTTCTAACATCGAAATCACGAGGGTCACGCTGAAAGTCTTCAGATACTCCTCATGTATACAAGTTTAAACAAGTTTGAGCACGCAGCTATTTTGTTTAAAGTTGTAAGTGCTTACACGCAATGGCAGCGTTTGAATCGTTCAGTAGTTGCCTTGCTACGGTCTCAAATGCATCTATGTGTTGGCCGAATGGAACCGGGTAGTCGCGATTTTTGAGCCATGACTTTGTATGACTATAAAAAGGTACCAAAACAAGCGGAATGTCACGAAAGTTTAGTGAGTTGCTTTGGAGACTCTGCCTCTTCTAGGGCTACAGTTTTTAATTGGTTTGCTGAATTTAAAAGAGGCCGGATCTCACTTGATGATGAACCTTGCACAGGTCGACCGCCCACTGTTGTTACTCCAGAAACTGTAGAAGCTGTGCAAAATATGGTGAAAAAAGATCGACATATAACCTACACAAAGATTGAGGCTTCTCTGGGGGTTGGATCGGCAGCGATCCGAACAATCATTCATGATCACCTTCGCCTAAGGAAGCGGTGATCCAGATGGGTGCCACATTTGTTGGCAGTGAGCTAAAATAAACAAGAGTTGATTGGGCTAAGTTTATGCTTGAAAAATTTTATAATGGACACAGTAAAACACTTCTAATATCGCAACCAGAGACGAAACATGGTTATATCATTATGATCCCGAAACTAAATAGCAGTCACTAGTTTGGTGCTTTGAAAGTGAGCAGCCTTCGACAAAAATTCGTCGTTCCGAGAGTGTTGGAAAGGAAATGATCGCATCTTTTTTTTCTAAAAGTGGATACATCTCAACGGTAGCCTTGGAAAATCAAAGGACTTCCGAATGATATATAACCAAATGTGTTCCTGCAGTGTTCCAAGAACTATGCAAGAGCCGTCCAAAGACTGGTCTACGGGGTATTCAATGGCACCATAACAACGCACCCGCCGCTAGAACCCTCGATTTTTTGCTAAACAAGGTGTCAAACTGTTGCCTCAACCACCTTATTCTCCGGACCTAGCTCCGTGCGACTTTTTATTCCCTAAGATCAACGAAAAGTTACGAGGTCGCCATTTTTCCACCGATGAAGAGCAAACGCTGCATTTAAGGAGGAAATTAGCAGCCTTTCAAAAGAACATTGGTCACAAAAATTTGACAAGTGGTTTTACCGAATGCGTAAATGTATTGAGGTAGGCGGAGAATATGTTGAAAACACATAATAAAGTTTATTAAAAGAACCTTGTAGTTTTTCTGTATCTGAAAACTTTCAGCGTGACCCTCGTATATCGATCTCTTCAAAACTACCAGGGTTAAGTTATTTCATAAACTGAAACGAACCTCTTTTTCAGACGATAAGGCACAGTAATTTGGTTTCAAGCTCTTCCTGAAGTTGCAAACATACGTGATGGGTGTAACAATTCTATTCGGCAAGCGATAAAACTATGTAGTGTTTGTGATAGAAGCAAGACCAAAGCATTGGTCTTCGTGCATCCATTAGCATTGCACCATCTGCTTCCGAAAGTTCCTCCAACAAATCCAATCGCTCTGGAATCACTGGAGACTGTTCCCGCGCCTTTAAAACTTTTTGATTGGCCAATTAAGACGTACTGCATCGATCGGGATTAGATCCGGATTTAAACTCCGGGAACACGTCGTTGCAACCTCAATCTTTTGTTCCTCCACTTTAATTCGATTTTAATCTGAAGGAAACGTATCGACGGGGACATTCATTGTGTTTTGAAGACCGACTCATGTTTCACTAGTTTGGGATTTCGTTAGGCTTGCAATTGGTTCGTCCAGACTCCAATTGAGTTTCAAGCAAATTGGAAACCGATTTTCCACTATATACTGCTGTTTTTTATTTTGTAGATGTCGTCGATGTTTCAAACAATGTACAAATTCGCATTATGAAACTCGTCTCACCTTCTCATTGTCGGTCAGATGATCTGCCCACTGAGCTAAGTAGGTACTCCGCTAATTCGATCTAGATAGCCCATGATTATAGGTGCACCCTCCAAAGGACATTCTTCTTCCGAATTTTAAACTGCGCATTTTGTTCTCTTCTTTCAGTGACGCGTTTCGATTTATATTCAAATCAACGTCGGAAAACGCGTAACTCAAAGAAAAAGAGTTCTATCTGTGGAACCATATCTTTTTATCTGCGAGAAGGAAGAGTTTCACCAAGTAAGAGCATCTACAATCTACATAAATAATAGTAGCTTAAAATTATTTTCCAGGACAAGTTACAGCAATCCTAGTCTATATACATGATTCCAACTGCATTAAACCAATCACAACATCCAAAGTAGATGCTACTCGTATATTTATGTTGAATAACCCTATACAATCGAGATCCGGAACTCATCTGGAATATTTTATTGAGAATGGCGGACTTAATTACGTCATTAAACTCCAGGAAAGAGCGGGTTTTGGACGCTTTTTGGACCGTTAAAACGTGCTGAAACACAATCGTAACCGTATCGGAACCGAAATCAGAAACGTGTATTTTAAAATAACTGCCTATATAGTCCGATCAGAACGTGGGACTGAGTGAATTCGAAGAGCTTATAGCCGTAAAATCACTCCATAATGTGTTTTCTATAGCTGCGCTTCTCTGTTTATTACTTATTTATATATTTTGAGTGTCGGTTTATGTCGTTTTGGGGAAAGAGGTATTCAGTTCATCTGAACATTCAATGTTTAATCATAATACGAATGATGTTGGGAATCAGAGCAAGAACAGTTTTTGTTTTACAAATTACTATCATACATAAACAAGAGACTCTTGTACATGTTGTTTGAAACTTGTAGACAAGGTGGATTTATCATAAGTTTGATTTCGGACTTCCATTGTCTATAACATTTTGAGTATCACGACGTTTCGATTGATGTGCTATCTTCAATCGTCTTCATAGTTCACCTGAAGACGATTGAAGATAGAATCGAAACGTAGTGATACTCAAAATTTTATAGACAATGGAAGTCCGAAATCAAACTTTTGACTCTTGTACATATTGCCGCCGCCAAGATATAAATGAAGTTAACTGTTCATCTTCAGTAAGCCAGATTTTCTGGTCTATGTCGTCACATGTGGGGAAGACTGAATAGAACTTAATAGATAATGTCGAGTCATCACACCCAATATATCAAAAACTTTCGACAACATGAGGATGTATTAGTCAGGCTTGAATGGATGTGCCTTAGATTCCTTTACCATCAAAATCGCTGTAATACTGGTCGCCTCTATAAGGATGTGCTCCCTGAAGCTGCTGGAATCAATCCAAATTACGATGCATCTGATTGGTACACCTGATACAAGCGACCTCCACAGTTTGGAACATCGGAAAAAAGTAGCCTCTGTTCCTATTGAATATAATATACAAACAAAAACACTAGATAAGCCCAACCAGCTCATCCTCACCAGATCGAACTTCCAACTATATGATTTCTCAGTGTCACGACGTTTCGATTGATGTGATATTCAATTATGTTCAGGTTAACTGGCGAACATGTCTCTACGTAGTTATTTATACTCCTCTGACTGACAAGTTGTTTGTAGAGCTAGCTTTGATTGGTTCGTGGTTTCGTTGGAGGCTGCTCACTTTCTAAGCACCAAACTGATGACTGATGTTTAGTTTCGGGATCATACTGATATAACCTTGTTTCGTCTCCAGTTATGATATTGAAACTGTTTTTACTGTGTCCATTATCAAATTTTTCAAGCATAAACTTAGCCCCATCAACTATTGTTGCTTTTTGCTCACTGGCCAACCTTCCTTAGACGAAGATGATCATGAACGATTGTTGGGACCGCTGCCAATCCAATCTCCAGAGAAGCCTCAATCTCGGTGTATGTTATATGTCGATCTTTTTTACCATATTTTGCAGAGCTTCTACAGTTTCCGGAGTAACAGCAGTGGGCGGTCGACCTGTGCGAGGTTCATCATCGAGTGAGACCCGGCCCTCTTAAACTCAGCAAGCCAATAAAAAACGGTAGCCCTAGAAGAGTCCCTAGAGCAACTAACTAAACTTTCGTGTCATTCCGCTTGTTTTAATCCCTTACAATAGTCATACAATGTCATGGCTTGAACATCACGACTACCCGGTTCCATTTTCACGTTAAAATTCGGCCACCACTTGGATGCATTCGATACCGTGGCAAGGCAACTACTGAACGATTCAATCCCTGCCTTTGCGTGTAAGCACTTACAACTTTAGACAAAACAGCTACGTGCTCAAACTTGTATAGATTAGGAACATCTAAAGACTATCAGATTGACCCTCGTATGTTGCCAGCCGGACGATCGCACACCTCGTATAGAGTTAGCATCTGCTTTGGATCTTCCGTTTCCGGAATTGGCAGAATTGACCATCAATCAGGTTATCCACGACCGAGTGGGCTTATTCCTGGGCAGCATAAAGGGTTTCCTTGTAATCCGTTTAGGTTAATTTGCGGCAACGAATTGCAATCAGCTGAAGATAAACCGCCGAAGGTAGGAAATAGTAGTTCGTCTTTGAGTTTTCCTACGTTAGAAAGAAAGTTCAATGTTGAGGTTTGCCACGGGTAAGAATATATTTTACGACCTTTATTTTGATTATAATAACAACTGAATAAACGTGCTGTTTTATATCAAACGTCGCCAATCGTTTTATTTCAGTTAGATGGTAATATTATATTTAATGATTGGGGAATGAAGAATGAAAATATATGCCGCAGGCGAAGATCGAACATCGGGAACAATCACGCAGTATGAGATCTAAGCAAACCCACTCTTATTGCTTTTTGCTCACTGGGCAATGGAAGTCAAAAGCAAAACTTCGAAAAATCCCCTTTGCCTACAAGTGTCATATAAGAACAGTAACTTTTTTAGTTTCATTACATCCACTCCCACAAACCACATCGCTAAATTGAGAAGGTGTGAAAACCAGCCGATCCAAGCTTCAGGGTACAATTAAAAATACATTTGCTACTGCTGAGATGATTGCTTAGGGGGCGGAGCGGCGTGAAAAAGTCGATGCCTGTTGGAGCGTCCTTTTCATCAGAGCACGTGTTGCAGCAGTAAGTTTTTATCGCTTGTCTGATTAATACTAACTTGTAGAGTATTGATCGTGGTGATACGTGATGTAAACAAATGTGATACATAATTACTTGCGTTTCTCTACAAGATGGAGAATTTGATACATAAATTCGCATTTAGAAATCCGAAAAGAAGACCCAGTGCGGGATTCGAACCTGCATCTTCCGATCTCATATCGGACGCTCTGACCAACTGAACCCACTGGGTAGCTAGTCAGTCGTTGCAGAGCGCGGATAATATGTTAATCAGAATCCCTTTAAAGCCATTCTTCCGATTTTGACATGAAATCGGAAAATGCAGGTTTTCGGAATTTTAAATGTAAACAAATGTGTGGAACACATTCCTGGTTTAGCTTTAGTTTAGTATATGTGCAATCATTAGAAAGTATTTTGAAGTGCCCGACAAATTTTCCATTATTTCTACACCAATAAATTTAACTACGTAATACGGAACTCGTAGCCCAGTCGTACAATCCGATTTATTTTCTATCTCAAACTTTATTCTAACTCAAAGCAAATTGAGCTGAGGCCGCTGTTTACTCGACGTAAGTTCTCTGCTGAGAGTGCAAAAGATTATTTTCTGACGCGTAGTGTGGATGTTCAACTTTTCTAAAAGAGCTTATTTCGGCTACTTTTGGCTTCGTCAGTTTGATCAATGAACATACTGCTAAACGTTCAAAAAACCAATTAATTGTTGTTTGTAATGTGTATACAATGTGGATGTTTCAGCTATAAGAGTCACTGTCACTGCGTATATACGATTATGGAACTCCCAAGTCTACCAGGAAAATCCTGTGCAAAAATGTATATCCACAATTCCCAGTTCTTAACTGGGAATGTAAATAAACGAACAATAAGACACATTAAATAATTTTCGTGTCATAATACATTGTTGGCGTCTACGTGGAATACAAAATTGCTCCTTATAACAACCTCGCCCTGTACATACGAAACTGTGTCATTCAAACTGTTTCATATATGGCCATGCCCAACTCTGTTGCTCTTGGGAATCCAAAGTTTCTGGTAGTAGAAGTTGAAAGGACGAAAAATAGTTTTGGGAAGGGGTTAATGTGAGGAAGCTTTCTGAATAGTCGGACTCGCGGGAAGTGGATCTTCTAGCAACAACGTTACATAATTTGCTGGAAGTTGCTGGAGGATTATAATTAAGTAGTCATACTGCAAATGCCCCAGGAGATAAAGTATATAAGAGAATACGTGCTCACCCACAACACATTCCCAAAAGAAGACTCACTGACACTGAAACAAAGTCAATAGTGGAGTCCAGTTGAATTTGAGAAATACTGGGATTCTGGGAAACTTGATATTTTATTTCAGTATTTCTCAGTATTTTCAAGTTTTCCATTTAATTTCCTGTACCAACAATCGCCAATATGATTGCTGTACATCAAGGATTTGTTGGAAATCATATATAATCCTATCTAACAGCACCTTTGTTCCCTGCATGCTCATTGGGCGAAAAAAAACGGGCACAACGCGTTGTGGACAGTACTGAACAAGCAAATACAAAAATCTGATCATTTTTCGCGTTATGGGCCTAGTTGTTGAGCACAACGCGTTGTGGGCATTTCTCAAACGATCGTGAGATGTCTTGGATGTCTTAAACAGCTCATAAACCGAACGAGTTTTTAATGTTTAACTAGGTTAACAAAAATAACCACCGACTATTTGAAAACGGTTATTATATGCTTACTTCTACATGAAACTCTATTTATGGAAGGGGAATAATAATAAGCAACTGAACAGGAGGTAGTTTAGAATGGTATTCACTTATTCTTTTAAGCACTATTATCCGCATGTCATTGCTCAACAACAGAACATCTCTCGAAGCTTTCTAAATAATACAAAACGCGTCGTGGTCATTCCAGTACTGTCCACAACCCGTTGTGACCGTTTTTAACATTCACTAAGAATTTTCGATGTTAGGACGTAACAGATATAAAATTTCGGATTTAAGAACTGTTTCGAAATACGAATCTCCACTTTGGACGTTTCCATAATCTAATGTTCAGCCAAAATCGTACGCCCTAAATAATCTGACAAATACTTGCATTATCCTTCATCCAAGAGGTTGCAATCAAATGGATATGAGTTAACCCAGTTTTGCTTCCGCTCAAAGCAAACCCACTTCCATCGTCGACAGCGAACACGTCAGATTGGCAAATCTTGGATATTGGAAAGTCATTATAACGGAAAAGGATTTCTGTCGAAGGCGGTGGAAAATTTCCTCTATCCTTATCGCGCGAGGTGTGAAGTGTGACGGGACGGGGTTGCATGTCCTGGAATTTCCGCGGGAGTGCCAGGTGCACCCGACACGTCTAGAGTGGAAATACAAACTACCACTACAGGATTACAAAAAAGTACCAGGGTGGATATTTTTTTGAGAACGATTGAGAACCAAAAAACACCACAGTTGTTGTTGATCTTTTTATATTTTCCTCGTCAGCCTTTATCAAAGTTCAGAACGTGAAAAAATAGAATTTTCAAAAATAACAATATTGATATTTATTTTTTTTAACTATCGTGAAAGGCTAGAATATAGGTGAGTCTTTAGCATTTTTGATGTCTGTAAAATGATTGAAGTGTCATCATATGTGTTACAGCTTTTATATATGTCGTTTTAACCAGCTGGCGGCCAGGACAAATAAAATGAATTAAATAAGGGATAATAGAATATAAACTGTTTTTTTTTCAGAAGAAAAAAAAGATCTAATTTCCCATCAGTCCTTGTAGGCTTAGGATAGCAACCAAATCATGAGAATCTGCTTATGTGTATATCGGTGTAAACTCGATTAACCACTGAAATATCAATATTCCTGGATCACGGAGAAGATAAAAATAAACCCCGCGAATATAAAAAGTTTATTAAATCTATAAAACTGGGAATATAAAATCTGGAACGGCAGAAATAGTAATTAAAATCACATCAATCAGTAAGGTCGGTCGAATGTTCGAATATGACCGTATGTAAATTTTTGTAATTAAAAACTGATGATATCGTTAATATACTGAACTGCGCCTGTCATAAATGTCACTGAGGGTTTTATCTGTGCAATATGCTACAGTCAAAGTAGATATAGATTCACAAAAATCACATTCAGGCACCGTTGAATATTCAGGAATTGTTAAGACGACGATTGACTCGAACAGAATATTATTTCATTTCTATTCATGACTCCTCATTACCAGGTTTTGAATAAGAAACTTCTGGATAGCGGATATTCTAGCTGACTTTGCAGACGAATGAAATAAGAAGAGTTGGATCGATACAACAATTTTCAAACTTTAATTCAAACGCAGAAGAATTTTGTTTTGTTTGGCGACAAAATATTCCAGATACGAAAACAGTAAATTTTCCCAGATTCTCGGCACACACCAATTTCGTCTACGTCCGCCAATTTGATATAAAAAAGTCAAAAAAAGGTTTATAGGAATTATTCGACCAGCTTTTTATAACAGAACTGTCTAATCTGCATTTATCTTTGACCCATTTAACAGTGTCGATTCAAGATTACAGTTACAACAACAAAGGTTCTATTGTATTGACCAAACCTTGATGGTCTGAAAGATATTTGGGTTATGATGCTAACGTTCTCAGTATTGTTCGCTAAAAAGGAAGCAGAATATGAAAATAAGGTTTCTGTGTTGCTTGGAAGTATCGTTTGTGTGAAACTGACGCGACCAGACGCCAAAAGTCCCGTTTTTACTGTCCATTTATAAACGAAGTGTTATATCATAAAATACGTGAAAATTAAATCAAAATCCCAAATGGCACTTTGCGAGCTATAGAGAGTGAAGGGTGACCAACCAAGGTACAGACGGACAGACCGACAGATGATCAGGCTGCAATTTTCCGTGAGATTATTTTTGTACTGAGCTTTTCCCATTGACTGAACTACTGTACTATGATCCGTTTGATATAAAATACCAATAACCCGACCGGTTTTCCGTTACCAACACAATCGTCAAAAAACTGGAGATAAATAGTCCTGCCAGTGGCGATTAAGGGTAACGTTTTACTGAGCCGACATCGTGCATCTGGACATTCAAAAATTGAATATACTTTGAGATATACGAATACTGCATTGTTGTAATGACGGAAAGTACAATGAACGTGGTTTTCGAGATATTTGGCAAGTGATATCGACGTTCTTATAAAGGGATATATTTCCAATTAATGGATTATGGAAAGTTAATAATATGATGAACATGCTTAAAGAATGTTCAGTATATCGTCCCCTCATACTGTAAACTTTATTCATCATTTCTGGTTCAATTGCAACAATTTGGTTCCAATGTGGACTTGTTTGTTCGACAGTTGCATCGTGACGCAGTCATAAGAGGTGTTTTGATGATTTTTTTAAGAAGCCTACAACATGTATACCACTAGATAATATCAGGAGCTCTTGAAGGCCATACAATGATAAAATATCAGCTTGTAACATTTCTTTAACTGGTCTGTCAATTAGCGAATGTGAAAACATCTTCTAGAAGTATTTCAAAGGACTGAACAGTATTTCAGTAATCAGTTAATTTCAAACCAAAACACCAATTCAACAATTAAATAAATATAAGTGGGTCAAATTGCTCCCGAGGTCAAAAGTGCTGCATTGAAAAGAAGTTTAATTATTGCCTTTTAATGCAGAAGTAAAAATTACTGATAATATTGATAATTACCAAGAATTGTACAATTATAAAGGTTGTGTCATACGTGATACTTTAATTCAATGATTTGAGTCTCTGTTAAATCTCATGTAAAAAGGTTGATAAACATACATGTATGTAGGGTGCAGATGCTCTAACTTGGTGAAACTCTTCTATCATGCAGATAAAACTATTGTCTCTTTTGCAATCAGTTCCACAAATGAAACTCTTCTTTTTCTTCTCTAACTTGCTCAGTTTTTTTGCGAGACTCATTAATTACTCAAGAATAGATGAGCGATGATGAAACTAGACCGCCCACTGCTGTTACTCAGGAAAAAAGATCGACATAACCTAAACCGAGATTGAAGCTTCTCTGGGGATTGGATCGGCAGCAGTCCGAACAATCATCCATGATCACTTTGGCCTAAAGAAGCGGTGTTCAGATGGGTGCCACATTTGTTGACCAGTTTATGCTTGAAAAATTTGATAATGGGCACAATAAACACTTTTAATATCGTAACCGGAGACGAAACATGGTTATATCATTATGATTCACGAAACTAAACAGCAGTCATTAGTTTGGTGCTTTGGAAGTGAGCAGCCTCCAACAAAACCACGAACCAATCAAAGCTAGCCCTACAAAGTATAAATAGCTACGACGAGACATGTTCGCCAGTGCTTTGAAAGTGAGCAGCCTCCAACGAAAATTCGTCGTTCCAAGACTGCTCGCATCGAGGTTGCCATTTTTCCACCGATGAAGAGCAAACGCTGCATTTGAGGAGGAAATTGGCGACCTTTCAAAAGAACGTTGGTCACCAGAATTTGAAGTGGTTTTTACCGAATGCGTAAATGTATTGAGGTAGGGGGAGAATGTTGGAAAAACAGTATACAGTTTTTTTAAAAAACCTTGTAGTTTTTCTGTATATCAAAAATTTCAGCGTGGCCCTCGTATATATTCTACCCCTATACCTGACAGGGCTAAGGGGGTTGGGTGGTAGAATATATATTAAATCCAAATCTGGTCTCCCGTAATTCATTAAAAATAAAAGCAATTTAGTATTGCTACTATTGAGTAGGTATAAGAATACTTTTTTATTTACATCTTAACTCGATTATATCTCACTGTTTTGAAAAAAGCAACCACACATTAAAATCACTAAATGGAATCGTATACTAGAATGTCGATACCGAACAAAAACTCGTATTGTTAAATACACATTTATTTTAACAAACCTCAGTTACAGCATATAATGTTTCGCCAACCAAACATATCGAATATTATGCTTTAGAAGCCAGTAGTACCTAGTGCCATTGATGCTAGTGTCAGAGTCAGAAGATGATACCATGCCATCAGCACGAGTCCGTCTGCCCCTGACTTCTTGGTGCTCGTGGTAGCAGCAGCATCAGCAGGTTTCGCTGCAGCTGCTCCTGCCGCTGGTGCTGCACCCGGCGCTGCTGGGGGTGGAGACTGGGCTTCTGTTGGCGACGGGCCAGTCATCAACAAAACGGCCAATACTAGTACGACTAACAGGAGGACTCTCAAGGGGAACTTCATATTCTTGTACTTCTCTTGCTGCCAGTATAAGATGTGTAGCTTGTTAGTTTGCGACTGATGGCAAAAATACTATCACAAATCGATTGTACGAAAGAAAAACTACTGCAGACTTTTGACGGAATATCGTGAGAATATGACAATTGCTGTTTTATTGATTGCCATGACAACTTAAACAGCCCACTGTGTTTAATACGTTTAGATGTAGAGGCCTCCTAGTAAGAGACTAATCTGGCACATTCTGAGGTCTGCTCTATATCCTCACAGTACTTCCTCCAGCACTCTCTCCTGGACTTCCTCAAGACTTTTTGTAACTCGTAAGGGCTTCTCTGTATTTATTCCATCTTCCAGTTCTTTCAGCCGAGTTGTGAAATAGGTTATCTAACCACCAATATTTTTTCATGTGTTTCTGTTTGTTTCAATGCATATAAACTCTGATTCCGTGCATCGAAAAACAAAAAAAAAAACAATATCAACTTTTTAGGTTTGCTTTTGTCTGTTTTACGTCGATAAGTAAGTTTAAGAAATTTGGTTGATTCTATGAGCACCATGAGATTAAATGGATGAAAGTTATTTGTAAAGTGAACTAGTGTTGTAAGAATTCGAATTAAAATGCTCGGTGAATTTACACAAAGAAGAGAGTGTACTGTCGTGTGTGCTGTGTCGCGCACTGACGATAGAACAGTTTTATCGTCGTTGGTGTCGCGTAGTGCAAACAAGAAAACAATTCGAATTCGAATATTTCAATTCGAACTAATACTCTGTTTTAGCAGCGTGCGCAATGTGTTCTCGATGACGGATGACGACTGACGGGTAATATTAACACTGGGTAATAACAAAAACCATTTATAGTAGGTGGGTTGCAATAACATTCCAGTTAAAATGTTGAGTTTAACACCTACTTTACATCACATTTCTAAGAATTTCCGTTTTACAAATTAATATTTGAATCGAGCTTATGTTGTTGTTATGGTTCTCCGCTTCACAGTTGATCAGCAGATTCACGGAACACCAGTCTAATAATGCTGCGTGCGCCGCCTGATAGCAAATTAATTCGAATCATTTGATATGAATGAATCATCCGAGTATTAAAATAATTCGAATTCAAGTACTCGAGTATCAAAATCATCCGAGTATTTACAACACTAAAGTGAACAACGATAGGTATTAGTGATGTAACGAATATTCGTATTCGCGAATACGAGTATTCGCATTTTTCTTGTCATTCTAACTCTCATTCGCAAAATTTTTGCGAATATTTTGCAAATATCAACATCCGAAAGAAAAGCTGTGAATAACTATTGTAAATGAGCAAACAAATCAACTTCTTGCCATTTTTATCACAAATCTTGATCCCCATAACTCCCAAATGATGGATCCACACATTTACTCAATACTGATGAACAGTCTTGAGGTAGTAGTTTATGGTTTTATCGAGAATGGTAGAGTTTACAGTTATTTACAGTTGATTCAAACTATGCTGGAAGGTTTTGAAGTCCATCGGCTGCAGAATATCCCTCAAACTCCATATATGCTACATGCTCACTTAATACAATTCCTTTCAGAAGAGCAAGTAAGTTTCTATAGAAGTAAACTTTGACTGAGAATCTACTCTATTATTTACGTAAAATAAACCAAAATTTGATGTTCAAAACTAAAACCCAAAAATTGTGTCGACCGGTGTAATTCTTCCAAGACCTCTTGTTTACGTTGTAAGACTATCTGCACTGGCTTTAAACACATATCACAAATCCACGTTATCTCTTTTGGCTAAAATTGTCTACACTTCATCATTGATATACAGTGGTTGTTGAAAAGAATATTACAATTATAGCACGAAAAAACATATTTCACAACAAAATTGACCGAGCAACGTTCACATAGATGCACGTCGCTTGCAATGTTTGGCAATCCTGTTATATTTTATTCAAAATCATAAAGAATGGCATACTCCCTTCAATATTTGTATGCATTTAAGTATCGATCAGTAGAATAGTGCTGGAACAACAGTAATAGAAAAAACTATCATATTGCTAAATACACATTTATTTTAACAAACCTCGGATACATCTAATGTTTCGAGAAAAAACATATCCAACAATATGCTTTAGAAGCCAACAGTACCTAGCGCCATTGATGCTAGAATGAAGGTCAGAAGATAAACCCAGGGCATCTGCAAGAGTCCGTCCGCCCCTGACTTCGTGCTTGTAGTACCCTCTTCGGCTGCTGCTGCGGGCGCCCCCGCCGCTGGTGCTGCTCCCGGGGCTGCTGGTGGTTTCGCAGACTGTGCCGCGGTCGACGACGGCCCAGTGATCAACAACACTGCCAATATTAGTACGACCAACAGCAGGACTCTTGAGGGAAACTTCATATTCTATCTTTATCTGTCTCTGCGAGCTCTAATGCTTCAAAATTTCAGCTAAAATGCTGATAAATTGTGTAAATATACTGTAGACTTTTGACGGGAGGTGACAAGATGTTATATTGATTCCCTGGACAACTGAAACAGTCAAATCTTTTGTAAAAGGGGAATATACTGCGTGATGCATAGATCACTGGTTTGACGTCTTGCGCATAGACGAGTCTCATTATCTATGGACCGTTTTTACCACCAGCCATCGTCCTGAGGCATTGCCTGTTGGCGGCGTATTCCCTGTTGGGTGTAAGATCCCACTGGGCCCATGCCGGTGGTGGTCGGAAAATGAAGGGTAAGATCAGACGCACTCACTAAATTTCCATTTCTGGATTGTGTACAGAAGCTTCAGGGGTGCCTCGGAACCCATTCCCGTACAGAGGTGATCCGAACTGTGTATTGTATAGCTGTACCGATTCAAACAATTATCTGGAACGACAGATTACCCTCTCTACTGTTGTTTAGTAGTTTCTGAGTGTTATTCGGAAAAATAAGGAACTGCTTCATTTACTATATAGAATAAGCGGTTTTGCCCATCCCTAGTATATATGTTTTGTGGTCCGTACTCCATAGCGACATTATGGTGACATATTAGTGTTCTGTGAGTGACATACGTGACATATGCCTGACATTCACTGAACTGAATCACTATGTGTTTATTTTTCAAAGCAAGAACACCATAGAGATCTTTCAAGAAATATCTGCAAGAAAAGGACTATTGTTTATTCATAACAAATATCCATGGCTATGTTTAAACTCTGAAGAAACAGAAACCACAATCGACAACCTCCACATAACCACTAACTCTTGGTTTAGGATCTCAAAAAAAGTAAACGTAAGTTTGACCTTATTTTTTATAATACTACCCTTAGATGTATTACATTATTTCTAGACATATTACGAAATAATTAAAGTAAATTGTCGACTTTTTGAATGGATAAATCAATTTATGAGGCCTACTTCAGCATGTCCAGAAAAATATTCAATATGTTTCAGAAAATAAGCTGTAAAATTATCAGCCAACTTCCATTTTCTAGCAGTTTCAATTCAAACTCGCCAGTACATTACTGTTTTTTGTAGCTGTGTATTGTTTTTTGTGGGATTTCTTGTTTTCTATGGAGAAACATTCACTGTGTCCTGGCATGTAAATCAAAATTTCAACAGTTCATAAAAATCAACTGTTCAAATTGCAGTAAAGTACATGATAAATATTATATAATTGAAAAATAGCAGAATACTATCTTCCATATGTAGAAAATGTTTCAATGCACAAATATATTAAGTCTAAATTAGATTCAATAGAGAAAAATCTATTGGAATAGGTAAAACATTACAATAGACTAATAAATTAAATTGCTGATTGGAAGGAGAACAAAACTGTCTTTTGTCTTATGCCTATGTATTGAATTAAAATAGTAACAATGAATTGATTAAGAGTTTCACCAAGTAAGAGCATCTACAGTCTACATGAATGAAGTGATTGTTGTGAAGTCTTAAGTCAAAACAACAAAGCAATGAAAACAGAGATGATTTAAGAGAAAATATAAACCACAGACACCTAGCCATTGCAGGAGAGGGTAAAAAAATGGAAGTAAAGGTTCTGTTTATTAAAAACTGCAACAACTCAGACTCAAAAAAAAAGATTAAGAAAACTGTGAACTATATTTGGAAATAACTGTAGAAATAGGTGGAAAGGGTCCAATGGTTATTATCAGAGGTAGAAGAGTACTTCATAGGTGGGAAAGATAAAAATATTTTAAAGACCTCAAAGCACCAAAATGAAAAGACAATTGAGAATGATGCTATGCTGTTCACTCAAAATACAGGGAAAAGGATAAATCATACATGGGAAATATTGTGGTTAGTCGCACCAGACCTAAAGAATAAGCTGTGAAGGATAGGAAAAATTAAAATAAGATGTTGAAGATATGTTGTGCATGACTGTTACAGTGCTGTAAGGTCTGAAACTTTTCTATCAAAATGTAGATGGGTTGTCAAATTGTAAAAATAACATTCAGATAACTAGAAGTGACTGAAATGTACCTACATTTTGTTGGCCGTAGTGAACACTGGCAAAGTGTACATAGTACATAGGTATATCACTTAGAAAATTACTCACTGACCTCTTATTTTTGTAGAAGTGCAGCAAATGCTCATGGAGGAGTAGCCCTTTGCTCTCTCAATTATATTCTACCTACCATTTTTGGTCAGATAAATGTGCTTACTAAGGACTACATACATAGAGGAATTCATATAATTAAAGATTTACTTTAGAAATTCCCACTAGTATAACACAACAATCCTCTGACAACATATATGTTTCTAAGTTACTAACATTGTAGTTTTTAGAAAAAAAATATTAGGAGATCGAAATCAATGCTGAATGTATATACAAGCTGAGTGAATTCTATAAAGTAAGATCATCACATTCTACAAGATATCCCAAGTACATTTCCAGTGTTTATAAATCCAAAATTGAATAAAAAAACATATAAAAGTTATCTGACACAAAATGCTCCCCATTTGGGATCCAAGAACAAACCAAAAAAAAACTAGGGATCAACTTGTCCTGTCAACGCTGTTAGGCAGAGTCTGTGTTGTTCAGACCATTTGACTATGTAAAGGTGCCAAAGTTAGCACCACTTGTCATTACACTTGAAGAGATATTTATTTATTCATTTATTTGGTGTTTTAAATACATATTAATCTAGTGATATATGTTGTTAAAAAAAATATTAACTAGTGTGATTGCTTGCAGATAGACACCGTGTGGGGCTGGGCGTCGCCGCCGTTGCGACTGCAATTAGCACCGCCCTTGCGCGGCCCCTGTAGGATGGGTGAAATGACTGGGGGCGGTGGGGGTGGGGAGCGGCCCCCCTCGCCCGCCCGTCTCTCGCATTCCTCCGAGAAGCATCCCAAAAACACCCTCACTGAACTGAACCTGCTGCGTAGACACAGGGAGCTGTGCGACGTGATACTCAATGTGGGCACCAGGAAGATATTCGCACACCGCGTTATATTGAGTGCATGCAGCCCCTATTTCAGGGCCATGTTTACTGGGGAGTTGGCTGAATCCAGGCAGACTGAGGTAATGGACTTATTTTGGAGATTTTGCTATATATGAAGGTATTTCAGGTAATAGGCACATTCATATATCTCGTAACCGGTTGAGTTTCCAATGCAAAGTATTGAGTAGTAAACTGTTGCTAAGATAATTTGCCATGACATTTAAAACGTTATTTTCTTTAGGACGCACCGTTTACGAGTTATTACGGGACGCTGTTATTTTAATGTTATATGTGCGATAAAAACGTTTTTCATATTTCTTTATGAAAAGAAATAATGAAAACCAGGAGAAATAACAATAATTGTAAGAAACTTTGAATAACTAATTATAATTTCACAGTGTGCCATTGAATGTCTAGATAAAATTTAATCTACATGAGTCAAGCCGCCTGGTATGTGATTCTTATTGTCAGCGAATTCGATTGAAATAGAATGAGCAGTGTTCAAGACATTTAAAAGAATGTTTCAAACATTGCAAGGTCTTATGAAATCTCTGTAGCTGCTGTTGTGATTAAATTTGGGGAAGAAGTAGTAGTTAAAACTAGGTTTCTCTTGAAAGCGGCGATTTTAATGCTTTTCATTCCAATTTGTTTGTACTCCAAAAATAAGTTTATATCAATGAACGTTAAATAACGAATTAATCATCTTATTTTTTATCTTAGGTAACAATCCGTGATATCGACGAATTGGCTATGGACTTGCTGATCGACTTTTGCTATACTTCTCACATTGTGGTTGAAGAATCTAACGTCCAGATGCTTCTCCCTGCTGCCTGCCTTCTCCAGCTCACGGAGATTCAAGATATATGCTGCGAATTTCTCAAACGGCAACTAGATCCCTCCAATTGCCTTGGAATCAGAGCATTTGCAGATACACATTCGTGCAGAGAACTGTTGAGGATCGCAGATAAGTTAGTTCAATCAAATACACTTTCGATCAATATGACAATTCATTATGGGTTTCCTAAAGAAAGTGGAATTGATAAAAATTCCACAAAAATAATACGAGAGTCACGCTGAGAGTCTTTATATATTCCTATTCTATACAAGTTTAAACAAGTTTGAGTATGCTGCTATTTTGTCTAAAGTTGTAAGTGGTTACAAGCATAGGTTGCGTTTGAATCGTTCATTAGTTGCTTTGCCACGGTCTCGAATTTTGTGTTGGCCGAATTTTAACGTGAAAATGGAACCGGGTAGTCGCGATTTTTGAGTCATGATTTTGTATGACTATAAAAAAGGGACTAAAACAAGCGGAATGTCACGAAAGTGCAGTGAGTTACTTTGGGGGCTCTGCCCCTTCTAGGGCCACAGTTTTTCATTGGTTTGCTGAGTTTAAAAGAGGCCGGGTCTCACTCGATGATGAACCTCACACAGGTCGACCACCCACTGCTGTTACTCCAGAAACTGTAAAAGCTGAACTCCGTTTAATATAATAAACTTAACTTGTAGTGTATGACCAGCATCTCCGTAATATTAGTATATTTTAATGTATTCTTAATTCTAGATTTACTCAGCACAACTTCCAAGAAGTGATGGAGTCAGAGGAGTTTCTGTTGCTTCCTGTAGGACAGTTGGTTGACATTATAGCCAGTGATGAACTGAATGTACGCACTGAGGAACAAGTATTCAACGCAGTCATGTCTTGGGTGAAGTATAATGTTGGTGAAAGGAGACAGCATCTACCACAAGTTTTACAACATGTCAGGTGAATATTAGTTATACCATACACTTATGCTATACTTTGTTTTTATTATTCAATACATTATTTCTCTATATGTATGCATGTCTGACAACTTTTGCTTCACACATACTCACACACTCTTAAGCTACGACCAGCCCCCAAACTTTTAATTTCTCTATAGGGACTGAGCTGGACA
This sequence comes from Bruchidius siliquastri, assembly GCA_949316355.1. NCBI lineage: Eukaryota > Metazoa > Arthropoda > Insecta > Coleoptera > Chrysomelidae > Bruchidius > Bruchidius siliquastri. The sequence continues at coordinate 24,228,399 of OX438537.1, read as the reverse complement.
TAGCAACATCTAGGTATTTACAATTGCTCTATATAGCGACGTATATCATTAACCAGTATCTGCGATTCATATTTTGTGGTTATCTAGATTACATTGTACATGTCTACCATCACAAAGTTCTTCCAACTAAACATAGTCAAAATTATCATTGTATAGCTGTCACTGAGGATATTGCTTTCAGGTTGCCATTGCTGAGCCCGAAATTTCTTGTCGGCACAGTCGGGTCAGATTTACTTGTTAGGTCTGATGAGTCTTGCAGAGACCTAGTCGACGAAGCCAAGAACTACCTATTACTGCCACAAGAAAGACCGTTGATGCAAGGACCTAGAACGCGACCTAGGAAACCTACGAGAAGAGGTAGGTCTGATAATATTGTCACAACAGTTTAGCACTGGTAGTTCTGCTGTTGATTAAACAACTTGATCCATTGTCTTGAGATTTTTGCGTTTCACGTTTCGATTGATGTGGTATCCTCAATCGTCTTCAGGTGCTCCTGGTTGTTCCTTAGTGCGTACATCCATTTATTCACCGAAAGTTGATTGAGGGTACCACATCGATCGAAACGTTGTGAAATGCAAAAATCTCAAGACAATGGAAGTTCGAAACAGTATTAGTGAAACATCCACATTGTCTACAAGTTTCAAACAACTTGATCCAATAATATTGTTTCGGACTTCCAATGTCTTGTGATTTTTGCGTTTCACAACGTTTCGATTGATGTGGTATCCTCAATCGTCTTCAGGTGCTCCTGGTTGTTCCTCAGTGCGTACATTCATTCGTTCACCTAAAGTTGATTGCGTGTACCTCATCGATCAAAACGTTGTGAAACGCGATAATCTCAAGACGATGGAAGTTCGAAACAGTATTAGTAAAACATCCACATTATCTACAAGTTTCAAACAACTTGATTCAATAATATTGTTGTTGTTGAAGCTGAAACCATTGTGCAAAAGATACGGGATCAACCTACTTGACTCTATTTTCAATTTATTTCCAGGTGAAGTTCTGTTTGCAGTAGGTGGGTGGTGCAGTGGTGATGCAATAGCTTCCGTGGAGAAGTTCGATCCACAAACGATGGAATGGAAAATGGTCGCACCCATGAGCAAACGGCGGTGTGGAGTGGGAGTTGCGGTGCTCAATGATCTCTTATATGCCGTCGGTGGGCATGATGGACAAAGTTATCTGAATAGTATAGAAAGGTTCGTACATTTCCAGCAGTTATTTATCTCTTCATGTGTCGCCTTCCCAGTGGAAATGGGCGCTGACTGTAGAGAAGCTAGTGGTACATGAACACTTCACAGTCTTACCACTCGCCAAACCACTTGTATTTAAATCCGACACGTGTTTCACTAACTGTGTTAGCACAAACCGAATAATTTCATTAAATTCAGCGTTATTGAATGTATCAAGAAGCTCCATGCAGTTATCCTTGAGAGCGAAACAAGAAGAAAAGTATTTACAAACTTTGTCTGCATTTTTTAAGTGCATTGATAAAGTTTCGTCTAGATATGTTTTCAAATTTGAAGAATTTAGGGCTTTCCAACGTGATTTATTGCTTTTAAGTTAGGTACCAAGACTTTGAGAACTGATATTCTTGAAATGCTTTGCCCATTAATCGGTTTACATCATCTGTGAGCCATGGTGCATAAGGTTTGGTCATACATACAGAAACAGCAGGAGGATTGGTATCAGAAAGTTTCACAATATTATGAAAGATAAAATTAACTTTATCTTCCAACCATGTAGATTGTAGATGCTCTTACGTGGTGAAACTCTTCCATCATGTAGATAAGTTATGTAATTATCGCACAGTTTCAAAAATAAAACTCTTTCTTCCAGTGACGTGTTTCGATTCAGTCCGACGATGATTTTAATAAAAGTTTCATTTGTGACACTGTGTGATAATTTACCTTCCAAGTTATTTATATAGTATTTTGACCAAGTCGTTCAGAATTTCAACTTTACAAATGTTTTTGAAGTCTCTGTATTGAACAATGTTTGGTACAAATGATTCTATACGAGGTTGCAGATGATGTCGGTTCTAGTTGGTTCACATTTGTGAGACAACGTCATAACACGTTATACAATCCAAGAATGAGCAATCACACAATTGATCAATGTTAATATTGCTTGATAAACAAATGTGATTGTTACAAAAGACGGGAAAATGCCTACATGTTTATTGAAACTTGATATTCTGCCAGAAGAGCTCTATATATCTGGACCTAAGTTATCACCAGATCGACCTTCCAACACCTCAAGGGGGCCTCTTTCAAAGTCATTATTTTGGATAACCTTAGCGTTCTGGAATGGGCTGACATGCAGTTTATTCTCTGTGTCATCCACTTCACTGTCTGTCTTCTTGTGTTTTCATACTCTGGCGGTCTTCTAATCTAAACATGAATTTCAGATATGATCCTCAGACTGATCAGTGGTCGTGCGACGTTGCCCCCACTACGTCATGCCGAACGAGTGTCGGTGTAGCAGTATTAGATAACTTACTTTACGCTGTTGGAGGTCAAGACGGCGTTCAGTGTTTGAATCACGTTGAAAGGTAAGTTGTTCCAATCCATTGAATGATTTCGAGTGTCTAGTCCAATTTTTAGTAGCGTGATTGGAACTTTTCCTTATGATCCTCTCTTGAGCGTGTTAGAAAAGATTAGCATCTTATTTCAAATATTTTTATTAATCTATTCTGCAGGAGAATCGCCTGTTACATCACAAAGTTGATATCATAATTTGCTGTGTTCAGTGAATTGCATTGAATTATAACAGAATAATTTTTGATAGGTATGACCCTAAGGAAAATAAATGGGGAAAAGTGGCACCGATGACAACAAGGCGTTTAGGAGTGGCTGTCGCAGTTTTAGGTGGATATCTGTATGCGATTGGTGGTTCCGATGGCCAGTCGCCACTCAACACAGTCGAAAGGTATGTTACAACTGTTGATGAAAGACTGAGGTCTTGATACACCGTTGGCTGGGTCCGAAACCATGATTTGTATTAAGAGACGGTCTTGGTGCCTAGTGCACCTAAACCATACTTCTTTTTACAATTTGATGTTTTAAAGTACAAATTTCAGTATATTTAAATGAATTAAATACTTTTAACTAGATGAATATAATAGTGAAACGCGAATAACAACAATATATCAATCTTCAAAAATGTATCTTGCTGTGTGGGGGATGTCAAATAAAGCATAGAACTGGACTGTTAATAAAAGTGTTTTAAAAAGGTTGAACCGTTACAAAACTTATAAAAACAATAAAGTTATTGTGAGTGATACCATGTTTTTATGAAATCACTAAATTGCATGATATGAACCTTGATATTGAACTGTTGCAAAGTTCCCAGTCAAAGTACCTGACTCCATTTTTTCTCTTTAACGAATGTGGCGTGATAACGACATTATCGTTGCAGGTATGATCCTCGACACAATAAATGGACGCTGGTCAGTCCGATGTCCACTCGCCGAAAACATCTAGGCTGTGCAGTGTTTAACAACCTCATTTACGCTGTTGGTGGCAGAGATGACTGCATGGAATTGAGCAGCGCTGAGAGGTACAACCCTCATACTAACACGTGGAGCCCCATCGTTGCTATGACCTCCAGACGAAGCGGGGTAAGGCTTCAGATTTCAAAAATGTTTTTTTAGTTTCACTCTAGTTCCATCGAGAGTCATTGAAAGTAATTTTTGCCTCTCACATAGCGCAGGTTATATATTATATCGCCATTCCACCTTTCCGGTGACAACCACGATCCCATCGATTTCGTTTCTTCTAACTCTTCCGTCTAATTGGATCCTGATGTCAGGACAAGTAATTTTCAAGAAGTTGCGACAAACAAAGGGATCATTATATTTTTTCATTTATTGTTTGCCTAGTTTCTTCCGGTATCTCACTTTCCTATGGGTTCAAATTGCTCAAATCTATCTTATGTTCAAAAATGAAGATATATTCTATCATACTAGTGCGTGCCTTGAAATATATAGTGGTAATTATATCTGAAAAATTTTCCGAAGGTTTTGAAAGTTTTTATGTTATAGATTCCGACGTGCTCTCTTCAAATTTTCACTTTGTCATCTCGTATATTTGTGGCTCGCGTCGCCATATTAAAAAAATTCCAATATCTCCAATATCTTCTCTCAGACTCATACTTAATTGAAAAGAGTTATATGTAATTAATCGAACTAGAGAAAAAATTCTATAATTTATGTACTAATATTTTTTAAATGGATGGTTTCAGGGCAGTAGCGTCGAAAAGTGATTTACAAAGCATAATGAGCATTAGAGTAAATGGCGCGTTTTTTTGTAGCATACCAAATAGGCCTAATCGATATATAAAGGGCCATTACAAAACTTAGCACATTCTCTTTCCTCCGCTACACCTGAACATACGTCAATACCGGGACAAACTATTTTTTTTGAGTACATTAGCGTATTTTATTTTTCCTTGATTTATGATTGCTGATATTGTATCGGAGCCATTTAAAGCTCTAACAAAAATGTGCCGTCGATAGCATAAGAAGACCTCTAGCTCTCGCTAGCCAGGAGTTCTCTTATCCTGTTCAAGCAGCTTATCTTCCATTAGAACAAACTTAATAAGCATCTAAGAAATCCTATATATAGGTGCTTCTACTCATCAAAAGTTAATGATTTATAATAAAACTTTAAGAGGGGACTAGAATAAAAGGCATTTCGCATATGTTTTCAATGTTTCATTCTCAGCGCAGATGATAGACGAAGGTTGGTTCTATGCTCGTACGAAGCACTTTTTGCTATTTTTTATTAAAAAAAAATTAGATATTGTCACATGAATATTGACATTTTTTTACTCATTTCGGACGTTTTTTTGACCTTGGTAACCAAAGTAACCTGAATATCAATAAAAGGGCTACGCATGGGCATAGACCCGTCCTTACTCTGTGATCTGCATAAAAAATATTTTCCATACGTTCAAAATCAAGCGCTCCAAACAAAATATTGTGTATATCTAAAACTTTGTATCAAAAGTTAAAAAAGCGCTTGGCACCAACCTTTTTCTATCATTTTGCAATAAAAATCGTTACATTATCTTGAAAAATTAGCGCTGGTAACGAAATATTGGAAAACTATGCAAAACGCCTTTTAAGAATAGAAACATAGAGTCCTCTCTTAAAATACGTTTACAACACACATTCTAAAAGCTTCAAACAAACTGTTTGAAAGAAATAGCTCTGTTTTAAACATGTTTCTAACACTATGTTCTAAATTATATGTTTAAGACACAACCCTGGTTTTTCTACAATATTGGTGTAACTATTTTCTTTCTGAAACCGTTCTTGTCTTAAACGAAAATGATGAGTCGATCTGACTTAAAAAATTGGATCAACTTCAAAGTGTTTCGCGGCCACAATATTAAATGGAATAACACCAAAACACGTCTGATGTATTCCAGGTTGGCCTGGCAGTGGTGAATGGCCAACTGTACGCAGTAGGTGGCTTCGACGGCACCGCCTACCTGAAAACGATAGAATTCTACGACACGGAACAGAACCAGTGGCGTTTGTGCGGCTCGATGAACTACAGACGGTTGGGCGGAGGAGTTGGAGTGATGAGGGCGCCGCAAACGGAGAACCGCATCTGGTAGTTGAGGCGATTCATCTTCATCTCCAGAGACTGGATGGGACGTCGTCGGACGAGCAATTATTGAACGGCTGTTTAGATAAGATTCAGTATCAATACTAATGATGCAACGAATAGCCGAATATTCTGAGCGACTATGAAAACTGAGTCGTCTTGATGCATTGAGTATGTCCGATGCAATGGTAAATATTGGCGTAGTGTTTGATTTTTACTCAGGGGAGGGACAGCCGGTTCAATTTCAATGAATCTGATCAGTTAGTTTTATGAAGGGCAGAAAGGAAGATCGTCATCCTATATGTATAATTTCGAGATCGATTGCGAATACTTTCGATTGATAAATATTAATAATGAATGAAAAAGACCGTGTTAGGTTATTTCTGATGTGGGCATTTTATAGGCACTACTAAAATACAAAATTATATTGTTCAACTGGATAACATCAATGAACCATGTAGATTGTAGATGCTCTTACTTGGTGAAACTCTTCCATCAGGTAGATAAAAAGTTGTGTAGTTATCACACAGTTTCACAAATAAAACTAAAAGACAGAGCGTCTACAATCTACATAATTAAAAACAATATATTCATATATTAATCGTAATTACTTATATCAAGGCATAAGTGACTCCACGAATTAACTAGAACCTGATATTGTCCAGACACTCGTTTTATGAGCTGACTATGTTAGCAAGCTTTTCCAGTGTTAAGATCACAAGTAGTCAATTGAAATTTATTTTAGGACATTTTCTCTTGAGTCAATTGATAATCTTGTCTACCTTCGTTCAATGGTTCGTTCAATTTTTTAACGCAAAATATAACTTTGAAAATAAATTGAACAATTTTCTTTTCGGCTGCCATGCTGAATGCGGATATTTTCAGAATATTCGTTGCATCACTGTATCATAAATGAATCAGGATATCATGAACAAACGGAAACCAATCAACGGTTTACACCGAAATGTAATATTATTTGAACATTAAGACTGTCCTGGTCTCACATATAGCTATTTCCTCGCTCGACACCGAGCCAAAAGGTTAGATTATAACTGCCAAACAAAATTCAAAGATTTTTGGGTTTCTACTCGAGCTCTCTGTTAGAAATCAAGGATTATCTCAATTTGCCAGCCTTGGTTAGATAAATAAATTACGTTTTCTACAATCACCCCCAAATCTCGACATTTGAAAAAGCATGAATCCTTTACTGATTGCTAGAGAATATAACGAATCAGAGAGACTACTACATAATGAGTTTCAGGAGTGACATTGATATAAGTATAGTTAATTCAAAAATTAGCTAAATATTGAAAATATAGATGCTTGAAAATTATCTCGAAACTAATTTCAGCGTTTCCATTTCACTTTTGATGATTATTGTATATTAGCAATTTAAGTATCTGCTATAATTTCACTGAGTGATATGACCACTCTTTATGTGATTTGGTGATTATGATTTTTAAAATAATTGTGAATTTATCAATATGGAAATAAAATTGAAATGTATACAGCAGAATATTGAAAGGAAATATAATCCAAAAGATACAATCTCCATTGAAATCTCTAACCAGTTAACGTTTATATTGAGCCAATCAAACAATAAATATATGAAACAGCAGCAACGTCCGATTAATGCAATTCTGATTATTTTTAAGATTGTTGAATCTAAAATGTACATAGTCGTTTCAATCACTGAATGATATTTAATGACACTAATGGCAAAATGTTTATAGCTGTAGTTACAGTGCTTCATTTTATAACAGTGGAAAACATATATTTTGCTGTGACAGAAATTAAACATTTTTTTAATGACTCAGTATCTAGTCTACAATTATCGCAATTTAAAAAAATTATCAGGAAATGATATGTTATCTAAATTGACAAAAGAATTGTGATGTATATTTTTCCAGTTTAATCTCTGAAATTTTCCCAAATACTATTTTCATATTTTAGCGTAATTGAGTAATTCGTTGAAATGTTTTCCAACCTTCACTAAAAATTTGGGTAGAAAACATGAAATCATGATGTTTGAAAATCTTCTGTAAATAGTTATTTACATGAATGAGAAATCTGCCTAACTTTAAACATTTAAAAAACATAGTTATAGAAAATGTTCCTGATATTGCACGTAACACTTGTAGCATCTCTTCTATCTATATAATTATGTAAACCATGTGATACCCTTGCTAATGTGAAAAACTTGGTTTGAAGATTCACAATAAATAATAGATAAAAAAGTATATTTAATAATTATGATTGTAAAAAGATTCTTGTAATTTATATAAATATTTTATTATTATTGTACGATTTGGATTTTATTTACAATGTATAAGTATTATATGAAAATAAAGTTGCCTACATATTGTGCAAGTGTGTATTATTCCTTTTTCCCTTGGAGTCGCCTGACCATTTCTATCACTTTCTGAACTCAATAGGACAAGTGATTGTGGCACGAAAGAACGCATTGGAGAAGTCGATCACGTAAGATCACTCCAATTATTACAATCAAACGAAAAAATATGTTTTATGTCATGGATGAATTGTCAAAATTGTCATTGATAACTGCACTGAAATTTGAAATTTAAATAAAAATGATGAGTGTGGATTGGGAATAAGATTTAAAATATGAAAAAAAAAACAAAACAAATGTATTCTCACAAACGTTATACATATAAAATAAATTGAAGATATAAAAATTTTACACAATTCACCTTTTGCCTTTCACCAGACAATACTATATGTTTTAAACTTACAGATTAGAGTTAATCCAGTATCAAAAAATGGTACAATCGTATACCTATCGTTGATTTTCTTTTTTCAAATTGAAAAAGTTTTTAAATTGTATTTACAACGGAGACCGCTAAAGCGGGGAAACGATACCTGACAAATTGACGATATGCGACATGACAATTAACAGTTGACACTACGTTTTTATGATACACCACAAAACACCCCAACCACACTCGTAGAGCACGAACAAGCACAACGATTGCTTTCATAGCTTCGCAAAACAGTCAACGCATAGATGGAGGAAGCAACCATAAAATGGGAATAAAACGGAAAATGGAAATAGCTAGACGATATTTTACTAGCTAAACCATGGCGCGAAATAGCTAGATCTAGCTATAAAATAGCTAAATTGGCATCACTGGATGCTCATTCTTCTTCGTTGACCTTGGTAACCCGTCATGGTGGTGCGCTGTTGCCGCTACCGGCGTTATCACATTTATTGCTGTAGATGCCTGACCAACACTTATTCTCAAATTCTGGCATCGTAATAAAAAACAAATGGATATGGATATTCCCGCACTAGCGGTAATATAGAGATGACAATTTTATTATCTACCTCAGCATTGGAACCAGACATAAAAAAAATCAATGATATATAAAATATATTACACTTATATACATACATGTAATCACTTTAATAAATTATTTGAAATGAAGCCATTATAATTGCAACTAATTTGAATTCTACTCAATCTCTTCATTTTGTTCTGGTGGAAAAGCACTCATGTCAGGTGCCGTCAACTTAGCACCTTTCAGATAATTCATTTTCAGCAGTTCCTTTGCAGTCTTCCTTTTCGATGGATTGTAAACCAACATATGCTGAGAATAGAAATTCAAAATAAGCCTCTCATACAGTGTCCAAAAAACATATTCCAAGCAATCTTCAGTGATACTGGACGGATAATTAAACCATTTCCATTTATTTGATGTTATGTCTTGTTTTTATCCAGTTACCAATCATTTGTGTTACAAATCTAAACTATTTGGCAGACGCAAAAAACAGATTGTAGCAATGAATTAATTTCTTTTTTGAATTGTGACCGTTTTATGATACTTCATTATATATTTTATCATTATAATTCGCAAAAAACTCAACTGCTTACCATCAAGAATGCTTCTTCATCCTCTGAATGAAAATTTATAATTTCGTTCATATCTATGGGTTGCCACTTGGGAAAAGACTTTGAATATTCTGGAAAATGTGAAATGCCTTCCCACACATCCTCTGAAGGTGTGCCCAAAATTTTGTAGATTTTATATAATTGATCTATCTCCGAATCGCCTGGGAAAATTGCTCTCTTTGTAAACTAAAAAAGAAAAGGTTCATACAATGAAAATTCTCCAAATATACATATATATTTTTTATGTTTATTGTTAAGAATAACATCCAATTCTTCCAATAAAAGCCAACAAAGTACTTGCTTTCAATCACATCTTGAGCTTTTGTAACAAAACTTTTCATCTACCACGAAGGTTTCTTAGAAATAACAATTTATATTTTAATAATCCAACAATCAGAAGTGAGTTTATGCAAAAATCAGCAATATATGGAATGACTGAACTTTGTAATTTGTGATTGGTTCGATATCTATAACTCTAGTTTAAATAAAGCAAAGAACACATCTAAAAAACTATTTGAATTTTGTTGATTACTTTCAGAGTAACAATCATTTAAACGCATATTGTACACATTATTAATTTTCTGATATTGCGAACCGTGCATCACCATCAAGAATGCGTATCTTCCCTATGACTCAAGGGAACCTCCCTCGTCAAGGGAACTGGGGACCTTGTAGCCTATTGTAGCGAGTCGGGGCGGAGTGCCTGCAGGATAGTATCAGGGTTGGTCTTAGAGTGTAGGAAAGCTCTTGACGAGATCGCATAGAGACACAGGGTCTCACTAATGTGGGTCCCTGGACATTCTGAGGTTCGAGGAAACATTATGGCGGACGCTTTGGCGAAGGCAGGATCAAAAGGAAATCTTTTGGGTCTGGAACCGGCTGTAGGGTTGGCCGCAGGTAGAATTAGAAAAGCTACGGACGAGTGGATCCAAATTCAACACTCTTTGAGGTGGAATAGCATCTCAGGACATCTCCGTCAGGCACGGGAATTCATTACAGGGCCTGTAGCCAGAGAAGGGCGATTTTGCCTCTCTCTTGATAGGAGTCATCTTAGGTTGCTGCTGGGACTCCTCTCTGGTCATAATACCTTTAAGCGGCACCTGCACCTAATGGGGATAGTTAGTGACCCAACGTGTGCACGCTGTGGCGATGAGGAGGAATCCTCGGCACACATAATATGCCGCTGTGAAGCCCTCGGGCACCACAGGCAGGCCATACTGGGGTCCATGATTCTGGAACCAGAGGATATAAGATGGGCAGGACCCAAAACCATACCTAACTTTGCGAAAAGGGCTGGCCTTGGAAACTAGAGCTGATAGAGGCGCAAAAGGGCCCGGCGGTGGCCTATGCACGATGGTCCACGTCGGAATGCCTCTTTCTATTCACGAATTCATTCATTCATAATGTACAACCCTCTGCTAAAATGGGCTTGCCCGTAAAATGGAAGAATGAATGAATAATACTCATGAACCCATCAAAGCCCTTAAAATAGCATTTTTTCACCAGACGAACCAAGTGTCACGATATGTGTTATGGATGCTAACTTATCGGACTAGTATTCAGTACTATATCGCGCGTGGCAACACCCTGCGACAATAACGCACAGCAGAGATACACATTCTTGCTCCAACGACCAGAGGAGTGCTGGTCTGAGCAGCATGTACAGATCAGTGCACGTTTACAGCACTATCAATACAAGACCCAGTGGCTAAGGCGTCTTCAACCTCCCATTTCTGAGTATTTTGACTTTAAAAAGTAATATTTCCACGGAACTTTCTTACCATCTCAGCCATGACACATCCCAAACTCCAGATATCAATGCCAGTGCAATACATCCTAGCTCCTAGTAACAGCTCTGGTGCCCTATACCACACTGTAACTACTTCATGTGTATATGTTCGAGTGGGTAGTGAAAAAGATCTCGATAGACCGAAATCTGCCAGTTTGATGTGACCTTCTTTGTCAACCAGTAGGTTCTGAGGTTTCAGGTCACGATGGAGAATCCTATGTGAATGCAGGTAGGCTAGGGCTTCGATCAACTGTTTCATGTAGTTCTGGAAGAGTTTTTTAAATTATAAACTGAAAAAATGCTGCTCGAAGTTTCATCAAGAAGTCCAACCATGCAATAATGTTGACAGATAAAATTCCTTCTTGTCCCACTGTTTCTATAAGAAACAATGCTGATATATGGAATGGTGATATATACAGAGAAATAACATAACAATTTCACAGCAAAATGAATTATAGATATTTGTACTAAAAGTATAAAATCCACTTAGTTGAACTTATTGACATTTTTTAATAATCATAAGATAGATATGATAAGTACTGACAGCTCAAAAAATATCCCTTAGAATATGTGTGCAATATGTGGATCTTGTTCTAACATACTCGTAATTTCCTCTGCAATATACTTGTTCTATGTTATAATAAAAACACATTTTGTTTAATCTATGTTAGAAATGAAGTTTATTTATTAAGAATAAAGTTTGAGTATTTTTAGATTATGAGTATCTGAGAGTTTAACTGCTGTTCCTAAAAGATCTGCATTGTTTTGTTTTTTTTTTAATTATTTTGAGGTTATCTTCCTTTAGCGTTAATGTTTAACATGTCTAGATTCATATAGCTACTACTGACTGGTACTATGCACATACAGGTATTTAGTTACCACGTGTGGGATCATTTATTAAATTCTATTGTTGAATATTTATATTCTGTAAGAAATTGTGAAACAAACGTAATATATATTGGTATTGGTTGACAAAATTTACCAGATCTGATTTCATGCTGTTCATATTATTTACATGAATTGGACCCTCGGCACTACCTTGAGGTTATTCTTCTGGAGAATATTGCTTTCCTCCCCTGGTAATGATAACTGATAACTATAGTTGCCTTTTTAACATGTACATCTTTCTAAAGCATGGCCACACATTTCATAACTTTCAAGTTAATCAGGTTTTTTTGAAATTTATATTATCAAAGGCATCAGAGGAGTATGAAAATGAACCTACCCTTATCAACTCAGCTTCTAATGGTGACCTAGTACCATCTAAATACCGCTTAAGATCAAGGTCCAAGTATTCAAAAACTAGATACAATTTATCTGTTGTTTGCATAACATCTAACAGCTCAACAATTGAAGAATGTCTAAGGCCTTTGAGTAGACTAATCTCACGAATTGCTGTGGGAGGTACACCTTCTGCTTCTCCATCATCTCTATAGAACCTACATTGACAAATATCACTGTTGGGATGAATTTGTATGCTCAAGTATGAATTGTGTTTTTGTTCATGAATATATTTTAGACTATAGAGTTAAATAGAAAGGTGGATTATTGAAACTATACTCTCAATCTGTGTGGTATATGTTAAGATATAGGTATAAAAATATATATTCACACACAAATTATTTTGGACCAATGTTCTTATCAAAAGGAAAAAACAGGAGCAAAAAGATTATGCAAAAGAACTGTCTAAGGAGTAACAAATATTTTTCATGAGAGGGCAATTTTATATTCATGAAAAATTGGCATGCCTTAGCTGCAAGAATGAACTACAAAGTGAATAAATTTGATTATTTGCTTCTCAAATGGCAGGAATAATGTGTTTATGATAGAGAATCCTCTGGCAAACACTTATATTGTTAGCATTTAACAACATCCGCCATGGAAGTTTGAAATATAAATTTATCCAGAGTTTTAAAAAAAGTATATTTGTACAATATGTAATGTTGCTACATATGAAAGCTGAAAAATGTTACTTACTGTTTGTTAGTGATGATATGGTGCAAGATACTAAGCTGAATCATGTGGTGCTACGATATACAATTCAACGTAAAACACACACAGATTCAGCGAAGAATCCAACAAATTAGTCTGTTAAATCTTCACATCAGCTTCAATATAGTTACAAACAAATCAGAGAGACAAAAAATGATTGTTAACATAAAGCTCCACAATTAAAACTCTCTTTTCCAGTGAATGGTTATATTAAAATCAAAATGCATTATATTTGGATCAAAACATGTCACTGAAACAGAAATTTATTTTTTAAACTTTGTGTTAAACACGCAATTTTTAGATACTAATCATAAAGTTGGCAACGACAATAGAATGAGTGTACTTCATACTGGTAATAAAATACATAATTTAAACTTCATGGAAACATTAGAAATTCAGAAATATCTGTGAAACCCTGACTTCATTGTAGTACCTGAGCAGACTGATCTTTTAAACTCAATTTTTATAGATACAGTACTATAAGGTTCCAACTATTTGTATTCTAAGTTAACTTACTACTGAAATATATTAAATTATGGAATGTATTAAGAAGAATGAAATAGCTTAAGCAATAAAATATCTTAAAATGTGAAATATCTTAAGAAATTAAATTGTTTATCACATGAAATATCTTAAGGACATTTTGACGGCGATGGTTAAGGTTTTGTAGGGGTTTCCCTTAACACTAGTGTAAAGGCAATTGCAAATATAATTTAATAGAAAAATAACTAGACAGGATAGATAGTATGCTAGTTTTGAGAGCTCTAGTATTGTATCCATGACAGGACTAGTTAATTATTTGGCAAGTAATCAGGGTAGCCTTGTTAGAAGTCAAATCTGACAGTCCGTAGATGATTTTAATAAAAATCGAAACATGTCACTAAAAGAAAGAGTTTTATTTCTGAAACTGTGTGAAAACTACACAACGTTTTATCTATATGATGGAAGAGTTTAACCAAGTAAGAGCTGATACAATCTACATGAAATAAGATTATTTGATATGCTATTGGGTACATGCTGTGATTCAATTTCACCTGCTTGTTAATTTAGTAAGTAAGTAGTCATGCAAACGAAAAACAAAAAAATGGAAAGAAAACACAAAAAATATAAACGTTAATCAATTTCTTTATGTGGTCTAAATACCTCCATTGATAGTATTTACCAGATAGGCAGTCAAAGAATAACTTTCAAAAGTTACATTCATAGACTGTTAAATAAAGATGAGTGCTATGAAAATAAATTAGCTTTTTTCCATTTAAAAGCCTTTGCATATCAAGGGCCATAAAATGGTGAAAGTATACATCCAACGCTGTGAACCAAATAATAGCTTTGGACCATAACTTAAGTGAATCAATAGAATAGTTATCAGAAAATCATTTAGTCTGAGGTGTGTTACCTTTGAAGTTCAATAAATTCATGGTTATGAGCCCACCCCTGCAATGTATTCTGAAAAATCAAACTTCCCGATGCATCATGCAAAATCTTGTTACGTTTTAGGGCAAGCAAAGGCTAACAAAGACAAAATGGTATTACTCACTTCTCCAATTTAATTCTCTTGAGGGCAACATTCTTTCCAGTCAGCTTGTTCTTGGCTTTATAGACCACACCGTAGGTGCCTTCTCCAGCTTTGGCTAGCTTTATGAAGCGGTCCAATTTGTCCATTTTCATTCAAATTTCAGTCAAAACCACCTCTAACACACTTCGTTTATTTAGCGGGAAAATAGCAACCTTCTGACAAGAACCCATTTTTGTTTATGCTATGTCTGCGCATGTGTTACCGAATGAAGCGATCAATACTTCAACTGTCGCCAACCTTGTATATGATTAAATAGTAATGTAACTAGGTCGTCAATTTTAGTTCGCAGTACAGCAAAGAAATGATTTCACCGTTCTGGAGTCGATTCCTTTGTAGAAATGTAGGAATGGGATTCGGAACTAATTCTACTCCTGTTTGAATGACTGTTTCCAACTTTGTACTAATACCATCTCTATTGGAATACATACTGATATTCGTTACTTTCATAGATCTACCGTTGGAACTAACTAATTTTTTCACAACTCTGTGGCACAGACACACAACTATATATGTTCTGTGTATGTGCTCTTTTTTTGTAACGGACTGGAGTGGTGATACCGGTGGCGGGCTATTTAAATTTAAAATATAAATTGCATTCTAACGACCTGTCGAGTGAAATTAAATTGATACATGAATGCTCTCAATTATTAATGTGTTCTAGTATCTGCTATGCACTGAGTCCTCACAGGAATTAAGCAATAAATAGATATATAATATAATAAATCCATATTCATCATCCTACCAATCCACAGCCATCCATCGCAGCGCCATCTGTTTCCGTAACCGTTACATCTAATATCGAATCCAGTACTATTGCCGCCATTCGCTATTGCGTATTGCCTTGTTTTGTGGTTCGGATGGGCGGTGTTTGCGTTACTCGATCAAAACACCAGAAATAATCAGTTATTATAAGTTACTGTTTCGTTCTCTTGTGCAGAAACACCAATTTTATCCAGGGGGTCGTTTTCAATAAGGTAAGAACTATCTATTTGTTGTAATTACACTAGAATTTCGAGAAATTGACTAGCCGATGTTCGGCTCATTGAGCCGCCATCATGGCGTCGATTCCAAATCTGAAAAGATTCGTTGATAACCCATCCAGTTCGATTGTCACATGTGATTCATTCCGATTTTAGATGGTAAGCTTAATATTAATCTACAATTGCAGAAATTCTAAAGCTGGTCTTTGGCAAATTTTGTTTTTTTCAGTATTCAAGATTCCTATTCAAGATCACCATTTTGTTTGTTCTAGGTTCTAACTTTGTTTATTCAAACTTACAATCGTTTTACTAACTGGTGCTTTGCATTTTGTTTTTTAAACAGCCGTGAAATTCCTAAAAGCTGCTCGATTATTTCATCGTTCCATAAGTTCCATACCTCATTTTCCTTGTTTTCAGTGCAATTTTCATTTAGCTTCTCGCGGCGTTGCCATTGTTTTAACATTTTACGGTTGTCTGATTTTTAAAAATTTAGTTTGATAATGTAGTTTTAAAAGCTCTATTCACGTGCCACTGGGTGGATAGCTCAAAAAGTACAAAAGTACTACCAGGAAAACAGGTATAGATGACTTTCACATAAACATTTTGTATTGTGTTCCAAAATAATACTCTTTCTATGACGTGTTTCGATTCATATTTGAATCAGTCTGAAAGTATTAGTTAAAACGCGACACAAAAAAAATCCTGTGTGATAAATACATTGTGTTCAAATAATTAAATTTTATTGGAGTTTCACCTGTCACCAAGTATATCATCAACAATCTATATAAGAACGTCTCTCCAACACTCATTATTTCAGATCTTCCTTCAACACAACCTCATCCCCGTTTTTTAACTACTAACATTTTTAAATGATATTTTTTTGATTTTGCCAACTGCCTCCACTTAGCTTCTTTGTTCTTGTCGCAGTTACCAGGTCGTAATAAAGTAGTTCCCGAGTTATAGAGAGAGAATGATTACCGGACAGAGGGCAGATAAACCTACGGAAATATAACACCAAATGAATGGAATGAAATGAAAAACCTGTGCCTTCAAATTCATTTTCTGGCGATTGGCAGTTTCGAAAATAATAATGATCAATCCCTTATAATTTATAAACATAAATAAAATATATAAAATAAGTCTCAAGGAAAACCTTCGAATTTCACCTAAAATTTCAATTCGTATTATAATCGAAAGAATCTTTAAGTCTGCGTCTGGCAACACTGCAGCACCGGTGTACAGCACCGACAAAATTTCTCGTACCCCACGCTACGCGGTAACGGTTATCGACGGATCTGGAACTCTTCCAACAGTTCCAACATAAGCTTTTTTAGTATAAGAGCATCTACTGTATTTCTACATGATTTCAATTTAAGCCAATTACATTTATTTTAAATTATACACATGTAAGGACATAGTTAACTTCCAACTACAGATTAATGCATTTAAACTGATTAATAACATTCATCTCCAGTGTCGCGCAGAGTTGCTCGCTTATTGGCATGATATTGAAGTCTTAGCAACGACTGCTTAATAGTGGTGGCAGTTGCCAAATAGTTCAAATCAAAATCGTTATTATGAACTGTTACTATTGTGTATGAGCTAGAAAAGATAATCTGCCATATCCCATAAAATATTTCACACTGTTGCTTTCCTCTATTGCAGCTCCGACCATGGCGTCGGAACAATTTTCACTATGTTGGGACAACTTCCACAAGAACATGAGTTCAGGGATGAACTCACTCTTGGAAAGCGAAGACTTAGTAGACGTGACCTTGGCGGTACAAGGAAAGTGCCTGAAAGCACACAAGATGGTGTTGAGTGTGTGTAGTCCCTATTTCAAAGAACTCTTTAAATCTAATCCGTGTCAACACCCCATAGTATTTATGAAGGACGTTTCGTATGAGGCGCTTAGTGACCTGTTGCAATTTATGTACCAGGGTGAGGTGCAAGTGAGCCAGGAGAATTTAACTACATTTATTAAGACTGCCGAGGCCCTTCAGATTAAGGGACTCACCGCCGACGGTAATGTAAGTATAATTTGTTGGTATGCCAGGTTATGTATAAGTCAAGTGAGGATAATATCTGGTAGTTCTTTGATATTGATACATCTATTTAAATCAACATACAGGTTTCAAAAGTTTTGCTTTTCTTTATACCATAACACATTTTTAAAGATAGAATACTTCAAAAGTTATACATAGATGTTTGAATTCTATATTCAATGTCAATTGTCAATTGCATGATTTTTGATTTGTGATTTCCTATTTCAAAATACAGACTATGTTTCTCTTGTGTTTGTTGATGTTTATAAAATTATTTATTGTTACTAGATTATGATAGTGAAACATGATGATTCTTACTCTGATTTCCTGATGATATGTATGGGACGTAATTCTGATTTCACTATATCATTGTTAATTATTGGTACTCTAGTTGTATGCTTGAAAAGATATTTCTATTATTGATTGAAACTGCATCTGGTTTGTGTGGAGTAGTCAAATTAATCCATGAATGTAGGTTCACAGGGCAAAGGTAGTGATTGCTAACAATATCATTTTTTTTCAAATGTTTATAATGACAAACACATTGAATGTCGCATTTTTCTTCACATTTACTAGCACCAGATTTGGAATAAATGTGTTTGCTCCAGTTACGTTTTGTGTTGAATATAGCTTACAAATTCCTAGCTTTCAGATGTTTTGCATACAAACATGAGTACCTACTAATTTAACATATAATCTATTTCTAAAATTACACAATATTTTTTTAAGTAAATGATGTGCTATTATAAATGCTTTCAATTCTCTTTTAGGGTTCTGCCGAAAATGAGACTTCCGAAACCCCCGAAAAACCTCAGCGACATGTGGAAGAGTACAAACCCATGCCAAGGCCAAAGAAACAACCTGCACCCGCCATAGCCCCTTCACCTCCCGTCAAACGTTCCAGGCTGTCATCTGACACACAGGTACTACATTAATCCTTTGGAATTCTTGTATGTTGTACTAACAGAAACTAACCAAATAATTGAAATTTCATTTAATTCTTGTCATCCTGAGAGCAGGTGTTGGAACTATTTTACTTTATATGTATCTGGTGATTCTGTAGATTCTAGACTTCCAATTATGATGGGGGGGGCATTATCAATAAAGATAAATCTGGGTAAAAAATGTATGAATGGGTTCTGACAACATTCAGCATACTTCCAAATTCATCTCTACATGGTAATTTCCTGTATAAATTCCCCATTTAATGAATATCTGCTGCCACTTACTGAAAACATCTTTCTGGTTGACCAGTCTTTTTTATAGTTGCTTGCTGAGCAATATCCACATTTTTATCCTGACGTATTTCTTTCACTGTGTGCACCTCGTTAACCCTTGCTTCTGAAATTATTTAATTATCTTCAGATATTTTCTCCTTCAGTCTATTATATCTTTTAATAAAAATACTCTTTTCTATTTTCCTATATGCCAAATTTATCCATTGTGGGGATTTTTTCTATTGTGAGCCTTTATAAGAGCTGCAAAAGGATAAATATCTAGTCAAAGTGACCATCAGTAAATCGTAACCATCAGGGAGCAAGTGCCTAGTAGCACAATCCAAAACGCTGATATTTTACAGAAGAACAACTTTCAAAAGAGTTCAGTTGAACTCAATGTTTTTCAGTAGTTCTTTTTCCATAAAAATGTTTGTCAAAAATGTCTCTAAGAACTTGTTTAGAGTAACCTGCTATAATAAACTCATTTACACAATACGTTAGTCGTATTGTGTAAATGATATGATAAAGTATGATATCTAGATAGTTAGGACTCTTTTCATAGAATTACATTTGATAAAATCTTTTGTTCCAGTCAACAGCATTAGTGGCGTCGACGCCGCTTGCGAAGCAAGAGTCGAGCGCAAGTGCTTCGATCGGTTCAACAAACCTGTCACAACCTGAACAGGTCCATTTCAAAATGGAACCTTATGACCAAAGTTCTGGCATGTTGGACGAGACGGGAGACGAGGCGTTCGGCGACGATACCTTAGGTGAGTTAATATACCTAAAAAAAAGTTTTAATTCAATTTGTCCATTTGTCTCAAGAGCAATTCATATTTCTTCTGAGAACAAAATAAACAAGGTTTGCAAAAGACTAATGGACAGGAAACTTGGCTTAGGATTTTTAGTTATTCTGCAATTAAACCTTCATACAAGTTGGCAGATTTTTTGTTCGGATCACTTGACTGTTGATTTTATACCAAGATGATGGAAGCAAGCACATAAAAAAATCTGTATATCCCGTATGTCATGTTTCTGTGCCAGATATTAATCAACAGTGCTAGGCAAATATTGATATAGTTGATTAATAATTTTGATAAAACCCTTGTTAAAATGTATCACATTCTTTGAACGGATTTAAGATAAAATGTTAAAATAAACATGGATCCTCAATTTCGAGATAAAGGGAATTATGCTTTTGTATCTTGCAAGATCATCCCTCAATTTTGTTTGTGTTAACTTGGTATATTATTTGTAGTGTGAAGGTGCTAATTCAGGCCCTAATTCGATTAAATTTATTGAGTCCAGGGGCATCTTGAGCAGCCCCTTAATAAATATTTTTTGCAGAAAAATAACATTACTGACTTATAATATTTATATATTTTTGGATAAATAAACTGAAAATACTAGCATTATTTCCCGATTTGTACTTTTTTCCTCCTCGGAGACTGTTCAATTACGTGCTTCTTGTAGCTGAAGGTTTTCCATTGCGTAGTTCATCTACCATCAACACTATTCTTTCTGAAAATGCATTGAACCACCGAAGATCCTCCGTATGCCTACTAAGTTCTGCAAAGGTCTCTTTTGCCCAAATCTAAAACAACACCTGAAACCACTTGTTGATGGTTTGGCGAGTGATAAAACTATGTAGTGTTTGTGAAGGCGACTGGGTCCGTCTTGACACCGCAATACGGTGGCCGAATGTTTTGAGACGTCGCCACGAAATGCTAGAGATACCCGGGTTCGAGTCCCGCACCCAGCTAATATTTTTTTGGACTTTTCGTTCTGAAATTGTCTTAATTTTTTATTACATATCTTCTGAAAACAGAATCGTTCATTTCGTTCCAGATGACACGGCTGTGGATGACACGGAGGACTATTCGATGATGGAAGGTGGCGTTGGTGAAAGTGATGGGGGGGAACCCCAGGCGGGCACTAGCGGCGCGGACGGCACTGGTGAAGGACAAGGTAGGTGGTTGATGGGATTCACACATTATAGGTGGCTTGGTTCTGTAACGGCCCTGGTTTCAAAGGCATAAGAGGCAAAAGAAACCTCAATGGAAAAACATGAAATTGGGTCTTTTTGTTCCCATATTCATTTTGCTAGCCCATTTGTAAATATTTAATTCTATTGATACTTCAAAGTAGGAACAGCTATTTGCACTTTTGTTTTTGTCGTAACCTGGCCCAGTAAGCCCTCAATCACAAATAATATCCTTAAGGCAAGATACATCTGAATAGTTTAAAATGCTTTTGCTGCTCTGTCATGTTTGAGGCTATTTGTTATTGCTCTATTCAACAGTTTATGATTGAGGTCCATACATTTCTATGGCGATTAAATTGGAAAATTGGTTTGAAAGCTGATTGAAATTCGCAGGCCGAAACAGACCAAAATTGACGCTAGCCATTTAAGAACCAAGTCACTGCGCTGTTCTAAGAGGGCGACGAAGCTATCGTTTACTCAAATGTCAGACGGGTTTATAGGATATTGCTTATATTAACAAGATTACCAATTCGATAGTGACCAAAAAGAATTGATCAAGTACTATAATTATCCAACTCTGTAATATTGAGACATTTCACAAATATCTTTACTAAAATTCAACCATATACAATTTTGGACATCGTTCTAGATGGCAATCGTTGATTTTTTTTCAATTGAAGGGATTCGAGTTCATTTTGGCAACGTTTTCCTAAGCATGCTCAGATTTCCGATACAGTGCTTTTGTATCTGACGTATTCATACTTTATTGTGCGTAAGATGCAAGAGGCTGAAAAACTGGTTTCTGTGCATGGGTCTATTTTATACAGTGTTGTCAAATGTCAGTAATCTAATTCGTATTTTGTGTGGTAAAAGGAACAGTAACAAGGAAAATTGCGTCCGTATTTTAAAAACATGCATTTGTCACAAGTGCTGATAGATGATTGCGGATATTTAGCAGGTCGCTATTTGTTATCTTATTAATTGAATATGCAGGTGTAAGGCCAGCAGTTCATAAGTGTTCATAATAGTATGAGACTCAAATGACACTGAACCCTACGTCATCGCCGATTCGAATGAGAATTACACAAGCGTTCAGTATGCGTATAGGGCAATATGGAACACCCAAATCTCCCAGGAATATCCTGTGCAAAAGTGCATTAATTTATTATTGAAAAATCAAAAAAATTCTGAAATTTAACATGATGTTAGATTGAATAAAAAATTACATTGGCTTGATGTGGGAGATGAGCACTAAAAAAATCTAGGTGGGCCCAGGCCTGTTCCCAGGATTTCCTTCTGGAGGGGGGGGGGGCAGTTTCAAACGACATAATATTGATAATTGTTAATATTGCAACGAGTTTAGCGGAAGCAGCTAAAAAAAGATCAGCCTGTATGTAAATCATCCAGAACATGTGAGCAGTTTTCAAAACGGCCATCTCGAATAGCAAGATTGTTCGAAATTTGGTATATATTGGAGCATCCAGCAATGACAGTGGTCAGTCAGTCTTCAGACGTCAAAGTTAAGAACTAGAAATCGTTGATATGAATTTTTGCACAGGATTTTTTTGGCAGATTTGAGGGTCGAGAGTCACTGTGTTTTATGTGGAGACTGATTTTGGTGATGCATCTCGTGTCGCTGTACAAAAAAAGCCTACAGATTGAAGAAATTGCAAAATTATGTGTAATCAAATTCATTTTGACATGGTTGTAAGTTGCTTCTCTTACATTAAGATGGAATTATTACAGCTACCGTTTTTTTTATCATTAAGTAACAACAAAACAAGATTCGGGTATGATGCATTTACGTCAATTTATTTGATCAAGTCACTATAATATTTATTTGCGTGTTCGGTATGAATGTACATTGCATAAAATATTCATCAATGACATTTCGAATATTTGAAGGATTTCCATGACATCCGAAATTACTCGAGTAAACAAGGTGTTAGCTTCGTCGTTCACCTAGAACGAAATCATGTACACAAAAACTTCAAGCAAAAATTGTCGTGTACAACACAGCACATGAAAACAGTAAATTTTCAATTCATAAAGCAAGTGTGGATTAACTTGCGTTCAATTTTTTTTTTAATTAACACAATACTCAGTCAAGATTGGTTCATTTGAAAATATGGTTCCAAAAATAAAACTATTTTTGTGACGCGTTTCGATTTTATTTAAATTATGGTCGTACTGTCAGATCATCTGATTTAAATATTAAATCGTTACGCGTCACACAAGTTTTATTTGTGAAACCTTTTGATCAGAACAATACTCTTTGTAAAACATGCTTTAATTATTTTATAATTTCTAGTCATAATGCTTTACATGAAAATTGTTGCTGGATTTTTTATTTTTCTATTTTGCTTGAGGTATTTGTCTATTATACAACCTGTAATTTGCTTGTACGATTTTACGACATCTTATTTGTAGTGTATTTATTTAGTCATGTTTTTGATGTTCCATTTATATATTTCCCTAATTGACATTTATATTGTTTTTATTATAAATGTCTTCATTTTATTCAAAGCAGTTTTGCCAATTTGGAGGTATCTCTAAATAGGTTGCTAAAATTTCCTAAATCATTCAAT
Organism: Bruchidius siliquastri; assembly: GCA_949316355.1. Lineage (NCBI taxonomy): Eukaryota > Metazoa > Arthropoda > Insecta > Coleoptera > Chrysomelidae > Bruchidius > Bruchidius siliquastri. The sequence goes on along the minus strand of OX438537.1, from coordinate 24,204,699 downwards.
TGTGGCCGTTTTTTTTTTTTGGAAGGGCCACATCATTGCATTAGTGATGATTAGATGTGCCTTAAATGTTTACAAGAATAATTGTTGTAGAAACTTTAACCATAATTACGTGTTTCATACAGTTTTATGATTGGAACTATGTATTGTGCAGACGATTTTTTTCTGGTGCTTTAGTAACAATTAAATATTCATATTTTTTTACCATCATTTCTGTTGATGTTGGTAATTGTACGCCCGACCTAAGCAAAGTGATTTTGACTTCAATATGAGAAATTTGTGTAGTAATGCAGTGTATTTGAATCGTACAGACTAGAATATTGATAAATAAATAGGCTATATCCAGTAGATTTCTGAAGTATCCTGAAATATATTATCCCGCAAAATTCCGAGTTCTGTGTCTGATTCTTCATGTTTTTGAAGTATCACCGAGTGAAGATATTGTTGTGGCAAACTTATTGAGTTAACCTGCTATGGTGCTATTCGAAATTTACTCTTTACTCATTATTTTGAGTAAAAATTCTATCGCTAAACTTTCGATTATACATATGGCAGCTGGAGAAACGGTTTCACGTTTGTCATTAAGAAGTTATACAAATGTTTATGCCTACAAAAGTGTATCACAAGGTTTGAGATATATGTACACTGCGGAGAAGTGGACAATTCCAAATATATTTATGTTGGTTTTCTTCATAAATATCCATATAACTACATTCTCTCCATATTAATTGATCTATATTTTTATAACATCATTTTGGATTAACGTTAGTCGTCAGTATATATAATTTTCGATTGTCTTGGATTTGGAAAATGTTTTGAGTACTGATTGAAATGTTGCTGCTCAAACAGAATTTCCATAAAATTTCTTATGGCTACTCTTCTATAAGGTTTTTGTGGACTTTCTGAAAAGGGTATCAATCATCAGATATGTCTTATCGTCAATACTTTTTGACGATATGGTCGCCTGTGATTTTTATCGCTGTAAAATGGCAGATATTTCATTCAGTCTTATATCACTTATACCAAGTTAAATTATCTATTAAAAAAATGAATTTGTGAGCTGATACAAGTCTATTGAGATATTTTAAACCATGATGGTGAACACGTGATTAACCTTTCTATTTGGCGTTTTAATTTAATATAATTATGGAGTTTTGAAGTAAAATATATCCATATAGTGAAGTGAAAATGCGATAATGAACTATGGGTGTACTTCCTAATTAATTTTTTTTGACGTAAACTATATTTCTGCTGTTGAAATTGAAAATTATAGATATTTATTATAAAGTAAAGCGCATCTTTGGTGAGGTTGGTTGCAGGTTGAGTAGTGCCTATTTTTTTGTATCTCACCAGAAGTTCGCTTTGTTTTGGTTGTATAATCAAAAATTCATATATGTAATATTCAGTTTCAATGGTAATTAATGATTTTACTTCGAATAACAAACCTTATAACATGTACTGGTACGTAATTATCCAAAAAGTTGATATTTTGGTTTTCTCGCGCCTACACTACATTTTAGTTTGTTTGAATTAAATATTATTTTCCATCACACAACGACCGCTGTTATTTATCTTTGTGATAAAATTCACGGATGTGTTAACAAAACAGTTCAGTACGCCACTGCTGCTCTAAGCATGCAATCTTGTCATTGATCTGTTGTTGCTTTCTGTATGCAATTCCCTGATCATTAACATCAACCATCACACTATCATATGATCATACTTGAAAGAAATGTACTGGAAGATGTACTGAACGCAAAAACTTGTAACAACAGAATTGGATTGTTTTGTTAACATGACCCAATAATTCAAACTGAAGATAAGTCTACATGTGGTACAAGGTTTCATAAAAACATATGTCGTATAATCGTTGCACAAGAGAAAAAATCATTATCCAGATGTTCTTTTGTATATGTTCGTCGCGGGCAGACCTGCAATGTTTCTTAGAAACCACCAAGGGTTTGTCAAATAACGGCATTGTCGTTGATGGATTCACCTACCATCAAAACATCACCAAGGAAAAATCCGGAACGAGGTAAGGCGCATAAGGTTTGATTTGAACCCTTCAGCAGACATTGTCACTACAGACACTTTCAATTCCAAATGGAACTTTATTCTGGTTTTTCTTTAACGTCTAGCTTACCTCCAGGATTGCACGTTGCATCCTCGATGAAAGTTCGGCGTTTATCGCAAATCAGATCCAGGTACTTAGTGAGAAAGAAGTCTTGGTGGTACGTCTTGTATCAAAATTCATTCCTTATGGTGGTCAAGATATAATATTACGTATATTTTAGATGCTCTCCCTTCATGGAAATCTTCCATCATTCAGGCGAAAAAATGTTTTTGAACAAAATTTCACAGATAAAACTTTTGGTGACGCGTTTACATTTATATTTGAATCCGACTGTGACTTGAATATAATTCGAAAGGCGTCACAGGTTTTTTTTTTGTGGAACTTTGTGCTCAAATAACCATTTTTTATCTGATGACAATATTATATTTTCCACTATTTCTTTCGTAACCGAAACGTCATGTTTTGAGAGCATATATATCATATGAAATAATAAAATCTTCGAAACGGAAAATATATTTTAATGGCAATTCACAATGATGGAAGTAGTTGAATTTCATTTACTTCAAAAAAAAAATTGTATATGGATTTCATTGTACGGAAAATGTTAGATTCTCAGAATGAAAAGTATGTATGTTTCTATGTATGATGACATTGTCTTGGTGGATCTTGGAAAGTAGTGAATGATATGATGCTCGTTTGAATCTGATTGTTTATGTGAGCGATTAAGCGAACGATTGTGCCTGTAGTTCATTTTGAGGATCAGACATCTTCCCTACTATACTAGCTATCAGACTCGTTAATTTTCTAAAGGTCGGCTTGAACAGTGTTTCGCTTTGCATTGTATCTTCACTGGCAATGCTTATTGTTATGTTGTTCAGTCGAAAGAATCTCATTAAAACTGGTAATGCGTCTAATGTTTCTGACGTAACTACTTGCATGTATTGATTGAATGCCAGTCATGCTGATATAGTCACATACCGCTGGTGATTCTTTTTTGCCTCGTTGTTCGAGGCCTCAAGATTTTTTCTTGCGTTTTTATCATCGGGATCATTAACATGATAGAGCAGGTCATATATATTTGTGCTATTAGCAAATCCAAGATTCAACTCTCTTGTGGTATATTGTATTTAAGTAAATAACGATTCATTTGATGGGGAACCTTGTCGTCTTCGTTCAGAAGAGATGTGAAGAAGATTGAAGTGTTGTGAAACGCAACAATTCACAAGACAATCGAGACAATGAAAGTCCGGCATCAGTGCTATAGAAACATCAACATTGTCAAACATTTTCAAACAATCAATTTAACTAGTTAGTGAGAAAACTATTTGAACAATACTTTGTGCTTTGCAACTCAATAGATTTAAATGTATCAATGTCAACTAGATTTTAGAGGTCTTCACACCATGGTTAAAATAATATTGATGTTTCGAACGGTGAATTATTGAGTCTTAATATAAATTGTAGTCAAAAACTGAAAATAGATCAAAAAGTGGATCAATGGTAGAGTCGCACTGACATTATTTTTTTTACAAAACGTTTTGTGCGGTACAGTAAGAAAATTCAAGATACTAAACATTCAATTTTTCATTTTAATTAATATTGTACTATAAATTGAAAAATTAGTAAAGTAAGGGGGGGGGGGTGCTTTGCTAAGAGAATAAGATCTTACATGGGATTAAATGGTATCCAGATGACCTTTCTTTTGCGGATATTATGGCACCTTGTAGATACTTAATCTGCGCCGAATATAAGCGCCTGGTATGTAGAGCGCGAGCTATCATACCATTGGGAGGCACAGCTGAGGACCTGGTACTGAAGAAAGAACACAATCATCCTCCGATGAAGGATGTCATGGTGAAGAAGACGTTTGTCAAGACGTTGAAGAAACTTATTGCGGACAAGATCGACATGCCCTTGAAGTACATCTACGACATCGCCGTTCATTGGTACGTAATTTATGATAGAAGTAATCGGACAAATCTAATATTCTGACCTCAAGGTCACCAATACTTGAAAAAATCTGAGTAGGATACAAATTATGTCCTGGGAAATGACACGCAGTTGTTAAATTATCTTTAAATGCACCTTTAGACCCATGAGATTTCATTAGACTAGTTTGAAAAAATAATTATGCCATTCAATTCCTGTTTAAATCATTGTTTATCTAATGCTCATTCAAATTTGGAATTACATTGTGTCTGAAAAATAGGTATGAAACGGCTGCAAATCACGAAATGCACTCTGGATATTTTTCATGGTCTTCATTATCATTGATTCATTTTAACAGATTTAAGGTTGTCAAATTATATATGAATTATGAGATGCTTCTTACAATGATATAACATAACGAGAATGCATTTTTAACCTGGAGGGATCGACGATATCATGTCAATTTATAAACGTGATGAAAAGTTGTTGTTTTGTATTCTTTTTGTGGCTGTGGTCTGAAAATTTCCTTGAAAAACTAATCATGAAATTGTCATATACCCATGTTTCAAAGCAGACATAATTCACTGTCATTTTCTCTCGATGAATAGGTCATACGATAGAACTCTAAAAGTGATATTTTCCAATATGAGCAACAAAGGTTAACTATTAAATGGAAATAACAGTTTAAGAAGTCATGGCATCTGTTTGGGATTATTTATTTGAGCTACCTATGTTGAGTAAAAGGTGATATCGAAGTAAATAGGAATAAACTGAAATATTCAACTTAACATACAATTGTGAGACTCTAAAGTAGAAAATCTTAGTGACGAAAAAGAGGAAAAGGGATCGAAAGAAAAAAATCAAAAAGGTTATGAAAAACGAAACTATTTCTTTAGAGCTTTTGAATTTTCCTGAAGGTACCCAGAAGGCGCTGTGGTATGTCCATACAGCAAGGTGCATCCGTCGATGAGAAGATGGCGTGCCTTCATTTATAAGGCTCAAGACCAGATTTAGGAGGTAAAGGAAGGCGAAAAATACTCATCTGTTGTAATATAGAATTTTATTAATAAAATTTGAAAAACGTCTTGTTTTTTGTGTGAATAGAAATGCTGATTCCGTAGCTCGTAGAACGAATTTTAAGTTTACGTTCTATAGAAACTTTTGAACTATTGTACATTCAAACTGGATATGGATTTTATAACTGAAATTATTAGAAAATTGTTATATTCAACATAAATAAAATCATAGATTACCATTTTTTGGAGTTTGGTTGGAGCAAAAGGTAAATAAGATAATACTAAAAAGACAATAGTAAAAAAAAATGTTTAATGAATAATACTGTGTATCCTCGCTGATAATTTACAGTCCATATTAACATCAATAGTGCTATAGATCTTCGAAATTCAAGTACAGATTTCTAGTTGCTACTAAACTACTGCACATAATCGTTACAAGCAACTTCTTCAGCCAACTATACCTCATAATTCCTAAAATAATCGACGGATTTTAAAAACGAGGTCAGATTTCGGAAGGTCTTTTGGAGCAATTACAACTTCTCCAATTTCGAGCGGGGGACTAATAGAGGCTAAAACAATGCCATTCATTTTGAAAAAAATTCACAAACTCCCCATTTTGTAGGTAGGCTGTGATATTTTTTGGACATACCGTTCTATAGATATTGACCATACCTCGGGACATTTTTGGGATTTTTGATATATTACTAGCTTTCTAAAACCAAAAAAATTTAGTTGACCAATTCTTCACCAGATTTTCTGTTTTATAAAGTGCAGTTTTTGGTTACTGCTATCCCTCTCCTTTTATAATGAAGATCTCGCCCTGAATACATGTAAAATGGTTTATTTAGGGACTTAAACCAACAATCAAATCAGTTCTTTATTCACCATAGCAGTTCGTATGAAATATGAAAAGTTAATACTCTGGAGTGGGTCAAATAAAAATATTGATTCTGTTAAAGTTGGGCCACCTGTATTGCAAATGACGTCCCTCAACTCTCTCGGGCATAGAATCCAAAAGTGGCGATTGGATCTGGAGAAGCTAAATTCCCATCACGCATAATCGCATCTAACAATTCTTGCAAATTTTGATATCAATTACCTTCCCGATTAAAACGTAACTTAAGGTTGATCTATACATGCTCTATCGAATTCATATCCGACGTCCTTGCAGCCTAAATCATTCGATTGATATTGTTTTCCCTAAGTAGTTGATGATTCTTGCTGGAAGACGTGCATTGTCGTACTGGAACAAATTCGACCCCAATATTTAAAACAATAACTCAAACATCTCGCTCGAGAGGAGAGGTTAGTGAATACAAAATTTACTAATGCACTTCATGAAACACAAAAATGGTGTACAACGGAAAGTTACAATTTTATGAACAAAAATTATTTCTCTGTAACCATAGTAGGAATCCCCAAAAACATTATAATATTGATTCCATAAATTGTAAACTTCGCAGCAGAAAATATCAGAAATTCTCAATAAAAATACAATCAAGGGCCAGTGTGAGATAAAACGGTGTAATACTGATTAGTAGGCGATCGCCCCTCATTCCCACTCAGCGGTGTGAAAGCAAAATATCACTATATCCGCTGTACAACAAGACTTCTGGACACACCTCTGTACAGTACTTAGGAGTAAAAATTGTTCGATATCTATTCAAGTGGGTTTGGAAATTTATTTAGGCAGTAGTCACAAACTATAATAGAGCATAGAATTTTAAAAGAAAATAATGGACAAAATCTATATAATACGTTTTTTTGTCAGATGAGGATGAAAGCTTTGTGATTGAGCAAGAAGAACCTCGCAAAAGGATATCTACTAGAATGAGATTCATATACCAGGGATTTGTTTATTACAACAGTGTTGTTGCTGGTAACCCACCATCACGGTAAAGGAAAATCTACTAAAATTTCTATGATAACAAAAGGATGCAGCACTGTTAATGCCCTACTTGATACAAAAATTCAACCAACTACAAAGCTATAGTAAATCTGTTTTTAAGATGTAAAGTCTATATTCATGTATATGGTAGATGCTCTTGGTGAAACTCTTCCATCATGTAGATGAAAAGATTGTGTACTTAACACAGTTTCATAAATAAGACTTGCTTCCAGTGACGCGTTTCGATGTATACTTAATGATATTTGATTTATATTAGAAAAATAACTAAGCAGGATAAAATAGTCAAACTTGACAGTCCGACGATGATTTAAATAATAATCGAAACGCGACACTGAAAGAAAGAGTTATTTGTGAAACTGTGTTGAGTACACAATCTATTAATCTGAACGTCTATCGTCTAATTTTAAAATGTTATTCAACGAAACCAACAATATATTAACAAAACATCTATTCTGTTGCTGTTTGCATTAAAAATTTTCCGGTACAGTTTTTAAATATTTGTTGCTTATCCAAATTAGTAAATGAAACTTATCGAACATTGAAATGCCAATCACTGCTTTGTAACTAGGTAGGGTTGCTACTGAAGCATAATAATCAGGTTACATTTTGGGAGGTATGCAACTCATACTGTGGGAAGGAAACAGACTCGCACAGAACAAGATAATTAGATCGTGTAATCTCGGCCCAGTGTCAGTCAGCTTTACTGATCTTATTCAGTTTTGAATGAAAAATTGAGAGTTGATCAATACTTATTTTAAAAAAGCCTTTATCAGAAGCATAATTTCATATGATTCAAATTTTCATGTCTTATGTATCTTTGTCTTTTAACTGATATATCTGCTAAACTATCCACTTTCTATTCTTAATGCACAAATAGTATAAACATATACCACGGCCGTCTTAATCAACCTGTTGATTTTTCTCAAAACACGTGTCAAAGTGTGACGTCTTTTGTTGTGTGATTAAATTTGCAAGAGCTATAGATCCGGATTGCAAAATTATTGCTCAAGAACCATTCAACAGATTTTGATGAAATTCATTATGATTTTTCATACCAACAGTTTTTCTGGTATGGTATGGGTAAAATTGAACCACGATTTCCTTTACAATTTTTTTCTAAATACATCGGCTAAAAGAAATAATACTAATTTTTTCAATTTTTTTTGTCATTTTTTCGAGAAATCCATTCTGAATTGTTTATAATAAATAAATCGAGACGTACAACCAGCGTTTTATAATGTATTAATAATTCATATTAAAAAAAATATATGGATTGGGTTTTGATTTATGTTTGTAATCCATGTGCCTTGTAAGTTTTGTATACTAATGTTCTTACTGTGCTGTAGGTACTTTTTACTAAAATTAAATCAGAAAATCGATACATTTCATCTCTATGCGCTCCGCTAGTAAGACGCAAAACGCTTGCAAGGTGAAGTCAGGTTGACGTTGAAAATACTCGAACATGATGTAAGGGAGTGTGAGGGTCACAAACTTTCAAGAAAACATCACTTCAACATTGAAGAAACACGGCAAAACTTTTTTAATAAACAACCATCTGTATAAAAATCTGACGCGCTCTAGTATTTCAAAATAGCGGTTTTTTGTGCATTCTGAAGAAGCCGCACCAGCTTGCGTCGTATCCGAATCGTCAGTTATTTGACTTGAGCTTCATTTGGGTTCGCTTAACATACCCTCAATATCTGACGCGCCCGAGCCCCATTTTTAACCCCTTTCTACGGCACCATGCAAACCAGCAGATTAACACCGGAGACACGCGGGCAGTGTTATACATCATATAACACTTTTTTCTTCGGTTATCCGCGTCTTAAAAACACCCTTTATAAGTAATACTACAAAAATCAAATGAATAAATATCGATTTTATACATATTTATAAACCATGTTTTTGTCATGTTGCAGCACAGTGTAAACCTACTTGTGGTGCTTGATGCTACGAAACTTAGAAGGAAGTAGAAAGCTCCCCAGATTTGTTCATATTTATATAAAATTTATGCTAATAAAGGAGTATTGAAAAAAGTATTAATTTATTCCGAAATAAGTTATCCATGACATTCACGCCATTTGAGGATATACATTAGTTATCTATCTATAGACATTAATGAATACTTTGAAAGATATATCGAATGAATATAGGAAAAATATTTTCATGATGTTAATTTGATGAAACATATTTCACTATTCTTGGTAATATGGTGAAATGGTGTATTATATGGATATAAAGTCATCGTTAATCAATAAACGCATCTTCTAATCTACTGGCCGCAGTTCTAGTTAACACCACTGTTATGTACTACTATAGTTTCCATCATCATCACTGGTCATGCTAATGTATGAACAATGAGCAGACAATTGTCATCTATCTTTTTTATCAAATAAACCAAGAAATCAACTTCTATATAAATTTTAAAAGGGTGATTAAACCTGCACAAAGATGGCAACGCTTCATCTGACGATTACTTCACTCATGCCAACCAAATGAAGAGAGCCAATTGACCAACCGATACCGCATAAATTAACCATAATCAAACTAATAAATTCATAGAGGTGTCAACAACAGCATGTTGCTCTGTTGAATTTATTATCTGTTCCATCAGTTGATTTAGTACAAATTCAATATCCAAATATGTATATCCATTCGAGAACATTTTGCGAACTCATCATATAGATCTTAAAAGAGCGAGTTGGACCACTTTTTCATCATACATACCGGGTGTCCCAAAGTTTTATGGGCATAGAGGTTGACATGTCAAAAAAGGTCTGTTCAGCCAAATTTACCCATATCCTAAAGCACTTCGTTGTCTTTTGAAGAAGTTGAACTACAAATGTAAAGTTTGTTCAATAAGTGGAAAACGCTTCATTCGATATTTATCAAATCTGGTATCTAGATACTTTGATATGGGGTGAAGAATTAGATAAAACCAGGCTAATCCTGACATAAATCTTTGTATCGTTTTTGAAGCTGTAGCTGTCCCAATTTTTTCATTTATTGAAAAGCTACCTCCATTTGCAGCATTTTTTGACTCTTAGAAAAAAATCTTATGGTTTTTGAGTAAAAAGATGAGTTCATTGATCCTAGCCAATTTAGCGATTTTATTTTGGGAATAATCTGTCCAGTAATTGGTAGCATGAAAGAAATCTAAAAAATATTAAGTAAGGTTATTGGTATTTCATTTTCGATAGAAATCTGTTCTTTTAGTTTTACTTGAAAGTTATTGTGGAGTTATTTCGGAACATTGGACGGCTACAAAGAACACATTTAGTAAACTGATATGCTGCTAATTCTTGGCTGCTGCAATCGTAAATATCGCGCGAATTCGGGTGTACCATGAAGGGTTTTAAATCGACAAATTCCGAACAAACAGTTGAGAAAGCCCTAAATTGGTCAAGATATGCTTACTCAAAGACCATAACGAATAGATTTCTTTTGCAAGAGACAAATAATGTTGGTAATGTGTATCCTGCCAACAAAAAGGCTGTTTTTATAGATAACCTCACGCAAAGGCAGAAGAAGCCTATTGCGCTTCATAAGCGCTGCCAGAGGAATTATAATATATTCACATTATTACCTTCTCTCATCATGACCATCGGAAAACTCGGTAGCTCATTCCACAACGCTGAAGTTCTCCAAAAGAATGACTGAAGAGGTTTGTTCGATGCGGTATGTGATCTACGCTTGTCTTTGCTGTACTGGTGACACTTGGCATTACTATGCGAGACAGCTTAGTCGAACATCTACGATGATACACATAAAAATATTGTGTAATTACCACACAGTTTCACAAATAATTACACAATCTTTTTATCTGCATGATGGCAGAGTTTCACCAAGTAAGAGCATCTACCATGGTATCTATGATACGTTCAGTCACTCTTCTTCAATGTTCTATACTGTGGTAGGTGTGAGACCAGGAGCATCCACTGGATGCTGTAGATAGGAGTAGATGTTATTTCCAACAATTCGTTGATAGTACAGCAAGAAAAGCTTTGGAGAAAGGACAGATTCTTGAGGGCCAGACGCATTAATCGTAAACAAATCGGAAGCATATCCATCTGGTGGTCAAGCGACCACTGAGAAGATCTATCCAACCAGTGGCTCAGACCCGTTGAAAACCCATAGGCAGCAAGTTTGATGCTATGATTCTGAAAAAAACAAGAAAGTTATTATACATGAAAATGTTCAGATTACACAGCTTTCTATAGAAATAAACTTTAAATTATGAGGTCAACGGAGCGCTTTAGGAAAGTTAAGTTGACTTAACTGACTTATTTTTACCTCTTCAATCTATAGCTCATGTCCACGGAATTTTGGGACACCCTATATATCGTAGAATTGTACTTGTAATTCAGAAATAATATATATCACATTCATATCTAAAATTTCTAATATCTCATTGATATCCAATAGATATATGTCCTATATGGATAGACAATTGGTATTTTGAACATCTGATTGATATCCAGTAGAATCCGTGCTTGTGGCAGTAATTGCCAATCTCTTTGTTTGATTAACCTAGAATGTTTTGTTCACAAATGACCAAGACTAGAAGCTGCTGAACCAGAAGGTGTACAATCAACGCCTTTCTTATAGCTATTTACGATGTTCACAACAGAAAAAGAACGGCTGTCGAGCTAGAGCTTCGATCCCCGTGGGTGGATCCATAGAGCAGCTGAAGGTGACCAAAGGACACAACCACCCGCCTGACCCCAATGCTGAAGAGAAGGAAGCGTTTCTAGTCGAGATGAAGCAGGCGTTGAGGTCGGCCTCGATGGAAGGGGTTGCGTTGAAGAGAGTTTACGAGACTGTAGCTGAAGCGTAAGTATTTTAATCCATATGTGGTTCTATATGATGCCAAATGTTTGATAGCTGAAACTTTCGAAGCCGAATTCATCTCCCTCCGCACGACCTCATTAATATCGTTTCTAAATATCGTAAAATCATTCATTATAAATCAAGGAATTTCAAAAATGTTCGGTCTAAAGCATGTTCACAATTTGGAATATGTAGATTTGTTATTAGGTACCTATTGATGGAAAAATTGAAATGAAATAAATTGTATTTTATTTTGAATTTCTCGGTCAAGGTTGTTTTAAAAAAGAGATGTACATGCTTTTTGTTGTATATCTTTTGATTTTTACAATGACAAATTAAAACCTATTTACACAAAGCTTTGGGCGTCAAGACTGTTCTACCCATACTGACAATGGGACTTTATCCATTTGTCCAGGCACTCCAAAAGGGCCTTCCCGGAGCGAGTGTTCTTGATATGTCCGGAAATACGAGGATCTACCAAATTATTGCACTTTTCACATTGATTTCCTTTTCTGTTTTTTTCTCCATGTTACAATGGCGTTTTCCTTAGCACGAATTTTATTTTGGAAGGCCTGTATTTTTGTTTATCTACGCGATGTTGCCCATAAATCTACGAATTTGTTATTCGGAAACCTACATTGTACTGGCGAGTCTCAACGAGACAAAATGGTTCCATTTGTCATCTCGTCCCCCAAGTGTCATAGTTCCATTTGTGTTTGGTTTCAGATGAGTGAATGAAAATGCAACTTTTCTGTTTGTTTACTTGTCAATTAATTGTGCTTCAGACGATATGTTATAGGACAAGAACTAGCAGGTCACATGTAGGGACTTTGCTTTTCTGAATGTGCTCGTTTTCGTGTATACCAGAGTCATTACATTGATTGTTCGCATGTTTCTATATCCATAATTCACAATTTTCACCGTTTGAGTCAGGGCGAATGGTAGAACTCGTGCCGGATTCCATAACTAATTAATCTAATGTTTTGGGTCCCCTGTTTGAGGTTCCATTGAACGGTGCACGCATACCATTGAAAAACTGCAGACATACAAGCGTTCAAAACTAGATTCTATTTTCATTGGCAACTAAGGTTTATATTATGTGAAACACCAAAATTGATAAGACTATGTTGTATGGGATAGTTATTTAGAGTCCCGGCCTTACATTACCTTGTTATATCATGTCATTCGGTAGTTTGACCTTTACAATTTTCGAAAAAGGTTTGAACGTTGGTGATTTTATATATTTCGACGTTCTTTTTTCGTTTTACCACCCCGTATCTTTGCCGATCCACCTGCCATATTGGAAATATGCGTACAAAAACAGTGTTTTAACAATATATCATTTTTCTTTCCCAGTGGACCAAATATATACTCGTATACCACTGTAACAGCTCAATGCCAGAAGGAAACTTAACAACATGCAACAATAATGTTATATGAAGCTATTTCATGTATGATACTTTTTGTTGAATATATCAAGGAAAGATGTGCAAATGTACTACCTAATACCTAGATTTAAACCAGATTATTCAGGTGTTCAAAAACCAAAACGACCCAGAGATTGCTTGATCTGGAAAATGCTCCCTTCGGAAAGAGCACGTCGAAATCTATAAAATCACCGATTTTCAAAACCTGAAATTTTTCCTGGTAACCTCGTTTTTGATTACCGAAATGTCAGTCCTCTAAAACTTTTTGCAAGTTCGCGACTACTGATAAAATGAAATTGTGAATTTTTATATCCGATGGATTCCACACTTTTTTAACAATACTCAATCTCAAAATTCACCTTTCTGATCCACATCATTTTTGAGCCTTAGTAGAAAATGGCAAGATGATTCCTCTAACTAGCGCACTTTCTGCTTTCTTCTCTCCTAATTTTTTTCATCCCTTCCTCTCTGATTTGGGTATCCGGACAAATAGACCTGATAGGCCGATTGATTGGCAAAACGTCAACTAAGCCACAGTTCCTACGGCTCACTTAACAGATTTTTTATTGTACAGACTTGTAAGGTGTGAATTTTCAAGTATTCTATGTTATTTCCAGATTTCCCAGAGCTGCGTATGAGATTCCATTCAAGTCGGTGAGGTCGTCGATGCATAGATGGAGAAAAAACCTTTGGATGTAAATCTGACTTGATAAAGATGGAATTGTTATTTCAATTGAAAAAAGCATGTATATATTTGTTTACTATTCGGTTTGTCCAGCTATTATAAAATAAATCCGATAATGATCATTTGATATTATCTAAAATGCATTTGATGTATTATTCAATAAATTATTTTGAAAAATGTGTGAATTTGTGTAAAAACCCTTCAAAATATCTGATTGGTCACAGAATTATAGAACAATATGAACTGCTTGAAACAGTATCTCTATTTGATTGCCCTATCTGTGGGTATTTCCATCGTCAAACTCCATTATTAGGAAGAATTTTGATGATATTTTGACAACGAATTTCTGGACGGTAGATTTTCATTCTTGTTAAAATAAATGACAAATTTGAATAAAAGATTAATCTCTTCATGCTTACATAGAATCCATTATTCAATATTTTTCTTCAAAACAAACGTCTAGTTATCCAATACTTTTTATGAGCGAATATTTCCATCCGCATATACCGAACTTTTTTGTGGAATTTACTTATGTGAACATATTTTCATCTAAGTAATTATGTCTGACTAAACACTATAAAATTTCCTGGAACTCAACTTCGACTTCTGATTGATCTCGTGATAGTATTGAATATTCTTTTAACCTAAACGGCGAATAAAACAAACGTTAATAAATTAATCTGACGCTTTGAGGGGGGCGAAAAGAGCGTTCGAAGATGCCGTTACAAACATAGATACATAAATACGCGTCAAGCTAATAAAATCCTGTTCAAAAATACATTTTTCGTTCATAGGCGACATTATTGTTCGAATCGGTCCTTATTGGGGTCTAGTTGAACATCAACAATTAACATCAGAAGATCAAAAAAATACGTTTTCATTTATAATCCCAACGGAATAACGTTTTTAATTGTTTTTTAATTTTATTAATACTTTTCCCAGTTATAATAAACCGGTTTAGCAAAATATGTGAAAGTAAAGCTTTACTTCAAAAAGATTAGTTTGGTGGAATGGGATAGAAAATGATTCATTCTGTCTAAGCCTTCGGAAAGTTCGTCTTTACGAGAAATCAACTTGCCCGGCAAATAAATAGGCTATTTATGAGTTCAACAGCTCGGTGAACAAGTGTGATCTGCAATGAAACGATGCTATACCTACTTGATTCTTTCGCTTACCGGTTGCTCATACTAACATATTCTTGGACAGTAAGGAGAGTAGTAGAGCCAGTCTCTTCATTTTATACAGTTTTATACTGAAGTCTACTACCATCTGTAAGAGGAACTGAACTCATAAAAAAGATGGAAATTACTTTTTTCCCGTTGATGGAGATCGAGCTCACTCTGTATTTTAAGTAGACTATTTAACCATTTGCTTCTGCAACCTGTGACAAAAATTCCCAATAAATGTCAAATAAAATATTTTTCAGAATTGGTAGTACTTTAATTTGAATAGGGAATAAATTACTTCATTATGAAGCTGAAAAATGTGAAAATAATAAGGAAACGAATTAGTGTTGCTTACTAAGTACTCCCTGTGTTCGCATTCTCTTCCACATTTTCTCCAAATAGATTCAGCGTTATGGAGATTATGCTACGATAAAAACGCTTACAGAGACCCATGAAAATGCGCATCATGGAAACATAAAAAACGTATTCTCTCAAATTCGAACATTTTTACAAACCACACTTCTGTCCAGAAGCGCCTGAGTATGGAGGTTGAGCACCCACGAGAAGTAAGTTGTGAGTACGGAACCCCCTGGACCCAAGACCATCCAGCCAGGCCCGACGAGAGGGAGGTCAAGGGTGAAACTCCCTGACTTCGTACTCCCGTCTGAGAGGCCCTTTATTATATTTCATGAAATGAAAAGAAATATGTGGGCTGTGCCCAGGAGGTGACGGCGCCTCATCCTCCCCAGCTTATAAGAGGAAAGTTAAACACTTTGCTATTGAAATATAACCACTCATTAACACTGTTTTGGAATTCCATTTTCTTAAGAATTTGCGTTTCACATCGTTTTGATTGATGGTATCTTCAGTATTTTCATTGCACCTGAAGACGGATGAAATCATCACATCAATCGAAACATTGTGGCACGCAAATTCTCAAGGCAATGCAAGTCCGAAGCAGCCTCATGGAAATATTTTCATTGTCTACAAACTTCAAACCGTTGATGAATCGCCCTGAATTTTGGTCTGAACATGAGTGAGGGTAGGTGTGCAAAAAAGTTGAGAGGCATATTATGGTTAACCTCAGTGACACACTCTGCATAGATGGCTACATATTTTCACATACCCAGACACTGAAGATTTGTGTCCTTTCACACACCGAAAAAAATCGATGTGTCGATTCAGGCAAAAATTGAAGAGACTTTCCTCACTGTCAAAATCATTCGGCATAGTCAGAAATTTGCAAAATTCAAATGTCTAGTACGTAGCCCACCTTTTCTTTCAATCATATATAAAAAGCAGTGTAGAGAAACTCAAGCAGAAAAAAATTGACCAAAACGGTTAAACTTGGGTAAACTGTAGTTATACCTGCTAATACCTAATGTCGTTGTCAAATCATTTTGTTAATCTGAATATTCAAATTAAGTTTTTGGTAACCAATAAACGCAGGATGTCGCTTACTGCACCAATTAGACAGTGATACACAGGCGGACTGACTGCTTATAGCTTTGAGAGTACAATAGAGACCGCTTTCCTCCTCACTTACCGATCTGTCAAATTGGTGCTTTAGGCAAATCGCTGCGTTTATTAGACAACAAACCCTGAAACGCTACTATAGAGAATAAGTGATTCTTCGTGGCATTAAAACTTCAAAATGTTTGATACTAAGGTATGTGTTTTGTGAGTGGGTTGATTAGTAGAAGCGTAAAAAGTGTTTCCTGGATGATGTAGTAGATTAATCTCAAATATACCAAAGATGCATTTTTTACCACAATGATGATTTATTGGCGAAAAAAACCTAAAAAACGAGTTATTGCATGATCACAAGACAACTGTTTTTAGGCAGAAAGAGGAGAACTGTGTTGGGAAAGCTTCGATACAAAGGTTACAGTTACTCAACGAACTATATCAAAGGAAATCCACCTAAGAGGTTAGTATATTCTGTGGATATATCTAGCTAAAGATGCTACACATGTAACTAGTCGAATGAACCTTATAATTTTTCAATATTAATATAACGCGTTTTCAGCACATATTAAGAACGAAAAATATAGGCTAAAGGGAATAGTTATTGCCATATATAGTCATTCAGACGTTCACCTCAACTATTATTTCAGATTTCTGGATTTTAACTCAAGAAAGATCATAAGGTAGATTGAATTTGTATTTTCATTTGTCACACTTAATTCCAACATACATTTCTAAAATCAACTGTCAATCTTTAAACTAATTTCACGGGTACAGTGTCAACTTAGTATTTGGCACAATGTTTTCACTATTAGTATCTGTCGCGTATTGCATTTTTCATTCTGACGAATCTTTGATCCACCCTCATACAGAAAATTCCTTTTTACTTGAATATTGGCAGGTGTGATAAAACTACTCGCCACTTTAATGTTTTGTAGATATATGAGATGTAGCATGTCTCAGAAGTTAGATTGTAAAGCGCGGGCTATACAAAGACTTGACTCTGGACATGTGTTCACAATGAATGACCACAATCATCCTGCGGACGTAGAGGAAGGAGATATCATGGAGTTTTTGGATCATTTGAAAATTGTTTGCCAGAGCGATGTTAAGATGTGTCTGAAGGACATATACGCACAGGTTGCTGAATGGTATAAACATCAGAAGTTTGTTTCTGCAGGGTCGAGTTGACAATGCAATCAATCTTTATGACGATTTACCTCTTAATGTCACAGAGTTAGATCGTATATATTATATTTTAAATAAAAACAATAACAAGCCATACGAGGGTCACGCTTTTTCAAGCATAAACTTAGCCCAATCAACTCTTGTTGCTTTTTGCTTACTGGTCAACAAATGTGGCACCCATCTGGAACATCGATGCATTCGAGACCGTGCCAAGGCAACTACTGATCGATTCAAACGCTGCCTTTGCGTGTAAGCACTTACAACTTTAGACAAGATAGCTGCGTGCTCAAACTTGTCTAAACTTGTATAGATTAGGAATATCTAAAGACTTTCAGCGTGACCCTCGTATGTTCTTATGAATTTTATCGTACCGTTGCATTATCATATTTTTTAAATTCCTTTAGTATATGCGCTATAACGTCAACTCGACCGACTTGGTACTTCATCGTAATGAAAAATGGGATTTACAGTTATCCAAACGGAGCCAGATTGAAGAGCTATGTTAACATGAGATCATCAATGTCAAGATGGAGGAGACAATCTCAGCCAATAGATTCCTCATCACCTGTATGTGATTAAATATTAGTGTTTAAAAAACGTGATGATTGTATAACTTATTTACTAAGCTCAATTGAAAACAAAATACTATTTTATATTCCCTTTCATATTGTATTGTATAATTATGACTGAAATATTAATATCTTTATTTGTAATTTATGATATGGAACAATATATTAACGTTTATCAGGCCTGATAAGCTGCTTTTAGTACTGTATCAATATTTGAATGCTCCAAAAGGACTTTCGACACTCAACAACGTACGTAATTTGTCTTTATTTTTTCTTAAAATTTATTCTTCTGGTGAAGTGGTAAGAACATATTAAGATGTTACATCTAATCAAAGTCATTTACAGATATAAAGGCGGAAGATCTGCTGCAGAAGATAAAGAGAAAGCCGAACATGCCAAGATATATCGTCGATGGATTTGTATTTCATGTTAATATAACTAAAGGGAACCCGCCTATGATGTAAGAATAGTTGCCTGATCTTTCTTCACTATTAGATTTCAGAACAGTAAAGTGAATGCAAATGTCTATATGTGTATGGGTTTTGAAGTTATAATGCTGAACATTTGAAGTGACCAATTGTTTTCTTACTATGCTCGAAAATGACCAGGAACCTAAATAATGTTCAAAAACGAATAAAAAATGAGCACTAGACATTGTATACGGTCCACCACTATACATTTGGCCGTTTAACTGCTAGGAAAATAACTATTCGAAGATCTAGAAACGCATCAATTTTGTTCCATAGGGGGACAACTTTTGACCCAAAAACCATTGACAACCCTTCAACCTACTAAGAGGGGGTGTCATCCCCCAATTTTTTTATATAGGAAGTGATACCCCCCTGAAAAGGGCTTTTAATTCCCTGTCTCTTCATTATTTGATCATCATTCCAGTCGTTTAGAAAAAAAGAATCTTTAAAAGTCCAATAATACGTAAGCATTTACTTTTACAGTACGTTTTTAAGCATCAATTTAATAGATTTTTTCATTTTTCTGAAAACGTAGTGTTGACATTTCAAAGCTCCATATTTCCGATAACGAATGGGGTGATGGCCGAAAATAAAGCGACGATGTATAGAGAAGCAAAAGCGTTTTCTGACGCCCATTTCAATTTGAAAAAATTGGGGGCTAACACCCCCTAATGGGTGCAATTTTTTAAGATTTGCGGTATGTAGGTCTTGCTATATACATAGCCGAGGTCAAAGTGTGATTGCAACATGCTTCAGGTGTCGTGCCATAGGCCTGACAGCTCAGGTTGTTAGGACCATTTGATCTCGTAACGTCGTTAATGGGCAGCGCCACTCATCGCGACAGTTGGGGAATGAGACCTCCGTAAAAAATGTTTCTATTCACGCCGAAAAATATTAGGAAACCCGAGAAACATAAAAAGCAAGTTTTGGGATATTTCTCTCGGCACCTACGCATAGCTTTCTAAAGCATGGCATCAATACCAGCCCTCACTACCTCTCATCATTTCGCTTCCCAAATTTCATCAAAATTTGTAGAGATTTCTGATATTACCGATAAGCACTAACGTCAACGGAACGACAGAAATTCGTTTAATGGATTTTCGTGAATCTGACAAAAAAATTTCAGAACCTCTTAGCTCCTTGGCTATATTTAATACTTCACAAGTTGTACACAGATATTTAACATTTTTGTGATCAGTTTGTTCCAATGTGCATTTCATATTTTGTTCACTCGGAACTAAAAAATGGCATCTATCATATTTCGAAGAAAATGAAAAAAAAGTTAGACCGTCACAATCTTCCATAAGCCCATGGATTTTTTTGCATTTACTCGCCTGTCTGTATTTATATATAATTCGTTAAAAATATCTACCTTGGCGAAAGTTAAACCGATCAGTATGGCGGAAGATAGATCTGGCAACTGCACATGTCTTGCTTCTATCTTCAGCTACCTTCGCTGTCTGGAATATAAGCGCTTAGGCTGTCGTGCTAGAGCTGTGATACCATATGACGGGTCCGTTCAAGATATCAAAGTGAACAAACCCCACAATCATCCCCCGGACTTCACGGCTGAAGAGAAGATCGTCTTCGTGAGAGAGCTCAAAGAGGTGACCTTGAAGAATCCCAGTGTGCCCAGCCGAACAATCTACACGACACTATCAGAAGTGTAAGTATAGTTGCCTTACCACGGTCTCGAATGCATCTAAGTGTTGGCCGAATTTTAACGTGATTTTCGAGCCATGATTTTGTATGACTATAAAAAGGGACTAAAACAAGCGGAATGTCACGAAAGTTTAGTGAATTGCTTTGAGGACTCTGCCCTTTCTAGGGCTACAGTTTTCAATTGGTTTGCTGAGTTTGAAAAGAGCCGGTTCTCACTCGATGATTAACCTCGCACAGGTCGACCGCTCACTGCTGTTACTCCAGAAATTGTAAAAGCTGTGCAAAATATGGTGAAAAAAGATCGACATATAACCTACACCAAGATTGAGGCTTCTCTGGGGACTGGATCGACAGCGGTCCGAACAATCATTCATGATCACCTTCGTTTAAGGTAACGGTGTTCCAGATGGGTGCCACATTTGTTGACCAGTGAGCAAAAAGCAACAAGAGTTGATTGAGCTAAGTTTATGCTTGAAAAACTTGATAATGG
Organism: Bruchidius siliquastri; assembly: GCA_949316355.1. NCBI lineage: Eukaryota > Metazoa > Arthropoda > Insecta > Coleoptera > Chrysomelidae > Bruchidius > Bruchidius siliquastri. The sequence continues at coordinate 24,183,820 of OX438537.1, read as the reverse complement.
GCACAGTAAAAACACTTTTTAAATCGTAACCGGACACGAAACATGGTTATATCATTATGATCCCGAAACTAAACAGCAGTCATTAGTGAGCAGCCCCCAACGAAAATTCGTCGTTCCAAGACTGGTCGCATCTTTTTTTTCTTAAAGTGGATACATCACAACGGTAGCCTTGGAAAACCAAAGGACAGTTACTTCTGTATGGTGTATAACCAAATATGTTCCTGTAGGCTCCCAAGAACTATGCAAGAGCCGTCCAAAGACTGGTTTCGATTTTTTTGCTGAATAGAGTGTCAAACTGTTGCCTCACCCACCTTATTCTCCGGACCTAGCATTCCAGATGAATAAAAAAGTCCTTCTATTTCCAGATATCCAAATGCTGCTAGAGAGATCTCCTTCGAAACGATCCGTCATAAGATGACTCGCTGGAAGAGATTAAAAGACTAAACCAGCATATTCTCACATGTTTTTAAATGTTTTTTTATGTTATGTTATGTCCATTTTTGTTTCCTAATTCAGTACTTTATTCTACTATGGTCTTTATCGACTGGAAATAAAGCTTAGTTTTCTCTTCTCATATCAAAATGGATTTGGAATTGATGGTTTTTTATTCATTTTGCAGTACGATCGAGAATTATTTGTTCATTTTGAATTTCATTAGAATTGTTTTTAATTTGTTATATAATGTTTCCAATAAAGACATTTTTATTCAGCATACGTAATATTGTGTTCGTTCATTAACCCTTATGTTTAACGCACTTAAAACCACATATATGCTCATTTATGAACCAAACTTTACTGATGTTTTGATATATTTTTAAAAAGCACAAAATTGAATGTTATTCTATTTTGGACGCATGAATAACGTTCACATAAATTGATAACTGCAGTAGCGTTAACATGAATATTAATCCTTAAGGTTTTTTCAGAATACGTCTATCCTTAATTATTCATCTATTTCCAGTAACCTTGTTTTAACTTTTTTCATCAGCACTATAACCAAAATAAAGCAGCACTTTGCATCATATCTCTCCCAATTTCACTCTTCATGATTGATTCGATTATAAGACTGATGAATGGCTAAGAACGTGAGACCAGAACAAGGTAGAAGCAGCTAAGAATCAGAGATATAGTGAAATAAAGTGAGTAGATTTTAGAATAAATTTGTTAGTCATTGCGTTTTAGTACACTGACATAATTCATACCAAATGATTCTCAGGAATTAGCTGTAAAAAGTTTGTCCGATTAGTAGCACTTTGTAGAACCAATTCCTAAAAGTCATTTTCTTATGGAATTATTTCCATCAATTGCCCGCTCCACATCTACGAGAGTCGCGCTGAAAGTCTTCAGATATTCCTAAACTATACAAGTTTAAACAAGTTTGAGCACTCAGCTATTTTGTCTAAAGTTGTAAGTGCTTACACACAAAGGCAGCGTTTTAATCGTTCAGTAGTTGCCTTGCCATGATCTCGAATGCATTTAAATGTTGGCCGAATTTTAACGTGAATATGGAACCGGGTAGTCGCGATTTTTGAGCCATGATTTTGTATCACTATAAAAAGGGACTGAAACAAACGGAATGTCACGAAAGTTTAGTGAATTGCTTTGGGGACTGTGCCTCTTCTAGGGCTACAGCTTTTAATTGGTTTGCTGGGTTTAAAAGGGGCTGAGTCTCACTTGATGATGAACCTCGCACAGGTCGACCTCTCACTGCTGTTACTCCGGAAATTGTAGAAGCTGTGCAAAATATGGTGAAAAAGTTCGACATATAACCTATACCGAAATGGAGACTTCTCTGGGGATTGGATCGGCAGCGGTCCGAATAATCATTCATGATCACCTTCGCCTAAGGAAACGGTGTTCCAGATGGGTACCACATTTGTTGACCAATGAGCAAAAAGCAACAACAGTTGATTGGGCTAAGATCATGCTTGAAAAATTTGATAATGGGCACGGTAAAAACACTTTTAATGTCGTTACCGGAGACGAAACATGGTTATATCATTATGATCCCGAAACAAACATCAGTGATTAGTTTGGTAGTTTGAAAGTGAGCAGCCTCCAACGAAAATTCATCGTTCCAAGAGTGTGGCAAAGAAAATGGTCGCATCTTTTTTTTTCTAAAAGTGGATACATCACAACGGTAGCCTTGTAAAATCAAAGGACATTTACTTGTGAATGGTACATAATCAAATGTGTTCCTGTAGGTTTTCAAGAACTATGCAAGATATGTCCAAAGACTGGTCTGCGTGGTATTCAATGGCACCATGACAACGCACCCACCCACAGCGTCGCTAGAACACTCGCTTTTTTTGCTGAACAGGGTGTCAAACTGTTGCCTCACCCACCTTATTCTCCGAACCTAGCTCTGTGCGACTTTTTCTTATTCCCTAAGATCAAAGAAAAGTTACGAGGTCGCCATTTTCTCACCGATGTAGAGGCAATCGCTGCACTTGAGGAGGAAATTGACAAACTTGAAGAACAAGAATTTGACAAGTGGTTTTACCAAATGCGTGAATGTATTGAGCTAGGGGGAGAACATGTTGAAAAAACAGAATAAAGTTTTCCAAAAAAGCCTTGTAGGTTTTCTGTATCTAAAAACTTTCAGCGTGACCCTCGTAATTTCAGTGTACTATTCTGTTCAAAATGCGCCATGTTCTTTGTCCGAGCCCCATCGAAAAATCCTTCATCTAGCCACTTTCTAGGCATGTACGAGTATACCTTCGTCAAGAATGTCAGTACCCCTGATTATCTGGTGCTTCATCAACAAGTTTACAAGCTGAGTAGATACCTAGAAGGCCTCCTTGTTTGGACCTGTTTGAAAAGGACGTGTGGTGCCCGCTGTGAGATGAAGAACGGAAAGATAACAGCCAGGATTGGACTACACAACCATACTAGTTATTCCAAGTACATTTCCACGATGAAGACACGCGGAAAAGTTATCAGAAAAGCTATGAGGGAAATTAAGGTTGAGCGGTATGACCCATTTTCAGATTGGAATAAAACAAAGCTCGCTTGAGGAAGGTACATTTCAAATTATTAAAAATAAAACGTGATTAGCGGTATTATTAACAAAGAAAATTAGCATTATAAAAATATTGTATAAAAATATTTATCATGGCGCAAGTTGAACATTCATTGACTTATTTGTATATGCATTGATTGAAAAAAAATATTTTTCCTTTTCTTAGTAATAAGTATTCTTATTATAAATTATATAATTCTTATGGATATTCGATCAGTTATTCTTGAGGGTTATCGGAATATTCATGTGAAGTTATGGTGGTATTGATTCCAATTAGCTATGATTAGCTGCCATCTCTTTAGCTCGTATATTTTCAAATTATTCTTTATTCGGATTTATCACATTAACTTCAATTAATTAATTGAAACAAATGAGCGATTTTGTAAATAGCCTGTAAGTTTAATTTGAACATTTTATTTTGACAATTCTTTATTTTTACCTTTTTAATGTTATTATAAAATTATTATTATCATTTGTGAGAAATTAGAATTATATTATGCTCTATTATTCTTGTTTTATTTAATGAATTATTTAATGAATTTTTGAGTTTTCGACGTAATTTTGGAAGCTCAATTGAACATTAGTTTTACTAACGTTTCGACTGCATTTGAAAGACCATCTTTGGTGGCGAAGTAAAGGCAGCTTGTCTATAGCATTGGACAGTGTAGACTAGTTGGAGTTGATTTGAATGTCTTTAATAGTCTTGTCTGGTACTTGAGATGCCTTAATGGTTGATGACACCCTACGGGAGAAGATTTCAGTGTGCAAAAACTTTCCAGTTAACGATGACACTGTCGACAAAAGCCCGTTTCACACTGGAGGATCATCAGATCTGTTTCTGTATAGTAATGTTGTGGTACACACTGCAGCAAATATCTACTTTTCGTTAATTTATCTTCAATCCTCATTGAGGCAGGGAAATGCGTCTGATAGCTAGCAGGAAGTCAGGGTGAAAAGGAATCCAATATGTTTCAAGTCATAATCGCCTTATAGCCAATTCGCCGCCCTTATACCGAAACATTTTCAGACGGTCTTGAGATAATTTTACTATCTGTAAAAGTAGTAAAATTAAAAATAAAAGCAGCGATGAACAATGCTATCTCCCTTTTCAATCAACGAATATATGAGAATATTTTGTGTATGTGGCAACTCAGTGGAGTTATTCCCAGATCTTCTGGAAAATTTGATTACATCAATTATACGCTGAAATGGCTATACTTCCAGTCTTCTTCAGGATAACGATTAAATAATCGATAAGCTTTTGTATTCATTCTTTTCCTTCGACTACTGGTGACAGAAAGAGATATATGCGAAAAGACATTTGCTGCCTTGTGTACTACCGCAGAATTGACCCCATTCACTATCACCGATCCCACTTTCAGGCTGGTTGTACTTCTACAAGGGACGAGCTATCAAGCACCCGAAGATCATCTTTGAATGTAACGAGTATACCGTGCATAGGAAATACTCGAATCGGACGGTGTGGTTTTGCAAGAACAAACGAACATCGTGCAGGGCCCACGTGATGACGTCAGGATGTTCTTTGTTCGTACTGAGTTTCGTTCACAACCATCCACCGCATTATACGGAAGAGGAACTGCCCACAATGAGTATACGAGCACAACGAGTTACTGTTACGATGGTTAAAAACTACACTAATACAAAGAATCTTATTGGTAATTGGTAGTTTTTAACCAGATTAGCGATATTACATGCGATCCGTGGATATCCCATACTTGCAAGCGATACAAACTCGCTACTAGAAACTCGGCGGAATCGGAACAACACATATTCGGTCTGCGACGTCATCCCAATTAAACCACGATACCTCTTGGAAGAACCGATCTGAACGCCAATTCAGGAAGTCATCTAGTGAGCGTATTCAAACTATGCACGCTTTTTGAATCTAGATATATAGCGTCAGATTTGGGTCAATAAAAGTTTCTGACTGTTTGTCGATGATGCGAAGTAGATGAAATCTAAAATCTAGAGTCAGTTTTTGGGTTAGTAAATTTTTCTGTTTACGCACAATGACTATGTAGATGCAATCTGTGTTTAGGAAATTAATAACTTCCACAGATTTTATATGCATGTAGTGAACTGTCACTAATCCTGGTCAAAGATTCATACTGACCGAAAAAGTAATCCTATGTGCGATCCTAACATTGATGTTTACATCTACGAGATGTCGTGGTTTAATTGTAGTGGCGCAGCGATTGAAAATACATTTTTCGCACGGTAGAGAAAATCGTGAAATTACAGAAGAAGCGAAAACAATTCGTTCGTCCAAATCAAATCGTGGGCGGCGCCGTTTCGTTCTCTTTGAAACTCGTTAGTACGATATAGGCAAAGGTTGAACAAATGAAGGATGATGCCACGATTGGTTTTGGATGAACCAATGGAATTCAAGCTCTTTGTTTATACACTGCTGCTTTTAAGCATTCCGACTATCAGGAGTCATACATGATGTCCGCAATAAAGACTAGCATTTTCCTGCATCCTCGTAAAGTGAATTGTATCTGATGCAGTGTTGCAATGTGGGACAACAGTCAGATGTTATCATTAACTGGTTGCTCAAAAGTTATTTAACTTATTGATTAATAAGCAGTAATACAGGAGAAATATCTATTAACTCCAATTATAATCAGGTTTTCATATTCAGGCACTAGGGGCATGGTATTCTTTTCTAGAAACCTGATATAAACATATTTTCGGTATATCTGAACGATGACGATTTTAAAATATCAACAAATCTTTTCAAATGAAACCAATTCTTCTCTACATCTGAAGAGGGAGTAGAGATCAGCAAGAACTGTGAAAAAAGATATTCTTGGAATGAATCAAAACTTGATTCAAGTATCATGCTTAATTGTGAGTTAATATGTTTACAGTTCGTTTATTGCTATTATGAAAAAAAAAATTGCTAACTCTTAAATGTGCCGTGTGATCTCAGATTTTTTTATCAGAATGATTTCCTTCATCCTGTTTTTATTGATATTATTACTATATACTTTATGCACAGATGTTATTTATAATAACTCTTAAAGGTGTGATTATATAATCAATTTAAAATATGCAATTTTTCTATCAGAATACGATAGACACTCCTTGTAGGCAAATAGATATAATGTGGTGGATGGCGAGTGTAATGAACGTATATTTATAAGCTTTATGTATTTACTACTACATTAAAAGATTTTTTAATAAATTATGTACTTTATTATGTGACACAAAGCTCAACACCCCAATGATTAGCAAAAATTGCTCTGCTATACCTAATCCTGGTATTGGCCTAGTCCCCAGTTTCCTTATTGTCAAAACACTGCAGTAACAAATATTCACATCAATGAGATACAGTGAATTTTGAACATTTTTTATAGTCAAAAATTTGCCCGTGATTGACAGTTCTGGCGCGGCGTTTATGAACTTTGAATAAGTTTCTACTGGCAGAATTGATTTTAACATGTAAAGCAGCCCTTCTATCTGTAGTTATCTATAATCTCTCAAATCAAATAACAACAAAGTGTGTGATAATAGTGAGATTTGCGTAAAGCAAAGTGAACCTGGCAACATTGCACATGCGAGTCGGGGGAAACCGCGACTTCAGCCGCCATCAAATAGATTTCGGAAATGATGACGTTCAGTAGGCCATGCGCCAAACATTTCATAATTGTGATCAAATGTGTGGCGCAGTAAAACGGCTTACTTTAGAAATTTCAACATGACAGGATATGAGAAAACTGATTCAACTTTTATGTGTTCTGTGAACTTTGACACAATAAAAGGATAACTGTTCTACTATTACTTTATATAGCGGTTTCAGGTGTGGTCCGCTTCATTAAAGGCATAAAACACCCCATTTTGATCTACGAGAATGCTGAATTCACGTTAGCCAAACGATGTCCAAACAAGACCATATGGTGTTGTACGATGAAGAGACAGAAATGCAGAGCAAGACTGACCACATTTGGGAAGACATTGACCATCGCTTGTGATGAGCACAATCATCCGTGTGTCTATAAGAGTCACTTTTCTGAGTCACCCAAGATTTTTGTTAATATCACTAGGCAAAAGGAGTGAACGTTTGCCAAGTTACGAATTTTTCTATAGATCTGTTAAAACCTTTTGTATTATTTATCATATATTAATCGCGTCTAATGTGATCTAATTTGTATCTCTCATAATGCTGTTTATATTTCAATATAAAAATATTGGCAAAAATTAGTGACTTCATTATGGAGAACAATGACAGCTGAAACTGAAGACTGTATTGTCTCACATTTCAAAATGAATTCAATTTAATAGATCTGAGTCAATCTACTTCACCTCACATCATTTGGAAGATTTGAATAATTGTTTGTACATACTCTCAATAAATATTTGTAGAGAATAAAACTTCGCTTCTATTGCTCCTGTCTAAAGTCTAAAGAAAGAACATGTAACATTAGGTATATTTCAGGAATCTTTTATTGCGTCAATCCTATTCCAGTCTATGGAGGTCACGACTATCTCCTTGAGGGAACATTTTTGGAGAGAGCAGCCTGCATAATAGAAATAAGCAAATCAAAAAATAAAGAGGAAAACAGGTCGGGAAACACCATGAAAATACTGAATCCTGATAAGCTATGGAATTAGTCGTTACTGTTGCTAGGAAAAATACAACGTAACAAAAACTCGTCGATATTCTTAACTCATATTTTCAGAAAATCGGGTAATGGGTAGATTGTTACAAATGCCTGGAACAGTTCTCCGAGTATATGAACTGAGGAGCAGCGTTATTCTGACGAGTCGGTTTATTACGCGCAGAGAGCCGCCAAATCTTAGAAGTAAATCCAGAAAAGCTCCTTCTGATGTATTGGAATAAAAGTGGCTCTCTGATGAGGAAGGGAAAGTTCTTGCCAAATGCCGTCTTTAAAAAAATCTCCGCAGGTCTTTTTATCAGAGAGTTTCACTATCTATTCGGTAGCCGTGAACTATGGCTGATTATCTTTTCTCTGATAAGATTAGCCAATCTGTTCGGTTTTGCTGGAGTCTAAAGGAAATGCATGTTAATGTGGGATGCTTGCATGTTACATTTTTTGTACATAACACCAGTTATATTTCAGGTAAAATCCTGATAGCGTCAGGCTCCAAACACCCTATCCTGGTATTTGAAGGTCAAGACTATCTACTGGAAAGGCGATGTCCCAACAAAACGGTTTGGTCGTGCAGAATGAAACTGGCACTAAAGTGCAAGGCTAGGTTGAATACTTCAGGCAAAACTATTCTCATATTGAACTCTGAACATAACCATCCTATTGTGCAGAGGCACTACAAAAAATCTACGGAATTGATTGTGAATATTATTAGAAAGATGAAATAAGTAGAAACTAGATATTACGAAACTTTATCGCAGCCTCCATTATTGATATCATCTATTCGATTCATTGAAATCAAAGAATAAAGAACATCTTATTTGATATTGAAAATATTTTTTGGATACGATATCGTGTTGCGCATTACGAGTTTGCTGAATCGGTATTATCATGCGATTTTATTGATTCCTACGCCGTACTCACTTATTTCAAGACTACGAAACGGTGACGTCTACGATTGGTTTTAAATGAAGAAATTAAATTTCAGCATTTTGTTCAAATATAATCGCTCTCTGAATTGCGTCGAGTATTTAGTACTTTCCCAGACATGAGAGCTATATTCCATGACAGATCTGTATCTTGTAAATAAAGCTTATTATCAACTCATCTCCAAGTGTCACCCTCTATGTGGACGCCCATTGGCAACTTACAAAGTCAACTCCGCTTCCAGGCGGTCTAGCTGTAGGAGTAATTGGGTGGTATATACGAAACCCAGTCGAGGGTGTGATAGCAACATCAACTCGTCTCCAAGTTTCGCCCTCTATGTGGACGCCCATTGGCAACTTACGAAGTCAAAGTTGATAACACCTAGACAAAAATCTTTTGTGGACATTTTCACTGTCAAGGTATTTTCATGGGTGGAAAAAAATTGTAGAACTGAGAATTGCAGCTTCATTTGTTTGTTGGGCAAATTCTGAATAGAACAATACGTTTATTCTATGCGTCTTACATTACAAAGGATACCGAGAGCGATCAGTATATCGAACACTAGAACAGCCCAATGGGCTCATCTTCACCAGGTGATCCAACACATCGAACGACCCTTGAATCAAGCATCAAATTCAAAACGAAATCACTTTGTGAAACTTCAGTAATGCGTGTCAAGGACAATGTGAATAGACTTTCATAGTCCCATCGTGCTTGTGGAGTGTGACAAGCTTTGTCTTTCTGACCCAATATTAATGAGATACGTGTGGGCTTCAATTTATTTTTGGACTCTTTATTACACAAGGCTTAAGTACAGTAAGTTTTGAATAGATCATGTTATAAATGTTCATCTCAATGAGAATTACTGAGATGTATCGGAACCAAACTTATGGATGTAGCATGAAATAGTAAATTGCATATTTCAGAGATATTCTCAAACTAACAATTCGCTGTTTGTAGGAATTCTGTACACGTACCAAGGTCTGAAACATCCCATAATCGTGATCGATGGTTTCGAGTACAAGAAAGAGCGTCAAATGGGAGATAGGGGCATGTGGTGCTGCAAACATAAAGACAAATACAAATGCAAAGCTCGTGCTATCACGTATAATCGCATAGTTGAGATGAGGAGGTTGAACCACAACCATGAACCTAGTTTTGCAGGTGATCTGTCCAGGTGTCGGAAACAAACGGTCACGTTCTCACATTCATTGACTAGAGCGAAGAAGACTGATTTGGGAATTTACCAACATGCGCAGTAACAATTTTTCATGCCTAAGTTGCCATGACTTTTATGAAGAAAGTTCTTTATATCAGTTTTGAACTGATTCATGTTCACGTCCTCGAGAAATACCTCTCATGGTGGAATTTCACAATTTCTTGGAAACACAGGAAGAAGAGGTTATGTTGCCACTTCAACAAGATTATTATGACCTCCATATCTTTCAACAGAGGGCCAGACATTTCCCGAGCTTAGCCTTTTCTTCTGAATGTCTGTGTGCAAAGTACTGATATATGTGATATTGTTGATCATATTTGTTGAAAAAAGACTGATGTTCTTGCAATACATCCGTTGAGGCTGTGGAAAGGAGAATGTAATTCATTCAACTCAACGTAGTTATTGGACTGGAAAGAACGTCCATCTACAAAGTTTCTCGAGGAGACTGTAAGACGCAACTGTTCTATGGAGCTGCGTGGTACAGCTGGTAACATCACGAGCAACGACGTGAGTCTGTCCAAACGACTGGTAGAGTTTACTCTATGAATGTGTGATGTAAATTATGAGATCAATGGTTTTGGAATTAGGAATAGAGACGGGATTTCTTCGAGGGATGAATTTTTTGGAGAAGATGAACATTCTTTCAATTATTCTTGGAGAGCCATGTCTACATGACCACAAAATCGGGCCAAAGTGCCCAGGAAGGAAAATTTGGTGCAATTACCTATCCAGGAGGGCATTCTACTGCATTTCTATTTGTCAGGGTTGATATACTCTACTACGGCTGGCGGGTATTTCGGATTTTTCCTGGTTACGACTGCATCCACGATATCTTCCAGTCTTCCACATTAATTGAAACCAGTTGTTTGTTTTAATTTGAAAGACTATACCTCCTCGAACTCAACTGCACAGAAATCAATAACCATTTTGAGTACTACTCTCTCACAACGTACAATCTTTTTCCTGAAAAAATATATATTGTCAGTCTTGAACCGTATTCATTATATATTGTAAATTGCTCGACATATTAGAAAACTCTAAATGTATGAATTGCAATTATGTCATGCAATTTTATATAACAAGTATACTCATAGCTTCCATAATATTGATCTCAATAATATCATAATCACGAATTTTTCACACACAACTATTATAGGAATTTGATGAAGAAGTAACAAGTTAATAAAAATTTGGTCGGTATTGTGAATATTTAATTGAAGGTTGAGCAAGATAAATTGACAAGTATAGATGAAAGTTTCTTGTGCCAAATGAATAATTCTAGTCATTCCCATTTAACTGAAGAAACCTGTTACAGACATGTATGTTTCGGTCTTAACCTAAACCTTAGTTGGTGCAACTCGACTGTAGACAAGAAATGCTTTGTTCTAGACAAAAGCTTCACAAAAACGTATTCTTATGGATTACTTTATATCGTATTCTAAAAACGCTTACCAATCTACATGGTGTCACATCGTTGAGCCCAATGAAAAAAGATAATTTTTTGAAATGGTATGACTTATATTTCATTGAATTTTGAGATGAACTCTTTTGAAATGAGAAGTTGATTGACCATAATGTTGTGTTGACTAGTGCGGAACTACAACACTAATAAAAATAAATTCTCAGACCAAGAATATGACCTTTTATTTAACACGTGTACAATTGTATGAGATCCTCACAACAGTCACATCCCCAACTTTTCAACAGCACATTCATCTTGAGAGGTGGTTGGTAAAATTTAAATCCAATAGAAACTTAACGGACGTGGAAACAGACCCACGCGTACCGCTGAATTGCTGTTGACAGATATGGCGATGCCAAACAAGTAAATGAATAATTACTTGGAGGTAATCGCAAGATGTTCGTATTCTTGATCGAAATAAACGGAGCTCCGTTGGAAAATATGATAATCTTCCAAAAAAACATAGAATACTTGTTAGAAAAGCATTGAAATCTTAGTTGTGAAGGAAGTTATATTTTCAAATATACTTTTATTGGTTCAAATTAATGAAAATTTTCTTATCGCGTAAATTGTCTTAGACTAAGATCAGATGTTTTTGTCGTGAGTACATCTTTACAAGAATATCGAAATTCTTGAATTGATTAGTTCTTTTAATGTGTGTATGAAATGCTGCTTGCCTATTTATACCTGTATTCATAAGTTCATGTGAACTTTGTTTTTTTATTTGTGATATTGTATATATTAGCATTTGATAACTGTGAAGACTGTTCCGAAAAAATACCATGTATGGATTTTACTGGTAGAAATCACCAAATATATTATTCTTACATTTCAGACGTATGGAATAAATATATGCTATATATAAAAGTATCTTTTTCTAATAAATACATTGAAAACAGTTTCTAATTGTTTTTCTGGAGCCAGGCATCGTGCATAGGTACTTGGGAACTTCAGGGAATTTTGAGACAATTTTGTTTATATGGAGAAATTATTGAATTAATATATCTTCGCTAAGAAGCGGTTGCTTCATAAAAAACCTTATTTCCATAGAAAGAATCCTGCAAAAAACAGTGGAAAAACTCTACAACTTTTATTTGGATTTGTTCTTTGAAAAATAGCGTTTTCAAGAATCAAGATTAATGATCAAGACCTTCATCAAATGTCCTTTAAAACTGCATTCCAATACCTTTCGCTAGCATTCCCAGCTTGGTGTAAATAAACGTCTACAAACGACATGTGAAATATTCGTGTTAACATCTTATTTCATTATTGGTGACAACCGTCCATAGTTTTAGCATGGGCGTAAGTTTTATAAACCCACAGAATGTCCAACCATATTGAACATTGGAAAACGACACAATTTTATTTCGAGCCGGCTATCTTGGTAAAATATCCATGCTTTCGGTATCATTTATAAGAACGTGACAAACCTCGTGGTAGTAAAAATATCGGATAAATCTGCTTACGAAAACGTAGGCTTTTCCTTACAAATATGCCAAATGAAAATAACTAATTTTGAATAATCATCTATCTTGTAGATAAAAAGATTGTGTGATTAATACACAGTTTCACAAATAAAACTCTTTTTCTTCCAGCGACGCGTTTAGTAGGACGATAATTTAAATATAAATCGAAATGCGTCACTAGAAGAAAAAGAGTTTTATTTGTGAAACTGTGTGTTAATTACACAATATTTTTATCTGCATCATGAATGAGTTTCACCTAGTAAGAGCATCTACAATCTACATGACATTTATCTTGTATCTACTGTGCAAATGGTTATTGGCCTTGTGAGAGTTTTAGCTTGACAATATGTATTTTTTAGTGATAGTGTATAAAAGGAAAGGAGCGAAAAACGACATATTGATGTACAAGAACTATGAATACAAAATGGAACGGACCTCGACGCACAGGTTAATGTGGTGTTGTACCAGAAAGGAAAATCTGAAATGCAGAGCCAGAATAGTGACTTTCGGAAAGGTGTAAGTATAACCTTATCAGACGTTCTGTTATAAATCTGATTGTTAGTCTTTGAATCACAGTTCAAATCTCAAGATATCGATTTTGAGTATCCTTAGAAAGTTATCTATTTTTTAATCTTACCTTCTTGTAAATTTTCCTGTTCCTGTTTGAAAATTACTAGTTGACGTTTAAATACGTCATATGCAAGATATGTAGCTCATTATTAGTTGTTTATCTCTTATATTGCATTAACTTTTGGACTACTATCTCTAGAAGAAGAAGAAACCCTAGTCAAGGGTTTCAGTAAAATATCGATTTTATTAAAACGATATTTTTTCCTAGTAATTACCAGAATATCGTAACATTCCCAAAGTTAGTTTTTTGATTATTAAAAAAAAATATAGGTGTGGTAAAATGTGGCGAAATACCAAATAACCATATTTATATGTTTTTGGAGTTAACTTTTAACTGCAGGGCGAAGGGACTCATTTTCTAAGAGGCATAAAAAGGTACCAAATGTAATGTCGACCTTTTGAATTTTTCCATCGTCAAGACGCTGTATCATTTCCATAAAAACGTCTCTGTTTCTGTTTTAGGCTGCTCATAAAGTACATGGATCACAATCATGCTCCTATGTTGAAAAAGGGTCGCACGTACACCAAAGTGAAAATGATACTTGGAGAAAGTGACGACAAAAAAGGAGCTGGCAGAAGGAAAGCGGCTAAAAAGGTGAAGGATGACGAGGAGGAGGAAGAAGTAGATGATGAATATGATGAAAAAGAGGAAAACAAGGACGATTGTGGATTTGAAGTTATTCTGATTCAGGAAGGATAAAAAGTGTTTAGTTCCAGGGTTATTTCACTTTGGAAAAATGATGAGTTAGTTATTCCCGAAAATAATGTGTTGACAATAATAGAAAAGTCTCTCTTTTCTCCGGATCGAAAAAAATAATCTAGGAAGTTGTAGAATTTGCCCTTCGAAATATGCGTCTTCCATTAAAATTGACAGATATTTCATTATCTTATTAAAAGAAATGCTGACGAAATTTTAATTAACTCCAATATTAGATTTGTATGTCATTTTGGAAATTCAAGAATCTCGATAACTTAAATTTTTCGGACTGGAAAATTAAAATATACTGCTTGAAAATGTTTGTCACTCCTCGTAATGTTTGAATCCGAAGTCTTTTCTATTATCGTATCAAATTCATTTCTGGAATAAAATCTCTAACAACTATTTAGACATTTTTTTGAGAATGCTCCAGCATATAAAACACATATTTTTAAATATAATTTGTTTCGTAAATTTTATCCTGTAACGGCATCCAAGTAAGTGATAAATTTTTTCAACAATTATTTGTTGCTTACTGAGTTGCAAAATATTGTAGCATTAAGATTGTTCTGAATAAAATACTGAGCGAAGGTAGCATGAATTTCATTTGAGGACTTCCTAGGTTGCGTGCAGGGACTCCGACGTAGTTAACATGGTGAATAGAGTCCATATTAAGCCCACCAACTCCTTAGTTAACTTCTTGACATGTTGGAGATATTACATATGCGGGATCTGTTTCAAACCAAGCTACCTTTCCATTGAGGTACAACTCTACTTTGGATACATTTAACCTCTACGAGGGTCACGCTGAAAGTCTTTAGATATTCCTAATCTATACAAGTTTAAACAAGTTTGAGCACGCAGCTATTTTGTCTAAAGTTGTAGGTGCTTACACGCAAAGGCAGCGTTTGAATCGTTCAGTAGTAAAGTTATAATAGAGGATCAAAAGGTAATGTATATGTCATGAAACATCAAGGGAGAATAGCATTTTACTGAACACCTTAAAGTGGACTGCATCTAGTAAGACTCGTTGAACTTTTAGTTCGATAGACAGCTCATACTCCCAAGTATCTGCCCGCTATCGATTTTTTGCTGTAAAAACAATAAAGTCATGAAATGTAACAAAGTATGGGTTCACTAATACCATATTTGATTTTAGTTGAAGCTACATGCCCTAACTGCTATAGTGCATTTAAATACAGAAGCAACCTCCTGCGTCACTTGAAGTTCAACTGTGGAAGGAAGCAACCGAAACAATTCACTTGCGAGCTTTGCAAAAAAAGTTACACCCAGAAGGATAGTTTGAAGAGACATACGTCCAATGTTCATTTCTTTATTTCTATGGGATCCAATATCAAGGAATAAAAATCTTCGCCTTTCAGATTGTGTGTTTTTTAGGAATAAATACGTACCTATTCAAAGTTTTCGAATCCATTGATGTCGATACGTCCAATGTTCATTTCTTGATTTCTCTGCGATCCAATATCAAGGAATAAAAATCTTCGCCTTCGTAATTTACAATATTAATTGTAAATAATTCTCAAACTGCAGCAACATTGCAATTCCATAAATGGGCAGGTTCTACTTTTGGTTACCATCTGTAGTTTCTCGACACTGTTCATCGGTTCGAACAAATAATCCTGCAACGCTCAGAAGTTTTCGTTTCACACCTGTATTTTTCAGTTGTGACAGTGTTTCGCAGTTATGGCAACCCAAGAAGGCTTGTGCTGGACAACTACGAATACAAAGTGGAGAAAACGTTCAGTAACAGATTGGTGTGGGTATGCAGGACAAAAGAGAAGTTCAGATGCAGAGCTAGGTGTCACACTTATGTCAATGCCATTGAATTGCGGAACTGTATCCACAATCACGAGTCTAATATTGATTCTTACCAACGGTTGATGAAAGAAGTTAGACTCCGAGTTGTTGCCAACAATCCTTATGTTAACCAGAGCTTTGAACCTGAGACTGTAGACAATATGAATTCTGAAGTTTGTTAGATAGCGCATTTTTCAAAATCAGTAAAGCTTCAAGGAACTTTATTTTTACACTACTTACATCTTCTAAGTTTAGGTGAATTATTTTGTCTGATGTATTTGATTGACATTGACAGACTGACTCTAAGCGATTATTGGAGGCCAAAGTCTTGATGAGCTTTCTCTAACGTTGCTACAGAGTACATTCGTATTTAGACTTTGTCTTATTGTCGGTTATGAAAGTCTTATTGTATACTGGCGACAGCTGCCAGAAGTATTGAATTTTAACGAAAGCCATCACATAATGTTAACATAGCAAACGCCAATGTTATTGTTTTTAATGTCTAACGACTATTTCCGTATTTTGTCATCTGTTAATATGTTAATGTCATAATGGTTACAAGTTTTATTGGAACAAAACTTGAAATTGATAATTGTTGGAAGTAATTTACAAGTTATTTGTGATATTGTTTTTATTAATAAAGTATATTAATTGTTTATCAGTGTTTTCATTTCCTTCATCCGACTGGAGCACATCATAAATGTCTACAGGTTTGTACTTTAGTAACTATGACTTCTGTTTATTTTAAGGTTCAAATTGGTTCCAAAATGGAACCTCATGGTTTCCTATTATTATGAGAAACGCTTATTCATACATATTGGATTCAACCATTCAATATTTTAATATCGTTGCTCACTTTAATCTTTGAAATGTTTGCTGATTGGTCCTGGTGCAGCAAAAATCCTCCACACACATTTCACATGCGATCTAGTCAAAACGTAACCACACCAACTTTAACTGACAATGCCAAGAAAACTAGCCAGTTTAAGTATGGAAAATCTCATCTCAATCGTACGTATATCTCCTAATTATATTCCAACGTTGGAGGTTTGTCTGCACCCAGTGACTGGTTTATTGTGAGTAGTAGAATGTTAAATGTTTAATTCACTAGGCCTACCATTGGATTCAGAAAGCAATTTAGTCGATATGATCAGTTTCAAAAATTACATATTTGATTTTCTTCATCAGTCCTTGGACTTGTGCACTGCGTTCAAAATTGACTTTTCTAGGAATAATCTACTTCCAACTGGGCAACAAGTATCCAAAAATCATCTGTGATGGCCACGACTACAAAATTCATAAGAGATCTCCCAACAGAACGTCTTGGCGTTGTAGATGGTACTACAAGTCCAGGTGTCAGGCGAAGTTGATTACCACTGGTGGAATAGTTGAAGTCCATGGAGAACACAATCATGAAAAAATACCAAGCTTACCACCATTGTGCAAACAACAGCAAGTCACAATTGTTAGAAAATAGTATGTTTTTGCTTTCAATAAATTCCTGAAATAGTGGTAATTTCATTAACACGAAACTTCATGTTATATTCACATTGAATTTTCTTGGTTATGAGTTTCCCAGAAACTAATAGTTTTGGGCAGTTTTTGAGTTACAAAATAGACTTGAAAGGGGCAGATAAATGATACTCGAAGAGGCGAAAAATACGCTTTCATGAAACTATTATTCAATCATGGTGCGCTCTTTATCAAAAATCAATTATTTTTCTTCTCATAATGCATATAAAAACTATGATTCAACGGCACTTACTCACCCTCCGCCGGGTGGACAGGAGTCACCGCAATCAGTATTACTGCCGGTTAACAGTCGGAGATCGGGCAAGGTGGGGTAAAGCGCGTCGACGAGGAGAAAATATAAAAGCAGCATTGGAATAAACGTTTGGTCATTTCATGTGCAGACGATTGATGATACCGCATCAAACAAAACTCTATATAATCCAAAAAAAATCCAAAGAAAATGAAAGTCAAAAACAGTATTACTGAAACACGTGAAATGTCACTTAGCGAACGGTTGAGGGTTCTTAATCAGCATGATGATTTCCAAAAAAAAAATTATTTCTAAATCGCACTGCGTTCAAAATGGAATTTTTTAGGAATCATCTACTTCCACCGGGGTAACAAATACCCAAAAATCATCTGCGACGGCCACGACTACCAAATGCACATAAGATCCCCCAACAAAACGTATTGGCGCTGTTTATGGTACTACAAGTCGAGATGCCAGGCGAAGTTGATTACCAGAGGTGGAGTAGTTGAAGCTCATGGACAGCACAATCATGATCCAATACCAAGGATACCACCAGAGTGCAAACCGCAGCAAGTTACGATTATTAGAAAATAGCAGTTTTTTTGTTACTTTATATAATTTTTATTTATTGAAATATATAATTCTTTGAAGAACATTGATTTCTTATACATCGATGGTGTTTCGAGGATCTGTGAATGTATGTATCTATGTTTGACCGCCATTGTCTCGAATATTAGTTTATTTATTCAAAATATTCCGAAGAATAGTCTTAGCCTACTTTTCTCTGTGACTCGCGAAGTTTAGATAGTGGTTTTTTGACTTTGTGCTTTCCTTAATAGCTCTGAATGCGGTTATGCTTGAAAAACTTTATAATGGGCACAGTAAAAACACTTTTAATATCGTAACCGGAAACGAAACATGGTTATATCATTATGATCTCGAAACTAAACAGCAGTCATTAGTTTGGTGCTTTAAAAGTGAGCAGCCTCCAATGAAAATTCGTCGTTCCAAGAGTGTTGGAAAGAAAATGTTCGCATCTTTTTTTTCTAAGAGTGGATACATCACAATGGTAGCCTTGGAAAATCAAAGGACAGTTATTTCTCAATGATATATAACCAAATGTGTTCCTGTAGTCTTCCAAGAACTATGCAAGAGCCGTCCAAATACTGGTCTACGGGGTATTCAATGGCACCATGACAACGCACCCGCCAACAGCGTCGCAGGGTTTCAAACTGTTGCCTCACCCACCTCATTCTCCGGACCTAGCTCCGTGCGACTTCTTATCCCCTAAGATCAAAGAAAATTTACAAGGTCGCCATTTTTCTACCGATAAAGAGGCAATCGCTGCATTTGAGGAGGAAATTAGCAACCTTTCAAAAGAACGTTGGTCACAAGAATTTGACCAGTGGTTTTACCAAATGCGTAAATGTATTGAGGTAGAGGGAGAATATGTTGGAAAAACAGATTAAAGTTTTTTTAGAAACCTTGTAGTTTTTCTGTATCTAAAAACTTTCAGCGTGACCCTCGTGTATTCATGCACAAAGATAGATAATTTTACTATGAACCTATATGGTCAAAAATGGAATCCCAAATTTGTTTATTTTTACATTATGATATTTCAGGAACAATCTACGTTTATCCAGGTAGCAAGTATCCAAAGATCATCTGCGGCGGACACGACTATAGCATCCACATAAAATACGCTTCAAGGACAACCTGGCGATGTACCTCTTATTCCAGATGCAAATGTCCGGCAAAGCTGGTCACTAGACAAGGAGTGGTAGAGATACATGGAGGACACAATCACGAAACGCTCTTGCAGATACCGAAAAATATAAAAGCGCAGAAGGTCACTATTGTCAACTGCAGTTAGAGCTTCAAACAAATATTTATTGTATCACATTTTTACTATCGCTTACTCTTGTATGTACGTAGGTCATGCTAAAATTTTCTGGATGCATTGAAAATATTTAACATAACTTATTGATATGAAGATGTGTAATTGTTACACTAGGTTTCACGAATAAAAGTCGTGAATATCTTAACGCGGTTCGTTTTAATCTTCAAACTACTGCCAGCCAAAAATTGACGGTATGGCGATGAGAGGTCTTGCACGAAGATAAGTTCAAACATGTATATATTTCACAGGCATCAATCTTGGCTCCAACATTGTCTTTTTCCTACATTAATTGTTTCTTTTCCAGGCATCCAGAGCCTACAGACCTATCACTATAAATTATTATGGGAAAGAAGAGTAGCAACGAATACATGTCTACAAAAAATCTGGATGCCTGGTAATGTAAGAGTGTGGTGCAGTTCAAGGCCTCTAAGACTCGAGTAAATATACTGTGTCAAATAAGAGGTAGCCAAGAAAGCATCCAGTGTTGATGAATTACCAAGTTGAACTAAGAAGTTATTCATCAGGCTTATATACGTTTCAACATTTCTGATGATACACATGTGCACATTTCGATTTTAAGCCCAGATAAGACGTGGCCTGCTCTCATATCTTTGGGCGCTGCTACAATGTCCATACTTAATTCATATCAGGGAAGGGCAATCCAAAAATTTCTTTAAATCCTTGATAAGGCCTTTAAAATGAGAATTAACACTTCAGAAACTAAGTCTGTCTGTCTCTCTGTATGTACACATTAAAAACATAGAAAGTTCGCTTCCAAGGGTACTATTCGGATATTGATGAAGTTTTGACAATATTTTTAAGCGTTTCAGAGGTAGCGAAGTTCTAGTCAAAAACCGAAAAAATATCAGAAACACGGATTTCGTTTTTATGCACTTCCGAGGCCCCTTGTCGTTCCACACAAAAAGAGGGTGGTAGAAGACATCATCTATAAAATGTTGATCCTGGTAGTACTTTGTACTTGTCGGACATACATTATTGTCCACACATTTGCTTTCAAATCACATAGTAGGTTTTCGATGAATTTTGATTATTCTTTACAAATTTTGAAGTATTTACTTTATTTTATTCCGTTTTTTCACTTTACTTTTACTTTTTTAATTTTAAAAGTACTTTTTATCCCTTAAAAAATGATGTCAAGTGGGTTGACTGTATTTCATGTGCAGATGTGTGAGTTTATTCAAGATTTATATCAAGTCATCCATAAAATTCATGGAAGCAGTTAATAAATTAATTATTTTTAATTTATGAAAGATTTAGTACTACAACATTTTAAGGCATTGAAAAAAAAATCTGATGAATTTAATCAGGTCTTTACGGATTAGAACTCTATAATGTATCATAAATAATATTACACGGTATGTAACGATACTTATTTGATACATTTAAAGAAGATTTTGACCTAAAAAATGTTTCATTTCCTTTTTGTTCAACATTTTGTAGGGGTGGCTTTGAAACCAAAAACAAAAATCGTACCAAAGAGGCGTATCACTTTTAATTTATACTAATCTACTAATCTTCTATTTTTCCCTGAATCACCTGGACTAACAGGCCGACAGACAAGAAGATGGACGGACATGTTTGGAAAAACATATCATCATCACAATATGCTGATTCTCCGAGAATTCACACGATTCAATATTTCTATGAAATTTCGATAATCTTATGAACGAAATACTTTTCCGCATTAATTAAATGAAATTGCTGATACCGCATCTCCTTTCAGATACGATATACTTCGACGTGGGCACCAAAAACCCAAAAATAATTGTCGACAACCATGACTTCAACATGGCCAGGAAGACGGAGACGAAGACGATGTGGATTTGTGCGGGATACTTTAAAACGAAGTGCAAAGCAAGAGCCACGACCAGTGGAAGAATGGTGTATGTGAGCGGGGTTCATAATCACGAACCCAAGCAGAAGAAGTCCAGATTCACGAATATGCTGTCACAGAATGTGACCATTGTCAGGCAAGGTTTCGTTGCTTGAAAGTGCAGAATGCGAGTTGGATATATTTTTATTGCGTTAAATATTCTACCACTTTACAAACTTTATATTTGCTCTTCCTCTTCTAGACTTACAGTTGCGATATATGCGAATGATCTAAGTTTCCATACGAGGGTCACGCTGAAAGTCTTTAGATATTCCTAATCTATACAAGTTTAAACAAGTGTGAGCACGCAGCTATTTTGTTGAAAGTTGTAAGTGTTCACACGCAAAGGCAGCGTTTGAATTGTCCAGTAGTTGCCTTGCCACGGTCTCGAATGCATCGAAGTGTTGGCCGAATTTTAACGTGAAAATGGAACCGGGTAGTCGCGATTTTAGGGCCATGATTTTGTATGACTATAAAAAGGGACTAAAACAAGCGGAATCTCACGAAAGTTTAGAGATTTGCTTTGGGGACTCTGCCTCTCCTAGGGTCACAGTTTTTAACGGTAGAAGCTGTGCAAAATATGGTAAAAAAATCGAAATGTATCCTACACCAAAATTGAGGCTTCGCTGGGGATTGGATCGACAGCAATCCGACCAATCATACATGATCACCTTCATCTAAGGAAGCGGTGGTCCAGATGGGTGCCACATTTGTTGACCAGTGAGCAACAACAGTGGATTGGACTAAGTTTATGCTTGAAAAATTTGATAATGGGCACAGTAAAACACTTTTAATATCGTAAGTGGAGACGAAACATGGTTATATCATCATGATCCCGAAACTAAACCGCTGTCATTAGTTTGGTGCTTTGAAAGTGGGCAGCCTCCAACGAAAAATCATCGTTCCAAGAGTGTTAGAAAGAAAATGATCGCATCTTTTTTTTCTTAAAGTGGATACATCACAACGAAGCCTTCGAAAATCAAAGGACAGTCACTTCTGGATGGTAGTCTTCCGAAAACTATGCAAGAGCCGTGCAAAGACTGGTACCATTGGCACCATGACAACGCACCCGCCCACAGACCTAGCTCCGTGCGACTTCTTATTCCCTAAGATCAAAGAAAAGTTACGAGGTCGCCATTTTTCCACCAATGAAGAGGCAATCTCTGCATTTGAGGAGGAAATTAGGAACCTTTCAAAAGAACGTTGGTCACAAGAATTTGACCAGTGGTTTCACCGAATGCGTAAATGTATTAAGGTAGGGGGAGAATATGTTGAAAAAACAGAATAAAGTATCTTAAAAAAATCTGGTAGTTTTCCTGTATCTAAAAACTTTCAGCGCGACCCTCGTATATTTTTGTGTAGATCTATTGCCGTACACGTAGTGTTAAAAGCTGTGGATGTATCGAATCTTTGAAAGTAAAATTTCACTTCATAACTTTTCTTTTATATATTCTCCCCCCCCCCCCTATCGTTAACAAAAATTCCAGTCTCTTGGAGATGTGCGGGTTTCTTCCAAGTGATGCTGGTTTTAATGCCATCATATCTGATTTAGGGGTGGTGGCAAAGATATGAAAATAATATTTGATACAATTATTAAATTTACTTTCGTATTTACTGCAAAAAGTATGAGTATCTCTGAAATGTCGGCATATTAATCAAATACACTACACCTACACACACACACCATATAAACATTTTTGAGTGACAATCACTCAACTACTTGAAATAATTTATAATGAAATTAAACCTAGTGTTAGAATCATAATGATTAAAAGCCAAACATTCATTCAATCAAAAACCCCGCGCACCGAATTGTGCGAGTTGAAACGTAAAATAGACAACCTCGAACGGAGCTGTTGTGGTTGTTTTGGTTATTTTTGCCTACATCCTATCTTTCACTAGCTCTCCCCTACTATCTCTACCTATCCCCTAAGGGCCTTAGTATGCACAATGGTTGTTATCAGGCTGATTCTTCCGTGATCGCAGGGAAAATCACTTGAGATCCATCCAATGCCATCGTTCAGTAGCTTTGGTCATTGTCTCCTAGCGATACGTCGACATAATGATTGCATGGGCCATTGTACAGAAAACCTTTATGACTATTAGTGAACGTAAATTTCACGTGTGTTTCGACTAAAATGATATTAGGGCGGTAGTGATCATTGAATTTTATTTATTCCGTTGGATTATCACCTCAGATACCTAAATAGTGAAACTGATTTCGCGGAGTGAGTAGTTCCCTGGTTCGATGTCCACTCTCGGTAATTGTTTCTCGGATTTTTCTCATTGTAATGTATATATCTCTTTTAACACATGCATTTTTCAGGCGTAATTTATTTCGAAGCAGGTACCAAGAATCCGAAGATCATCGTAGATGATCACGATTTCTATTTGGAGAACAGCAAACCCACCAAAACCACGTGGTTCTGTTGTATGAACCACAAGACCAAGTGCAAGGTTAGAGTTTCAACCTCTGGGAGTGTTGTGGTTGTTAATGGGACTCACAACCATCTTCCGAGGAAGAGGACTCATACCAAGTACAGCTCCAAGCAAGTTACTATCATCAGAGTTAGTTGAAGGAATTAAGTCATACCGCTGGCAAACAGTACCACTATGTAGCATTGAAAAATCTCGTTACTTGGTGGTATATACGAAAGCTTACGAAACATATCATGAGGTTGTCTGTTTGATTCTTCGCTCTCTATCTCTTTTATATTTGTAGTTGCTGTTACTCGAGCTGACTAAGGCAACCAGTAGTAAAGAAAGTAATACTTTCAATCACCCATGTGCTTTTGATTAGTGGCCAGTACGGATATAAAATGAATTATTTGCTTCGAAGCTTGTGACCAGTGTATTTTAATTTAATGTGCTCACCTATATAAGTTTCTATTCAACTTCAACTGTTAGTATGTCTGGTTCGAATCCTGGCAACTAAATCTTGAGAACCTTTGCTCAGTTAACAGTAGGAATTATTATTATATTAGTGATTACATTCTTAATCAACAACCCTTTATTTCAACTGAGACAATACTATTTTCTACCATTCACTTAGGGTTGCCAGTGTTTATTGGTCACCAATCTTTAGTATGAATGTCGCCAAAACTCGCCAGTCGTCTAATCTTGGAGTGATTCCCATTATTGCGCAAAGCTATGATGAAATCTCGCAACAAAAACCATGAAATTATCTGCTTAAGACACGAACACAGAACAACTTTTGATAGATAAATAGGAAAAATGTCTTTTTCGATGATTTTTGTCCATTTTGGTTCGTAATAGTCAAAAAATCGTTTCCAGTGACAATCCACCAAATTGCTGGCTTGTCTTTTGGTCAGTATAGACTTGTTCATATACTTCAGATCTCCCAGATATATAAGTGTGCAGAGTTTCATTCGTCTAGAACTTGTGACTTGATCTTGGCACTGGCCAATAAACCTGCAGATTACAACGTATTTTACCCCTCTCTCCTTGCGCTCTCTTTATGACTATGCACTTTGGGCGCCATCACAGGTGGTGAAATTGTCACTCCGGGAAAATCGCAACACCTGGCAACGCTGCATTTACCTGACTCCATTTTCCTTATGTGGATGCTACATAGATATAAAATTATATCACCACTTTAGTAATTAGAGTAGCTTCATTATTACAGAAGAAATATCTAATTAATTGATTAATTATTGATTTAATTCAATGTTTTGTGTGCGATTTTTATGCTACCTTTGATGGTCATAGATTAATAGGTATATAATTTCCCTGGAAGAATAAATTATTATACATTAAAACATATTTGCTTATTCCAACCCTTATGTGAACTTTCAAAGCTACACTGTTTTTTAATTCTTGGACAAACTATATTTGGGTGAAATTTTCACGCATATACCATAAAGTCTTGTTGTTTTGTCCTTATTGAATAATATTTTTCTACCGCTTGGTTTTCACCAAATAAAAAGGCAATAGAGACTGCTGCACATGCCACTCTAGGCCAAATATCTCTCAACCCTACTTTCCAGGTTTGGTCTACTTTGGAAAAGGGAGATCAACCAATCCCAAACTGATCCTGGATAATTACGACTTCAACTTCGAAGGGAAGCACAAGAATAAAACGTATTGGAGTTGCAGTTGCTACTACAGGACCAAATGCAAGGCTAGGTTGACAACTAGTGGTAACGGAGTTGTTTTGAGACAGAGTCACAACCATCCTTGTACAATAACAGACCTCAGCAACATGGCCTGCAAAAGTGTTTTTATCAAAAGGAAGTGACTGTGCATTGTATATTGGTTTGTGATTTTATGATTCGTTGAATAAAGAATGTGAATAGTTAGGTGATTGAATGAATTGAAATATTTCAGACTATATGCTGCTTTTCTGCCATGTCGGCGAATAACACCCAAAATGTAATATAACCAAAATTATCCTTTACAACTCTTTGGAAAGAAATCCAACCATAAAAAAGGCATAGAATTCACAAGTAACCTAGAATGTATCACAATTCAAAATATCGATCAATAAACACTAAACAATCAAAACATTATGAAACCATTCTAAAAACATACAGGCGGTTTATTTTTCAAAACGGTGAAATAAAACTATTCGTATAAAACATTTCTTTATTTTAAAATCGGGATCTTGGAAAACTTTTTGTAGTTATATAATTCTCAACGTCTCATTTTAAGGTGACTCATTCAACATGGTTATGAGCAAAAAATTCTAGCTGATTATAAAAAAGCATAAGCTAAATTTTGCTTATATGTTGGGTTCAAAAACTTCTCATCAAGCTAATCAAAACTCGATATCATTTTCTATATTTCTTCTAGATCTCGATTTTATTCAAGCTCCCTATTGTAGGTGTGATGATCTACTTCGACGTAGGTCAGAAGAAGCCCAAAATCATCCTCAACGATCACGAGTATCTAATGAGGAAAAATGAGCAAGGCAAAACGAGTTGGATATGCAAGAGATACTTCCATCCCAACTCCAATGAGGGCAGATGCAAGGTTAAAATCACCACTAGTGGAAAAGTAGCGGTGGTCAACGGTACACACAATCATGTTCCGGCTCCCAGGTTCAAGGCTAACATGAGATCTCAATACATCAATGTTGTGTATGAGACTTGAAAATAGAATCACGCACAGCAGGTTTTATGAAATTTTGTTACTATTAAATATAGTTCTTTAAAGTTAGTTTTTAATTTTATTTTACATATATGTACCTTTGTAGTTTGCCCTGCTATTACTTCATCTAAATGACGGAAACAGGAAATGACACATGGGCATGTCTTCTAAAATAATAGAGCAGCACCTGCTGAACCCACAATATAGCTTTTCCTAGGCTCTGATGAAACCGGAATATCAAATTCCAAGGTTACTGCTGGCAAAAATGACATCAAGCCAGCTATCATTCATCTTTCTGAGTCTCTGTCCCTCCAAACTGCGCAACTTCGGGCCACCCAGGCCAGTAATTATCTGGTCAAAGAAGCGAGCATATGTATATCCGTTGTGCGATGTTGCGTGGTTCCAACATGTGGGAAATACTGTGTGAAATAACTTAGTGTAGAAATTCCATAATATTGTGTTATCGATTGTATATTTTCGTCAACTAACAGCATTTACAATATACATCTTTCTATTATTCAGTTTCAGGCAAAAAACGTTCAGCGATGTGGACGTATTTCGAAAAATTGTCATCAAACAGAGCAACGTGCAAAATGTGCAATCGTGAATTGTCTTTCACTACTACAAGTAATTTGAAGCGACATCTTATCTTAGTGCACGCTAAATCACTGCGGAAGAATAAGGATGGTATAGTTTTTTACGAATAAATTTATCTCTTCACCAACGACTGTATTTATTATTTCACTGTCTAAACTAAGCTTTTCTGAAATCATATACAATAAATATTTTTTTGAATAATAATATTGTTTGAAATTGCCCGCTAAGAAATGCGAACCTTCTAGGTGTTTCACAAAGCTATCAAAAGAAGACTGAAAGAATGCTGGACCAATTGCAATATTTTGCATATGCTTCCAAAACTTCAAGAGATTTTCAAAAGCTTGGCACTATCTAGGAAAATGCATATGCACGAAAAAAAAACAGTTATATTTTTGGTTGACCCAACTATCTGAAAAACGTTGAATCTTGAATTGGATTAAAAAATCAGGGACAAATTAAACAAAAATTATTTTGACTTCAATTGATTCCCACTATAAATTGGAATCGCTTTTCTTCCGCAGTGTTTTTTGCCTGATGTGCGATGAAATTTTAGATAGGAGTTTTTTCAGTATGTGATATTTAATTCTTAATCAGTATTTGAATGAAACAATCCAATAAAATCAGAGATATTCTAACCACTGTTTGATTTTAGGCAGGCGACGATCATTAATGTGGAAATATTTCATGCAGAAAGAGTTCAACAAGGTGGTTTGCAAGCTGTGTGGAAAGGAAATGCGATTTTCAACAACCAGTAATTTGAAGCGACATATCAAGATGAAGCACTCTAAGTCTGTCAATATGAACAGGATCAGGAAGGAAAGATCTACAGTCATCGTTTGGGAATAATCCCACTCCTTTTTTATTCCATTCTCTTAACAAACATTTATGAATGAATAAAACGAATTATATCCCGGCTTTATTACGTCACAGTTTTGAAGCCAGTCTTCAGAATTTTCT
This sequence comes from Bruchidius siliquastri, assembly GCA_949316355.1. Taxonomy (NCBI): domain Eukaryota; kingdom Metazoa; phylum Arthropoda; class Insecta; order Coleoptera; family Chrysomelidae; genus Bruchidius; species Bruchidius siliquastri. The sequence goes on along the minus strand of OX438537.1, from coordinate 24,155,726 downwards.
GTATTGTATTCGTTCATGTCTCAGGAGTGGGTCCAATGGATACAATAATTATTAGGACGAGAGGTCGTCTGGACAAAAAAATATTTTCTCATGATTTTTAATCTTAGGCTGCATGAATGGTTTGATGAAGTCGGTACCCTCAATGTAAGATTTCCAGATTTTCTCTTTGATTCCAAAACTCGTAATTCTCTGTTTTCTATTCTGAATGATTTGATTTAATGGATTATTATTCCATTAGCATGTAATTTTTTTGAATATTTATAAATACCGCTCCTGTTTTTTGTATAATTGCTTTCATATTTATTTGGCACAATTTTACCAATATGTTAAATAAAAGTTAATAGAACCTATTATATTTTCTGTTTCCAATATACGCAGTTAAGCTTTATTTTTGTCTGAGTATTATTGCAACAGTTGTGTGGATTTATCAATAAAGACATTTTTAATTCATATGCATATTTTTATACATATAGAAAATCAGGTGTATATTTATGCGAATTTGAGCAATTTTACCAATCAATATATAAAATACACAATAAGAAAGGAAATAGCCGAGTAAGGATGTCTGCCAGTGCAGGACTTGAACCCGGAATCCTTCCAATCATTAGATATTTGAAATGGCGAGTTCAATGCACACTCGAGATGCAAGTTTACTTAACTTAACTAAACATAGGATGAAATCATACTATAATATGTTTTGAGTTGGTAGAGGTAAATCTTATAAAAAATAATATTTGAACAAACATTTTGCATTTGAGTTGCCTAAAATAAAAAAAAAGATTATACAGTTCAATAAAGTGTAATCTGGTTTTCCGAAGGATAAAGTTCGATCTTGGTTCGTACTACCATAGTTACACCTATGTTTCATTAGCACCAACGTCTCGATTGTACGGAATACCCTCAAGGCATTAATGTGATTGCAAAAATGGTTTATTCGGTTGGGTTTCTGACACTTCCGATGTTAAAATTCAAAGTTCGCTTGGTGGATGCTGTTGATTTTTTTTATTTCGGCTTATTTTCCCGCACCCCAAGTTTAGATCCTCAAACAATTGAAAATTATCATGACGTCAGGAATATGTAAAGCGATGTAATGTTTAAAATCCTACCAAGTGCTATGGAAAATATCAGACATGCCGAGTGTTTTGACTCAGTCTCGTGTAAAAAGAGAAAATGCGTAGCGTGGAAAATAAGTACCTACTTTAGCTAGCAAAATAGTACTATAAAGAAACCTGGATGCCTGGGAAGTAGTGAATACCCTTCATACCAATTTTTCATATTTTCACCTATTGAATGTATGAGCTTAGCTGAGAAGTACCAGGAGAACATCCCCTCCCTCCTCTTGAAACTTGTTAGCACCCCTCCCTTGACATTTGCTCAGCTGTGGTACTGCGTGATCAGTTGGTCAACTACCCCTGCTTTCCCTCCCTAGAAATGCTCGTCACCACTAGTCAAATGTTTTGCCTCGTAACTCGTCCTGTATCTTTATTAAAAACTAGTCTAATCTCTGTATTTGTGAATAACCATCCCCAAATTTCAGGCAAGCGAATGAGATCACAGGTGTGGCGGCATTTTACAAAAATAGCGACGAACAGAGTGAGGTGCAAGATTTGCTCACGTCAGTTCAAATTCTACACGACGAGCAACATGATCAAGCACATGAAACTGATGCATTCTGGTGACGGAACTCAAGATGAGGACCGACCTCCGCGAGAGAGGAAGGAAAAGCCGATGGTCATCTTGTGGCGATAATTTTTTTTGGGATGTTTCAAACTTAGCCAGGTAGAGAGCGACAGTTTCCTCAAGCCTGGGTGGATGAAAATGACTTTCTGATCCAAATTTACTTACCAGTACCCTCAGTAGTCTGGTTATACCTCTTAATTCAACTCCTGTAACTCATCCTGCGATTGACTCTCTGATTCATCTTATATCTGAGTTAAACGATAACGTTTTCTAGTACATGTTGTAGTTTTATAGTTATTTAAATGCGAAAATGTTTAGATTGTATTCCGGAATTCAGTATCAGTAGAAATGAGTCCTTGGACACATGCCTTGAAAAATTTTTTTTTATTACTTAACTGGCAAGACTCTGTACATCATATCGCGTAGTACACACGTGGCTCATTATCAATTTATCACCTAACAGCTCCTTGTAGAAACGTTTAATAAAAGCATGTGGTATAAAATTTTGTCTGACTTTTCGTGTGGCTGCTTGTTGCCGAACGCCCTAAAGTCAAGGGGGATCAGAAAAAAAACGCCCAACTTTAGTGAGGCACTCGCATCAGAAAATGTTTGAATCCGTGGACTCAAGGATTCTAACATTCCAGTTTCACTATTTTCTGGAAATTGTCACTTGCGATGCAATACGGTCATAATATTCTTGTTCAGGCCTATATTTTCACAGTGTTACAAACTTATAGTAACTTTTTTCATTAGAATGAGAATAAAAAATCAAAACTGTTTAATTGTAACAAAAATCTCTTGATGCCTCTAATTGCAAATCTCTGCGATTATCTCTTAGCGAGTGAGGGCCAACAGTTTTTTGTAAATCTCTTTTTAGTGACAAAAACCAGCCTCAGGAGATGCAACCCACTTCACGAAGGTGCGGCAAAATGCTAGCTAAAAAGCAACACTATACAATGGACAGAAAAAGGTGCATTGAAATTGCAACACTAATTATACACTGTTTTATTTTTTTTAGCAGATAGAATAATTGTGTAATTAACACAAAGTTTCACAAATAAAACTCCTTTGCTTTCAGTGACGCGTTTCGATTTATATTTAAATCATCGTCGGACGGTCAGATTGAAATATAAATCGGAACGCGTCACCGAAACAAAAAGAGTTTTATTTGTGAAACTGTGTGCTCAGTACACAACTATTTTAACTGCATGATGAAAAAGTTTCACCAAGTAAGATCGACATGCTTTTTTTAGTATTACAACTGTCTGAAGACATTAAAGATGTTCTTAATGAAGACTAATATTTTCATGTTCCCTCGTGAGGTGGGCTGCATCTCAGATTTTTAAATTGAATATTACTTATATACATACTGTCAAATATCTGCCCACTATCGAAATTGCGTATGAAATTACCTCTCAACTTTTTTCCCGTATATTTTAAGTGTTCGTAAGATATTAGTGGAAAATAGTTTCACTAAACCTCCCATTCTATTCGTTGTTTTTGAGCGAAACGGTGATATGAGTCATTTGCTATGTCAGGTGGTTTTGTTTATTTTCTAAACAAGAACAATAAGATTTAGGTTCAATAAACGCATTTTTAATATACCCAATTTGTTTCATTTCAGGTAGTAATACAGAGATAATATTTAAATCCTCAATAATCTAATAAAGTAATAAAATAGATGTGAAAATATCCCATACTGTTTATTTTCTTCCTGTGATTAAACTATGGAATATTTTATTGATAGTATTTTTCTGTATCTCACTGTAATAGTGATCTATGACTTTTTGATTTTTGTTCTAGATAAAACAGTAGAAAAATTCGCAACTATTGTTCACAAATATAACCCTAACCCTAACTTCAGAAACGTATCATGTCGTTGTCTGTCTGAATGATTTTATACCTTCAATGTTTAATAACTAATTCATTTATTCATTCGTCTGGGGGTTTCATTTATCGGCCAGTCACGTTGATCAGACGTATGGCCAGTGTCTTAGCCAGGGCAGGGCAACCGGGGCCCGCACCACGGATGCAAAATGGCGGGCTGAAAGGGCGAGAAATGCCCTCAGTGTGGAGATTTCTTCTGCTCTTTAGGTTTTTCGGACTGGTGCATTTCCAAATGGACGCAAATTATTGAATGTGCTCTGGGCGCCATAGTTTCTAGCTACGATACTCGATATGGTCATAAGCAAAACATTGTTTTTTATTTATATATATTGTTACACAATGAGTATACATTTGTACATGATTAGTTTTGGAGTAAAAAGTATGTGATGAAATATTTGGTGTATCGTAATATTGAGTAGTATTGAGGATTTTAAGTGACTGAATTAAAAAATCAACCATCTTATTTTCATACAGGGTATTAAAACTGTCGCAACTTGACCTAAATTGAGGTTGTGAGATATTTTCTAGCTATGTGACGATACATTTTGACATTGAAAATGGCATGTCAAATACTTTTTGCTATGGAAATCAAAAAATAATATATTTCAAATTTCTGTTTGCTTATTTCAAACTTAGACATCTCAAAAGCTCATTCTAATGCCCTTACCACCTCATCTGGAATACTGCAATTTGTCGGGCGAATTGAGAGTATATGGCTTTGATTTCTTGATTCGAGTGCCTTGTTCTCTAAATAACGATCACTTCAATTTGTAGGAGGAAGATCAAAGATATGGAGGTTCTTCACGAGGGTGTCAGAAAGGAGAGTGCGTTGTGACGTGTGTAGCCGTGTTTACAATTACTCCCACAACGTCAGCAACATGACTAAGCATTATGCCAGAAAGCATGCACAACTGTTCGCAAGGAAAAATGCAAAATATGAAATATACTATAAGTGATTGAGCTTTGATTGTAGCGGATTGATACATTATGCTATTTTTGTATGTATAATTAGTTAGTGTTCCCATATTGGGATTCCAGTGTATGTGTAATAATTGTATTATGAATTGCAGTCACCCTTTGAAAGTAATATTTTGGACCACCAGTCATTTTGACAATGAATATTTTAATATATGTTTCAGAGCGTATGGATATTAACTAGGTTAGAAATAAAAAGAAAATAGGTACGTAAGCATTGACCTTTAAATACAAACATGTATTTTACAGAATATCGTTAGAAATTAATTTTAATTATCACCAGATACTTCCTGTAAGGCAAAACATCTGTGGGACGTTTTAAAACTTGATGAATCAAAATACTCCTGTCGATCCTTGGTCGCTAAATTGATCAAAATTTTTAATAAACTGATCCAACTACACCTGAAATATAGTCGCGCATTCCTATTCATAAAAAATGCAATAATTTGTAATACATTCGCTAAAACAGAAACGGAAAGACTAAGTCTCTTTAAAAGAAGTTAACTAGACCCTTAAATCCTATATAACAGTGGTAAAAAGCATATATAAATAAGTTTTTTTTTTATATATTGTACCTGTTTTCTCTAAAAAGTCCCAGCTTTAGCCATACGCTCTTAACGAAATATTAAACTAGTTATGATCATCAAATTCACATCATTGAAAGACTCAACCCTGGTGGCTCTAGGATTTGGTCGATGAGCATATATACTTATTTGACCTTGTGTTTTATTTGTATATGTAAAGCTATGTTGTGAGTTTTTCTTGAATAAAGGTATCAATCAATAATGTGTCACTCGACATTCATCAAGTGTTCAACGCTAGAAGTTAAAATGCTAGAACATTCGATTCTATACCTAGACGTCTTAAACTTTTATAACATTATCATATTTTTTTGTAGTAATATCTATCTTAGACAAAGTACATGAAATATCTCAACGACATTTTGACGGCGATGGTTAAGGTTTTGTAGGGGTTTCCCCTAACACTAGTGTGAATGCAGCCGCCAAAAAATATTGTTCCTAAGATAGACACAAGAAAGGAAAAAATAATTTAATAGAAAAATATTTTTATCCACTCTACCAATTGTGCTACGCAAGCACTCCTCTTATTCAGCCCGAGCTGATTCAGATAGACTCCCCTCCAATCCATTGTTCTTCCAAATTTCAAATTGCAGGCATTCAATTTGTCTATAGACACAGCGCCAGTGATTTGGATTACTACTAATAAAGATTTCTGAACAATACAGTGATGGTTCCAGGTAAGACAAGAGCTGCAATTTGGAAGTACTTTTTATCTGCATGATCGAAGAGTTTCACCAAGTAAGAGCATCTACAATCTGCATGAGAAGATTCGCTGTTAATTTGTTTATAATGCATAACTTTTTGATTGATAGGGTCAGGAATTTCTGCAAATATTGTAGATATCATAACTGATTTTTTTTTAACCTTGCACCCAACCTATATGACAATTAATTTTTTTAATTAGAGTGGTCTTGTTTGATTTATATTCGTGAACGGACAAAAATGCAATCATATTGAATATTCTAGTATTGAATTCCGTTAATATAGTGCAAAATATAAAAATTGAGGTCTAGGAGGTCGACATTTAGCTTATGCCCATTTTATAACCGAATATATGATTTTCGCTCCAGAGAAAACGGCAACCTGATCAAACTGAGGTTATGCTGATTGGACCATGTTCAAGTTCTGTTTATTTAACGTAAATTGTGATATTTACATTTGTCATTATTTTTCTAGGTAGAAGACGATCAGCAATGTGGTACTACTTTGAAGAAATCTCTCATATCAAGGCGAGATGTATATTATGTAGACGTGAGCTCAGTTCCAGTACAACCAGTAATTTTATAAGACACATGAGGAATAGGCACCCAGGAATATGCCCAGAAAGATAAACAGTTTAAAATAAAGTGATATTTTGTGATGATGTTATAAATAAAGCTCTAAAATATTTACAAATGAACACATATACAATATGACAGGTTATTCTGATTGCTATTCTTTCAAGTCAGTCGTTTGTGAGTGGCTTCGTTGGCTATGAAAAAACGTGTACGACGTTCTCCTAACAAAAAGACACTTGAAAATTTAGTTTTTTCCAGGTTATCTTGTGACTGTTTATGATTCATTTCTGTCAGTCTGTCTATCTCTAGATTTCCATTGCTAGCTAACTTAATATGTTTAATTTAATATTGCATCAATTTATTGTTAATGAAATTGATTTGATTTATGTTATGTAACTGTATAGTATTTTAGGCAAGAAGAAATCCTATCTGTGGAAGTATTTTGATACAATTGATTATTGGCAAGGCAAGGCAAAATGCTTGCTATGTGGTCGAGAAATTAGCTACAGATCTACGACGAATAACCTGAAAAAACACTTGGACAGAAAGCATCCTATTGACAGTAGAACCATGAAACCAATGGCTCGGAAGAAAAAACCTATTATAGTTAGATGGACATGAAGACTCTGGAAGAATACAAATATATTTTTGAAACATTAGCTATTTTCCTATAACATTAGTTGCTTTTATTTCGATGTATTTCTATTTGTAAATAAATTTTGTTCCATTGCGCGTGGATGCTTTTAAGCTCTCAATGTTTCCAAGGAATAAATATCATGTGTTATAGGTAGGTCTCAATTAAATTGAAAAATGGAAATACGAGGGTCACGCTGAAAGTCTAGATATTCTCAAACTATACAAGTTTAAATAAGTTTGAGCACGCAGCTATTTTTTCTAATGTTGTAAGTGCTTACACGCAAAGGCAGCGTTTGAATCGTTCAGTAGTTGCCTTGCCACGGTTGGCCGAATTTTAACGTGAAAATGGAACCGGGTAGTCGCGATTTTCCAGCCATGATTTTGTATGACTATAAAAAGGGACTAATACAAGCGGAATGTCACGAAAGTTTAGTGAGTTGCTTTGGGGACTCTGTCCCTTCTAGGGCTACAGTTTTTAATTGGTTTTCTGAGGTTAAAAGGGGCCAGGTCTCACTCGAAGATGAACCTCGCACAGGTCGACCGCCCACTGCTGCTACTCCTGCTTGAACAGCAACTGTTTTCTACGATGGCTATCTTGATACATTTTAGTATCCATCGTACTTCAACATTTTGTCAAACCTCAGTTTTATCTCCTCTCGTTCTAGTGTCATGGATTGGTATATAATGTATTTGAGATATTCGGTTTCATGATGTGGACATTACCCGTCATAAAATCATTATGTAGTTTCAAATGAACAACAGGAAAAATTATGTTCATGCTCTAAACCTGGTTCATGTATTACCTTAAGTGTTTGTTTATTATAGTTACTTTTTAGATATACTTGGAAGAAAAAGGTCATTCCTGTGGAAGTACTTTGACGTTATAGATCACTTAGAATGCAGGGCAATATGCAAGATTTGCTGTCGTGATATAAGCTACAAATCCACCACATCCAATTTGAAAAGGCATTTTGAAAGAAAACACAACTGTATATCCTGAGAACTTGGAAGGTCTTATGGTGCAGAACTGTGATATTCGAATACAACTCGACGAGATATTTTTGGTGGGATCAGTTGTGAACTAATTTTTTAACAAATCAGATATTGCAATTGTATTTAAACACTGTAAAAACGCAAAGTTGGCATCCAGAAACTAAAATAGGCCACAAAAACTTCGTACTACCGGCAGGGCGAATAAAAGTTAAATATGATCAAAGTTTGCGAAATTAATACTAGTTGGATCGTTTCCCTCAATGTGTTTCATGTAAGAATCTAAAGCATAGACCGTCAAAGGCGCCCGCCAGCCCAACTTTGGCTTGTCTCTTATTGAGAGGAAGGACGAAAAGAAAAGATCTGTTGGACCATCGAGTGCTCCAACTTGTATTTATTCCGTAAACTTTAGTGTGGTATACCGGGTTATTCACGTTATTCGACACGAAGCATTATGGCAAAAGTATCTGATTAAAAAAATAATAAAAATGTTGGATAGATAGGGACCCATTAAAGCTATATTTTAAAAATATTTTCATGTTATACAGGGTGTCCCCAAAACACGAAACGTATCAAAATTGTATTTTTTTAAACACACCCTGTATATTATTTCATTTTTGGTTTGTACGCTCAAAATTAAGGTAAGTTTAATTAAGGTTTATTGCACCTAAGCCTTATGGTTTTTGAAATATCGTTAATTTTGCGAAAATGTAGTATCTATTTCAATGCTTAATTTCTCAGCTGGTGATTTTTTTAACAAATTGATGCTCAATTCTACCAATTGATTAAGTTTTATTTCGCACTTGTGAAATTTTTACTAACTTATACAGAGTGTCTAAAAATTATGATTAAATAATCACTATCTTTAAACGCTAATAACTTGTTTAATTTAAATGGGATGCCCTGTATTTTATGTCAACAACAGATGTAAAATTTAATTGTCTATCGAATATTATTATACGTTCCTATAGCTAACTCTTCACGTTTTCAAGTAATCCGAAGTCTTAGTTATGTAAACTGATTTTATTTGATTTTGGGTAGATAAGGACGTTGTACATACTACAGGCAATCATTCTGGAAGCAAACCTTATTTTTTGCATCTGTTAGTAAGCCTTAACATTTGTAATATATTTTTATATATGTATTGCCAATTTGAGTACCTCTCCCCCTAACAACCTGTACCTGAATTTCGATAAAAATTGAAAGTGATGTAGTTTGGGCCCATATTAGGTGGTGTTGCAAACATTTTGAAAATCCGCACGAAGGTAAGTATAAGGAATAGTATCCAGGCATCTACAAACGTGATTTTTCAGTCGGACTATTGAATGGTTCTAATCTGACTCAAAGTTTGCTTAGGTCACAATCTAAACTAGTTACTCAAGTCTGAAAACTAGTTCCTGCTCATACTGACTTTTGATTATAACCGTATTTCATTAAAAAAATTGAAATACTTTGCCTTCATTTAAATAAAAACTACAACAAACAGTGCATTTGAATTAGATTGAAATTATGCTCTACTCAGATGAATAAAGTGTAATTATGTATAATTATTTTAAATTTACGCTGCGTCAAAACAAAAACTGAGATTCAGTCAGTAGTTACGAAGGATTGATTAAACATGTAATGTTAATAAATAAATAAATAATTCAGGTTACACCTTAAAATGTTTCATTATTTTATCACCAAATGAATGGTTCAATTTGTTGAAAATCTCGGTTCCTTTTTTGGAAATATCTAGTTGATTTAGATAACACACTTCTTCCACTCTCTGGTCCAAACCGCGCAGCCGATACCATGTAACACGAAACAGCATTAACATAAAATATTCATACACCTGGTCTACTGCTAAAGCCAATTTCCTTCTAAGGCTTCACAAAGAAAAGGTCATGCATGGAATTTTCTGCTACCATCTAGATTGTAGCTTGTCTAAATAGTTGACCTTTTCTTTCCTGAGGTGTCGTGTGTTGAAGCCAGATACTGAGCTTGTCAGAAAGGTGTCTTTAACATCTTGGTATATGTTAGTAGGGTTATGGGTATGGAAGTATCTGATACCAGCTGTAGAGGATGTCGAGAGGCGCCAGAGAATCTTATCATCAAATATATAAGGTCAACAATATGGCCTCGTATTTTGAGTAGAATGCAGTTGCTCTGAGTTGTTGAAACTCTTTGACCATCGAGATATATTTGTACAATTGTTAACTCAGTTTTGTCTGAGAAACCTCAATTTCCTGTTAGTTTTAATATAAGCTTGTAAAGAAAAAATGGTAATGCCAAAAAAATATTGGTGTTTCTCTGGAAAACTTATTGAGTTGTTATTTTTAGGTAGGAAAAGGTCGACTATATGGAAGTACTTCGAAATGCTGGATGACTTTGGAAACAAAGCTAAATGCAAGCTTTGTAATCATAATTTAAGCTACAAATCCAGTACGTCCAACTTGAGGAAGCATTTGGTCAGAAAACACCCTAAAAACAAAACTACAGATGAACCTATTCTTCGAAAGGAGAGTCTTGTAGGTCTGGATGACAATCCCTCGAAACTTCCTAAAAACAAAATAACAGATGATCACATACTTCAGAAGGAGGATCCTGAAGGTGTGGATAACAATATGTGAAAACATACTCAACCAGGCATCTGTGGCATTTAATAACAATAATAGTCCAACTTTGAATAAATTAATTTGACTTTTGAAATACCTTGCTGGGTATGCTGACCTAGAACGTGAATGCACATTTGAATGATAAATCGCACTTCAAGAATCTTAGGTCACTGAATTCGAATTTTGAAAATTTCAAGATGTCGATTGTAGAAATACTCTTAGCTTTTGAAACACATTGAGAGACTTGTGTGGTCTTTATTTGTGAAACCTCATTTTTAGGTTGATTTTAATATAAGCTCTTAGTGAAAGAATGATTAATACAAACTATTGTCATTTTCAGGCAGGAAAACGTCGGCTGTGTGGAAGTACTTCGAGATACTAGATGCCATAGGGAGCAAGGCAAAGTGCAAACTTTGCGGTCATGAGTTGAGCTACAAATCCACTACGTCCAATTTAAGAAAGCATTTCGCCAGAAAACATCCTAAACACGAACTCGATGATCCTATGCAGCGGAAGGAGAATTCTCTAGTTATTGTATGGGAATGAAAGGGAACCATGGTTCAAAACAATAAAAGCTTCTATTTTTCAAATTATAGTTTATTTATATACAATTATCATCTAAGTGCAAAATATTACATCCTCGACTATATACATCCAATTGAGATGAAGATACAAAGGTGTATATGACATGTTGTTTGAAAGTGGACAATGTGGTTGGCTTAGAAACGCTGGACCTCCATTCCATTTTTTTGTTTCACAACGTTTCGATGAATGTGGTGATGTGGAAAAGATGTGATTCAAAAAAATCTCAAGACAATGTGAGTGAAAAATTACATTGTTTTTTAGGAATAAAATGAAATAGTCTTTCCAACCTAACATGGTTAATACTTGGAATAAAACCAGCTTCGTTGGTAAAATTACAATACAAAATGTTGATCCTGTTCAAACTCAAATAATATGATTTGTAGCATAAACCCACCTGCTACAGAATCCAACATCTTTTAAACAACTCCGTGCTTTGATGAGTGCATAAACATTTATTGTACAACAGAAAATAAAATTTCAGGGATACTACATGCACCTTAATATATAAAATATAGATTTTTTCACGCCCTTATGGACATTGTTTCACCATAGGCTAAAAACGGACAAAATCTCAGATTATTAGTTGATTTTTCTTCCCTTTTGCAGGTTCCCGGTATAGTCTAGTAAAGTTAGCATTTCAAGTGGCAACGTTGTCACGCATTCTAACATTTGCGTTTTATTCACTGTCTTTTTCTCACATATTGATTCAACATTCTAAAAGAAAATTCTGTCAGTAGGTTCCATCTGCTCATCATTGATGATCGAAGGGAAAAACGCTTATATGGGAATAATTTTGTTCGTTTATGATAACCTTATAAATTCGTAAGCCTCTTTCACTATACGACTCACATGATGATGACAAATTTAATTCAGGATCTTTTTTTCAGTATTAAAGATATGGATAATCATGACCCATAGTTTCAGGCACAAAAAGAAGAACATCCAGTATGTGGAGATACTTCGAAATAACTGATGACATCAGAGGAAAGGCGAAATGCAGAATTTGTCAGCACCAATTCAGCTTCAGATCTACTATAACAAATTTGAAAATGCACCTGGCCAGAGCGCATGCCGATGTGGAAGGAAATGAACTTGAAGTGCGCAAGAAAAAAAGGAAGCTTCCTAAATTTAGAGTGGAGAAGATTTGGATATCAGAGCAAGATTGAAGTACAAATAGTTGTAGTTGTTAGAGAATACAAGAGACATCGTTTGTTGAAATATATTTTATAGCATATTTTTGAATATAGCGACTATTTGTATCATTTACTTAAATGTTTAATTTCCACGCATTTGATTGGGCGGGTTTGTGATCACGAGAGTTCCCGAAAAAGAATTGTTTAGAGTTTACGTACAGTTTGTTAATAATGTTCGCCTTAACCTTTGCTTTTAAAAATGGGTATATCGACGGTGGAGTGATTAACAAGCAAAAAGCGGAAAATCATCCCCAAACCTTTTTTTTCCAAAGTTTTAAAATTTCCCAAAATTTAGGATAGAATGTTTGGCAAGCTTGAAAATAAGAGCTATAAGCTAAATGCCTTTGCGTGAGGTTATCTACAAAAAAAAATAATAATCTCGTTAACAGCTTCGTCGATTTTGATGAAACTTGAGTATTAGGTATGTATATATCTATACGAGGGTCACGCTGAGAGTTTTCAGATACAGAAAAACTACAACTACCAATGTTTTATTTAAAAACTTTATTCTGTTTTTTCAACACATTCTCCCCCTACCTCAATACATTTACGCATTCGGTAAAACCACTTGAGAAATTCTTATGACCAACGTTCTTTTGAAAGGTTGTTAATTTCCTCCTCAAATGCAGCGATTGACTCTTCATCGGTGGAAAAATGGCGACCTCGTAACTTTTCTTTGATCTTAGGGAATAAGAAGAAGTCCGGAGAATAAGGTGGGTGAGGCAACAGTTTGACACCCTGTTCACCAAAATAATCGAGTGTTCTAGCGGTGGATGCGATGTCATGGTGCCATTGAATACCACGCAGACTAGTCTTTGGACGGCTCTTGCATAGTCCTTGGAAGACAACAGGAACGTATTTGGTTACATATCATTCAGAAGTGACTGTCCTCCAGGGCTACCGTTGTGATGTATCCACTTTTAGAAAAAAAAACGTTTTTTTTCCTACACTCTTGGAACGACGAATTTTCGTTGGAGGCTGCTCACTTTCAAAGCACCAAACTAATTACTGCCGGGTAGATCCGTGATCATGATGTTTTGTCTCCAGTTACGATATTGAACATTTTTTTTACTATGCCCTTTATCACATTTTTCAAGCATTAACTTAGCCCAATCAACTCTTGTTGCTTTTTGCTCACTGGCCAACAAATGTGGCAGCCATCTGGAACACCGCTTCCTTCGACGAAGGTGATCATGAATAATTGTTCGGACCACTGCCGATCCAATCCCCAGAGGAGCCTCAAACTCGGTGTCAGTTATATGTCGATCTTTTTTCACCATATTTTGCACAGTTTCTACAGTTTCCGGAGTAACAGCAGTGGGCCGTCGACCTGTGCGAGGTTCATCATCGAGTGAGCCCCGGCCCCTTTTAAACTCAGCAAACCAATTCAAAACTGTAGCCCTAGAAGGGGCAGAGTCCCGAAAGCAACTCAATAAACTTTCATGACATTCCGCTTGTTTTAGTCTCTTTTTATTGTCATACAAAATGATGGCTCGAAAATCGCGACTACCCGGTTCCATTTTCACGTTAAATTTCGGCCAACACTTCGATGCATTCGAGACCGTAGCAAGGCAACTACTAAACGAATCAAACGCTGCCTTTGCGTGTAAGCACTTACAACTTTAGACAAAATAGCTGCGTGCTCAAACTTGTTTAAACTTGTATAGATTATCAAAAGTTTGATTTCGGACTTCCATTGTCTATAAAATTTTGAGTATCACGACGTTTCGATTGATGTGCTATCTTCAATCGTCTTCAGGTGAACTGTTGTATAGATTAGGAATATCTAAATACTTTCAGCGTGACCCTCGTATTATATACGTATTTACTAATAATTTTAGGGCCAAGAAAGAGACATTCACCGCTGTGGAAGCATTTCATCGTAATAGACCATGCAAGAGCAAGATGTAAGCTTTGCAGTCATATACTCAGCTATAGAACGTCGATTACGAATTTGAAAAAACATCTACAGAAAAAACATCAACAACCGAAAAAGAAGATCAGCACAACTGTCGTTTGGATTTAATATTAATTCTGTTGTTATATATCAGGTGAAACAGGAATATGAGTCATGCTTATTCATATATGGCAATGAATTTTGGTAGATTTTGGAACAAATTTTCCTATGTTATTGGAGCTTCCTTTACATGCCTATGTATTTGAAATTGGTAGGTCAAAATTAGTAGAGCCACGTTGCCAAATGTTTTTTTTTCTTCATTTTTTATGATTTTTTTTAAATGCATGTATCACTCAACAGGTCATCAAATATGCTGTTAGCGAGATGACAAGTCCTCAATAATTGCAATTAAAATATTTACATAAGTGAAAACATGGCTCAGAAGTACGTTGGGTGTAATAATTTCGGTCTTGGTTGCATTCTAGTGGATTTGCATTATCATGAGGAACTTTCCACGCTTGAATGGACTGAATTCACTCAAAATTGTCAACGTGGCTACTGGTTTTGATCTGCAGATCCAGATATATAAAAATATATATGTTGTCTCTTTTGAAGCATCAAATTTGAGAACATTTCCGGTTGAACCGGAATTGCACCATCTTGATTCTGTATGTTGAAAAATGGGAATTTGTTGTTGTTCTATATTTTACCAAAATTCGTTGTTTAAGGAAGCTAGCGTGGTTCATCTTTCTATATATATAAAATCACATAATAATTCAGTTGTTTTCATTCTCCCTTGTTATATTGTCCGTTGATAGCTGGAATTACCTCTTTCAGAAGTCCAGAAAAAACTACGTTTGAGTATTATTTAATTACTGGTGGACTACCGTGTAAACGAAGCCAGCTTTTTGCATCAATCTATGTATACCCCAGTCGGATTAGGTGCAAAAAGCCTCGTCCATGAATGTCTTCAGGATCAATGGAGATTTATAATTAACCATTGCGAGACATCATATTTAACAAGAATATCAACATGCGCATGTTTCGAAAGTGCCGAAAATTTGTTAAAAAAATAAAGCTTGGAATAATCGCAACAATTTGAGTTTTTCATTACAATTCATTCTATATCTTGAAAAGTGGCAATCTTAGATGAAGATATGAACACCTTGTTGATTCCTTTTGACAAGCTACATACAACTCAAGTATTCTTTATATTTAATGTCTCACAAATTTTATCAAGATCAGATTGATAACTTTTGAGCTGGGTGGCTAGTTATTAACTTGAACACATGTATCTTTTTATTTAGATATCTATACATTTTTTTACAGCAATTTCTATTTCTTGTAGGTAAAAATTTTTCAATCTTCTCTTCTGTTACTGGATATCAGAAGATGAATCCATATGCATTCGAAAGCTAGGAATTAAATAAAAAGAGCACACCTCACAATTTTATTTGCCCCTACCCTCTTAAATTTATTTATAACCTAACTGGTTATATACGGGAGTATAGAAGATTTCTTAACCTGCACAAGACAAAGATAGTAATTTATCTTATTTAATTGATATGGGGATTGGGTTGACCAACATACTGACTAAAGACCCCAGTACACAATCGGCCATGATGGGCCACTGCAGGTCATCGCCGTTGTGTACAGGGAGGAATGGTGTATGATGGCGAACAGTTGGCAGTGGTGACTCACCTCACCACTCTTCTTAATGTTTTTACACTAATTCCGCATTTTGAAATAGAACTGGTAGGAAATTATAACAATTATATAATTTATGGTATATCCGCATATTTAAAGTTTGAATATAATTTTCATCAGAAAGAATTTTGAAATGAAAAGCAATAATGGGACAAACTCATTAAACGATTGCAGTGTCATCGGTCGATGAGTGTGCAAAATTTAAAATTAAACTGACGTTGAAATGGTTGAAAATAGCGTTTGAATATTCCGTTACAACCATTTGGATGGAGCTAATAATTATAAGCGTGTTAAAAAGAGTAAAAAATATATAAAAGAGCCTCGCTCTGCCTACACCTACGTTTACGCATGATTACTCCTTTTGTTTATATATTAGAATATTGCTAGAGCAGAAGGGAACAAACAAAAATTATCAAAACTCATTGCTGCAAAGGGTTTCAGAAATAAAAAAACCCTTTTTTAGGCACCATCTACTTCGACGTAGCAACGAAAAACCCCAAGATAGTATTGGACGACCACGACTACTTGATTTACAGGAAAGAAATCAACAAGACCGTATGGAAATGTTGCCACTACTTCAGATCCAAGGAGAATAGATGCAAATCTACCCTGGTGACTACAGGAAGAATAGTCACTGTCAGTCGTGATATCCATAATCATCCTTCTGTACCCAAGAAGGACAAATATAAGAACATGCTTTCGCAAAGTGTCACTATTGTTAGAGAGTGAATAGAATAAACGTTATTTTCCTTCTCATTATCTAGATAAGAAAAATATGAACAAGCATTATATGTTTATGCAGGGCAACTTCAAAAGAAGTTAGTTGTAAGGAGATATCATATAGCAAACTCAAGCTGATTCAAATATCAATGGTAAGAATACCAGCGTTTATTCATGAATACCGATTCTTTCTGTCTGAGAGTCGACAAACGGCGATTTTCCCCTAATTAGGGAACAGTTTGCAATCGACATCAAAGGGGGCAGATGGATGGAAAACGAGCTGTTTCGGCGTTCCAATGACAGACCATTTAACCTAGTTAGATAACTAGCAATTCGCATTTAAATCAGCTTGATATCGTTGTTCACTATATGGTATATTTTTGCAAGTATCTGCAAGAAGAATTTCTCTCTATACCTAATTATCTATTATGAGTTTTCCGAAGGCAGTTTTCTACTTCAAGTATCCAAAATCATTATAAGTGGATAGTCTGGAGGCCAGCTGCCACTTTGACCCATTCCAACAAAGATAGCCTTTTCATGTCAGTGTGTTCAATATCGCTGGCGAAGTTGGGTCCAGCTTGGAAAGTATCTTGGAAGCCCTGGCAGCCTCCCAGACACATACTTTCATTGCTTTTGCCACAAATCATCGAATATCCTAGAATTCATAATGTTTGGAGGAAAAATTTATAGTGGCTGAGATATAGTTCGTTATATGTTTCTCAATAAAGACTTGTGTTCTTTCAGTTTGATATTTATTCTTAAGGAAAATCCTTAAAAATAGCTTTGCATCTTCCAAAACATGAAACAGCTGAAGGACATTTTACAGTAGTAGTTCAGGGTGGAAGGTGGATACTGATATCTTCAAACCCTACACACTCATATATAAAAGTGTGGGGTTCTTTTCACTACATTTTTTTCACTAACTCTGCATTTTGAAATTGGACTAGTAAGAAATTATAACAATTGATATCGAGCACCACATGCTTTTATCACAATGACATTAATTTTCTTGTTAATCATTTTATTTTCACTTTTTAGTTTGTTCAACTATAAAAGGGTTAAACTATCATTGAAGAATTTATCGTTGTGCTTTGATTTTTGGAGCCGTAATTACTTTGCTGCTGGAATTAAACTCCTTCAATCGATCTTAATTAAGGGGTCTGAAGGGTATTCTCTCCAGTAACGAGGCCTTGGATGAGTCCCGTATCGTTATATTTTGAAGATTATGTCTCTATTGATACAGGTCAAATTAATAAAAGTGTAATAAGAAAAAATATTAACGGATAATATTGATGGATAAATTTGCAATGTACCATCAATTCTAGTGTTCTTTCTGCAATAATCTCCCTGTTCTGCATGAACGAATTGTTGGAAATAAGATCTTATCCAATCTACAGATTCGTAGATGGACAGGACCCTTCTAAGGGCCGGCCAATGAACAAGAAGTCTTATATCGATGGCAGTAACATGTCATCAAGATCAATGAAGACTCCACTTTTTTTTGAAAAGTCGCTATAAAATTTTCTAACATTGATAAATTCATGTAACAAACATCTCAATATCAAATATATCGAAAAAAAAGGTATTTCAAAGCACTTGATGAATTTACAAAAGCAAATATTTCATCTTGAGAGGCCAATTATTTATTTGTGAGCAGTAAATACGTAAAGTAAATAAGAGCAAAAATTACGATTTACACTTAAACCTGAGGCAATTATCTACTTATCTTACTAAAAACCATAGGCAAATTTTATGTTCCAGTTATAAAACATCGTGTATGACTAAACAGCCTGTAAACGTTATAACTTGTGCACAATGAGATCAAAGTTGAGAACAATTAACGAAAATATATGTACATAGGTATACGTAATTCAGGTAAATATAAACATTTCATCCTCCAAGCGAATCACCAGATACGTTTTTAGGACTGGTTTATTTCGACAAGGCACTAAAAAATCCAAAAATAGTATTGGACAATCACGATTATCGTATCTACAGGAAGGAAGTGAATAAAACAATTTGGAAATGCTACCAGTATTTCGGAACCAAGAAGGATCGATGCAGATCGACGTTGGTCACCACAGGAGCAGTGATCCACGTCAGTAGAGATCATCACAATCATCCTGTCATCAACACACCCGAAAGACTGCGGAATATGATGTCGAAGCTAGTCACTATTATAAGAGAGGCTTAGATTTGTATTAGAATACTTCAATTACGAGATCTCATTTTTTAGCTTAAACTATATCATAGTCTATAAAAATATCAAACAAAGCTTGACCAGTCGACAAACCAGTTTTAAAATATACCTGACACGTGTTTCGTTAATTGCGTTACCATCTTCAGATGTGTCATTATTGTTAAGTTGTTTTGATGAGTAGTAAAACTGTGTAGTGTTTGCTGTGCAAATGGATCCAGTATGACATAGAAAAACATTGAAAACATAGATTTCTGCTGGAGATTTGTGATGATTGGATGTCACTTAAGTTATCTGTAGTAATTATACTAATAAAAATATCTACCGATAGATGCCTAAGTGGTCAATAATAATTTTGCAACATTCTCTGAGTGTCAAGACATATGGCGCTGCCTATTAGCGTTTTACAGAGTCTAATGGTCCGAACAATTTGGATTCTGCGCGCTTGAGTCCTACTAAGTCAATAACACTCTTTGTAGGAGACCATTAATCACCGTTATCAGTGAGTCCAGCGCCACTCTGTATTGTTAAGACGTTCTTAGTTGGGATACGTATTTATAGAATTTATTTACTGTGTACGACGGTCACGCTGAGTCTATAGACATTCCTAATCTATATCAGTTTAAACAAGTTTGAGGACGCAGCTATTTTGTTTAAAGATGTAAGTACTTCCATGCAAAGGCAGAGTTTGAATCGTTCAGCAGTTGCCTTGCCACCAACCGGGTAGTCGCGATTTTCAAGCCATGATTTTGTATGACTATAAAAAGGCACTAGAACAAGCGGAATGTCACGAAAGTTTAGTGGGTTGCTTTGGGGACTTTTCCTCTCCTATGGCATAACCAAATGTCCTCTACATTTTTACGTCTCCAAATCTCATAATAACATGGACTTCCTAATAGCGGCGCGGCGGCAGATGGCATCTTCAAGATCTACCAAAAAGGTTAAAATGACTCACAGCGCTACCACATATCAACGAGGGTCAATTTATTTACAGTAACGTCACTTGTCCTTCATTAACACTCTTCACATAGTACCGTTATCGGCAATATTCACGTCACAAGCTGATGAATTCGCTCTCTGTTGTCGGCCGCCGAGCTATACTGACGACACACAATGGCGTAACTGCTAGATATGATGTTTTTTGCCAGCTATTATCATCGCATTGAGTAACAGATCCTTTTACAGGCCTCATATACTTCAACTCAGGTATGAAGAACCCCAAGATTATCTTGGACGAACATGAGTTCCTGATCTACAGGAAAGGACCCAACCAAACCATATGGCTCTGCAACAACTACTTCAACAAAAAACAGAATGATAGGTGTAAAGTCAGATTAATAACGTCTGGAAGAGAAGTCCAAATATATGGAAAGCACTCACATCCACCAAAGGGACTAAATACTTCTCAACTTTTGTCACAGAGAGTTACCATTGTCAGGCATGATTCCTTTGGTTAATTTAATGAAATTTTGGATTGCTATTTCTTCGGTTTTCAATGGAGTGGTTATTTGAGAACTCAAAAAATATATAATACAGAATCTGCTGTTGCATAGTACACTAATAATAGGTCTTAAATAAATCGCAACTATATAGATATATACTTATCTATTTTTATTTGTATTGCGTATTCTATATAAAAATGTAGCGATCCTCCTTCCAATAATTTTAACAAAATAGACTACTAGCTGCACTCGCACTGTTTCATTATAGATTTGAGCGCGTTTGTTCTGGATATAATAATGAAAAAAGCCTAATAATTCGCTGGCTACCTACTTGGAAGAAGACAAGTACGAAAATGCCCAATCAGAAACCACCAAATGGTGCCTTCTAAGTCCGGGCTAGAAACGGTTTCGTGATCAGTACCTCAGAAGGATCCAGGAAACGAGTTGATATCAAATTTCATATAATTTGTTATCAACATGACATCACTGCTTTCTCGTTACCTCATTCAACATTTGTGTTTCATCTCCTTTCTTTTTCTGACATATTGATTATACATGTTAAAGGAAATTTTTCCCAACTGTACGTATATATGAAACAATAAGTTATAAATTAATGACGCTGACTTTAAAAATTTCATAATAAAGCTATTCTACATCAACTCACTTTTTCTAGTACATCTTCCGATGACAGTTCAAAACATTTTCATTCGAAGTGTTTCTCTGGCAATGATTGTGAAAAAATTCTAACCACGCTTTATTGAATTTTCTCCAACGTTTTGTTGAACGACTTCATTAAAAAGAAAAAACAACAAATCAGTAAGACAAAAAAAATGGATTTAAAAAATAGCAAGAGTAGAGATTATGCTGTTTATGAATCTATGGTTTACGGACACCACTGACAAGCACACTGTCAAAGTGGATCAATTACTGTCTATATCTAAAATAACTTACTTTGTATTCAGAAGTAATTATGTATCTGTTGACTCGATTTATTTTAGGCCAAACATCTGGTCAGCTGGTAGCAGAGGAGATTGATTTAGGAGTAGATACAAAAAAGGATATTCTAGAAACGTTTATGCCACTCTTATCCACAAAATCTGGAATTAAATTAAAATCACCACCAACTGATGGCGGATATCACAGGATTCTCTCAAACCAACAGAAAATGATGAAAAATCAATCCATCATTTTAAACACCTTGAACACATTTTTTAGAGAAGCATTGCTCAAACATCAGATAGAGGTAAATGTACCACAGTCAGGAGCAACTGCATCATCTTCTGAATCCAGATTGTTCGTTCCAAAAACACCTTCGTTTGAGTTCAAACCAATCAACACTAGGGAGGAGTTAGATCAGTTTGAGAACAAACTGAAGGACAAAGAATATCTTAATACATTTGCCATCAACATGTCTGCGATCTGTTGGAAGTCTGGAAGAAATATTGGCTTGGATGTTTGCTATTTTTTAGTAGATTTGATGTTCAGCAGGAGGTTCATGACTATTTGCTCTTGGACAGGTTAGAACATGACTCAGATGAATCTTATAATCTCTTTATAAGTCATCCCATTCAAACAAAAATATTTATGTTTCAATATTCTGAAAACGTGATATATTAAGGGGATTTGATTCACACTTTGGAACTGCTGATAGTTGTAATTGAGTTCTTCGCGATAATCATACTCCCCCGCCTATTGACGTGGGAAGCAAAAGCTTATTGTAAGATGTATTTTATTTGTTGTTCAGTGTGTTTTGTGTTTCGGGATGGCGACCTGAAAATCAGGATTTTTTTAAGAGTGCAATACACATTCACACAGTATTTTTCTGTCACAAATACTTATTGTATTAACTTTGCTAGTAAATGTTTCTCACACCAGTGGACGGAAAAGTATAGTAATTGCAAAAAAACTAACTTTTTTTATTTTCTTGAAGTTGCATTTTACGAAAATTTTTTTGGGGTGGTCAAAATTTGGGGGTGACAAGCACATATTGTCCTCAAATTTGCATTCGAGGCACAAGGATGATAAGGTCATTTTCAATTGTTATGAACTTTTAATGACTATATATCCGACATCAGGTTGGCTGTGAGATATCGACTGTTCCTAACACTGTCCTTAACATTTGAGTTTGATGAGTGATTATGGAAGAATGGCTTGCAACTGTGATACTATGTTCAAGGTGGTTCAAGATCAGGCGAAGAAAAAATCCCGTTCAAGGTATACAAAAATACCATCAACATCTTCTTCAACCTGGTCTACCAAATAGACAACGATTTCACGGTACAGTATTGCGAATCTTTCTTTAAAGCTGTCCTCAAAAACTCTGTGAAGAGAAGCGTGAAGGGTATTTCCAGAACATCGAAAATCAAACGTAGGCCAAAAAATCTCTTGTATAAGAAACGGAAGGAGATGTTGAGAGAGCAGATCTGTCAGAGAAAAGAACAAAGTGTGGAGGGAAGACAGGTGGTGGATTTAACTGGAGACAGTGAAAATGTCTATAAGGCTGAATATTAACATGCTATTGTTCACGTTTTGGAAGTAAAGTGAAATATTGTAAAAATAAACAATGTCAATGTTTGTTTATCAGCTTCGTCACGCACATTCGACTACACTGGCGCTCCAAATCGACCTACCTACTTGGTTTGAGATGTTGATAAATCTTTCTTAGACTATTTTTATTCACTACATCCCGTTGTAGGTCTGATCTACTTTGACGTTGGTATGAAGAACCCCAAAATCGTCCTTGACGATCATGAATTCCTCATCTACCGGAAGGACGTGAAACAGACCACCTGGATGTGCAATCACTACTTCAATAAGCGCGAAGTCAGATGCAAAGTCAAGCTCATCACAAGTGGTAGAGTGGTGCAGGTGTTTGGAACTCACACACACAACCCCAAATCTAAGCCCGAGAAGTATAGGAATATGCTTTCGCAGAGTGTCACCATTGTTAGACATTGAATGTTTCCTAAGGTCAAACGATTGCTGTTAATTGTATACAGCAGATGTTTCCTCCTTGTTAGGAGTCATCAGTGTAGTATGAGTTTTTTTATACAAGCCATGAATACACGTGTCTGCGTCAACAGCCATAAATAATAATGGGAGGTAGTTAAACGTTACCTTTTTGCTAGACCTGGAATTTCAGATAGAGAAATATTAACAGCCTTACGTTGTACCACCAGCAACAGGCACTTCGTGCATTACGGGTTGCATAAGAGCACTTTTACTGTTCTGTTGATGAATATTTTAGTAAAAAACTTGTGAAGGTGCTCCTCATTTTATTTAGTTTTTCACTGCATTTTTTGCCTCTTATTTTTGTTTGTTTAACCATGATTCATATCAAGGGCATTTCTTTGTTGCAAATGTCGATTTAGATTGTCTGATATTTAATCTCACTGTCGATTTCCTACACTGTATCCATAACTTTCTTTAGTGACGTATTGTCTATCATTGTATAATGATCAAAAGAATAAACATTATCATATACAGCAGCTGTTCTTTTTGGGTATTCATCATTACGATGTGTTTATGGGAATTGGAAAAAACTATAACCAATTATTATGAGACGTATAAAGCAATACTATTTCTTTTAATAAAACTATACAATAATTGCCTCATCTTTATCTTTACTTGTCCTAATCATTGAATGGAACCACATTCTACTTATAAAAGAACTTTCGGCGCATTGACAGTACAAAATTTCAAAAAGTTAAATTTTTCAACTGCATAATTGTAATTTTTTTGATCAGCTGTCTTTGAAATAACAGTTTTTGTTTTCAAAAAAGATAAATATCAACAGTGTCGTAGCTACGAACTATGGCGTCGTATGGTCAAAACGACAAATTCTGTAAGTTGCGCCAATTTGGACATTATTCACCCACACTATTCCTCGAAATATACTCAGTAGAGTGAGTCATCGTCTCCTGAGATGATGTTTAACCAAAGATCGAGTTGTACAGGTTCGAAAATAGAGAAGAATAGCGCAAGGAGCTGTACCATTCTACCTTTCTATCTGAGCAGTTCGTCTTGACCGAACGGTGAGGCGACTGCCTAGAATGCAGTAGGTTTTGGGTTCGATCCCCACTGTTGACAAATTTTTTTTCTTATTTTTATAATTATTATTATGTTAAGAAGAACTTGTGCAAGTTATCCATACCACCCACCATTAACGAGATTAGATTATTAGATTATATTGTCCCTCGTTAATGTTCGATTTCCATGAATACCCATTTTCGAAGTGTGAAGAACATTTCAAATGAAGTTTGGTGCAAGTGACTTCTTGTCAACCGCTATTTTGTAGGTCTTATCTACTTCGACATGGGCATAAAAAATCCGAAAATAATGCTGGATGATCACGACTACAGACTGTACAGGAAGCTGCCAAACAGGACAGTATGGCTGTGTAGCCAATATTATGTCAACGAAAAAGAATGTAGATGCAAAAATAGAATTGAGACCAGTGGAAGAGTGGCGTTTGTCAAAGGAGTACACAACCACCAGCCCAAGCCCAGAAAGGATAAATATAAGAACATGCTGTCGCAGATGGTTACTATCGTACGTCAACCATGAATGACAAATTTGTAAAATGAATGTGATGATAAATGTATGATGTGCAGAAAAATAATTTTATTTCCCCAATTTTGTAATTATTTTGAGACTTCTAACGAATGGACTTAAGTACATCAACTCGCTGTATAGGAAGGTCGGGCTTCAACTCTCAATTAACCCCCTTCGTCTATGCTTGTATTTTTGAGTTGCCTAGTGTCATTTCAGGTATGATCTACTTCGACGTGGGCCTGAAAAATCCAAAGATCATTCTAAATGGATTCGACTACCTGTTCTACCGTCGCACACCAGGAAGAACGATGTGGCTTTGCAGTCACTATTACAAAAAAAACTACTGTAAAGTCAAAGTGACGACTTGCGGCAAGGAAGCACTCGTATCTGGAGTACACAATCATCAGCCGAACTACAGAAACAGGAGTCTCAATTTGCGCGGTCAGAATGTTACTATTAAGATGCTGGATAAATAAATACAAGAGGATTATTACAAAAATCAACTGCGTCGACCGCTAGACATCTAGAAATTAGTGGAGGTGTTTTCCTCCACAAGCATTGCGATCTAGAACAGCATATGATCGATGATCTGGTTGGAAATGCACGCCGTATATTACAAAACACTTGTTCATGACTGCGAAAGGCCCCAAATGCTGTTCCACTGTCGAATAGAATTATGATCAATAAGCGTTTGGGGAATGAAGTTTGCAGATTTTAAAAATATAATGGAGAGAGATTCCTTTGGTCAAACATTGCGCTTCCTATGAATCTTTATTAATCATTGATTTCATCGTCCATTGTACGCATACGCTTAGTTTTCCATTAGCAAATTCAGCATAAATTCTGACAAATTTCTGACAATAACTGGATTGAAAAGTTAAAAATATACCGGAGTTTTCATTTTCCCGGAAAAAACAAATGCGTCAACTGTTTCATTTATATTCCGGTTGACATAATAGCTTATTTTTTTCAAACCTGACATTAGATCAATCAAACTCTTAGTACTGAGTTTGGAGTGTTGTGCAATATTACATTGTTCACTTGTCAATTCAAGCTATAATTCTCATCCAAAATCATTCATTTGGTTACGTTATAAAGCTGTAAGATATAACCAAACTAGCAGTGAAATTTTTTCGAAATATCTCAAATACAGGCCAATGAATTATGATTAAAAATGTAAATATATTGAACTTTATCAGTAAAATTGTTAAGCTTTGTATATAACTTTTTCACATTTTTATATACGGTGTTAGACAGGATTTAGGATTTAACTGCTGTACTAATGCTTTGCAAATATTTCATGACAATTATATGAATATCATGCTGTCAAGTGATTATTAAATATTTTATGATATTATGGCTTCCTTGCTGACCTTGAAGTTTAGTTGCAATGATGTTACATATCTTCAAGATGCTTTAATTATATAATAATCTTAATTGAATCATATCACTACTTGAATTTGAAACAGAACGATACTGAAGCATTCAGATATAATAAAGTAGAAAAAAATGAGTAACTGAGTTACCTTTGGTAAGGGATCTTTGACCCATCGTGATGGATCTTAATATTTTCACGAATTAGAGATCCCTTTCCAATGACCTTGACAGTAATGTTTTCATTCATCCACACATTCCAGCTGGCATCATTTTTTGTTGTAATACAAAAAGGCTTTCTCTAAAAAGCACAAAAACAGTTTTCCATCCATTAGGTCGGCGAACCCCTTGACAATCACATGCAAAGTGACCAAAAGTTCCACTGAATTACATCTATCGGAACGTTGTAAGATATTTATATAGAGGATAGTGTCTAAAAAAAAATCTGGAACGTGATTTAATATTGTGATGAACCCCTTTATTTCCTGATCTTTTAAAATTCACTCACTTTCACTAAGTTCCCTCCCCGCCTCTCAACTGTGTGTACGATTACTGTTAATTAATTTGACGAATTAAAGCAACCGTTTCGTAGCACTTATTCAATTCAATTTTAGATACAATATACTTTGAAATGGGCCACAAAAATCCAAAAATCGTCCTACAAAACAACGACTACCTCATCTACCGGAAGTTGCCGGACAAAACTGTCTGGTCTTGCACCCAATACCACAAGAAGGACAGATGCAAAGCTAAAGTGGTGACCTGTGCCAGACAAGCAACCTTGGTTGGAAGGCACAATCATCCCCCCACCTGCAGAAGGAGAGGAGGAAACTATGTGTTATCACAAACGGTCACTGTCAAGAGAGCTAATAGCTATAATAATTTCGATAACCCTTGAATGAAATAAAACCCTTCTGCCTTAGTCATTGAATACCGTTTGGATTTATTATATTTTTAATGAGTCTTATAGCCCTCCACATGACACAAAAAGCTGGGACTGTGGGACTCTCCGTCAATGAGGCATATCAAGTAATTCTCCTTTTAGTTTCCATGCATAAGCCAGGAAATAAATTTGATCTCAAGCATTTTTTTGCTCTACTTTCTTCCATTTGATGGATGTTTCAAAGCTCTCTTCCATGAATGTTTATGTTATCCAGTGACTAAGGTTATAAACATGAAATGATTCTAACATAATTTAAGTATATACAAAGTACTGTCTTGTACTGACGATGACATATTGAATATGTATTGTTGTTCGTACTATTATATTTTAACAATTTTATTTCCTTAGAAGTTATATTTTTCTAATAGTTAGATGGAAGATGGACAGGTTATATGGTGAGCAATGTATAAGGGAATATTTATAATTATTTATATCCTCTACCAGCAATTTCTGGACTATAGTGATTTTTCCTTCAGTTTATGTTTAATTACCTGGTTATAAATACAAACTTATAAAACGCAGTCTCATTTTTTAATAACAAAGGACATAATAAGAGTAATATAACCCAAGAATACTTTTTTATACCTTTTCCAAAAGCTTTTATTCAGTAGTTCATGCGATGTTAATTAGTGATTTCTCCGAGCTTCCTACATTTTAACAAAAAATACAATTTTTGTAATGGAGCAATAACAGTTTTCATGTATATTAATTTTATTCAAACCTTTTAAACACCTTCCATAGGCACATATAGATAACTCGTAAGAAACTTTGGTTTCTACCTCTCGGAGAACAAATTGAAGCACTTTTCTTCTATATTTCATTTTTCTCCTTAATCAGTGCATTACATCTAATACAACAATATTACAATAGTTTGATTTCGGACTTTCATTGTCTATACAAGTTTTGAGTATCACAACGTTTCGATTGATATGCTATCTTCAATCGTCTTCAGATGACGATTGAAGATAGCATATCAATCGAAACGTGATACGTAACCTTCACTTAACCTTCTTCTTATTGACATTCTTAACATTGCAGTCTTTATCAAAGTACAAAATTGAGGTTTGAAATTATGTCAATTATTTTTTGTGCTCCCAGGCTGGAATACAGATGATGTATTTGCATTTTCCATGAGACCAGCAGCGTTGTGTTCTCCTGGAAACAGTTAAAAAATGTCTTTATCATTATAATGAAAATACATTTTCACATGTTTTACACCACACTTATGATACAGAGTATGTACTTAATAAAATTATCACTTCCAAATTTGGACTTGCTATATCAGTCTATCTAAGTCTGTTGCTTATCATTATTTTAGGTACGAGTAGAATCTACTTCCACAAGCCGAAATCTCGCAACACCGTCTACATAATCCTCTTCGGAAACTCCTACAGTATCAACTCCAAAATGGTGACGAAAACGGTTTGGATCTGCACTCAATATCGCAAGTTGGGATGCAAGGCTAGAGTGACGACAATGAAGAATATGGCGATCATCAGTAACGATCACAATCATTCGCCGAATTGTACCGATGAATTTTTGGCGGCACTGCCTTATCAGACAGTCAAAATATTTCAGAAGCGGGATAAAAGTTTGGTGCCGTTGAAGTTGAAAACAGAAACCTTATAATTGTCATTGCATGTGTTCAATATTTAAACTGTTTTGGAAAATAAACGCATGGCGATGTTGTATGTTTTAAAAATCTCACCATCTTTTCGTTTCTCGTTTTCTTTTAACATTTTCAATTTATTTTTTTGTAAATTAAGTGTATGCTCACCACTATGCATCAGACCTGATATGGAAATGTATGTTTCGTCCTTAGCCTAGACACGTCAGTTCAGCCTGGCGGTCTAACTGTACGAGGGTCATGCTGAAAGTCTTTAGATATTCCCAATCTATACAAGTTTAAACAAGTTTGAGCACGCAGCTATTTTGTATAAAGTTGTAAGTGCTTACACGCAAAGGCAGCGTTTGAATCGTTCAATAGTTGCCTTTCCACGGTCTCGAATGCATATAAGTGTTGGTAAAACAAGCGGAATGTTACGAAAGTTTAGTGAGTTGCTTTGAGGACTTTGCCCCTTCTAGGGGTACAGCTTTTAATTGGTTTGCTGTTTTAAAAGGGGCCGGGTCTCACTCGATGATGAGCCTCACACAGGTCGACCGCCCACTGTTATTACACCGGAAACTGTATAAGCTGTGCAAAATATGGTAAAAAAGTTCGACATATTTATAACTTATACCGAGATTGAGACTTCTGTCCGAGCAATAATTGATGATCGCCTTCGCCGAAGGAAGCGGTATTCCAGATGGGTGCCACATTTGTTGACCAGTGATCAAAAAGCAACAATTGGGTTAAGTTTATGCTTGAAAAATTTGATAATGGGCACAGTAAAAACACTCTCAACCGTCACCGGAGACGAAACGGGTATATCATTATGATCCCGAAACTGAATAGCAGTCCTTAGTTTGGTGCTTTGAAAGTGTGCAGCCTCCAACGAAAATTCGTCGTTCCAAGAGTGTCGGAAAGACATCTTTTTTTCTAAAGGTGAATACATCACAAAGGTAGCCTTGTAAAATCAAAAGACAGTTATTTCTGAATTAAATGGAGCAAACCGAAGCCGTTGAAAAGAACTGCTGGCGATATTTTTCTAAAAATGGTTTCACATGCACGTAAAGAACATGATCGTAATAACAGTTTGCATTTCAGGAAAGGTCTACTTTGCCCCGACTGGAAGAAAAAACTCCAAGATGATCCTAAATGGTTTCGAGTACTTGTATGAATCGCATCCTGATAGAATTGGAAATCAATCTTATTGGAGATGTCCCAAGTATTTCAAGACGAAATGCAGAGCCAGAGCAAAAACTCATGGGAAGACAATTATGCTGTACAAAAAACATAATCATACTTCCATAGACTTTGAGACTAATGGAATGAACTATGGATTTTTTACTATTATTGTAAATGAGTAGCCTAGTCATAGTGATACGATATTTTCGTTGGCATACTCAATGGAACATTTAATAATAATAATAATAATAATAATAATAATAATAATGTCTTTATTGTTCATAGTACAAACGGCGAAGCTTAGCCTCAATGGCTACCCTACTCAACCGGTCTACCTACTTAACTTAAAACTTCTAACTTCTATTTAATATAGATGTAGAAATTTAAAATAAGCAGCAATAGAATTTTATATGCTGATAAAATTCCGTAATTATTTTCACAAAAAAAGGGTATGAAATATGATGATATTTTGAAAGTAAAAATCAATGACAGGTTATAGGATGTCAGAGAAATGCTAAAAAAATTATCTGATTGAATATTCGGCGGGTTTCGGTTTATTTTATAGTTGAACATCTTCAGACTGCCAAAGAAGCGTAGCAGACAGTGCGTTTGGCCAGAGCCACATCACTTACAAAACGTATGTACGTCAAACTGTTAACATTTTTTTTTTTCATTATTATCATTTATGCTTTAAGTCATAATATAATATAATAATTTGAATCACATTTTTCCTTTTGACATTATTTTTATTTTAGAGCTTAGTTAACAGCTTTTTAATGGGAGCTTTCCATTCAGCAGTTGCTACATATAACAAAATTTTTGCTGAATATGAGGACTATAAATAATTACGAAAGTGCTATCTAGTGTCTGGAAGAATGGCGTCAAGTAGGTTGGACATTTTGTATGGAATCCACCTATTATTATACTATTTTACGGTGCAGTTAGGTCTTTCCCTAAAGGTGTCAGTTTTCTTTCGTTTCCAAGATTGAAGCAGAAATAAATAAGCCTAATAACCAATGTATTTTCACTAGTGAAGCATCCAGAACCATACTTTTGAAACATACTATTATCTATGACCGTTTCTTGTCTCTTTCATTGTTGCTTTTATATGTGTTGTTATTCATGGTAACTATCGGACTGATGTGGTCAATGAAATTTGCTTTGAGTGAAAATTATACAAAAGCTGCTAAAAAAACTTGATCAATTACGTCTTGTGAGATTTGCACAGTTCATTCGTAATCATAGAAACGCACTACAAAGTAAGGACATTTATATCGTAGCTTATGGATGTAATGACTGAATTAATATATTCCATTTTCAGGTCGAATCTTCTTTTGTCTGGGTAGGACGAATCCCAAAATTATAGTAAACGATTTTGTGTACAAAATCAACAACAAGATGTCCGACAGGACTTACTGGAAATGTACAGCTTATAACAAAACTAAATGCAAGGCTCGAGTAACCACACAGGGCAACACAGCAAGGTGAATCTCAAAAAGCTAATATGAAAAATAATTTTCGTTCATTACTTCCTGTTCAGTCTAAGTACTTATCCGGATTTTGTCGTCATCGTCATCGACCTGAACTGTGACCAACTTAAGAATGATTTGGATATTGTATCGATGTCGTTTGAATGTATGGTCAAACATTTGCTTACTTTGCATGTTTTTCCTGCAAAATGATCATGCGACGAAGTGAAGAACTGTGATGGGACACAAAAAATAAGTTGGAATAGAGCAGCAATGGATTTACTATTAATCTAAAGCTATTTTACTTCCGACTGATGCAATCGTCCGCTATCTGTCCAACCACGGCCATGATTGACGCATTTCGTCATTGTGGGTAACCGCATAGATATAGATCGGTTCTTACACAGAAATCTCGATACAAAAGCACACTTATGGTGGGCCTCTTTGTTCTGTGTAGCTTGGCTTGCTTTCAATGCTTCAAAATCTGCTTTATTTGAGGGAGGTGAAAATTTTAATTCAATTTCTATAAAAATCAAATCAATTTGGGAAATATCGTTTTTATTATTGTAAGATCTGGTGGTGGTGTTTGATTGTAGTATTCAATTCATTTTTGCAGATTAAACACCGAAGTTCACAATCATCAACCGCCTATAATCAGCTACGATGGGTTGCAATCTCAAGTTGTCTCTATAATACGATCATCGACAAGATCGATCACACGTAGAGAAGAGGAACTTTGAGACGCTGCACCTTCGAACTCGTACTATAATATTTAATTACTATTTAAACACCATAATATATGCTAATAGTCAAAAAACACATGAAAATTGTATTATATATTCTGTATATAAAAAGTCGTTTTAGAGATAAAATTGTGTGAATTTTTGTGTGTATATAATAAATATTACACGTAGAATAGGATATATTAGTTCTTACCCCGTATGAATAGATGCAAAAACTTGACTAACTAGTAAAGAAACAACCTCAGGATGCATTTCAGACATCTTACAATGTCATAACCGAATATTTGTCTGGCATTTCTAGTCTTAATGTACATATAATAATTCCAGTGTTATTAATAGGGAAGTGCGTCAACTTTTATGTCACCTTATCTTATTCGTATATAACAGGTATTAATAAACCTATAGATGTCATTATAGATTGGTGATTTGTTAATCATGTCTTTATATAACATCCTTATTGGTCCTTGAGGCCATGCCTTGTGACCTAATCATCGAAACTTTGTATATCTGTAACGAAAATTCATCCAACTAGATGTTTAAGTAACCGTACTAGTATTTCGATTTAACACCAATAAATTTTAGGAGACTTTATTTGGATCGGAGCGGGTACCAAGAACCCAAAGATCATCCTAGACCGAAACGAATTCACAATCAATACCAAGCAAGGCAACCGAACCCGGTGGAGATGCACCCATTATTTCAAGAGCAAGTGCAAGGCTACTTTGGTCACATATGGAAGGATGGTGAAGGTCAACCAGTTCCATAACCATCTTCCCACTGACCCCACTGGAGAGAATTTGTTGAAGCAATACGTGAAGATTATCAGGAATCCTAATATTGTAATCTAAATCTAGTGTGTTGGCTTCAAAAGGAAATATCCTTTTCCGGATGCATAACTCTTTATGACTTCAAAATTTCACGTTGACATTGAAATAACCTTGAATGTTAATCGAAGTATTCTCAGAATTCAATGTTTTTGAACCCTAAATTCTATTTGGTTACTTTTTTAAGTCAACTTTCGACTATTATATAATAAGTTGCACAACATTTTGTTTCCAATTCACTGCTTCAGTAGTTGAATAAGTTACCACTTTTGCTTATCTTAGAAGTATCATGTTTATGTTATTTTATAACAGTACACGCGAATGATATGCAATATAAACATAATCAAGCATAGTTTAAAGAATTTGAGTTGTTTTGTAACAATATTATCATTAATATAACAGAATAGTTTCGTGTGAATTATGAATAAAGTTTTTTTCAACCATATAATGGTTATTTGGTCTGTTTCCTGGAATTTTTCAAACACATAATATCTGGAACTCTCTATGATCATAATCAAAGTATAAAAAAGTCTAATAAAATGTTAATTGTAGTGAATGTTTTTTTTCTGATACGCAAAATGTACATCAATTAACTCAAATAAACATCAGAAGGTAAGAAAGATTCTTTTACCGGCGTAAATTGAACTCATATCTCAAGAGCTTTTATTCTGATGCCTCAATCCATTCAGCCACATCACCCTGTGAGCAAATACATCGAAACGCCAATGTAAGGTGACAAACCCAGTCACTCTAACTGTCTTTTAATAAGTAGGGTCCTCATCTTAAATACCTCTAGTGATAGTTTGGATGAGTATTTCTTACAGGTATACATTCGAGATTAAAAAAGAACGGTACCGGTGAGTATCGAACCCACATCTCCAGGTTTCCGTCTTAACTCTGCACAGGTTTCCGAAATTTCGTTTCCAGCGTTCATTTTTTAAGATAATGGAACGAGTTTTTTGCAAATGCTAGAGAAAAGTTGGTTCTAGCTTGTGCGGAGCCGTTTCTTGAATATTTGGTAGAAAATTTTAGATATTGTTACATGAATATTGAAATTTACATTACATAATGTATATCAAGGTAGTGATGTATGTGTGATTTTAGTTGGAACAGTATACTTCTTCGACGCAAGGACTCGTCAGCAACTGATTCTCAATGGTTTCGTGTATAAATTTCACGTGAAAAGAGGTGACAGAAGCTACTGGAAATGCAGCTCTTATAAAACCAAATGCAGAGCCAGATTAGTAGATGAAGGACATAGGATCATCCTCAACCAAGTGGAGCACAACCATGAACGCACGGCTTCCAATTACGCACATTTCAAGTCACGCGACGTGCATCTTTATATGTCATATCGAGGACCAATGTAAACCTGTATACGTCATGAGATATACTGCGCATCAATTGGAATTATGTCAATAAAAGTTTTTACTCACTTTACTTTATACTAAGTTGCCTCTTCTAAATCGTAAGTACTACTTTCTCATGGTGCGCGCATAAGCACCAGCGTTGAGCGAGGTACGAGGGCCACGCTGAAACTCTTTAGATATTCCTAATCTATACAAGTTTAAACAAGTTTGTGCACGCAGCTATTTTTTCTACAGTTGTAAGTGCTTACACGCAAAGGTGACGTTTGAATCGTTCAGTAGTTGCCCTGCACGGTCTCGAATGCATCTTAGTGTTGGTCGAATTTTAACGTGAAAACGGAACCGGGTAGTCGCGATTTTCCAGCCATGATTTTCTATGACTATCAAAAGGGAATAAAACAAGCCGAATGTCAAGAAAGTTTAATGAGTTACTTTGGGGACTCTGCCCCTTCTAGGGCTACAGGTTTTAATTGATTTGCTGAGTTTAAAAGGGGCCGGATCTCACTCGATAATCAACCTCACACATGTCGACCACCCACTGCTGTTACTCCGGAAACTGTAGTTTTTCTGTATCTAAATACTTTCAGGGTGACCTCGTATGTAGCTTGTGGTTAATTTCACTCAATAAAACTCCCATTATCAAGATCGAATCGTGTAAACGTTACCAGGTTTCGAAAACAAATTTATATCGTATCTTCTTTGTTGTTTTCTGACCATCCCTATTTTCAGGCATTGTCTTCATAACTCCAGGCACCAAGAACCCAAAATTGATTGTAGAATGCAACGACTATTCCGTTTACTTGAAGCAGAACGACAAAACCAGATGGCGCTGCAACGCTTACTTCAAAACAAAATGCAAAGCAACCCTTCTGACGTATGGCAAGGTAGTGAGGATGAATCACCAGCACAATCACCCTCCCATGCTGGCGAAAGGGGGCTTCGACAAAAGCCATCCCCAAAGAGTGCAGATAATCAGAAGTTCAAGACTGTAGTTTTTTTGTCACATCTCACCTCACCTTTGTAGGCGCGTCTTGCAAGTGGAAATGTTTATTCGCGGAAACTTCTTAAAATATATCCACTTGACTCCATCTACAACTGCTAAATTTATTCCATACTCCTTTGCTACTCTAGCGCTGTTCTGGAGGGATTCAGAACTATTATTTACTGCTTACAGCTTGACACTGTCACGCAAATTACAGAGGCAATAAATACCAGATTTTATATTTTTCCAAATCTCTAGATTTCAGCATGCTGAAAATATCACTTTTTACGCTAGAATCTGTAAATGCCTGAATTCATCTTATGTGCGAGGGTCACGCTGAAAGTCTTCAGATGTTCCTAATCTATACAAGTTTAAACAAGTTTGAGCACGCAGCTATTTTGTCTAAAATTGTAAGTGCTTACACGCAAAGGCAGCGTTTGAATCGTTCAGTAGTTGCCTTGCCTTGATTTCTGTAGTAGTACTCATTCAATGGTATGAGGTTTTAATTAATGAACACCAGAAAATCTAAGATAAACCAGAGAGGAAACCACGTGTTAGTTTTCAGGAATAACATTGGAATATTTTTGTTTATATTTTTTATTATAAGTCCTTACTTACTCAAATTTCAGATCGCATCTATGTGTTGCCAGGAAGAAAATACCCCAGAATTCTTGTGGATCAATACGAGTACAACGTGAACATAAAAGATGAGAAGAGGACAAGATGGAGATGTACAAATGTGAACAAAACAAAATGTAATGCCGTTTGCTATACATATGGCAACACTGTAATTCTCAGGCGAGGCCACAATCATCCTCCAAAAGAACCTAGTGATTTGACCTTACTCACTTCTAGAAGTGTAAAGATTATTAGATAGACATTTTTATCCTTACTGCTCATTATTCTAAATTTTAATAAAGTATATTCCTAACTAAGATGCTTTTTTAAATTCAATCTTCATTTAGTCTTTGAAGACGAACTAGAACTAACAGAGGAGCTTTCAGCTAGCCGAGCAAACAAGATAAATTACATTTATATTTTTGCTGCCTGTCTGCCTGTCTGTCCTTCTATCTATCTTCCTGTCTGTTTGTATGTCTTACTGCCTGTTTGCATTTATCGGGTCTGTACCTTCCAAAGTGAAAAGTTGCAAGATAATGTGTGTTTTGTAAGTACTTTACATTTCAATCTTTATGCTACAATAAATTTCAGATCGAATCTACGTACTACCTGGAAGAAAATATCCAAGACTTGTGGTTGAAATGCATGAATACATTGTTCAGAAGAAGGATGAGACGAAAACGAGATGGAGATGCACAAATCAAAAGAAGACTAAATGTACAGCAGTTTGTCATACATCTGGCAACTTCGTAACTCTGAGGAGCCAGCATAATCACCCTCCTAATGTTATGAAACATTTGGAATCATTAAAATGTAAAACTGTTAATATCGTTAGGCAATAGTTTAGATAGGTATTGTATATTGCGTCAATAATAATACATATTTCATATAAAAGGTATTTCCTGAGTAATTTAAAATAATCAAGGATGTGATCGATGATGCAACTTGATTATTGTTTCTGCTGATAGCTGGACGGGTCCTTGTATTAAAGAAAAAAAATTATACGTACATTCGGAAAACGTTTCCTATAGGGTTTTGGATCCTAAAAGTATAATTTTCTGGAGATGCATAACAAAGCTTCCATGTGTCGGTTGATTCCTTTCCTGTAGCAGAGGTCAGCTGCGTGGACCTCTTCGGACAATTATAATGTTCTGAAGCTGGAGATCAAAGAGGTCTGACCTCTGCCTTAGGATATGAACCAGCAGACACTTGGGAGCTTTGTTCTCCATCTCCAGAAAATTGTACTTTTCGAAAGATGACCTCTCAGCTGACCTCTGCCTTAGGAAGCGAAAACTGTAAGCATTGTGACTACTAGAGAAAAACTTCTTCTAAAGGCCCTTCTCTTGGATTTTAGATTGAAAATCCTATATCGCTAATTCCTGAGCTTATAATAAGTAACAGGCAAAAACAACTAATGAACAACACTAAACTAAATGTAGACTTGGAGATATTTCAATACCTATCTACATCATCAAGCTGTTCTCTACGTCGCGATCCATTCAGAAAATTCAATTTTATCAACATTTCTCTGTATTAAAGAGATGTTGAAGTCTTGATTTTTTCGCATATCACTGCTAAAGTCAATACTTCCCAGCTCCAGCACATACATAATAATTATACAACTGTCTGTGTGAAATGACAAAAATACAGAAAGAACCCCAGAAATTTTCACGACGAATTCCAACCATATCATAAGAGAATGATTAGAATAGAATAGAAGCTAGAACGGCATAAGGAAATTACAGGTTTAATTGTCTGAAGTACTCTAGAGACACTGGTCTCTGAATTAGACCATGCCACGCCATCTACTAGACGTTTTTCGCAACAGAAAGTAAACTATATTCAATGATGAAGGCGTGATCGATAGGTGAACATCTCACACCCACCGCTCTATTGGCCCGGATTGGTCGAGCTGACATACAACGCCATCGTTGATGGCCAATCAGAGTAAGAGAACCTTCGGTGGCCGGTAAGGAATTCTTTTAGGCACAGGACCGCAATTAGTAACTCATATACTTCAGAGGCGTTT
Organism: Bruchidius siliquastri; assembly: GCA_949316355.1. Classification (NCBI taxonomy): domain Eukaryota; kingdom Metazoa; phylum Arthropoda; class Insecta; order Coleoptera; family Chrysomelidae; genus Bruchidius; species Bruchidius siliquastri. The sequence goes on along the minus strand of OX438537.1, from coordinate 24,117,671 downwards.
GGCTATTGTACGTTTTGTTCATTGGTTAACTTTGTTTCATTTGAAAATTTCTGACCCAGATACAGCTGACGAAATTGTCGATATTAGCCTTACCCCGCCAAAAAAAAAGAGATAAAAAGCTGCATTTTAGCGCAAATGAAAAGCGAATTATTTTAAGTATTTATAAAAAGCAAATGCAAGAATATGATGATTTGGCTATTGAAGAGGTTGTATGCAGGGTGGCTGAGATTTCGGGAGTCAGTCGGTCAAGTGTTTACCAAATCTTGGAGGGTTTGTTCTCCATCTCCAGAACATCATAATTCTCGGAAGATGGCCAGCTGATCTCTGTCTTAGGAAGCGAACATAAATTCAAAAATCCAATTGTGTCTCGTCTGACAACTGCAATAAAATAAGAGATTATTATTACTGATGTTCCGATATTAGGTAAGATGTTTTCTTATTGGTCCTACTACGAGATCAATTTTTGTAGCATTATCCATGATTTTAATCATATGATTTGTGAACTGGTGAATGAACAGAGAAATGGTTTGCAGCATAATAAAAAGGATGATATTTTTAATGATTACATTTGTTAAAATGATGGATGCAATGTTTGTCATCGTGTGGATATTTCAGATCGAATCTATGTACTTCGTGGAAGAAAATATCCAAGAATTCTAGTCAACCAACATGAATACAATGTTCATATAAAAGAAGAGAATCGAACAAGATGGAGATGCACGAACCAGAAGAAGACAAAATGTAAAGCTGTTTGTTATACATCTGGCAACACCGCAGTTCTTAGGAGAGAACATAATCACCCGCCTAGATTCATCGAAAATTTGAATTTGAGCAATTCAAGATTTGTTAAGATTATTAGAGAGTAGTGGCAGAATATATGTATGATATTATATAGTCATCAGTCATTCATATTTCCTTATCAAAGATGTGATGCTCAAACTCCATATATTTTATACTGACACTGATAGATTTATTAAATGGGAAGGAAACTGTACAATAGTAAATGAAAAATGATGTCAATATAAATATAGGTAATTCTAACAGTGAATATAGAGATGGCAGCACTGTAAACATTATCCAAAACTAGTTTGTGCTGTTCTTTGTTTATGCATGTTCTGATATTTCAATATGCGTATTTATGATTATCCATATTATTGATAGTCATTATACGAGGGTCACGCTGAAAGTCTTCAGATATTCCTAATCTATACAAGTTTGAGCAGGCAGCTATTTTGTCTGGAGAGGCAATCGCTGTATTTGAGGAGGAAATTAGAAAACTTTCAAAAGAACGTTGATCCCAAGAATAAGACAAGTGGTTTTACCGAATGCGTAAATGTATTGAGGGGGGGTAATGAAATATCAGCCACCCTTCTAGAGGAGTTCTAGAATGTGGGGGTTCTTTGTGAGGTCAGGTGCATCCCCTAGACGTAGTGCTTTTTCTAGATATTGTCTAGAAGCGTCAGAAAGTGGTTAGGAGTGCACCCAAACAGGTACAGACAGGTGAGATGATGCATCATTGCATTTTGTTGCCATGCTTCAATATACAAAGATATTCTTGCAGGTGTAATTTACATATGCAAAGGAAGAAAGTATCCAAGACTAATATTGGATAGTTACGAATACAATTGTCACATAAAAGAGGCCAACAGAACAAGATGGAGATGTAAAAACCAGAACAAAACCAAATGCAGCGCTTCTCTATACACAACTGGAAATGAAGTCAGAGTGAAAAATAGCCACAATCATAGACCTCATATGATAAAAAGTGACGCGATCTTGGTACCTCAACATGTAAAAATTGTTAAGGAGAAACACTATTCTGACGATTCTAGCAATTTCTGTAGATAACCTTGTCCACCATAACATTGAATTGTATTGTAAGTTTTACAAACAAAATTCCTTGACTTTGTGGTTTGTCTGATAATGCTATTGAATATGGCGAGACGCATTACAGATTTTATGTTTCTATACCTCATGTCACAGTAGGAGAAGTCAAAGAGAAAAATTTCATCAATATACCTGAAAAGTAAAAGAAAACAACACATTTCTGCATTCATTGTCATGTACTACCCTCAACCTTTCGAGATGCTTTGAAGCTACCTGTACTAATAATATTATAAACAATATGGAAAACTAGTCGGAGGGTAGCAGGCCCTGGAGCTGCGACCCTGTTGACAGCTTATTGAGTATTGAGGACTGTATAAGAATTTATTATAATAAATACCTTTAGTAACTTCCGATATTTTACTGATAATATACAAGCACCAATGCTTAGTTCTATGCAAATATTTCAGTTCCCCACTTTTTGTTTATTTCGCCCGAACCACTACTTCTAATACACCCTACCGTAGAAACAATCTACTTCGGAAGAGTCCGGAAGCACCCGAAGATAGTCGTGCGTGGATACGAATACATTTTCCACTACAAGGAGCTGAGCAGATCCAGATGGAGGTGCAAAAGTATCACCAAAACCAGGTGCAAGAGCAGTCTGCTCACCACAGGCAGGCAAATTAGAGTGATGCATTCGCACAATCATGAAATGCATCTCATAAACTATGACAAATTGGTGCCAACGATGATGTTCGTCAAAACAGATTGAATATATGGTGAGAGATTTAGAGGTTGTTTCTTTAATCACCTTCCTTCAACTCAATGCTAATGCCAGATCCAGGGAAATTTCCGTGAATCTAGAGATGTTTTAACTGATTAAGGCATTTGGGGTAAACTTCCGTTAAGTAGCGCAATTTCAGGGATTTTTCATGTTTCTTCGAAATTAGCAAATTGCTAAAAGTAAAAAACACGTAAACAAAAACCAATCATAAGTTGATGTGAACAGCTTTCAGATATAAAAAAAATTCCTATATTTGGCAGTAGTTGAGAAACTAGTGACATTTTCTTAACTCTGGTGGCTGTAAGCAGAAAGGTATTGCTTCACAACTCAAAAGTGAGCTGTAGTTCATCATATGAATAGGCGGAGCTTTTCAGAGCAACACTTTATGTACAAGACATGCAAGATGAAGCTACCTTTGGTTTTGCATGTTGAGCCACCCTGACTGTGGCAGTTTATCAGAAACGTGGTTTTCATGGAGCATATTAATCTAACAGGTATTCTGGACTGTGAACTAAATTAAAAAAATAAATTAAAAATAAAAATTAAATTACTATCAATTTGCATTTAACGATGTCACAAGGCTCTATTTTGTTGCCATCAAAAATTATATTTAGGCTGTTTTTGACATTAATATTCATATCCATGGTATACAATAAAAACAATAAAAAAAGTACAGGACCAAGAATAGAGCGTTTTGTTACTCACTTTGTACTAGACACTCTGCCATCTATAGTAACATATTGACATCTGTTACAAAGATAAGATTCAAAAAATCTGATCAAGCAATGCTGTTATTCACCTTGATCAGTTTCATATAGTATACGAGGGTCACGCTAAAAGTCTACAGATAGTATACGAGTTTAAACAAGTTTGATCACGCAGCTATTATGTCTAAAGTTGTGAGTGCTTACACGCAAAGGCAGCGTTTGAATAGTTCAGTAGTTGCCTTGCCACGGTCTCGAATGCATCGAAGTGTTGACCGAATTTTAACGTGAAAATGGAACCGGGTAGTTGCGATTTTCGATACATGATTTTGTATGTTTAGTGAGTTGCTTTGTGGAGTCTCCCCCCCCCCCTTCTAGGGCTACAGTTTTTAATTGGTTTGCTGAGTTTAAAAGGGGCCGGATGTCACTCGATGATGAACCTCGCACAGGTCGACCACCCGGAAACTGTAGAAGCTGTGCAAAATATGGTTGAAAAAGATCGACATATAACCTACACCGAGATTGAGGCTTCTCTGAGGATTGGATCGGCAGCGGTCCGAACAATCATTCATGATCAGCTTCGCCTAATGAAGCGGTGTTCCAGATGGGTGCCACATTTGTTGACCAGTGAGCAAAAATCAACAAGAGTTGATTGGACTAAGTTTATGCTTGAAACATTTTATAATGGGCACATTGAAAACACTTTTAATATCGTAATCAAAGACGAAACATGGTTATGGTATTATGATCCTGAAACTAAACAGCAGTTATTAGTTTGGTGCTTTGGAAGTGAACAGCCTCGTTCAAAGAGAAAGAAAATGGTCACATATTTTTTTTTCTAAAAGTGGATACATCACAACGGTCACAAGAATTTGACAAGTGGTTTTACCGAATGCGTAAATGTATTGAGGTAGGGGGATATGTTGAAAAAACTGAATAAAGTTTTTAAAAAATCTTGTTGTTTTTCTGTATCTAAATAATCCGTGACACTTTTTGTTTCTGAGACTTTAAAAGTCACCTTATTTCATTACTTTCCAGTCTCTCCGCTCCTCAAAGTCAACTATTTTACTGGCACCATTTTGCCAGTCGTACTAGGCTCCATCTAGCGGAATGATAACTGCCTAAGTATGAACCAGCGTATCTACAGAACTCTGCATGTAAGACGGGTAAAGGTGGATACAAGCTCCTATATGTTAATAAATGTTGAATGTGCTGTCAAGTTTCGTTTCTGATCGATCATTGAAATCTACGCATTGAATATGGATTGGTATTTTAGGCTATGAGATACAGCGGATATAATCTTACTTTCTAGTCAACTGATAATAATGTTTAATCGTGTAAGTTGCCGGTCTGTTATAAATCAGTAAAGATCGTTCAATGTTACCCTATAAAGTTCCCCTCAAGATACTCCTGGGAACAAAGTAAGTACCTATAAAACAACCTCACATGCAACACTTTTTAGGCATAATCTACTTTGGGAAGGCGCTGAAATATCCAAAGATAATCTTCAAAGACTACGAGTACCATTTACACATCAAGGAGGCCCACAAAACCAGATGGCACTGTCAGAAACACAAGCGCAACAAGTGTAAAGCTTTCATCTATACAACTGGCAACACTGTCCTGCTAGGATTCTACCAGCACAACCATCCACCGGAAGTGATCGACTATGAGAAGCTAGTACCGAAGGAAGTTTCTGTTAGACGCAAAATTTGAGATTTATACAAGTTGGTTGAAGTTGTTTACTGAACAACAATGCTAGTTTTATTTCTTAAGCCAAATTTATTAACTTATCGTCTGTAGTTTGCAATTGAGACATTACCATTTCTGTTTCTGTTCCTATTCCTGTTTTGACAATTGAATTATTTGTTTAAAAAACGAAATTAAATCCTTTTTTTCAATATGTTTGATTCAAATATTTTTTATAATGATTTTCCGCACCTCTGATTATTGGCATGTCGGTGAAAAAACAACAGAAAAAATACGCTTACAATAAAAAACATTTCAAAAGTCCCCTCTCGTGCTTTGGTGTTGACAAAGGATTGATTTCCTACTAGACATTCCAGTTTTGCATCGTTTTTGATCTGTGCGTGGGCCTTTCTTACAGATAGGGCTTTTAAATGCTCAAATCAACATTTTATTCCTTAAATAAAATTTAAAAAAAACAAGAATGCGGATCCTCACTTTAGAAGAAACAAAAAGTACATCTGGCACCACTACTAAACTGTTTTTTTATTGGTTATTGAAACAGTCCAAATAAACGTTGTATTTTCTTTGAAACCACGAATTTATACTAATAATTTTGCCTACGTTTCTTTGATGGCACCTCTCAAGATTTCATATCTATAATAGATACGAGGGTCTTGCTGAAAGTCTTTAGATACAGAAAAACTACAAGGTTTTTTTAAAAAACCTTTAAACTGTTTTTTCAACATATTCTCCCCCTACCTCAATACATTTACGTATTTGGCAAAACCACTTGTCAAATTCTTGTGACCAAAGTTCTTTTGAAAGGTTGCTAATTTCCTCCTTAAATGTAGCAATTGCCTCTTCATCGGTGGAAAAATGGCGTAACTTTTCTTTGATCTTAGGGAATAAGAAGAAGTCGTACGATATTAAAAGTGTTCTTACTGTGCCTATTATCAAATTTTTCAATCATAAACTTAGTCCAATAAACTCTTGTTGCTTTTTGCTCACTGGTCAGCAAATGTGGCACCCATGTGGAACACCGCTTCCTTAGGCGAAGGTGATCATGAATCATCAGAGAAGCCTCAATCTTGGTGTAGGTTATATGTCGATCTTTTCTTTATAAGGCTATACTCATGTCTATGACTATGATAACAGGCGCAGATCCAGCATGTCTTTGTAGTGGAGGCAATTCTTTGAGGACCACTAAAACTATCTTTCAGCCGTTCTGAGGGTCCAAAAATACCCTCCAAATATATATTCCGCATCTACGCTTATATCACATATGTATCTTACGAGGACGCTTCTTGCCTTGGGGGAGGAAGTGCATTTTTGTCCCTCAAGTCGTGTATGCGCGCCTGTATAATAATAATAATCACCCTGTATTTTTAAGGTGTCATCTACTTCGAAATGGCTCAAAAATACCCCAGGATGATAATGGACAACTACCAGTACCAAATCCACTACCAAGACCCATCGAAAACAAGATGGCGTTGTCGGATGCATCAAAAGAATCTGTGTAGAGCTATTTTGTACACCACAGGCAATTGTGTATTTATTCACAATGGACACAACCACGCACCATTAGATGATATCCCCTATGATCAATTGAAGATGCAGGTAGTCAGGATTATAGACAGGAGGAAGCCTTGGAGTAGATAGGACATTGAATTTAGATATCTTGTTTCTTGTATACAAACCTATATTCTATTACCTATTATTTTTTTGAATAAATAAAAAGTTTTATACATCTTGGTGCGCCAGAGTCCATTCACCTGCTACCCAGAAAAATTACAGTGATGTTACGTGTATATAGGAAATCACATATGGGTTAATTTAACCATAATACTGTCAGAGCATGCCTTGTTAATTACTTCGCGAACCTTTCTGTTAATTATTTTCCACTCAAACTAATTTCCTGAGTATACCTTACTAACGCAAAAGTAACTGAAGTAAAATGTAGAAAATGATACCAACAATCCGATAAAACTCAATTCAGGTCCGCACGGCGGTCAGCTGATATCTTCTCAAAATAGTTTGACTTCATTCATAACGTCATTATCAGTTTTTGTCGGTAAATGTACTATCCTGATTTTGTGCATAATACGAGGATCACGCTGAAAGCCTTCTTAATCTATACAAGTTTAAACAAGTTTGAGCGCGCAGCTATTTTGTCTAAAGTTGTAAGTGCTTACACGCAAAGGCAGCGTTTGAATCGTTCATTAGTTGCCTTGCCACGGTCATTAGTTTGGTGCTTTGAAAGTGAGCAGCCTCCAATGAAAATTCGTCGTTCCAAGAGTGTTGGAAATAAAATGGGCGCATCTTTTCTTTCTAAAAGTGGATACATCACAAGGGTAGCCTTGAAAAAAACATTGTCGTTTTTCTGTACCTTAAAACTTTCAGCGAGACCCTCGTAATATGGGAATATTTCAAAATAAATGAGAACGACTCTAGGAAGTGACTTGATGACAATAAATGGTTATTTTCATATAAACGATGATTAAAAATCAAGTCAATTCAACTCTTCGAGTGTTATATTTTATTATATGAGGCAATCGAACGATATAGATAAGACCCATGAATTGCGTGTTATGGAAAATGACAAGCCCGATTCAATCAATCGATCTTCAGCAAAACGAGATTTTCATCTTAAAATAGGAGACTTTGACCATATAATAGAGACTTTAAAAATAATACATTAGTCTTAATGTTATTTTGTGAACACAAAAATATAGAGTAGAAGATGTTTCTATTCGACTAGAACAGTAATTTATGTATTAAAGAAATTCATCAATTCTTTACTACTCGTCAAATGAGACATTGTAGTCTAGCATTGGAGTGAATTATTATTATGATAGATAGAACTGTTTTTGTTTGAATGTATTGCTTTGGAGCCAATTAATTAACCTTGGAATAAATTACAAGTTACAGTGTATTTCCAAAAAACGAAGAAATATCCTCGGGTAATCATGGATGGCTACGAATACCAGATTCAAACGCGAGAGGCCTCGAAGACAAGATGGCGATGCAGATGGCACCATCATCGACATCACTGCAGGGCTTTCATGTACACGGTTGGAAACACCATTTACTATCACAGCGTCCACAATCACGAGCCTGAGAACATTGACTGCTCCAATTTAGTTGGAAGGGTGGTCAAAGCTGTGCCATACAAGTAGCAAGCAGAGGAAAATTGAGAAAAATTGTAGTTCATACATCGGTATAACCTTGTTTTTTGTTTGTTTATTGTTTTTGTCTGGAAATAAAATAGCCCCCTAATGTTTAAGTATGTTGAAATCTGTTATGTAATTTTGTTTCAATGATGAATGTCGATAAAACGTCTCTAACGCGTAGTGTAGTTCTACGATTGTCATAAGTTTTTTATAATTGATATTACTTAGGATCCAATCAGAAAACTTGCAGTGAAAACCCATGGTGTATTTATAGACTTGGCGGTGACTGCATCGATTTGATTTTTCCTTGAAGAAAATTGATTTACATAGAGTCAACTCGATAATTTGGAAGAGTCATGATATGATTTCATGACTACAGATTTTTGCGGAAATTGTATTACTTGTCTATTTACTCTGTATCTGCAAACCGGTATTGAATACCCGAACATAATCTGTACAGATTTCACATACAAATGCAGAGCCAGTTTGTACACAGGCGATTGGGAAACAGATACACGTGTTCAGATTAGACCCAGTATCAATATTGGATGTGAATTCCAAGGCCATGATGATCTTGTGTTTGATTATTCTTCATTACATTCTTCATATGGCTACCTTGATTGTTGGAGGAAGAAAATTTTTTCACTACCCTCAAAATGAGCTCCATCTTGTAAACTAACTAGATAATGCCGTAATAAACTACTGTTATGAAAGATGAAAGACTGAATGTGAAGTACAACGTGTAAAAAAGATTCATAGAATTTTATGTGGTCAGCTATTTTTTCCTATTATCTGTGAAATTTCGCATATACAAGTGTCAAGTAGATCAAGAAGCTGTTTCTAGCGCATCAAAATATCCAAAATAGTTACATAAAAAATGGAGAGATTTCTTATAATGTCATCACAAATCCTCAAAAAGAACCCTGACTACTCGATAATCAAAGAAGTTGTTTTTATTCATCGTGATTACCGGCCATCTTTTCAGAAAATCATTTTCATATTCTGAAAATAGTCATAGATTCTCTTATATTTTGCCAAAGTCATAGTTCAACCTCGAAATCAACAAATATGTAGTAGCTAGCAAGTTAAACCTGTTTTCAGACGAAACAATACACTTCTGTCAAGGCCGAAAACATCCCAAACTGCTTATTGACAGCTACCAGTTCCGAATCCACAGACGCGAAGAAAAGAAAACAAGGTGGAGATGCGTGAATTGCAACAAGACCAAGTGCACAGCAAGGGCGTTCACTTATGGAAGGACAGTTTCTGTGTATGAAGCCCACAACCATGACTGTCCTAAGATAGATCCCAAAGTTGTTCTTGTGCCACAATTGGTCAAACTAATAAGGAAATACAATACTATCCAAGAATAACTGATGCATAGTAATTGAAAAAATGTTGCTTTGTATTTTAGATGGAAGCATTTTTGATATACGTAGGTTCTTACATTTTTAGAAATAAATTATTCTGATTTGTTTGTGCTGCAGATTTTTAGGTCTTTGCCTTGTTGCAGTAATCTCCTATGTATATTTTAATTTTAATATATTCTGTTTAATTGATAGTGACTTTTATTTTATTTTCTGGAAGCGGTTGTAATCCTCTACAAAGTAAAGGATTATTTTACTCAAAATTTTCTGGCCAAACTGATTAATACTATTAAATTAACAGTTAGAATCGCAACCCGAATGACAAGCAAAGCTATCCTTTTATTGTTATTATAGTAGTGCAATTATTCAGTCATGGGGGTCATTTAAAAACCTCCAACATATTATTATGAAGAAAATTGTCCCACAGACATTTATGATCGACAATTCATTCACAAATTAACAAAATATCCTTAGAGTATAAACCTATTTTACATATTGTATCCTTTATATAATTGTTCAAGAGTACATTTAAGGAATAAATTATTTTTAGTGGAAACAATCTACTTTGTCGGTGGTGGTCGGAAATATCCCAAATTGCTGATAGATGGCTACTTATTTCAAAGCCATTGGCGTCAAGAGAAAAGAACAAGATGGAGATGTGTCAGCTGTAACAGAACAAAATGCAAAGTATACGCTTTCACTTACGAAAGAACAGTGTCTTTATTCAAACTGCACAACCATGACTGTCCAAACGTGGATCAGAAGACTCTTCTGGTACCTCAACAAGTAAGATTGATCAGGAACTGCCCAGAGTCTGAAGCTGTACTGGGATCATGAATCAATATGTTATTCATACTACAAACACTATACATAAAAACATCTTTGTATATACTGAAAAGTACATAGTCCTTCAACCTTACCACATCCATTGAATGTCTACTTACGTGTACAATATCATAAAATAATATAAATAGTAATGCTTTGATGCATATTTAATACTTCATACACTATACCGAAAATTGAAAAAATTAGGTTTTCTACAAGATACATAGGTATATAAATAAGTAAGGTTTGGAGGCCACGTTAAGAAGTTGCCTGTTATGTTTTATGTTTAATATATGTGTATAAAACCAATTTATTTCCCTTTAAATTATCGTTATTGAATTGTCGTGACATGAGATTTTATTTCAATCACCTCAACACGCATAAAAGATCCTAAAAATAGAAGCTTTTGAAAAAATATATGTCACCGTACAGAAAATAAGTGAAGAAACTAAACAATCATTATCGCTGTATATAACAGAACCAAACACAAACACCAAACAACTTTTAGCATGCACCTAAACCTTATAGACTGAATCAAATCTATTAAGTGACAGGAAATATATGGATAACTCAAGTACTCTAATAATCTATAATAAGCAACATTAGTAGCTTTCGAATCTGCTGGCTTTTAAAGATTTCAGCACATAATGTATACAGAATATCGGTATTACTACACAGCGAAGGATTTTATTAAATTAGATGCAGAATAAAGTATATAATATTGCAGTTCTTCTTTGTGTGAGTGCCAAATACAAACATTTTTGTGAGTCTACAATTGAGTCACTATTATTATTCCCAAAGGTATTTAATAACATAGTTGTGTTCTTATTTCAGGTATAATATACGTGAGCAAAGCAAGAAAGTATCCGAAAATCATATTAGATGGATTTCAATATCGAATAGCTAAACAAGAACTGAGCAAGACTACTTGGAAATGTGTGTATTGTGACAAAACTAAATGCAGAGGAAGAATACTGACATTCGGACAAACTGTCAAAATTTTGTATCAGCACCATAATCATCCTGCAACGACATTGAACCTTAGTCAGCTCACACCTCAACCAGTTGAAGTTATTAAAATGGCATAAACTTCCATAAGAAAGATGTATATTTTGTTATAATATCAAATAATAAAACGTATATATATTTCTTACATAAGCATACCTATTCTTCGAATGGTCACATTCAAGTACAGTGATATTGCATCCCCAGAGGTGTTGATTTTTTTGTAGAGCTGAGATTATTGCATAGATGATTATCCTAGCTTTGAAAAACATCGTCATCCTGCAACTTCCAAAAAGTAACTGACCCCATTTTATGAGTCTCTGCGGGAATTTAAATTCTGATATAATGCAACAACTGGCTGTTATATGAATCCTGATATCTGTAAAGCTGTCAGGTACGAGGGTCACGCTGAAAGTGTTTAGATATTCCTAATCTATACAAGTTTAAACAAGTTTGTGCACGCAGCTATTTTGTCTAAAGTTGTAAATGCTTACACGCAAAGGCAGCATTTGAATCGTTCAGTAGTTGCCTTGCCACGGTCTCGAATGCATCTTAGAGTTGGTCGAGTTTTAACGTGAAAATGGAACCGGGTAGTCGCGATTTTCTACCCATGATTTTGTATGACTATAAAAAGGGACTCAACAAGCGGAATGTCACGAAAGTTTAGTGAGTTGCTTTGGGGACTCTGCCCCTTCTAGGGTTATAGTTTCCAATAGGTTTGCTGAGTCCAAAAGGGGTTGGTTCTCACTCGATGATGAACCTCGCACAGGTCGACTGCCCACTGCTGTTACTCCGGAAACTGTAGAAGCTGTGCAAAATATGGTAAAAAAAGATCGACATATAACCTACACCGAGATTGAGGGGATTGGATCGGCGGTGGGACAAATCTTAGACTTGAAGTAAGTCACATACTCGAACCTAATGTTATTGTAGGTTGATGAACAAACAGTTTGTGCAATTCCAGTGCTGATGGGTGATGTGACGCGTCCAGTTTGTGACGCCTCGATACTAACATAATTTCATTTCAGATGTCGTATATATAAGCAAGGGTAGAAAATATCCAAAGATCATCTTGGATGGTTACGAGTTTAAGATGGTGCAACAAGGCGTGAAGAAAACTAAATGGCGCTGTGTCACTTATGAAAAAACGAAATGCAAGTCTATAATATTTACCTCAGGCAAAACGGTTACTTGTCGTCAGTCACACAATCATGAGGCCAGACCCATCGACCCAAAAACCATCCTTGTTCCGCAATATGTTATGGTTGTTAGACATAAAGTTTGTGAATCAAATATGTAATAATTATTCTAGTTTCATTGTTGTCAATAGAGAATAACCATTTTTTTGCAAGTAAGATTATTTGAATTTTTTCAACCAGAACAAAATAATACGACTAATACAGACTAGTACAGTATCTACAGTAGATAACATGCACCTAGAACCATAGTCAGGTCAGAATGGCTAACCTAGAATATCCAAAAAGGTGGAAATCTTCAATACACATCTTATCCTGCCTTCTACGCAGCACGGAACACAAAAGTTCGCGGTTCGCAAGTTTCGTGCTAGCACGGTACCCTCTTCATATTCAAATATCAATGGGACTTCCCATAGAGGGCGACACTTAGATGAGTTGATGTTGCTATCACACCCTTGACTTAGTAACGTATATACCACCCAATTGCTCTCTACAGTTAGACCGGCTGTACTACCGAGTCTAGGCTAAAGACGAAACATGCATCTCTATAGCAGGTCTGAAGCACCGAGATAACGATACATCGTACAAGTGTTTACAAAGAACAAGGGATGTCGCTGTAAACGAGTTCACCCTTGTTGACAGATGTCGTTAGAGACATCTTTTGCTACTTCAAGGCAGTTTAGGGCCTTTGGTTACGTAAGATATCGATGGGCATCCCCATAGAGGGCGACACTTAGATGAGTTGATGTTGATAACAAAAAAATGTCTTTTTCATCTCGCCTCGCGTGTTGCCTGTATTTTCATGAGAAAAATCATGCATCATACGAAGGTAAGTACAAATAATTCATTGTAATTCAGTACAGATTCAAGTTCGCACTTTATTATAAATAATACGTTTTTGGAATAATGTCATGAACGTTAGAGAAAAACATTAAAAAAGAACTAGAATTGATAATTTATTCATTGGTGTTATTATATGATTAATTTAGCTGCCTCGAACTGTCTATAGATTCATTATTTATTCACATACTAAGGAGCTGATGAGACTTTGGATGAGTCGTAATACGTGAAATCCGACACTAATAAAAACGGATTTTAATTTAAATAACCATCCAAATGTGAATTATTCTCTATCTCTGATTGTTTCAATCGGTAAGATATTTGTTTGCATGTACAGCAGTTTTATCGTGATTTCGCCGTAACGCTAATAAAACAAGTTAGTATCATTTTTACTGGTAATAACACTTTTCCTTTTCAGATATTGTGTATATATGCAAAGGCAGGAAGCATCCAAAGATCATCCTTGATGGTTATGAGTTTAGAATGTTCGAGCAAGAACAGACGAAGACAAAATGGCGCTGTGTGGTATACGAGAAGACCAAATGTAAAGCTGTCCTTTTCACGTCCGGCAAAACCGTTCGTCTTCGTAAACAACACAACCATGATGCCCGACCTATCGACCCTAAGACTGTTCTCATCCCACAACATGTGAACATTATAAGGGACTAAGTAATAAATGGAAATAAAAGACACTATGTTTTAAGCATTGCTGAATTCTAAGTCCTGAACAGGGAGCGTTAATGTATGTAGGTGTTTCAGGATTTTGAATTCCTTTCCTGTTTCGCAATATGGTGTAACAAATGTTCTGCCTCTATCGAGTGCTACTCAATGTAGCTTTTCTATGATGATGGCATGGCCCATAAAGAGCAGAGTTTTGAACGGTTATATACCCATTGAGAAGGCAAGAAAAGGAATGACTACATGCACAAGGATGAAAATTGACAATGAAAAAAAAATACCCGCTTTAAAATGATCAAGACCCAAGCAACGAATAAAAACAAAATTTAATAGTTTCACAAAATTTTGACGCCTGCATCTTGCTCATTTTTTGTGTGTGTTGGAGTTGTACGAATACTACCAAATAAATAATATAACAAGATTGACGTAGTCGTAGACTAACGACAAAAGAGTTGTCAACAGAAGCTGATATTAATACACAGAAAATCATTACGCAGTGTAAAAAGCTTTCAGTTGCATCACATTTCCTTGTTAAAGTAGAACATCAACGCATGGACGTAATTATCCTCGAAATTCAAGGTTGAGGAATGGAATTCTAGGGAGTTTATTCCTCGACTGTCACAATTTACAGCGCCGTTTATCATTTCACAGCACTTCTGGTGTGCGATATTTATTCTGCGTTCAAAATCCCAGGAAATGCAAGGCTGATTCAATGATCAAAGATGCGCCGATCATCATAACTTGTTACTCACGTTGTTACATTTATAAAACGATTCTGATGAATAAAGGCACAGAAATTATGATTTTATTTATATTGCATTTGGTATTAAACTTTTTTCAAGATATTTATTCATTACCATTGGTTCGTAGTGACGGAGTTTTTTCATAGTATTAAAAATTCCCGATTTCAGATATCATCTATATCACCAAAGGCAGAAAATATCCAAAAATCATCTTGGATGGATTTGAATTCAAGATGTTGCATCAAGATCAATCTAGAACCAAATGGCGTTGCGTTGTGTATGACAAGACCAAATGCAAATGTTACCTGTTTTCTGCAGGTAAAACCGTATCAATTCGTAATGCTCACAACCACGAGCCAAAGCCCATTGATCCGAAGACTATACTCGTTCCTCAGTATGTGAAGGTTCTTAGATGTGAAGTTTGATGTAGTAAGGAATTCCACATACACCTTCTTGTCATTTACTTTTGTACCTATACTTTGAGAAGTGTGCTTAATGTATTTGTTAAATAAAATACACCTTCAGTTAGTAATAAAGGAACTATGATCTTTAAATCTTGTTAGAATGTTGGCATGGCACGTTGTGGACACCTTTCATAGTAACTTCCTACCAGCGCCGATTGCTCGAATAGTAACGGAAAACGTTTCGTAGATATCTTATTTGTATGACTCATAGATTGACCTTGATAATTTTGTAGAGACAATCTACATATCAAGAGGCCGCAAATACCCGAAAATCATCTTGAATGGCTATGAGTTCAACCTTCAGTCAAAAGGGGCAGAGAAGACAAGATGGACTTGCTCTTATTATAGCAAGAGCAAATGCAACTGTGTGGCTTACACTTTTGGACGAACCATGAGTGTGCTCCAAACTCATAATCATGCTCAAGTTATATCCGAGCAAGAATGTAGAGATTTATTATCACACAAAGTTACTGTTGTTTATAAACCTAACAAATATTGTTAATAAAGTACTTTTTATTTATTTAAAAAAAACATCATGAATCAATTATAAGCAAATGCTATTTAGCAAAAGCAATTGCGCGGAACGCCAGTAAAAGCAATAAATTTTTGTCTATGTTATATTGGATCTGGTGAAGCTACCCTTAGCACTACAAAGTATTAGCACTCCCCACATCATTTTTTCAAGTTCGAACTATATGGCATCTTCTTAGTTCTAATCTTCCCCAACATAACAAATTTTTGGTTTGATAGTTTTCCAATCATGTCGAAATTTTTTGAACCTCGCTCACGTGTTATATTTTTCTCCATAGTTTTAAATTCAATCGTACACTGTGAGGTAAACGAGGTGTTTTATTATATACAATGTATGATTCAAAGTACGAAGGGTATTTTATCAACCCATTTGAAGAAGATTAATTATGATGATTTTCAATCGAAAGAATAAAGATAATGAAATGATTCTCAACAAGTCCCAAATGCCCCACATTAAAGAGGAAAAAGGGACTGCTTCAGAAGTACCAGTGCTGATTTTACTTCGGGGCCTGGGCGCTGAAGATTTTGGCCCCCCTTCATTGCTCTTTTGTATCAGTTTTCTAAGAAATAGTGCCTGTGGAATTTAGACTTGTTGGGAATCAGAGATTTTTTATTTTGAAAAAAATTCAAATATTTTGGACATTTCGGTCTAACATGCTGCTAACCTGATGCTGATATTTAGTCAAATAAATTTGGTTTTTTCATTGCCAGATTTACCCGAAAAAATTACAACAGAAATGTCCATCGCAAAATGCTATTTCATTCTGTTTTTCTGGCTTAATATTATTTGGGTAACCTTGAAGGCCCAAAGAAATTCATGACAAATGTATGATACAGATATGTGACAATTTGTAAGGTGTTTCATCAAGTTTGAGGGTATTTCGTAAATTCACCATCTTCATTCTTGTTGTCAGACACAACCTGTATGTACATAGTATGAAACTAATGCTTTAGTCAGCGGCATCTAAGCGAGTATCATATTATTTCAAAACCTTCTGAATATAATGGTGTCTTACCATAGTATTTTGTAGAGATGACGATCTACATAGCAAAAGGTCGGAAATACCCAAAAATCATTTTAAACGGTTACGAGTTCAAGATTCAATCAAAGGTCGGCGGGAAAACCAGGTGGACTTGTGCCCATTACACGAAAAGCCGATGCAACTGCGTAGCTTACACTTTTGGAAGGACCATGAGCGTGTTACAGTCCCATAACCATCCCATTGTTGTCACTGATGATTATTGTAAGGATCTTTTGTCACAAAGAGTATATGTTGTTTTCAAACCATATAAGTAGGATGGTATTCGTGCATAGAAAAATGTATATGCAAAATAAATAATTGTGAAATGAATCTTGTTTAAATGTACCAACCTTAAAGGGCATTTCATGTCTATCGCGTGGAAAGAAGAAAAGCCTTTACTAGATATAAAAATTCGCTTTTAAAATCTCGGGGAAAAAACCTGGCCTGGTGCGGCACACATCTTCTGATTGTCAGTCAGACGTTCTCCAGCTGAGCTAAGTAGGCACATTGATCACTCGATTTAGAACACTGGCAATCAGGTGTGCGGTTCAAGTCCCGCAGTAGTTCTATTTTTTCCTAGTTGCTAAATTCGAATCTGTAAATAATTTTTGATAATCATTTGACTTCTGAAATTCTCCGTTAGCTCTTTGAAAAGATAAATGCAGATTAGATCCAGTTTTTGCGTTAGATGCTAATTTCCACGTATAGAAGAAAGGAGCAGATAATTCCATCCGTTTTGGCATGCAACAGCTGATTAGCCAGTGACACTTTCGAGTTAATTTAATATAAACCTACATTTTTGTATCAAACACTGAACAAAATTTTGAAGCTTACTCAACAACCTTCCATTTGGATTGGTTGACTTATCAATAGATTTTTGGAAAAAAATGAATTCGAAACATACTGGCTAATCAGCTGAAAATTAGATACACTTTTCACAGACTATTTAGTCAAGGGAACTGGTTTATTTACACTTTTGGATGAAGTCACAATAACAACAAACACAATCTGATTTTGGTGGGTGTTTGTATATCTTAAAACTGATCTATTATGTTTCTCACATTTTTTCTATTATATATAATGTATCTGGTAAATAATAATTTTGCTTTTCAAAATGTTTCATATTATCTTTCATAACAAATACCTTTGGTATTTAGTTTCAACTTCAGAAAATGAAGAGTGTGTAAAGTATGCTATATGCATATACATGTATTTTTATGAATTCTTCATATTTATAACCTGCACAATGATATCCTTATAAGTTACTATTATTATCATTATATGACTAATTTAGTAATAGTAGACCTATTTTAGACCTGATTTACGTATGCAAAGGCCGCAAGTACCCCAACATTCTAGTGAATCAGCACCTGTACAGAATCCACAGCCGCAATTCCAACAAGACCAGATGGAGGTGCCTCTACGCAGATAAGTACAAATGTAAAGCCAGTGCTCACACATCTGGGTGGACAGTACATCTTCTCAAGTACCACAACCATGATCCACCGAATCCTCCTATTGACAACAAATTCCATTCACAAAAGGCCACTGTTATACAGGATAGGGACTAGGGAAAGCGTGAAACACACACAATCGTATTATAGAAATGTTATATCAAGAACTATTATTGATGAGATACAAAGATGTATAACTATATAATTTGAATCATGAATTTTGAAATGAAATCAAATATATACCTCTCTTCTCATAATGCGCCATACTGAGCCACTACAAGCCATCACCATTGTGTGGGCACAACGCCAGTCGGCAATGGCCGAGTATGGTTGAACGATGGCTTGATAGGCGGCTTTCCTTAAGTCCCCAGTACATAATCGGCCATGAACCGCCACTGCAGGCCATCGCCACTGTGAATAGGGAGGCATGACAGTTGGCAGTAGAAAATGGATCGTGGCGTGCAATGACGATGTTTTCGGTTTTTTCGGCACACTTCAAAGGGTATCGTGGCGTAGCCTGGCCGGTAGTGTTCACACAGTCGGCCACTGTTCAGTTCGTTACCGACCGAACGTCATGCGTCATTGTGTGAACACCTTTCAAGCTGACGGGGAATGGGCAGTGATGGTTGGCCCATGCCAACTGTCCGCCATCAAGCGTCATTGCTCCTTGTACACAATGGCGATGGCCTGTAGTGGCCCAACATGGCCGGTTGTGTACTGAGGCCTTTACTACATCAAAAGGAGCCAGTATGGCATATCGTCTCATCCATGTCATCGAACGGGTGTTTCCTTGGATGGATTACTTGTCTGAGATACCTGTACATGTTTACCCCAAAAGTTAAGGCAACTATTTTTGCACGACAATGTGGTTTCAATAACGGACCTCTGAAAGGGAAAATAATGAAGAAATTTCAATAATACGAAAAGCGTGATTTCACGGTTAAGGCAATCAATTTGTTTGCGTTACAAAAAGTGCCTTCTTTTAGCGTCATAAATATTGTTTTTTTTTATTGTACCAAAATCAGTGACCAAATTTGTAACAAATTCTAAATAAATATTGTTTTGATTATGCAGGTTAGCTAGCAAATAACTGTCATGGAGGCTAAAAAGTATTAAATCACAGGCTTTAGTGAAATGTAATACATTTCCAAGTCTCTGTAGCTTAGATGAATATATTTTTTAATTGGCCCTTTGACTTTTTTAGAAACCATTATTTTTGTGTTCATGTCATTTATATGCATTATATAAAGAATAAATCTTTATTTTTCAAAATATGCTCTTTGTATTCGTACCTAAATGTAATCTTGTAGAGCGGCTGTGGCATCACAAATATATTTGGTATGAAAAATACAAAACAAGATTACCTAGTTGATGTCAAAATAAGACATCCCAAATAACTAGCTGAAAGAACACGTAAATATATCGCAAGGGCAGCTAATCTTGTTGAGATGTTTAGATATTGAGATAAATGTCATATGCGGCTCGAACGTCGCCGTCGTACAACTTATGTGATTGGTTCTCCTGGTCCGGTAATTCTTAGTATCTTGAATGTCCCAATAGTAGACTTAACATATACCTTAAATGATAACCACCTATTTCTAGGTACGATATACATAAGCTGCGGGAGGAAATACCCGAAACTAGTCCTGGACAACAACCATTACTGCTTGCTATCCCAAGCCAAAGACCACACAAAATGGCGTTGCTTGTTCTACTACAAAACAAAATGTCGAGCTTCTCTGAGCACTTACAGTAACGTTGTGCGTGTAATGTACACCCACAATCACTTCGCAGATAGAATGTCAGATGAAAAGAAGAAAGCTCTGATTCCGAAGAGAGTGAAGATCGTTAGACTGTTCCAGGATCAAACTTAATCAGATGTGGGCCTTTAACAGATCAAAATTTATGTTGTAGTAATTATAGTACCAGTGAAAATCAAAAGACTGCTTCGGAAGATCTCCTGCAAAGAGGTCCAAAATACTTTGGGCAGTTGGATTTAAATGGAATAGCAAAGTTTTATCTGAAATATAGAAAAAAACTTATATAATAATATGATCAAGAGTAACTCATAATTTTTCCACCTCCAGACTACCTTCAGAATTCGAAGATTGACGCTTTGATAATTAGTGTAGAAAAAACCGAAACGTTGTTTTTATTAACCCATGCGGTTTCAGTAGCATGCTAGGATCATGTTTTAGAAATGGTGTTTTTCAAATTCTTCAGAGCTGAATAATAAGAAAGTGAACAGCGTTCTATAGTATCAAAAATGTCTTCAACAGTCCAACGATACATTCTATGGGAAGTTGTCTTCCTTTGTACGTGGTGAAGTTCATATTTCTACTCATTGACGTCGTACACGTCTATTATGTCTACTTCATCAGCAATATCAATCCCCTTTTCACTCCATAATCGTCAAGTAATAAGACATTAATAACACAGATTCACAAAAAAAAATGTTAGCCGCACCTAATATCAGAAGGTGTATTTTGAATTGCTCAATTCGAATCTAGCCTGCAACTTGCTCCAACATCTCATCTAATCTCAAAAAACTGTTCACTATATTTTGATCAGTTTTTTCAGGTTAAAAGTGAAACTGAGAAATACCACTTTCTCTCAATTGCAATCCGGATTTAGCAGCTCGAAATAAATCATGATCTCAAGCACAGGCAACTAATTTTTTTGTCTGTGTAAATGTTAGATACTAGTGGTGCACGTCAGATTCGGAACCTTTTCCAAGCCGGATGAGATCCGGATTTGACCTGAATTTTTAAATATGCGCAATCTGGATCCCGATCGATACTGATATAATGTTCGTATCTGAGGTCCGGATTCAAGATCCGAAATACGGATCAAACATCCGAGATCGGGATACCGGATCCTTATATTCATTGTTGCCTATGACCACTCGATTTATTTTTAGAACATAAGTACTCCCTACAAATCTTCCTTGACGGTATGACGTTATTTCGTTATTTGTTCTATTGTTAATCTAGTTTTCGTGTTTCCCGAGCTTGACTTGCAAGGCGGAAAGTTGTGTCGTTTTTTTTTTGTTCGGATCGGGAAACTACTTGTAGTACTTGTGCTTCTACCTATCAGTGTGAAAGTATGATCAATATGAAACGTAAGTCTAAATATTAGTCACGCAAAGAGAAGTTCCCTATCTTCGGAAAAGATCGACACACTAATATTTTTATATGGAATTAATAATTGTTTCTGCATCTACTTAGAATGTATTTGCTTTATATTGCTCAATAGAAAATTAATATTTTGTGCTGTAACTTATACTGCTTTTTTTATGTTCAAACATTACATCTTAATTCATAATCCGGATTTTAGATCTGGATCAGAAATCCGAATCTTGGAACCGGATCCGAATACATCCAGATCCGTATCTTTTCGTTAAGGAACCCCGATTCGTCAAAAATTGGGTTCCATGCACCACTATTAGATACCTGATTCCGATATGTTGATAATATCTATTTACAGATACGTGCCTTGTATAAGATCTTTTCTCTATAAAAATCGATTTTTGAACTATGTGCAATGGTCAACAAACTCGGTATAGTAACAAACATAATTGGTATTGAAATTCCTCAACATGGCTTATTTTCAGGAAAAGATTATATTGATATTATTCTCAATGCAGGTTCTATGCAATAAACAATTATCAGTCTCAACTTGTTTTTTCTTCTTCTATTAATAAGACTTGTGTTTATTGATATGCCAAAGGTTCATGTAAATAGATAATGAACAATCACAGCTGTTGTTCAAAATCTGTAGACAATGTGGCTGTTTCACTAACACTACTTCATCCTGATAACTATTCTACTACTAATAAGTCGAGTTTCAAAGTTGATCTGTAATATCATCAGTGTTAAAAGTGCTTTGCAGTAACTTTCCGTAATTTTAGTGGTTGTAACATATATAATGAGCCAAAGAAGGATCCCATACATGATTCTAAACAACTACAAGTTCATAAAACACAGAAGCTCCCAGAGATCAACGTACTGGAAATGCCAACTGTACGATGGAGGTTTCTGTAAGGCCAGGTGCACCACACACGTCGACCAAACCATAAAGTTGACCTCGGAACATTGCCATGACCCATCTATAGATAACGTAAATGCCTTAGCGGTTATCAGTAAAGAAGTTTATACTGTTGTAAAGTAGGTTCATTATGATGGACGATTAATAAAACTGCTTATAAATCACTCAATTAATTGATTTTGAAGCTTTTATCGCCATATCTCGTATCATCAATAAAAATGGAGTGAAGTCTTTATTTCAATCAACCAAGAGGGATATAAACAGCGAAACTCAGCATTAACTATCTTTAAACTCAACTGCTGTAAAAAATATAAACCCAATGGTACTACATACAGATTTAAATATAAAAAAATCACAACAAAAGAAGATGTTTTCTTAACAAATAAATGTTTCATAATAGTTAATAATAATCATGTTAACTCTTGGTATGAGTTTTAACATGACGCAACCCACCATGACGAAATTTAACAAACACTACCCTTACCTGATGAAGGCTATAGGTGCTTACCCAGCGAGAATTGTTTCCTACTGATTAGAAGAACCCAATGGGCGGATCTTCACCAAGTCGAGCTCACAACCCCCCGAATAAGCCTCTTCTGAAAGTTGTTGTTTTGGAGAACCTTGGCGTTGTGGAATGAGCTACCAGGGAGTTTGTACGGTTACAATCTACAGCCTTTTAAAAAATGTATTTATATGATTTCCATTTATATGGATGATGACTAAAATGATCCATCATTTACATATTTTTCCCCTTTTGTTAAAACCTTGTTGCAAAATATTCTTCACTGAATAGATGGCACTTTCATAAAGAATAAAAACGTAATGCTTTCGTGAAGAGATCTTACGGTTCAAAATATCATGAATTATAGATGGTAGATCGGTGTTAAAATCAACCCTTCTATATTAGACCTCATTGCATATAAAATGTTATATTGTATTATATTTATTCATTGTAAAGGCAGTATCATAAACTTTTCGTAGATTTTAGGGTATCAGTATTGTCATCATTGAATGGACTCCAATATACCACCTACCAGATTCTGAGTATAGTAAAAGAGATCCTGAAATCCAATAGTGATATTTCTGTTGAGAATTTGACCATACCTGAAAATCTACCCAACTTTCCGCTGAAGACTTACCAGGAATATATTTCATTCGATAGTCTTATTAAAAGAGATACTGTTATTAATCAGTACATGGTGAGTTGAACTATTAACAAAACCTGAACTATCTGAGATATTATAAATACGTTCCCATGAATACGTAAAATTTAATGACCAATGCAAAAGCTTATTCAAACCGATGGCATTAAATAAATAAGACGAACTAAAATTAGATACATGGGTTTAAGTACTTTGAAATTTGTAGGCTGTAGATTATTTGTGTTAAAAGCTCTATTTCGGCTTCGATTGTGCCATTAGTTTTCAGTGCACCTGAAAATTCGTCATACTAAAAAAATTAGAGAATGGAAGCACGAAATGATTCCATGTTCATTTTTATACTTATATATTTCTGTACATATTTTTTCCAGGTGAAAAGATTAGCAGCGTTGGGTGGTTCAGGAATTGATAGTATCACACGTAGAATAATGAAGTTTTTATTTGATAATGAACTTGCAACGCGATTCAATTGGAAAGGGAGACATAACAAAACTGGATTCGAAGCAACTGCTACAATGAATATTGTTTATGGTTAGTGGGATGATATTAATTAATATGAACGCTGTACATATTTCAATTACATTGCTTTTTACGAGTCAACTTCCAAACCTTCCCCTCGCTTCGATGAACTAAAATAGAAAGGAAGGATTGAAACAGAAAAGTTCAATGAAAAGCTGTTGATCATTATTAATAGTATAATTTTTAAGTGTATGCTCTCCACTACTCCACCACTATGCATCAGACCTGCTATGTTTCGTCTTTTGCCTAGACTCGTCAGTATAGCCTGGCGGTCTAACTGTAGAGATCAATCGGATGGTATATACGTATCCCAGTCAAAGGTGTAATAGCAACATCAACTCATCTCCAAGTGTCGCCCTCTATGGGTACGCCCATCGGCAACTTACGAAGTCAAAGGTCCTAACACCTGAACTGCCTTGAAGCAGCAACAGATGTACCTTATGACATCTGTCAATAAGGGTGAACTGATTTACAGCGACATCCCTTGTTCTCTGTAAACACTATTTACGATGTACTGTTAGCAGGGTATTTGTTGCCGCTTCAAGGTAGTCCAGGTGTTAGGACCTTTGACTTTGTTCTTAGTATCATTTTTACTTTTGAAGTACGCCCCTAGCAAAAGTATCTAGTACTTTAAAATAATTTCTAGCAATTCACCATTTTTAGCTTAATACAATATTTTACCCACCTTTTCACCCGAGAGTTTTGCAGTTAGTGGTTTACAAGATACATATTTGCAGAAGCAGCTAAACTGAACTTTCCGCCAAGTGAAAAGAGCGACTTGCGTATAGCTGAAAATGTAAAGCAGTGGTTGAAACACGCCAACTCAAGGCTCAAGCAAACTAAGGGCAAGATTACGGATCATTGAACTTATAGATTCACTGAACAGTTTTCACGTTCGTGTTGTCTCTGATATATTCGTACAGGTGCTCCTGTTCGAGTATATCATCACATAAAGTCTTATAGATTTGACTTCGACTTTGCGACATTTTTTAATAAATCTTTTAAATTATTAGTCTATTTTTTATTAATCCCTTTGAAAAACACATCAGAGCTACCAAGACAAAATGACGCATGGCAGGCTGGTTGTATTTGTTGGTAAGTCAATATCTTCAGATTTCTTCCTAAAGTAAAATTGTACGACCATTTTTAACTTCAGAATAAGTAAGAACTGCGAGAAACGCTTTTATATTACAACCAGTCATGAAAAAGGGAACTTTATTACTACCCACGCCAACTGGCGTTTTGATTTACACGTTCACGTCCAGCACGAGTTCGCGGTGTCTGTCGGTTTGTATGCAATCACATGTTCGGTCAATACGGCTTACACGGTTGCCACGTTTACGATAAAACTAGTGAGTCCTGCTTAATTATCCTGTAAAAATCAATAATAATAAAAGCGGAATGTATAGATGTCCCTTACGACATCTGTCAAAAAGGGTGAACTGATTTATAGCGACATCCCTTGTCCTTCATAGATGTCGTTATATCGACTGATTCACATCAGAAGCTGACAACTGATACTAAGTGCATGCTCTCCACTATGCATCAGACATGCATGTTTGGTCTTTAGCCTAGACTCGTCAGTATAGTCTGGCGGTATGACTGTAGAGAGCAATCGGGTGGTATATACGTAACCCTTGACACTTAATGTGGAAAGATGTTTTGCCGAATATACTTCAATGAGAATTGTGTCCTTACCTCAATTATCAATTTCATCCTGATATCCCAAAAATGTTTTGTTTGTAAAAAAAAATGGGGGTAGAGGAGACTGAAAAATTTTTTTTGGTGATGGTATAAGTTCTATTATAACACTGACCTCGGTAATCTTTCCTTATACATTTGCTTTCACAACACAGGAGTGATTTATTTGTTGTTTGAAACTTGTAGACAAGGTGGATTTATCAAAAGTTTGATTTCGGACTTCCATTGTCTATAAAATTTTGAGTATCACGACGTTTCGATTGATGTGCTATCTTCAATCGTCTTCAGGTGAACGGTCAATCGAAACGTCGTGATACTCAAAATTTTATAGACAATGGAAGTCCGAAATCAAACTTTTGAGTGATTTATTTATTTCCAAAAGCTTGGGATAGTACGTCCAATTTATCATCACAGTATTTTTTGAGCACTTAGAATGTATGAATCAAATTTAAAAGACTGTGTGAGCTATTTATATAAACTATGACTATGTCATTTCGTGGAATTATAGCTGCTTTAGATCTTCTTATATCTTTCAGCATATGGAAGTTTCTGCAAATCGAATAATTATCCGCAGATTGGCAACATTGATTATAATCGTTCGGTGTAAGTTTCAGATGAACGACCAATCTTCTGCACAACAACCAGGGGCCGCAAATGCTTGATCCTTTCCAACTACGTGTTCTACGTGAACCAGGTGATGAACAATAGGTATGTGAAGAGAAATTACGTTGAAATTATTTATTTGACTACTCCTTAAATTGACAAAACCCTAGAACTATCACGAGAATGGAATATTAAAGTTATATTATGACACTTGATACGCACAGCAGTGATAAATGTTGATGCCGTTTTTCAAGAGACTAAATAGTATCTAATGAAAAAGATATGTGGTCCCATTCACCTTTAAATTCATGCTTGTAAGCCTTTTACAATGATTAAGAATAAAACAGATGGAGTCAGTACCTTTTTGCAAATTAGTTTCAATAAATGTTTATTTGTCTGCATGCTGCGTTAGGTATCTAGGTCTTTGGAATAAGACGAGAGTTTTACAGGTACTTCTGGATGTGTCGCAACTATTACCACACCAAGTGCAAGGCCAGGTGCGTGACGTCTGTCGACGACCAGCTGTATAGGATCAGCAAGAACCACAACCATCCTCCAGATTGCGATAGAGCACAGTTAATGCTAATGAAGAAGAGTGCCGTTCAAAAAGTGTGAAAAAAGTGATTGTGGAATTATCCTCAAAGACCAAAAATATTATAAAAAGAATGTTCCTGATACTCCTTGTCTTTTTTCAATTATTTTTTGAGGTATTAAATTTGGGAGCTAACTTGTGTTGTTTATATTTTAACGACTTTCACTATATATTCTTGCATATAGTGATCATAAATGACAAGAGTGAGAAGTATGTAAAGGATAGCGTCTGTATTTGTTGTGCAGGTGTATTAGTTTATGTATGATTTTAATCATAAACATTCTAAATTGTGTAATTTTTGAGGTAGGTTTATCTGGAGTCTTGGCGTTGAAGTCAGTGTAAAATCCATTTGTTCATTAGGCATAATAATTGTATAAGCGCCCATAATTCTGCACAAAAACGTGTCCCCATCTTTATTTGAAATCTACCGAATCTACCGATTATTTTCCATTTGTCTACCAAATTTCGTTTAGTAGAAGATGGCAGCACTGGTAGATGGTTTTCTGTCAGTTCTGTGTTCAGTGCATGGTTTTGTGTTTTGTGTATAAAAAATAGGTTAAGGGAAACCGTGTTCGAAAGCAGGACTTTATTGACTGTGGAAGTTATTAAAACTTAAGAGTTTTGTAGTATGGTTATTTGTAGTTTGAGGATAACTCGACATGTCTCAACAAAAGCAGAAAAAATCGAGTCCCTGGGTGCAATGCGAACTGTGCCATACAAGTGTGTTACCAAAAGACAGTTCAATTCACAGGAATGATTGCCCCCCTAACACAGCCAACCCTGTTTATAATTTTTTTAGAGAAGGTATCCTATATGGAACAATAGATTTAAAAGGACAAGAAGATATAAAACATATAAGCTCGAGGGAAGTGGAGAATGTAGTGTTTTTATGTCAATCAGCTATGCAGTTGTGTAACTTGTCTATTGGACAGTGGGCATCCATCGTGAGTACAAGTATGTCAGTACCAATAGCACGAATTGTATGGCCAACTGTAGAAAAGTCAGCTACATCATTACTATTCACCAAAAATGGTAAGAGAATGGTTTCTAGATCATTTGTTCTCTTCTGTTTTTTCTTATTATTTTGCTACCATCAAAATACTGAGACTAGAAAATTTATTATGTTTTTCTTTTCAGCATTAGACTTAAGTTCTCTCAACCAGAATGAGTTAGTTGCATTGAAACCACTACAACCAAACACGCTACCTTTGGCTAGTTGTATTCACATTGTTGCTTTAAATGCCCCAAAACAGTTGGATCTGCAGACACCCGAGTTGATATGTAGGATATCAAAGCAGTTAGATGGTAGAATCTTGGCATTTGATAACATATTTGCTATATATTTCTATGGAAGACAGTTGAAGTTCAAGGTTAGGCATATTGAGGCAGCAGATTCAACTGATCTAAATAACTTAGAGATTAGGATCAATGAATTAAGCATTACAAAGGATAATGTTTTCTACAGGATTGAGAAAAAAACAAAATGGGAGATATTCAGGTAAATTTGATGTAAGTTGACTTGATTATACATTGAATATGCACACAAATTGAGTTTGTTGAATTATCAGTTTTATTGAGTGCTAAAATAGTACTGTCAAAAAACACAAATTTTATTGTTGAATATTTTTCAATCATATAAGTATTTCATTAAAGTACTGAAAACCAAGCACACATTTTATTACACATGAATAAGTTTCTGTATATACCTCAGACTACTGTCAATATAGGCCTTATAAGATATGAACTGAACCTAAATATAGGTATACACTTTTTTAGTGACTGCATTGCCTTCAACAAAAAAATACTACAAAGGAAATCTGTAGGAATACCGGTTGGAGTAGATAAAGAAATCCAAGAACTTCAAAATCTAATGAAAGCTTGTCTTAGTGAGAATTACAAAGAAAGCTTTGTACCACACATCAAATCTGTGCTTTTGTATGGCAATCCAGGTATGTCAATCAATTGATTATATACTGATTCATAGACTTCAAGCCAATCATGGTGTTCGGTGGAAATCAGGTGACATCAACAATCCTAGTGCGCGACATTTGAAGATGACTGTTAATGTTGCTATCACACCCTTGACCGAGTTATGGCCCAATTGCTCTCTACAGTTAGACCGCCAGGCTATACTGATGAGTCCAGGCTAAAGACGAAACTTGTATGTCTATAGCAGATCTTATGCATAGTGGAGAGCATACACTCAATATCAGTTGTCAGCTTTCGACATCCTATATTTCAAAACTAACCTTTTCTGGAAACAACCAACAATCATAGGACTGTTCCTTTCCAGTGACCATGTGTTCAGCCACCATTTTAGTAGCACTGTGTATCTGGAATACTTATGACTTTAGTTTATTGCTTTATTGCTTGAATTAGTAACAATTTGTTTTAATTCCAGGCACTGGAAAAACAATGATAGCTGACTTTTTAGCCACTGAATCAAAAGCTAATATTGTCAGAATATGTGCTCTAGATCTGTACAGCATACATTCAAACTCCATTGAAGAAAGCATAAGAAAGTCCTTCAAAAATGCAATCGAGAATGCTCCCAGTGTTATTATCATAGACGAGGTTGATGTCCTGTGTCCTCAAAGAAACAGTAGATTAAGTGATTCTGAAAAGAGGATATCTTCCACATTGCTGCTGTTACTGGATAATCTGGAAAACAAGTAGGTCACATTCACCAATGTGAAGTTAGCACCCATTATTTCTATCTCAAAAGGGGGAGTTTTCAACGTTAGTACGTGACACTATATTTTATTGTATCTTCAATTAAATCAAAAACTGTTGCAAGATGCATTTTTGAATCCGATTTCTTTTCAGTGTAAATATATTCATCATAGCTACCAGCAACAAACCAGACAGCATAGACCCGTCTTTCCGGAGATGTGGCAGACTGGACAGAGAGATTGAAATACCCACACCAAGTCCGGCGTGCAGGAAGGCAATCTTAGCTCAGCTACTGAGAACAATTCCAAATGATGTTAGCGAAGAAGATTTGCAAATTGTTGCTCTGAAGACTCACGGTTTCGTTGGGGCAGATTTGATGTCATTATTCTCTTTGGCTGGTTTGAATGCTCGTGAGCGATTACCTATTGAAACGATAACTGTTGAAGATTTCAATCGCGCACTGAATCAAGTCAGGCCTAGTGCCATGAGGGAGGTGCAAATTGAAGTGAGTACTAATTTCCTTTTATTTATATTTTAATGGATTATATATGGTTTGCAGTAGAATGCAGTTTCAATATGGGATATGTTGTCTTCTCAATCAAGTTTTTTTATAAGCTATTAGTCATATATTTGGATTTATATTTAAATCATCATCAGACTGTCAGATTTGACTTAATTTTTTTTATTTGTCTTAGAGGAAATATGTTTTTGCGACTGAATTTGCACCGGTGTTAAAGGAACCCCCTATAGGAAGGTTTCTGGCGTATACACCATAACCAGCCCATTTGCCAATGTGTATCCATACACCATATGCTTGTATTACAGGTACCAAATGTAAGGTGGTCAGATATAGGCGGCCAAGAAAGGTTGAAGTTGATATTGAAGCAATCGGTGGAGTGGCCCCTGAAACATCCAGAATGTTTTTTAAGACTGGGCGTTACCCCTCCGAAAGGAGTTCTAATGTTCGGACCACCGGGTTGCTCTAAAACCATGATCGCCAAGGCCTTGGCCACAGAAAGCGGCTTAAATTTTCTATCTATCAAAGGTTAGTTGTAATATAGTAAGCCATTGGCTGACGGTGTCTACATCCTAAGTGTCGCCCTCTGTGGGGACCTGTTATCGACATGTATGTTTGGTCTTTAGCCTAGACTCGTCAGTATTGCTTTGTAAGATGTCAATGGGCGTCCCCATGGGGAGCAACACTTAGGTGAGTTAATGTTGCTATCACACCCTTGACTGGGTTACATATATACCACTCGATTGCACTCTACACTTAGACCACCAGGCTAACTAACTTTTCTAACTGTGCTTACATTGGAAAACGTGATTCTTTGAAGCGGCTTCTAGTAGTGTACTCGAACATCAGTCAACATGTTTCACGATTTATCTCACCGTTTGTTCGCAATTGAAAACAACCAATATTTTTTTACAATAATAGGTCCAGAGTTATTCAGCAAATGGGTGGGCGAATCAGAAAGAGCAGTACGAGAGTTATTCAGAAAAGCACGTCAGGTGGCGCCGTCTATCATATTCTTCGATGAAATAGACGCATTGGGTGGCGAGCGCAGTTCAGGAAGCACTTCTAGCGTCCAAGAGAGGGTTTTGGCACAGCTTCTCACAGAACTCGATGGGATCACGTCGTTGTCCGACGTAACAATTGTGGCTGCCACTAATAGGCCAGACAGAATAGACAAGGCTTTGTTAAGACCTGGCAGGTTGGACAGGATAGTTTACGTACCCTTGCCCGAAGAAAGTACTAGGAAGGATATCTTCAGAATAAGGTTCTTGAAGATGCCGGTAAGTTCAGATATGAATGGCAAATTCATAGATTATAATGTACCAATTCTGTTCTCATTTATGATGGCAGACAAATTTATGTATATATATATACCGGACAAAAAATGTTGGTTGAATTCAATCTTGAATAACTTTTATGTCCTTTAACCAATTCTAATAATTTTTTGATAAGTTCCTTATGCTTTCGTTTTCATCATATCCTGATATCGACATTACGAACAGTATTCATTGATATGTTAACATACAGGGTGATACAAAAAAATTGCATTTTACGCATCACTTCTGAAAGTCCTGGGGTAAAATGTAATGATTGTATGGCGACATTTTCAAGTCGTATTTTCACGAATAGTGTAAATGGATATGGATAAATACACTCTTTTAAAGAACGGTTTTAAAACACAAAAAAGATATTTTTTAGATTAAAAAAACATTCATTTTTCCAGTATTCCTTAAATTCAATACACA
Source organism: Bruchidius siliquastri (assembly GCA_949316355.1). Taxonomy (NCBI): domain Eukaryota; kingdom Metazoa; phylum Arthropoda; class Insecta; order Coleoptera; family Chrysomelidae; genus Bruchidius; species Bruchidius siliquastri. The sequence continues at coordinate 24,085,815 of OX438537.1, read as the reverse complement.
CTATAAATCCTATTTCTAAACCCATACCATTGTGTAGGAAGTACAGCGTCAACTTGCTTGACACTACTTTGTCTCTTAAAAAAAGCCTGGATATTACCCACCACTTTGTTAATCATGCAAAAATTATCATTAAATGTAGTTTTGTTGCGGTTTGAGTCAGAGCATTAAGAGAACGATAAACAGAATGAAAAACCAGGTGTAATTAAAACTTTCCTCCACTTTATTATATTCGCTGCAAAATACAGAAATTTGAACATCATCCCAGTAATGAGTGAATAATATTTCTCTCCGTTTCCAGGTACATGTTGACATTGATGATTTGGTAAGAAGAACGCATGGCTATTCTGGCGCTGAAATAACTGCTGTTTGCAACGAGGCTGCCATGATGGCGTTAGAAGAGAGTTTGGATAGCGAAACTATCGAACAAAGGCACTTTGAGGAAGCTTTAAAAATGGTGCAGCCAAGAACGCCTGCGAATATAATTAAGATGTTTGATGATTATTTGAAAAATTAGGTCAAAATTAAAGTTGATTTTTTCATATTAAATATTGTTTTACTTTTAATATCATCCTTGGATAAAAAAATTAAATTTGCTCCTATTGAACATGTAGATCGTTTATATGCTCTTACTTGGGGGAACTCTTCCATCAAGTTTGCAATTAGAACACAAAGTTTCACAAATAAATTCTCTGTGATAATAAATCGGAAATCATTATCTCCATTGAACATGTTAAATCCCCCGAAAATAGTTGAAGCTTTTTGTTTTTTGTGCTCTGCCGATTCTCAAAATTCAAATAGGCCACCTATTTCCTTTCTTGCCGACCCCGGGAATGGTGGTTTCTTAAGGCGACTGCTTTTTGCTTGTACACAATTGTGCCCCAAGAATAAAGAGGTTTTTTGTGGTTGTACACAATTGCTCCCCAAGAATAAAGAGGTTTTTTGTGGTTGTACACAATTGCTCCCCAAGAATAAAGAGGTTTTTTGTGGTTGTACATAATTGTCCCCAAGAATAGAGGTTTTTTGTGGTTGTACACAATTGCTCCCCAAGAATAAAGAGGTTTTTTGTGGTTGTACATAATTGTCCCCAAGAATAGAGGTTTTTTGTGGTTGTACACAATTGCTCCCCAAGAATAAAGAGGTTTTTTGTGGTTGTACACAATTGCTCCCCAAGAATAAAGAGGTTTTTTGTGGTTTTACATAATTGTCCCCAAGAATAGAGGTTTTTTGTGGTTGTACATAATTGTCCCCAAGAATAGAGGTTTTTTGTGGTTGTACACAATTGTCCCCAAGAATAGAGGTTTTTTGTGGTTGTACACAATTGCTCCCCAAGAATAAAGAGGTTTTTTGTGGTTGTACACAATTGTTCCCCAAAAATAAAGAGGTTTTTTGTGGTTGTACACAATTGCTCCCCAAGAATAAAGAGGTTTTTTGTGGTTGTACACAATTGTGCCCCAAGAATAAAGAGGTTTTTTGTGGTTGTACACAATTGTTCCCCAAAAATAAAGAGGTTTTTTGTGGTTGTACACAATTGCTCCCCAAGAATAAAGGGGTTTTTTGTGGTTGTACATAATTGTGCCCCAAGAATAAAGAGGTTTTTTGTGGTTGTACACAATTGTTCCCCAAGAATTAAGGGGTTTTTCAATGTGGATCCGATATACTAAATTACTATCTATGTGCAGGTATTGAGAATGCTATTATTATAATAAATATATATATTGAATACCAAAATATGAGTAATATTGAAATGTTTCATATACATGTATAATTGAGAATTTGACTCGCAAAGGATTACCCAGATATGCAATTGAATTGGATTCTCACATGATCATTCACCTCAAAATAAATTACAACAAATGATCCATTTCTATTAAACCTATCCTTATATAATCTAGTATGCAGTTTTATTAAATTCCATAAATTATATATAGTCGCTCATTACATAAAATAAGTTGGTCCGAAAGTACTTCTGATATACTAGATACGACATTCATATAAAATACTTCAATTCGAGATTTAGATATTGTTGGACCATCATGTAGGTTTTATGAATCAATCTGCTGGTACTAAATTTAAGTAAGAGAAGCAATTTCAGCTACATATTTACAAAACTATACATAAAAGTAATATACTTTACACCTAAAGTGTTGAACGAATACTTTCATTATGTCCAAACTGATATCCAGTTTCACTCTGATAAAAACAACAAAATCGTTTGCTGTACAATTGACTAGAAAACGACACTTCAGTGAATTGAAGTGGAAAGCGATTTGGCGAAGAGATTTTTCTTATTTGTTGTACTATGATAAGAAGGATTTTTCAAACTATTTCGATAGTTTACTAAGCCAGTCAATAAAGACCAAGTTTTCCTTCAATATGTTATTTACTTTGAAGGTACTGTAATTGGAGGAGAATGCAATCAATAGTAATTATAACAAAAATGATTCTACTGGTTTATTTATAGATTTGTTAAAATTATGAGCATAATATCAGAATAATTACGATAAAGGCGAATAAACATTATTAAGTAAAATTACATTGCACTTTTGTTAGAGAATCCGCTATGTAACAGTTGAGGTTGAGGTGCGAGGTATGATGATAGATAGTGTTTGGAGGCATATCCGCGATTGCAAATTCGGCCTTTTTGTCTACGGCTGTAAAAGACTAAATGCTATGAGTTCTTAACACAATCTTAAGACTCTTCAGGTTATTGCTCATGAGCTCTACTATCTATTCTTTACTTAGCAAAAGCCTTCAAGGTAAATTATGTATAGTTCGTTTTGATGGGACATCAGCAGATCTGATTCATAATAACCTAAGTGTAAGTTACAAACATCAAAGTATTGTCCATTTATATCTGAGATCCTCTTCTGCTACTCAGAACAGGTGACATTTGCAAAGTATTCTTGTGATTAGCATCATCACTGTGTTGTTCTTTTTCCTCCTTCGGATCCGAATGTACTATAACTGTGATACTGCTATTCTTATCCTGCCCTTCTGGTGTTTCTTTATCTGTGGATTTAGTTTCTGATTCTTCTTTATTTAATTCTTTTTGGTCCTCAACTTCAGGTTGTTTGTTTGGCCTGAAAATAAGCAATCATTATGAGGAACATAAGTAGAAGTATAAACTTAGATTACTTAGAATTTTATGAGGTCTCGGACCATATATTTCCTCTCTTTCAGCGGGTAAAAATAATAAAGTAATTCATATATTTATGTAGATTATAGATGCTCATCAAGAAAGGGATAATCTGCCTTAGAACCAGAATTAGCCTTGAGGGTTCTTAATGGGTGAGACTTTAGCACAAGGAGGCACTGAAGGCCTTTCACGTCCTCGGTGAATACTACGTAATATTTTTCATTATATATAGTTTATTTTATCGCTAAAACTCTAGATCAGCAGGATCAAATCGATGTAAATTATCAAACCTTGGATTATCTAAAGATCTTCTATCCCTTCTTGAATCATATCTCGTAGACAGAACATTATTTGTGGAGTATGGAGGCTTCAAGTCTAGTAATTTCCACTTCCGGGGTTCCACATGGGTCGAATTTAGGACCCTTGTTGTATTTGATATTTATTAATGATTTATCGCTTGAGTTAAAATGCTGTCATTTATTATTTGCTGATGATTTAAAAATTTATACAAGTATCAGGACCCTTGACGACAGCGTCTTTCTTCAATATAATTTAGACGTTATCGACTCCTGGTGTTCCAAAAACTTACTTTCACTGAACATATCAAAATGTAAAGTGGTATCATATTGTAGGAAACAAAATGTTACGCTTTACGATGACTACAATGTTAATAAAATTAAGTTGGAAAGAAGTTACAGCATTAAGATCTAGGCATCATATTTGATACTAACCTCAATTTTAAAAACCATATCAATAAAATAGCGTCGTCTGCCTCTAAAATGCTTGGCTACTGTGTAAGGAATTGGTCAGGATTCTCAAATATTGAAACAACCAAACGTTTATACTCAACATACGTTAGAAGCAAGCTAGGGTATGCTTTGCTTATATGGGCACCTATTTATCAGAATTCCATTTGTAGAATCTGTACAACGCAGAGCATTAAAATATTTTTTATTCAAATGCAACGGATTTTATCCAGAGAGAGGATTCGATCAAAATGTTTTACTTGAGACATTTAACTTACAATCACTAGAACAGCGCCGAAACATTTCGTCCTTGTCCTTTTTATTTAGTTTACTTCACAATAAAATTGACTGCCCCTACATATTAACTAACATAGATAAGTAAAAGTGCCAACTATAATTTCTTTACAAAACTAATACAGTAACCGATACACTATCAGCATTACAAGTAAATAAGTATTTCTCCTCAATATCCATACCTGAAATTCATTTCGTTTCTGTATGCTTCCGGTGAACACGGTTGGTTTTTCTTCCTGCTCTCCGGATCCACCATCCTGAAGGATTCCAGGAACTCATTCAAATCCACTTGACCGTCTTTGTTCAGGTCCATCAGTCTGCATATCTCCTCCAGTTGTTCATGAGTCATGGGGCAAGGCATGTGCTCCTTGATGAGGTTGCAAGCCTCGGTGAATTCATCCAGACTTATGTAACCTGTTTAGTATAGTCTAGTAGTATTATTGGGTTACAAATGAGGTTAAGTTTAATGCACAGAAGTCTCCGATAACAACTATGACAGAAATGCAGACATGCTTGTCGGCCAGCCGTGGAGATACAGGGACCCAATCCTTGAGTCAGCCTCCATTAAGATTTTGGGAATTGACATCGACAATCATTTTCTGAGAGTTCTCTTCCGCTCCAGAAGGTTGTATTCACCAAAACAGCTACTGGTACAAGGCTCAGATCAGATCGTCGCTAGGATGTGTGACTACGTGCTTCGAAAGCATTCTTTGAAGCTTCTGGACACAATCCAGAAACGAGCAGTGAACCTGATGGATGCGGCTGATCTTATAAAGAACCTCCATAGTCCAGAACACTAATGGAGGGTTGCTGATATGTCCATATTCTATGGATATTATCATGACATGTTCGACCGAGCATAATAACACCAAGACTCGTCACTAAAGCAAACACAAAGGGCAACGCCTCTAGTCAGTCTCATCCAAAAGTTCTGGAGCAGCCAGTGGGTTTGTTCCAGGGATTCGCAAGTGTTTTCGACTATACTTGTTTCATCCATATTTTTAGCCTCCGACAATAAAAGAGTTTAATTAAATCAACGTATTTATCGACTGCCTTATTGACTCTGTTGACTGACTACATTCTATAATTATGCAACACTTACCTGAATTGTCTTTGTCAATGATTCGGAATATAGCTTCCAAGTTGCATTTGTTTCTGTAGAGTGTTTCAACGACTGTACTTGCTCCTTGGACAGACTGAAAAAATAATATGACATTCAGTGGCGTAGATTTTTTATTTTAAATACCCACAAAGTAAAAAGTCTAGAGGAGTAAGTGCCGGAGATCTTGGTGGCCATTCTGTACTCTATGATTAAACAAACGGGCTACCTTGACTTACTCTCGACAAGGGCATGATCTGACGGAAGCATACTGAATCACGGGAAACGAAATACAAAATTACGTTCCGCCAACTTTATCCCTTATTATGTAGAACCTCAAAATAAGTATCATTAACAAAATAGGCTTTACAAAATGATTCTCAGACCCGCCATCACTCAGGCATGTGCAGCTTGGTACTTTCTAGCCAAGATGCAAGTGCGAGCTTAGGTGATCTAAATGTACATTTTAATAACTTAACTCCTCAGAATTACATATATTTAGAGCACCAAAATTATTCTAGTCAGTTCAACAATGCCTAGACTCCTCCTCTGCTAACAGTTCACTTCTTTCAGCTCTTCTTCCTTCCTGTATTTCTTCTCATTCCTCTCTGGCTTTGTTTGGTTTCTATGTGACCAGACCGACAGAATGACATACTGTCTAACTTACTCTGGAAAAATGGCAAAGGTCCCACGGACAGCCTTGATAAATAACGACGAGTAGTGGTAGTTTCAATAAATTATGCTGATGTTTTAGAGCTCTTACTTGTCAAGTATTCGGATGGAACTTGCTATGAAATTATTAAATCGAACTACATAGGAATGAATAAAAATAGTTGAGATTTAAGTAATAGGTATATGAAGTTGCTTACGTTTAATTTGTCACTTTTAATGTCGAATGTGGTGTGGTATTTAACTTTGTTGGTCTCAGGATCGATAGCTACTAATTTATCCTTCAACATCCTCCACGGTATCTGCAAACCTGTTGCTTTTTCCAATGCTACGCACCATTCGGTTACTGATATCTGCCCTGCAAATGAAAAAAAGATTTTAATAAATTATAAGAGATGAAAAATTACAAAAGTATACGCGTGTAACGGAAAATCAGGAACAGTCTCAAAGTACAACTTTGTAGTTGTTTGAAATTTTGGACTTCCATTGATTGGAGAATTCTTCTTGAGAGGTTGAAGCATTGCTATTGATAGAAATTTGTTGTATATGCAACGTAATTATCCAAGAAAATTCCGTCATAAACAGTAAACTTCCATCTCGGGGCTTGTAGCATAGCAATATTGATACCCTTATCGATGCAGGTTTTTCAAGTAAGATGTTACTGTTTCATACATGCAAGAACGATAACTCCAAACTTATTCTAGTTTTGGTTTACATTATAATATATTTTCAACCTAATTATTTCGATTCGTTAGCAGAGGATATACAGAAAACATTAAAGCTTTGAACATTGAAATCATTTATTTGTATATGCTTGAATGTTCATCTAGCTTTGTTAGAATAACAGAAAATGTATTGAAGCTTGGTTTGTGTCTCAGCCAAATGACCAAAAACCGCAGAGGAAGATTTTCTTATAACAAAAGAATGTGATTTTACCAGCTTCCATTTCTAGTGACGTTTTGGAGTTCCATTTTTTACTACACTATCTCGTCATTTTCTATTCACAAATATTCATTAGGCAAAGAAAAGCAACATATTAACTTTCAAGAAATGTTCAAACGCTCGATATAGTCTAAAAAAATGAATATCCTGTGTAAACTATCGCCCTGTTCCATTTTTCATCTTTACAAATATGTATTGTAACCTATTTAAAATGAATACATTTGATTGTTTTATTCCACCTATATGATTCAGACGACTATTCACAGAACGTGTATTCAAAAAAATACACAGGACGTTTTTCATCTAGTATTATAGTCCCTAAAAATAAATTTGTATCACTTCATTCATCTCTCAAATTATTAAACACAAGTACTACTAAAATAGGACAGGATATTGACTTGAGTAACTCTATTAAAAAAAGTTTATTTTCTAATAAGATGCGATTGCTTATAAATTCAATTACCTGTATTATCTTTATCCACCTCGGCGAATGCTCTTTCAATTTTCCCCCTGTTATTCATTATCTGCATTTTTAGTTCTCTGGCCGCACCCGATTCCACCAATCCCATCCTCTGGTAAAAGTTGAGTTTCCTTCTGCCAGCAGTGGCCATATACTGCACGAAGTGGGTGTCCAAATCGGGGCCCACTAGTTTCATGTAAGCGCCATTATTCGACCCCACTTCGTAGTAGTTGGAGGCTGAGAAGATGGTGATCACCTAAAGCAAATTATCCCCAATTTAGCGACAAATATTTAGATTTGGCAAGTACCTGATACTGGTACCACGCTTATAATCTGTTAGGCATATCAATAATATCATAAAAGCCACTGTTTCAGAATCAAAATGCATTGAAATTGCAATGCTTACCGTGTTATTGTGACACAATTCATACCCGTCAGGTTTGCATTCGTGCGATCTGATGATGAATTGTAGTCGGTTCTGCTCTAGGAATTTCCTCGTCACATCAGGACCAAAGTATGTTCCGGCCCCTCTTAGGCTGTTGGGAACACAACCTTTGGTCGTTTGAGGGTCTGACCAAAGAATGTCGAATACCTGAAGCACAAAACATTTATTTAATTCCAGTATGGTTCTGTTTATATGTCAGGGTACATGGTTGATTTGGAGAAGCTGAGAAAGATGAACACACTGACTGAAGTGAATCAGCTAAATATTCGCAGTCTTGTTATCCCTTTTTTTAAAAGAAGTGAGATGTGGAAAATTTTTTAAATTCTAAGTACCGGTACTGCTGGTTCAAAGATTTTATATAAAATTCATTATAGAATATGAACATCATATCTTCTCTCTCTCTCTCGAACATCAACATATTTTCTGAAAATAGGTTCAACATTTAAACGAAATTTATCAAGGAAAGTGTGCCAACTGTAATTTCCAACAAGAGGTTTCATTTTAAATATCGCGCCATTTTTGAATTGTCGAAAAATGATTACATTTACATTGTAGATGCTCTTATTAACTATTAAAATAGTGATAATTTCGTGGAAACAAGTTCATGAAGTTCGTACTGCTTTTTTCATCATTAATCCCCTTCTCGCTCTGCCATAATACAGTTAATCAAGACATTTGGAAGTTTCGGTCAAGTTAGTGATTTGAAAGCTCTAACTTTTGTTCGTCCGGTCAGGTTTGCTGAAAATATCGAGCTGAGGGTGTGCTTGAAAACCCAGGTCTGTCCATTTCAAGGCGTTTACAGGAATTGGGCCTATGTCAATCAAGGTTACACTGTTACGAGGGTCACGCTGAAAGTCTTTAGATATTCCTAATATATACAAGTTAAAACATGTTTGAGCACGCAGCTATTTTATATAGAGTTGTAAGTGCTTAGACGCGAGGGCAGCGTTTGAATCGTTCAGTAGTTGCCTTGCCACGATCTCGAATGTAAGTGTTGGCCGAATTTTAACCTGAAAATGGAACCGGGTAGTCGCGATTGTCGAGCCATGATTTTGCATGACTATAAAAAGGAACTAAAACAAGCGGAATGCCACGAAAGTTTAGTGAGTTACTTTGAGGACTCTGCCCCTTCTAGGGCTACAAGTTTTGATTCGTTTGATGAGTTTAAAGGAGGCCGGGTCTCACTTGATGATGAACCTCACACAGATCTACCGCCCACTGCTGTTACTCCGGAAACTGAAGAAGCTATGCAGAATATGGTAAAAAAAGATCGACCTACACCGAGATTGAGATTTCTCTGGTGATTGGATCGGCAGCGGTCCGAACTATCATTCATGATCACCTTCGCCTAAGGAAGGAGTGTTCCAGATGGGTGCCACATTTGTTGACCAGTGAGCAAAAAGCAACAAGAGTTGATTGGGCTAAGTTTATGCTTGAAAAATTTGATAATGGGCACAGTAAAAAACTTTTAATATCGTAACCGGAGACGAAACATGGTTATATCATGATCCCGGAACGAAACAGCAGTCATTAGTTTGGTGCTTTGAAAGTGAGCGAAATAGAGTGAAATAGCTGCGTGCTCAAACTTGTTTAAACTTGTATAGATTAGGAATATCTAAAGACTTTCAGCGTGACCCTCGTATATGTAACAGACGTAGATAGATCTGTTGACTCACCTGTTTCCACTCGACTTTATTGATGACTTCAGAACCAGGCGCCGAACTGTCACTTAGGGGTGGCCTCAGCAGTGACGCGTACTGAAACACAAACCGTAAACTCAGAATTGGACGACAGTTTACAAGCAGCTTTGATAAATATGTCGAGTTATCAGTGTTTCATTCTATTCCCATTTGGGTCTTTAGCGAGTAGGTCATGACCGGATCGATATACCCCCCGAACGAGTCTGCAACTTCCAACTTTAAGATGCAATCGTCTACTTGAAACACTCAGTAGTTGATGCTTGGAGCAACAGGTGGCAGAGCAGTGGTTCGAAGCTGCTAGAGTTCAAAGCAAAATAAGGATCATGAATCTCGATCACTCCAAACGGGAGATAAAAGATGCTGATTTCACAAACGTGCGCAAACGCCAAATTTTCAAAACCAACTTGTTGTTATGTATTCCTGTTTATTTTAAAGCGCCATGTTTTAATTACAAAATACCTTCCTTCTTAAACCCTTCATAGATGCCTAATTCAAATTGCATTTGAAGCAAATCTCTATCCTGTAGATTGTAGATGCTCTTACATGGCGAAACTCTTCCGTCATAAAGATAAACAGATTGTGTAATTAAAACACAGTTTCACAAATGAAACTCTTTTTTTTCAGTGACGTTTTATTTGCGAAACTGTGTTTTTATTACACAATCTTTTTATCTGCATATTTCTATATTATTTGGTTTTCGTTGATCTGAAGAACGATCTCACGTTGTGAGTATTTATATTTTTTACTTTAAATATGTTATAAAAAAAATGTCCTCTGTAGCAAGTCCTGAAGAATGAAATAGATATTTTCGGAAACTCACTTTGTCGACCTACACTTAGGTATATTTATGATTCTGCTCACAACCGAATTCCAGAAAAAATAAGGCGATTTTAATACCATCACACTGTTTGAGGATGTAATTCAAATCAAGGAAATAATTTTATTGAAGCAACAGATGAAGAAATTGTTATAATTACTGTTATAATGGGTGGTAGCTTAGCATCAAGAAATTTTTCGTAATTTCAAAATACTAATCAATCTAGAAAACGATACAGCGTATTATAACATTGAAGTAACAACACAACTATTGCTTAAACGTAAACAACTGCGAACTTGTAGATGCAACATCAACGAATTAAACAAAAGTACGGCCTGGCAAGATATGGGAAATAATTAAATCTATAAACAACAATAATGTGAATCAAAGAACAACAGAACCGAGGACTGTAAATACTTTACTTGATGTGGATATAACAATATGCCATAGTTCACGTGAATCCATACTCATTCATGTGAGGAAAAGCATGTCGTCAACGAAAAATATATCCGACAAAGCAATTTCTGTTTCCCTCGAGAGAGTATGACAATCACGCAATATGCGATTGTCTACAAGAAGGTTTCAAATAAATCCGCTTTTTCCTGCGTTGGCTATATCATAAAACCCCTGGTCCTGAGGGATATCGACCCTTCTAACGCTTTATCCAGTTTGCTCCATAGCGGTAGCATGTAAAGGAGATACAAAGGGATTTTGGATGCCACGACAGTCTTTTGCAAAGTACAAAATGACAGAATTTCGATTTTGATAATTACAGTGACAGCGAAAGTGAATGCTGAGCTGTTTCTAGGATAACAGTGCATCTGCTTCAAATTAGGGTTTCTTATAAACTATGAAGATATGCTCGATCGATTATAGTGTTACATTTATTTTGTCGATGAATCCAAACTGAGGAACATGCGATTGCAGTTGTTATGGGGATTATGTGGTGACAAAAAGATCGACGGATGAGATGTTAATTACACAGCTTCATCCGAATATAATGAAATAAACTGTCCATCACAGGTCTATCCACATCGACAAGGGTCTGTTTACTCTGCAAAAGTATCGGCTCTTCTAAATTACTTCCACCCTTTTTGTGTCTGATCGACAGTTTGCGCGTTATTAATAAAATTGGGGTTAAATATAGCCCAATCAATTTCGAATTGCTTCGACTGTAATTACGCAACCGACTTAACAGTATCACGTAAATATGGGCTGAGAAGTCTTTTTTTTAAACTTAAAATCACTCACCTTACCCCGGTCTAAACTTCTGATCATTTCCAGGTCAGTACTGTCAGAAATTCCACCGTGCACTACCAGAACCTTGTTGTTTACTATCGTACCTAGAGGAAGATACCTATATACACCTTCTATTAACTTCAACAGCTTCTCATGGTTTTTCTAAAATGAATGAACGTATCAGTATTTATCTAACTCGGTTATGTTACTGTTACATTCTACGAACACAGGTTAAATCGTAGGAACTTCCAGGAAAGTTTACTTTTCGGAACAATAAAAAAACCGATTTGAATATTAGACATTTCCCTGTGAGCATTTCAAGAATCAATATTATTCATGTAGTAAAATTAGATAAGTAATCAAGCCCCAGGAAGAAATCAACAAAAATTCGGATCTGTTTTTTATCGTAGAACATGGATTTAATTGCTTAACTTAATAAGCAGCAAATTAAAATTGTTTAGTGTGCCACCCGCACCAGCGTCATGGAATCTGGTTTGGGCCTTTTTCAGTGATCTCAAAAATTGTATAGACAATGGAAGTCCGAAATAAAACTTTTGAAACATCCACATTGTCTACACATTTCAAAATGCAATATTTACCTTGTATTTGGACTGTACCTCCCGGATGAACCCATACCTGAAAAAAAATAACATCGATCAAAACTCAGTTATTCAGATGTTGAGATTACGCTACTTCATTATTATGCATGAAACATTGTTTAGCGTCGACTAGAGAACACGTTATGGTATGCGAGATTTCTGTAAGAGTTATCAAAGGACTTGTTTTGTATATTTTGGATTTTTTTTTAAGGTGGTTTCACCCGTTCAACGTCGTAAAATTTGCTACAAAACAATGTACAAGTTTGAATGTCCTCAGACTGCGCAAGAGATGGCGCTGGCATTCAGTTGTAAGCTCCCAGTTTTTGTCAATACTTTTACTCTAACACTGTCCAACATCTGCTACTTATTATTGCGTTCTATCCAAATACGGATAATGAACTGTGTATTTCACGTATATCGTTATCAGGCTACTAAATAGTTCTATTGGATTCCTTTTCCAAGTTGTAAAGTATTTCAAAGCGTAGGTTAGTTTCTTCTGTTTCTGTTTTAGAGAGTTTTACTATAGATTACTACATGTCAACTGAGTAGTGATCATGAATAAAAAATAGTGTGATACGATTTTCGAGCTGATCATCGAAGTTACTATTGGAGATATTGGAACTCATTGAAATTATTTAAAACTCTTAAATTTCAAGAATGATCAATGTATTCAATTCCAACATTGAACACTTCAAAAATTTGATCTCACTCTTTATTTCTGAGATGATACCATTTCGTGGGACCAATCTACTAGATGATATTAAAAGTGTTTTTACTGTGCACATTATCAAATTTTTCAAGCATAAACTTAGCCCAACCAACTTTTGTTGCTTTTTGCTCACTCAACAAATGTGGCTCCCATCTGGAACACCGCTTCCTTAGGCGAAGGTGATCATGAATGATGACAATATAGCTGCGTGCTCAAACTTGTTAAAACTTATATAGATTAAGAATATCTAAAGACTTTCTGCGTGACCCTCGTACATGTATATGATATTCAACATGCTCTATTTGGATATAATGAAATTAAAGTAGAATATTCATGGAGAAAATATCTTTCAATTGAGCTTTTATGACACAAATTTATGATGATTTCAAAAGTTTGATTTCGGACTTCCATTGTCTATAAAATTTTTGAGTATCACAACGTTTCGATTGATATGCTATCGTCAATCGTCTTCAGGTTACCTGGACAATGGAAGTTCGATATCAAACTTTTGATAAACCCATATTCAGATTAAATGCCAACAGCATTATTTTTTTATTTGAAGCACAAACCTTTGATTCATTATTATGTCTTCATGGTTGCCTCTGTTGAGGTAAACGGCACCTGGAATAGCGATGAAGCAAAGTAGAAGTATCAGGAAGACCTCTAAGCCTCGTTTACCTCGGTCAACAAAGTCACCATTGAAAATGTATGGATTCTCTGCAGATGGAAGACCATTCTGTAAAAGAAAAACGTATTGAGTACAACTAGACACCACGTCTTCTCTAAGGGTATAAAAATTTGCTTCAAAGTTCAGTATTCGTACTTAGAATTATAAATTATAGAAGCCATTGCTACTAATCTAAGCAGGTTTACTTTGTTGGAATTTACGACATGCAATTCTTTTTTAATTATGTGTGTATTATGTGTCAGAAATAATAATGATAATTTGAACTGATGTGACACATTATCGCTTTGCTAATACTTCGTAATGAAGAAAGACATCTACTTTGAGCTACAATCCAATTATATATCCATATGACTAGCTTCAGTTTCGATGTCATACGTTAGTAGCCCATTCTCCGATCAGAAAAATTATAAATACATAAGAGATTATATCCATCCATGCTTATGAATATCCTGAATTCTTACCTTGTGTAATATCACTAATAAATCATCGAATTTTCCGTGTAAATCACCGCATATCGTTATCTGTTTTGACATTCCTGTTGATGCGATATTTATATTTGGAAGTTTCTTCAGGCATATTATCGCTTTCTTCAGTATGTCTCCTACATTCTTTGGTGGTAAAAGGAAATGCTAGAAAGAAAAATGACGTACTCAGCTAGATACATTTAGGGAAATGTTAAAATTGGACATTAATAAGAAAGATTATTTCCGGTAACGCGAACCTCGATCTTCTTATCAGCTGTATATTTATATTTTGTTGTATTTTTCACTCCACTGCTCTTTTTACTTTCTTTCTTCCTCAGACCTGCTATAGACATGCATGTTTCCTATTTAGCCTAGACCCGTCAGTATAGCCTGGCGGTCTAAGTGTATATACCTAACACAGTCAAGGGTGTGATAGCAACATCAACTCACCTGAACACCTGGACTGACTTGCAGCGGTTAGGACCGTTGGCTTCGCAAGATGTGAAGGTGCGTCCCCATAGAGGGCGACACTTAGGGGAGTTGATATCGCTCCAATAGTTTTGTCACAAATTAGATTTTTTTATCTTATATCTCGCCACCGAATATTAAGAAGAATATTAAGATTTTGCCGCTAAGCTATCAATAATGTTTGTACTGCCACAACTATAACTAAAAATAAAGAAACCATAAGAAGTTACCTATACTCACTCGATGCTTTCTGAATATCTCTATCAACTGTAAAATGGCTTTTTCTGTATAAGGGTACTCTATACTAAAATGCAGCAGTTTTCTTTTTTCTTCTGGATCATAGATTTCGTCGTCCGGCGACTCATCATCAAAATCCAGATTCAGATTTTCTGTAATCAAGAATGTGTGTATATTGTATATTGAGGATTGGTCGTTTTTAAAAAAATACTGATCATTAAATCCATGATTCAATAGACTGGAACGATTATTGCCACACAAAGTTTTTTGTAATTGTAGAGCTCCAATCATAATAGTCAAATCAGAAATGTTCTTTGAGTTCGACTTTCATTATCAAACATGCCTTCATGATTTCAAGACGATGAAAAAAGATATATTAAGGTATATGAGTATGATACTACCACATTTTATCGTTTTCAATACACAAAGCTTGGAAAAATTGTTCTTTCGATTTTTAGGATGAAAAACAGAACATAACTGTCAAAAATTAAACAATGGAAGTGAAATATTCCGACTGTTTTCGTGAATTCTCATTTTTTGTGCAGATGTAATTCGTTTGCTAAACACATATAATATATGTCGTATATATAGTAAAGTTTGAGGAACTCACCAGAAGAAGACGCTCTGGAAGTTTCAGTGGAATCATATTCTCTGTCTGATTGAGGAATGTGTGTGAGTAGTGCATTGAAGAAGTTGTATAGCTGAAACAAAAAGTTCATAGTTTATTGTATCAGGATTTTTTTGTGAACCAATTGAAATAACAATTTCTACATGAATCGTATTTTATGTTTACGGTTTTGAGATATAAAGATTTGCAGATCCATGAGTATGAAAGTTTAAGTTGCGTCAATATGATTTTTAGTATTTTTTTATATACAAACTTTAGTGTTCAATATACTGTATAGTACTAAAATATTGAGGTTTTTGTAAAATTTTCGAGATTCGTCTTCTCTGTGCATATGATGAATGTTTTTTTTGTGACAAAAAAAATTTTGAGCCAAATTTGTCGCCCCCCTAAAATCTGCCGCCCTAGGCTCTAGCCTACTCAGCCTGCTGGTGAATCCGCCGCTGTCGAGGTCTTCTCTATAAATCCCCGAACGTGATCTCATTTAGCAGCGGCAGATAATTCTAAATGAAGGTCTTCCCTTCAGGGATCCTTAATTGCTTCTGCCCTTTCCAATCTGTACACTGCTGATCTTCCCGCAACAACAACTGCACCTTCATTTGCATACGCCATTGATCTATCCACAGCTGTGAAATTAAGTGATGCAGAGACAGCAATATAGGAAATATTAAATGTATATAATAGAAAAGAGAGATTGATATCAATCCCAGCAAAACAGTGTTTCTATTGTCACTTAAGTTATAAGCAGTATAATCATGAGTTTGACGTTTTAGAATGCTACACGCTTTAGGTACAACAGAAGCTTGAAATCTTAGATAGAACGCTATTTTCAAAGAAACTAAAGAACACGGCTGTTAAAATCCAAACGTAGAATCATATTTTTGAAAAGTGTTCTGTCCAGCAAAACAGTGTTCCTATTGTCACTTAAGTTATAAGCAGTATAATCACGAGCTTGACGTTTTAGAATACTACACGCTTTAGGTACAACAGAAGCCTGAAATCCTAGACAGAACGCTATTTTCAAAGAAACTAAAGAACACGGCTGTTGAAATCCAAACGTAGAATCATATTTTTGAAAAGTGTTCTGCCCAGCAAAACAGTGTTCCTATTGTCACTTAAATTATAAGCAGTATAATCACGAGCTTGACGTTTTAGAATACTACACGCTTTAGGTACAACAGAAGCCTGAAATCCTAGACAGAACGCTATTTTCAAAGAAACTAAAGAACACGGCTGTTGAAATCCAAACGTAGAATCATATTTTTGAAAAGTTCTACCCAGCAAAACAGTGTTCCTATGGTCTCTTAAGTTATAAGCAGTATAATCATGAGCTTGACGTTTTAGAATGCTACACGCTTTAGGTACAACAGAAGCCTGAAATCCTAGACAGAACGCTATTTTCAAAGAAACTAAAGAACACGGCTGTTAAAATCCAAACGTAGAATCATATTTTTGAAAAGTTCTGGGAAACTTCAAGTGGGCCAACTACCGAAAGAGGTTTTCCTATCAGAATACAAGATAATAGTAGATAACCCAGAGTTGCCTACCTATGAATAGACGAGTATATTTACTGTTTACCTCATCAGATTGAAACCTAGACATCTGGCTATCAAAAGTGGGTAGGCAGTGTATGAAAATGAGTTCAGGGGTATCTACAATGAAGGCAGGTTGGAGGAAGACTTCTACCAAATATATTCTAGTATGTTGGTATTCATAAAAACCTAACAGTATTCAATTTACATTGCAATGCATGAAGGGCAGCAAATAAACAAGGCGTACCCTTCAGTTTCAAACATGATTTTACTCTATTTCAGTGGCAATTTATGTGAAAAATTGAAATATCAACTTGGAACAGGGATGATGATGCATTGAAATTGATATGATTATCATTCGTAATCTCTGATGTTATCTTTCCGCTTATACGACTGCTTCTTCAAATGATCTCTTGTTGCTAGATGTTGAAAATGTGATAGAATTAGTGGGAAAATGTGATGCCACTATTCAATGACATCATCTCTTCTATGATTCTCTGATAGGAGGGCTTGAAAATAATGATTTTTCAGTAACTTCGTATAACTCAAATGTAGCAGTTTATATGTACATAACGAATATTGAATACTTTGTAGTTATGATTAATCAGATGCCAAATTGCCTCATTGAAACTATTTTAGAAATGAATCATTTAAATATGTGTACGTCTTGCGTTGCTTTCAAGCTACAACAACTTCTCCTTTCCTCCCGAAAAGTTATTCATGCACTGGTATTGATCGTTGGCACAGAAATTAGTAATTTTGTTATGCGGTTTCGTTGTTTTACTTTGGCTAACCTGCAATTGCATTGCGTGACTTGATTCCATACAATTTTATTATTATGTTTGCCAGCAACTGCATAACACAAGGAAAGTATTGCAAATTGTTATTGTGCTCCATTCATAAAATAACCTCGCAAATAAAGAGTTGTGAAAACTGATGATTTTTGACCGACAATGATGGATCTGATTCATTCTGTTTCTTATCATGTTATCTTTAAAATGTTTGAAGTTATTTATGATACGTAGTGATTTGTTTGAAAGAGCTTTGCCCAACTATTTCTGATATATAAATTTTTTCAAGAATGTCAGTAAGCCTTTGCGTTGGAAATCACATAGACTGAAGTTTTAATCTTCGGGTGGTGCGAGTCCTTCAAAAAAAAAATTATACAGTTTGAGCAGAGTATATGAGCACATAATATTTCCACCTCCAAAAATGAGGATGAAGATAGCGAACCGATGGAAGCTGATAAAATGCCAAAAAAGAAAAATATATATAATAATGACTGGAAGAATAAGGAAAGTTAATCATTCGATGGGAATGAAAAAACCGAAGTAAGATGATATGATTCCACTACCTTGGAAATCGAAAGGATCGAAAAAATAACAACAACGCAGATAAAGGAAGCTTGAATCAGAATCAGACAGCAATGTTGATGGCGTACCTAGGAAGGTGACAGTTATAAATATATAATAATTTGGGTAATCATTATTACACAAGAAAAGACAAATCAATCGATTGAAGCAGGCTCTCCAAGAAAACGAAAAAGAAGCAAAAAAAAATAAAACTAGATGCAAACACACAAAAAAGTCCTTTTTGCAATTTGTTCGATAAGGTCAATTATAAGAAGATATGAGGCACTGTAAGATTGATAACATACTTTATATGAGCTGTATGCGCAGTTCTAAGAATCAAATTATTATAAAGATATCATTTTTTCAATAAATCACAGGTTTACGTTATTGAGTTCAGTCGACAAAAAAAAAACAGAAAAATAAGCTTAAAGTTGGTTTTGTTTACATCTGGCTGGAATTTGAAGCAACAGAAAATAAAAAATATACCAGCAAATACTATTCTCTCACATTACACGATTCTTTTGTGTCAAAACAACGAAATAAAGAAGGCGACTTTTGAAGAAAGTATAAATATTGTTCACTATATTATTTCTTGGAGATATAGATTTTCTAGAATTAGATATTGTGAAAATTTTGCTATCGATGACTACAAACGTAAAAATATAAAACAACAAATATCTTTGAACCTATTTTGGAACAAAGCCATAGAGCAGAGTATATGTTGAAAGATGTATATCAAAAAATATTGCAAAAAATTTATATCATAACCCTCTTATTCTTATGGTTCCAACTCATATCAGAGGTTGTAGATCAGCACTGCTATTTTTATTTTATCATCCTGCCTGGAGCTCAAATCCTTCTCAAAGATATATCAGGCTCCGCTTCGTTCGCCCTTCTCTCAGCCTTAATGACCTTCCTTCGTAGTATTCGTATTAGGTTATATTATAACGTCTTTTTTCTTTTAAACGATCGTTACTATCTCTCCTTTCTTCTCCATTCGTCGAAGAACATCCACTTTTGTAACTGGGTCAACTCAGACACGCGTCTCTGTGCAGTAACTCCATCTTATACCATATTCAGATGAAATAAATACAAGCTAATGTTTTAAAAATCGTTTTTTACCTGATTATAAAATGTTCTTTGTCCTGTTGCTGACTCTGTGCCTATATATGCTGCTGCTAATGGCCGCTACACACGTTAGGGTATAACTGAAGGGTATACCTGCACAGTTAAACTGCGCAGGCAAAACTGAGCGTGTGTATGACAAAAATGTACAGTTTTTCATACATGTGCAGGTTACCTGAACGGATACGAAAATTTGTATTTTCTCGGGATTATAACTGCGCAGTTGAGCTGATGCAGGCAAAACTGAAGGTCTGTAGCGGTCGCAGGCGGAGTTTCTGGTATAATATAGCTAAGAGCTTGGGGTGATATCATGGCAGAAAATTTCATCTTCCCGTTGCAAGAAATCTTAAGGTAGCAGTTAACCTTTCATGTGGTGAAATAGCATTCCTCATCACAGTATCTTTGATCAGTGGTGCAACTGAAGATAGAAGAGTGGGATACGTTTCCTCATTCATACGTAGATAATTGTGAAAATCTTTCTGAGAAAATTTGAATTCATTTAACAAGTTCACGTGCGGATAAGTTTGTCATTTTCTCAACCAAGCCTTACGCCACGAGTGCCGTTTAATTTTCCTATTTTTAGAATGTTTTTATTTAACTATTGGTGAACCAACTACATCCCAAGCATCATCAGCTGATGCCATACCGGAATCGAAATACTGACACCTGACGGATTTGCCTGAGCGTGTGGACATCGATATCGGTTGACCTGCAGGTAAACCTGTGTAGGTATACCCTTTAGTTATACCCTAGTGTGTGTAGCAGCCTTAATGCATGCATTGGCGGTGGTGTCGGTCGTTGTAAAGAACATCAGCGTCTGGTATGTTCGGTATAGTAATCGTTGTCGTTTTTCATTCATTTTATCTGTAGGAGTGACTTTTTTGTCTCATTTACCGGTACCGAAAAATCAGAGTGCGTTGCTTCTGTAATACTATTCAGTGACTGTTTCCTCGTTTTATTTAAATACTGTGTTGCTTTATAGCACAATTCCTAATGAAAGCGGACAAAGTAACAAAAGCTAATTGGAGGAGAGCAACGTTGTTTTAGCAAATAGACAGACGGGGAAGTGTTGATTAAAGTTATTACAGTAGACATGTGGGTGCGGCCTCCTCATCGATCTTTCAGCGTTCGTGTATCTACCTAAACTACAATGTTCATGGAGGGCGTGAGAAACATCCCGCCATAATAGAGAGAGTATTTTTTGGGCTACTACAATTGCTGAGGTTTGTAAAATTTGTTATTTTCTGTCAGAACGTTCCATGTAACATTTGTTTACAGTTGAAGTTTTGTTAGTTTTTTTTAGGCCTACATAAATGCATATTTTTAATTCAAGTGAATATATATATTAGAACCAAAACCTCATGTGCTCTCTACCTTGTTCCAACGATAGAAATGTAGGACGACGAAACCCGTGATATTTCGTCCACACGCTATGGTGCTAATGATCCTAATCAAACTATCACAATATTTATCCAAATTTATTATTATTATTATTATGCAGAAAACTTTTTTTAAGAATGTATAATTCAACACCTACCTTCACTTGATCTTGTTCTCCAGCATATTCCAAGGTCTGAAATATGGTCCAGGTGTACCTTCGCCTAACCTCAAGTCGCGCCATGTACCTCCTGTACCATTTTTGTATCAAGAGGGAGGCCTTTATTGCTAGAACAGAATTTGTAATTTAATACATGCTAGACACAATTGAAGGTATAATCAAACAAAAAATAATATATTAAGATGGTGGAACAGTCCCGATAGTTAGAGTAGCATGAAAAGCTAACATCGTCCGAGTCAGGGTTTGCTTTGCTAATTTTCATTTGTTCCCTTATCGAGTGAAAAAGTTAGAGTATTGACCGCTGGTGAATAGGGCCGTCATCGTTTGTTGCTGAATAGGCTGTGTTGCTAACTTTACCGACGTAATACGAGGGTCACGCTGAAAGTTTTTAGATACAGGAAAACTACAAGGTTTTTTTTAAAAACATTATTATGTTTTTTCAATATATTCTCCCCCTACCTCAATACATTTTCGCATTCGGTAAAACCACTTGTCAAATTCTTGTGACCAACGTTCTTTTGAAAGGCTGCTAATTTCCTCCTCAAATGCAGCGATTGCCTCTTCATCGGTGGAAAAATGGCGACCTCGTAACTTTTCTTTGATCATAGTAAATAAGAAGAAGTCGCAGGAACTAGGTCCGGAGAATAAGGTGGGTGAGGAAACAGTTTGACACCCTGTTCAGCAAAAAAATCGAATGTTTTAGCGGCGCTGTAGGCGGGTGCGTTGTCATGGTGCCATTGAATACCCCGCAGACCAGTTTTTGGACGTCTCTTGCATAGTTTTTGGAAGACTACAGAAACACATTTGGTTATATACCATTCAAAAGTAACTGTCCTTCGATTTTCCAAGGCTACCGTTGTGATGTATCCACTTTTAGAAAAAAGATGCTACCATTTTCTTTCCAACTTGAAACAGCGAATTTTCGTTGAAGGCTGCTCACTTTCAAAGCACCAAATCAATCATGGTGTTTAGTTTCGGGATCATAATGACATAACGATGTTTTGTCTCCGGTTACGATATTAAAAGTGTTTTTACTCTGCCCTCTATAAAATGTTCAAGCATAAACTTAGTCCAATCAACTGCTTTTTGCTCACTGGTCAACAAATGTGGCACCCATCTGGAACACCGCTTCCTTAGGCGAAGGTGATCATGAATGATTGTTCGGACCGCTGCCGATCCAATCTCCAGAGAAGCCCCAATCTCGGTGTAGGTTATATGTCGATCTTTTTTTACCATATTTTGCACAGCTTCTACAGTTTCCGCAGTAACAGCAGTGAGCGGTCGACCTGTGCGAGGTTCACCATCGAGTGAGATCCGGCCTCTTTTAAATTCAGCAAACCAATTAAAAACTGTAGCCCTAGAAGGGGCAGAGTCCCCAAAGCAACTCACTACATTTTCGTGACATTCCTAGTTTTAGACCCTTTTTATAGTCATACAAAATCATGGCTCGAAAATCCAGACTACCCGGTCCCATTTTCACGTTAAAATTCAGCCAACACTTCGATGCATTCGAGACCGTGGCAGGCAACTAATGAACGATTCAAACGCTGCCTGTGCATGTAAGCATTCACAACTTCAAACAAAATAGCTGCGTGCTCAAACTTGTATAGATTAGGAATATCTAAAGACTTTCAGCGTGACCCTCGTAATAGTTTCCGCTATTCATCCCGATAACCTCTCTGCTAAATCCTGAATATATTTTTTGGAGTCTATTGTTTCCGTTCCGTTATTTTATGATCAAAGGGTGCTGATTTATCATTTGGGGAATAATGGGCTCGTGGATTAAATGAACCATTCCTTTTTCCGATATACATTAACTTTCAATTATGTTAATGATCGGGAATTTTAAAGGTCAAAGCTCGATTAGTCTCTGATAACGCTTAACTTTAAAATACAGGGTGTCAATGTAAAAACTTCCCATCTTAATATATCTGTTTCTGGAAATAATAGTAAAAATCGGAAAGGCACCTCCATTTTGTTTTCATCGAGGAGACTTGTTAACAATATTTGCAACCTTCATAGTATTTTTACAAATATTTCTTAGTAAGTTATTTTAATTTTTAGTGGTTGTTTTAGTTTTACAATAATTACCCAATATATTATAAACTGTTCAAAATGTTGCACATTATTCTCTAAACAGTAATATGGAGTGTTCTCGACCTTTTCTGTAGTATTCGCATTTTAAAGTCGTCACTATCTTCAGGCTGTTTTTATAAACAACAAATTTAAGATGCTCTCAAAGAAAGGCGTCTTGAAGTTCGGTCCTTCTAGCCGAGAACCTCTCGTTGACCCTCTGGAAATGAAACAGGATCTTGTAAATCCAATTTACCGGCTTCATCAGTTTGAGTCGATAGCTGGAGAGTTATAAGAGGATCGATAATCCCTTCAATCATATTAAGGTACAAATTGCCTGTCAAGTTTCGTTCAAAAAATAAAGCACCAGTAATAGCATTTCCAAGTCTACCACTCCAAACATGAACTTTTTGTAGGTGATGTTGTGTATGTCCATCTCAAAAAGTATGTGGGAAAAAAGCTGATAGTTTAAGAATCTGTTTGCAAGCGTCGCAAAAAAGGTGGTTTATTATTAGACCTGCCATAGACATGCATGTTTCGTCTTTAGCCTAGACTCGTCAGCTTAGCCTGGCGGTCTAACTGTAGAGAGCGATTGAGTGGTATAAACGTAACCCAGTCAAGGGTGTGATAGCAACATCAACACTCATCTCCAAGCGTGTTAGGACCTTTGACTTTATCGCCAACGGGCAGCGCCATAGTGCGCGTGAGTGTTGTGGAGCATTCCATACATATAAAATTAAAAATACGCCATTAAAAAAACGCAAATTTTGTGCCATCCTAGTTGTACAAAAGTTACTTCTTTACACACGTTTCCAAATTGTAGGCGATAGGCTAGAGCCTCGATATGGAAATAGTGAAAACTTAGGAGTTATAAATTATCCTCTAGGACAGAGGTTGCGAGGCGTAAAAACCAAATGGGAACTGAATGAAACAGTCAAAGGAAATATAACGAATAAGCTCATTGGTTTGAGTTCACTGAAAGTGGAGATACCTTAACCGGAGGACGGGTCGATTTAGCAAAAGTAGATTTTACTGTAGCCATTCAACCGGCTGAAACTTAATTATATGTACTAGCCGTCACTGCAAATACGTCGCGAGCTCAGTTTTAATGACTCAAACTGATGAAGCTGGTAATTCAGTATTAAAGGAAGATCCTTTACGTCAACGAGAGTTTCCCAGATAGATCGGCCGAACTTACTATTCTAGACTTCTTTTTTCAAGGACATCTTGAATTCGTAGTTTATAAAAAATCCACCAATCGCGAATCGTAGCTACACTTCAGTCAAATCCCTCTGAATGTTTCCGGGATGTAAGAAAGGAAACTCGAGAGTGTTCTTCGGGTCTTAGGCCGTCATCTGTTGGGATTTCTTAGTAACTTTGTCCAAACCGAGCTGCGCTCCGCTATGGCCGGGCGACGATGGCCATAATAGCACCTCCTGAGTAGTGACCGCCACTTTCTAACCAGAAGAGTCTCACCGAGCATGCAGCTTGACACTGTTCTTTCTAACGCACCAAAATTCAATACCTCACGGTGAGAGGTGTATTCATTCAACCCAATACTGATGTTTCCCAACCGAAGTATCAAAGTGATTCTCAAAGATATAAAGTTGAATTTAACTCGATTCAAAACCACTTAGTTTATAATTTTCTGGGTCGTCTAGTAAATATCATAAATATACTTACTTTTTTCAATCTTGGTCATGCTGATGTCGTCTTTGCCGAACCACCGAAGTATCTTTCTGGGGATATGCTGCTTGACGTAGCAGCAGCTGCTGCTTGGTACGACGGTCCTCTTAAGCGCAGCCCCATTCTGAATGGCATCAGCCGGTTTCAGCTCAATGTCCGACACTGATTTTGAATCACTTTCCGCATATTCGTCACTTACAGCTGGTCGTTTCTGGACGCATGCTACCCATTTTTCGCATTTCTTCGACCACCAGGACAGCATGATACTGGAGAAAAGAAATGTCAATCAAAGGAGATTGCTTAGTCGCACATCATTTCGTTTAGTAGTAGTAGTAATAATTTTTTTTGCACATATCCTAATTTAAGTGCAGTTAGGACATCCTGAAGGAGATCGGAACTATACCATTTTCGAAGTGTTAGTTCAATGATAAAAATAGCTCGGTAGGAATAAAATTTTATTGTATAGTTTATTGAAATATAAAAATTGAAATCTTGTTTGTGACTCATGAAAAGCAAATAACAAGGCGACGAATTCAGTCAGTAAAAATAAATAAATATACTTTTCGTGGAATAAATAATATTTTCTTTATTCATTTTATGGAAATATCCATAGATTTTGTTATAAATATATTTTGTTACAGTACACGGTATAGGGTGACATTCCTTCTACTGTTCGAAGAAAAAGATCAACAAGAAAGCTCCGTTTCCAAGGTGAAAGTATCAAAGGTTGCCAATTAAATTGATATTTTTCATATAGCAGAAACCAGACTTGATACATCTTGAAAAATAATAAACCCGTTGCGAGCTCCATATATCTATGTCCTTCGTGTTTCTAACGGATAACATCTCCTTACAGAGTTATGTTATAAAAATATTTCTGAATAAAATACCTAGTAGTAGGTTGACTTTCAACTTTCAGCACAATGTTGACTGAATTTTTGCGCCCCAACACTTTTCAAATATTTGTTCTGATAAAACGTTCTTAAAAACTAAGAACTTTACTTCTTCCAGCAAATGGCAGCAGCTTGATAGTTTGTTATGGCAGAATCTTGTAGAAACTTATGATGTGGTATAAGGCACAACTTAGTTATTTTGAATGGAATACTGTATATTGCATTTCTGGGTTACCCTGAGAATTATACATACTTTTTGTTGAGCACAATAGTATCAAAAACTCGACCGAATTGTGATAATTAATGTTAAATAAATGCTCTCCACTATGCATCAGACCTACTATAGACAGCCATGTTTCGTCTTTAGCCTAGACTGGTCAGTACAGCCTAGCGGTCTCATGGTAGAGAGCAATGGGGTTATATACGTAACCCAGTCAAGGATGTGATAGCAACATCAACACCCATCTCCAATGTCATACTGACGCCTGTATATTGAAAAATATAGTTTCAAAATGCATCGCAAGAATGAATGAATGATATCGTTACATTCAAAAACGTAAACAATACATCCAACGTATTTCAGAACAACGTTTCATAATCTATCAGCTTGAATAATAGCGAAATGAAATTCTAAATTTGACGGAGCGTTTACAACATTCAGGTGTGGCAACGGAATCAAGAAAATAGGTAAAGATTCAATATACATAGCGAGAGATCAAAAATAACTTGTTGAGTTAAAATAAACCAAGATCAGCTGATGATCTATTTTTAGCTAATTTACTTTCTCGCATCGGACGTTCGTTTGCTGTTTGAGTGTAGATAAGCTTTATGAATCTTTAGTGTTTACTCTGGTGGTGTGACAGTAGTGAGTTTACTGAGAAACACCAGATTCCCTACGAATAAGCGGTAGACAGTATATAGTAGGAAGAATACTTCACCTCCTCATATGTTTCAGGTAGTGAGTTATTATTAATTGAGCGAAGCTGGTGGGAAATAATTGATATTTGGAGAAAACTATTTGTAAATCGTGGTATCAGACTGATTGGCAGTATTGACATCTACAAAATAATAAATTGAGAGCGACATAGCCTCCTGAAATGTTTGATGGTTCTTCATAAGAAAGACGTAGGTTGTCTTCTATTCAGTATTTGTAAATAATTGTTCTCCTACATTAACAAACATTTTAGTATTTTTTAAATAGTATCTATTTAAAACAAAATTGACTTTGTAGCCTGTATTTATTGTCTTTTTTGTTTGGAATATGCCTTAATGCATCACTCACTGCTATCTCATTCGATATGAATTCTGGGCTGTGATTGAAATGGAATTATTTGCGATTTTATTTTTTAATAATGTCAAATATTTTGTTCTCTTTGACATAATTCGTTGTTATAACCGTTGTTTTATTCAAGCTGACACAATATTTATAGTTTTGCAATGAATGGATTATTATTATTAGCTGTTTATCGATCTATAGCTGGATATTACAAAATTTTTGTAAATTCTGCATATGAAACGGAATAAAATTATGGACAATTATATTGTATAGATAAAAAATGCTGTAATTATCACACAGTTCACAAATAAAACTCTTTCTTACAGTGACGCGTTTCGATTTTTATTACGTCACTAAAAGAAAGTGTTTTATTTGTGAAACTGTGTGATAACTACACAACTTTTCATCTACATGATGGAAGAGTTTCACCAAGTTAGAGCATCTACAATCTACATAATTATGTTGTATTTTCTTGTGATACGCACAAACATTTTTACAAAATTTGCTTGTAAGATTTTAAATATAAAAGTGTATTTTAGTTAAACAGTGAATATTTCGACCTGGAATTTCTACAGCAGATACGGATTTATTTCCAAGACTAAACAGCTGTTTCACGATTTATACCTCTACATAAAAGTTTATTTTCCAATATCGGGAAAAAGGAGCGCGGCTCATTTATTTCCTTTTTATAGGACCTTTTTTATTTCCCATTAACAAGGTAGAAAAGGTTTTTATTGCAGTTGTAAATAAATGTAAATTAAAGTTCGTATTATCGAAGTACAACAATTGATGTTCAGAGATCTTTTTAGGTATCCTTTATAGATCTACAGTCAACTCCAAGAAAGCGTGTTCCAAATTGAGGGAACCACATTGATATCGCCAAAAGGTCAAGGAGGCAGATTTGGTTACTAGCAACAACAATGTTTACAGCAGACCTAGCGATGGAATCAAACCAATAAGGCGACTAATAGAGCTACATCGATGTAGTGCATATAAAAAAGAATTATCGTCGCTTACTCATGATCCTCCGGGCAGCGTGAGTCACCGCGATCGGCAGCGCTGCTGTTAGCAATTAAGCTTTGGCAAAGGAAGGCGGCTGTGAGGCCTTAAAATGTGACTGCAATTTATTGTAATTCCCATTCCCTTTTATCATGGAGTCAATTTAACATTTATTATAAATTTTTTTTTCCGCAAAAATGAGGGGATCGAAAACCAGCCTTAAATGCGCTCACCTTAAAATTTGGTGATCAAAAAATGGGTAAATGTAGAGAAAAGGGTGGGTTTATCATTGTATTACGCTGTAGATCATTACTGCAGAGACAACATTTTTACATTCAATCCAATGAACATCCAATTTCCATCAGACTAATAAATTATTATTGAATGGTTTTCCGAATGATGAAATCGATTTAAGCTATTTAAATGAATTTCAGAGCAGGTTTTAACGCAACGGGAATAACAGGGTTGCCTACCCTTAACCCTTAGAGGAACTGTAAACTTTTTCCAAACGCATACCGATTAAATTCACGGTTCGGAAAAGATCTCTCCATCTTTATCAGTGGTAGGGCGAGCGTAACGGAAAATTTATACCAACACAAATTTATTCACTGACCTAATTTTGCAAACTGGATTTCAGAAATCGATAGTTTCACCGTCGACTGGAAGCACCTGAATGGACTTCTTTATTGAATAGTTGTATTCTACCACATTTGGATCAACAATTCAATCAATAACGAGATACAGTTATAATGTGTCTAAGGAGAATGATATTAAGAATGCTCAGTTTTTTTCATTTGAAATTGAGTAGACCTGACAAAACATCAGGCCAGGAAAATAAAGCTTTTCATGTTTGATGATAAGAAACTGATAACAAAAATTGTTTGCGTGATACCTCCAGTGCATCAAATACTAAATTGTTTTGTCGTTAGAAAAAATATATTTCGCTCGGTGGTTTCAATAAAAAAAATACAGCGACAGTGCTTTGATATATTGGAAAATAAGTAAATTGTATATGCTTTTATTTGATCAGACTCTCCCATCATTCAGATAAGAATTGCCTATTTGGACAAAAGAAACATTGTTAGTTTATGGCACTTGCGAGCCAGCAAAGTTTGTCTGCTGTCTATGCAGATTATTATATTTTTGCCCATAATAGTTCTTTGGATGAGTTCGCTTGCAGCTATGGTATGTCAAAAAGCTCTAGCTGCGTTACGCTGATATGTTTGTCCATCTGTCAAAAGCTATCCAAACCAGCTCCAGTTATTTTGCTTGATTCCATCTGTGAGGTTGTTGATGACACCAATTCATCGATTTGACTTTTAGAATTTGTGAGAACTGAAATTCTGACGGATCAATTGTCATCGCATCTGCTGGTAGACGGAGTTAAGGTTCTCTATTCGCCGCAAGCTAGGCAACTTTCCTTCAACCAAATGTTAAGAATCTGTGCTCTAGAGACCTGTGCCGAATAGCTTCAACAATTTATTTGCAATACTTGTCTAACTGTATCCTAGTCACAGAATACTCGTATCAGTCTCTTCACAATGTCTGAACATGAACAATGTATACGGTTTTTATATCTTTTCTTATTGAGTCATAAACTTATAATTCCCTCTTCGGACGTCGCTGCCTGGGGTTTTATATAGCCATGCGAAGGGTCTGAGATATACAGTAGATGAGAAAACTCGCTGGTGCACAAAATTGGAGGTCTAAATCGCTCAGTATTTCTAGGCCATACTCCAAAGCAAGGTCTTCTCGTGTACGATTATTTACAACAAAGCATTTAGGCACAGAAACACCATTAAAAAACAGTTATCGAACAGTTGTGTTCAAAACCGCAAAGAAGAGACGGAAATATTATATAGAAAGCTTAATTCTAATATACAGGAAAATGAGCAAAAGAGTTATCAGTAAATTGAATGATAATCAAGAATTATTGCCAGGCATCTCACACAAGGCATATGCATATAACTCAAAATATTATAATAATACAATGTATAATGAGGATATGAATATTATGAGAGAATGTTAATACATAGATATGTGAAAATTCATTTAAATAAAAATTAAAATATCCTTATTTATAATGCTTTCAATTAAAGATCACATATTGCTCGTCAAGTCCAAG
This sequence comes from Bruchidius siliquastri, assembly GCA_949316355.1. NCBI lineage: Eukaryota > Metazoa > Arthropoda > Insecta > Coleoptera > Chrysomelidae > Bruchidius > Bruchidius siliquastri. The sequence goes on along the minus strand of OX438537.1, from coordinate 24,055,859 downwards.
TTAGCACGAACACGTCATGTGAAGCAAACATATCGGAAAATGTACAAGTAAAAAGCTGCCATTTTACCAAAATCAAACTATGGGAAAATCACTTGATAATGATATCAATCATACCTTAAATCAATCAATATCTAGCTGTCTTTCCAGTTCAAGGAAAACTAGAGTTTCACTGTCAGAATCAAATAGAGACATGATTCTTATCAGGCATATTCTTGATATCAGATGATAACTGCAAGGTCTTGATTGGAAATCAATCAAAAACTGAAGCTTTCGCCAACGTTCAATCATGGGAACGTCAAATCTCACCTAAATTTCCAAGGATATAAAGCCGAAGTTCGAAACTGGATTGAAATAATAAAAAATTGAGGATATTCCAATCCAATCATTCAGTCAAATCGAAAATGATACAACTGACTTCAACACACCTGTGCTTGGACTGTTATTTTGTGCATTGTCCTCACAATTGTAGACACATCACTTCTTAACCCAAAATTCAAGAATAAAAAGGCATCCAATCCTATTCCTGTTCCAAGGAAGTCGCCCCGCAATAATCCTTGAAAGATCGAGGTGTCTTCCAGGAAACCGAACCTTCCAGGAGGAGGAGTTACAGGCTATCATGTAGGGATTAGAAAATAGAAGACACTTCAAGTGTTCCAACATCATGGGATGATCCATGAACTGTTCCAACAGATTTCATTTATGTCCGATCACAAAATCGTACAAAGCTAAAGTATTCGCACGCTGCCGATATCAACATTTTCGTGACGGTTCAATGACGGTACAAAAATCGATGTTGGAACGAATCCCGTGCTCCGCATTGTGCAGCTCCGTGTTGATCGCCACACGCAGGTAAAATACATGTATCACAGCTTTTTGTTATGCTGTGCTCGTAACGATGGATAAATTGTTTCCCATTCCAATATATTTAGTGTTAGTTTATGAATAAACCAGTTTGATTAAAATCTACCTGTGATTGTAACCATCTTCCCTGACAACCACACTAAATAGAGTGTTAGAGTGATACATGTACTCGTTAATTTCGATTGAGGTATAGACGTAACATTCAGAATCATGAGTTCATGGAGGCAGGTTCATTCCTGTTTTAAAACTCCTACATACTCGTAATTATACAAAAGCGTTCATACGAGGGTCACGCCGATTTATGTGGGTAGTTATGCAACAATTTCGTATCTATAATCGCTCTGAACGAGGGTCGCGCTGAAAGTCTTTAGATATTTCTAATCTATAAAAGTTTTAACAAGTTTGAGCACGCAGCTATTTTGTCTAAAGTTGTAAGTGCTTACACGCAAAGGCAGCGTTTGATTCGTTTAGTAATTGCCTTGCCACGGTCTCGAATGCATCGAAGTGTTGGCCGAATGTTAACGTGAAAATGGAACCGGGTAGTCACGATTTTCGAGCCATGACTTTGTATGACTATAAAAAGAGCTAAAACAAGCGGAATGTCACGAAAGTTTAGTGAGTTGCTGTGGGGAATCTGCTCCTTCTAGGGTTACAGTTTTTAATTGGAGTGCTGAGTTTAAAAGGGGCCGGGTCGCACTCGATGATGAACCTCGCACAGGTCGACCGCCCACTGCTGTTACTCCGGAATCTGTAGAAGTTGTGCAAAATATGGTAAAAAAAGATCGACATAATTATAACCTACACCGAGATTGAGGCTTCTCTGGGGATTGGATCGGCTGCGGTCCGAACAATCATTCATGATCACCTTCGCCTAAGGAAGCGGTGGTCCAGATGGGTGCCAAATTTATTGACCAGTAAGCAAAAAGCAACAAGATTTGATTGGGCTAAGTTTATGCTTGAAAAATTGTATAATGGGCACAGTAAAAACACTTTTATTATCGTAACCGGAGACGAAACATGGTTTATAAATTCGCATTTAGAAATCCGAAAAGAAAGACCCAGTGCAGGATTCGAACCCGCATCTCCCGATGTCATGTCGGGCGCTCTACCAACTGAACCAACTGGGTAGCTGGTCAGTCGTTACAGAGCGCGGATGATATGTTAGGCAGAATCCCCCACAAAGCCATCCTTCCGAATTTCAAATTGCGCGCGTCGTTCGTATCTCGAGGTGCCGCAGCGCCAGTGTTTGGGTTGGTAACTATCTCCGACCGCGATTTCTGACAGCAGACCTCTTGTTTCGAACAGCCATAGTCTTTCACTATGCAGAGGTAATCGTGATACACAACTTGCTTTTCTCCGCAAGATGGAGTTTTTGATATATAAATTCGCATTTAGAAATCCGAAAAGAAATTCGGAAGGATGGCTTTGTGGGGGATTCTGCCTAACATATCATCCGCGCTCTGTAACGACTGACCAGCTACCCAGTTGGTTCAGTTGGTAGAGCGCCCGACATGACATCGGGAGATGCGGGTTCGAATCCTGCACTGGGTCTTTCTTTTCGGATTTCTAAATGCGAATTTATATATCAAAAACTCCATCTTGCGGAGAAAAGCAAGTTGTGTATCACGAAACATGGTTATATCATTATGACTCCGAAACCAGACAGCAGTCATTAGTTTGGTGCTTTGAAGGTGAGCAGCCTCCAACGAAAATTCGTCATTATAAGAGTGTTGGGAAGAAAATAGTTTTTCTGTATCTAAAAACTTTCAGCGTGACCCTCGTACATATGCAGCGTTCATTTCGAACTGAAGCCGATTTACAGTATGAAAGAAATATTATTTTTGATTCAAAAGTACAGGAACTGGTAGCTGTATAACATTGACCTTCAGTCACATTTTAAATAACGAATGCATCATATTTTTATCCCGCACGTGTTACACTTAAGAGTATTTTCGAATATAGCGGCAGTTCACAGCTGGAAATAAGGAAATAAATGAATTCGGATAATTAAAACACCGCTACTACGGAATACGATGTCGTGAAATAAACTCACAATTAGTAAATTAGAGGAACAATCTGGTAGCAAAGGGGTTCGAACCCACCTATCCAGCTCTCCAGCCCGTTACCTTGTCAGTCAGGCCTCATCTCAGAGATACAGGAGGGTCACGCCGAAAGTTTCTAGATACAGAAAAACTACAAGGTTTTTTTTAAAAACTTTATTCTGTTTTTTCAACATATTCTCACCCTATCTCAATACATTTACGCATTCGGTAAAACCACTGGTCAAATTCTTGTGACCAACGTTTTTTTGAAAGGTTGCTAATATCCTCCTCAAATGCAGCCATTGCCTCTTTTCATTGGTGGCAAAATGGCGACCTCGTTACTTTTCTTAGATCCTAGGGAACAAGAAGAAGTCGCACGGAGCTAGGTCCAGAGAATAAGGTGGGTGAGGCAGCAGTTTGATACCCTGTTCGGCAAAAAATCGAGTGTTCTAGCGGCGCTGTGGGAGGGTGGGTTGTCATGGTGCCATTGGATACCACGCAGATCAGTCTTTGGACGACTCTTGAATAGTTTTTGGAAGGCTACAGGAACACATTTGGTTATATACCATTCAGAAGTAACTGTCCTTTGATATTCCAAGGCTACCGTTGTGATGTTCCCACTTTTAGAAAAAAAGATACGACCATTTTCTTTCCAACACTCCTAGAACGACGAATTTTCCTTGGAGGCTGCTGACTTTCAAAGCACTAAACTAATGATTGCTGTTAGTTTCGGGATCATAATGACATAATCATGTTTCGTCTCCGGTTACGATATTAAAACTGTTTTTACTGTGCCCATTCTAAAATTTTTCAAGCTTAAACGTAGCCCAATCAACTCTTGTTGCTTTTTGCTCACTGGTCAATAAATGTGGCACCCATCCGGAACACCGCTTCCTTAGGCGAAGGTGATCATGAATGATTGTTTGGACCGCTGCCGATCCAATCCTCAGAGATGCCTCAATCTCAGTGTAGGTTATATGTCGATCTTTTTATACCATATTTTGCACAGCTTCTACAGTTTCCGGAGTGACAGCAGTGGGCGGTCGACCTGTGCGAGGTTCATCATCGAGTGAGACCCGGCCCCCTTTAAGCTCAGCAAACCAATTAAAAACTGTAGCCCTAGAAAGGGTAGAGTCCCCAAAGCAACTCACTAAACTTTCGTGACATTCCGCATGTTTTAGTCCTCTTTTATAGTCATACAAAATCATGGCTCGAAAATCGCGACTACCCGGTTCCATGTTCACGTTAAAATTCGGCCAACACTTACATGCATTCGAGACCGTATTGAACGATTCAAACGCTGCCTTTGCGTGTAAGCACTTACAGCATATTGCTGTATTACTGTTGCTCCAACACAATAATTGTGTAGTGAATGCATTTTTAATTAACGTTATATGCAGTTATGCTTATGCAGTGTACTATTAATGTGTATTTAACTCAACCTATTGTAGTAACTCAAAATTGAATACTGCATAAAGTTATATGTAATTTGAGCATAAGACATTATTGATTGCTAAAAAACTTATATCAAGAAGAAAACGATGTGGTGCGCATGAGAAGTTCAGGCAACCAGACATACACAATGAAATGCTTGTCAAGCATAGGTGATTCCCTCAACATTTATTTAAAGAATTAACTGGTATTAATCGATTTATGATAATCACCAAATCAAACTGTTCACTCTATAAGCTGCCTTTTTTGCGATTTTTCGCGGCAAGAAAGTTGGGCGTCTTGTCAAAACCAGGATACTGACAAAGATCTCGCAGGCTATTGATTTTATATTGGTTCCGAACTACAACTTTTGAGTGTAACTTAAAACTACAACTTTATTTGTAAGACGATGTGACCATGCAATTATAGAAATAATTACCGAGGCTTACAGTAGACAAATTAGCTGGATATCATTTTTTATGATCTAGTAATCGTTATTTGTTTACGGTGGGGGACGTTGTAGATCAGGGGTCACCAAATGCCGGACTGCTGATCTATTTTATGCGGACTGTAATTATACAATAATATCACGTTTCTATTTGCTTTATTTCTTATTATTTAATATGGAAAAAGTGAAAATAAATTTTTCTATATCTTAACACAGATTGTGTGCTGCATATATATACAGTTAGTAAAATAGCTTTGCTTGTAATTTTTACGGATGTTAGCAAAAAATGGAACGCAAGTGGAAAACATAATTTTCAGTATATTTCAGCTATCTATATTTTGCCCTTTTACTCCATAGTTATGCAATACGTACCTGAACTTTCTCCTTATTGAAACCCTTTAAAATGCTGGATGATCCTGGCAACACTTTGAAAAACGTTGATAAACAGTTATGCAGATCCCAATGTTGAAATCTGCAAAAATTAAAGCAAACCTCAGAACTTCGTCATGACATGATAACATTCATGATATTATTTTTATAATAGAATGTACCTTTTTAAATATGATTTTCCCATGCCGCTGCATTGATTACGATCCGTAGTGAGATACCGTGACAAACAGTAAAAGAAATGTAGATTTTCGCTGTTACATGGTGAAATTCTTCTATTATTCCGATAAGAAATTTTTAGTGTTTAAAACAATGTCTCAAAAATAACACAACAGGGAGGACTCATACCTTCAGACATACAAGTCATGTTCTGATGAAGGTACAATGGCAACAAATGGAAGGTAAAAGTCACATTTTTGCGCTTGGAGTACAATGGAATCTGCACAAACATCAACAACTGATTCCAATTTTAGGAGTAAAACAAATTGCAGCCACAGCTTGTTTATATTCCTATGGAATCCTCATATCCATAAATAAAAAGACCCCACGTTCACAGCTTCATCCCATTGTTATCGCTACAACGCCCTTTATATTTATGCCAAGTATAAAAAGGTCTCGCTGGATACCTTACTATGTATGGCGACGTTTGATCGAATCGACTTTACATTCTTAGGTAAAAAATGTGAGAGAAATTGTTAAAAAATTCATGAATGTGAATATGTGGAAAGAGAAGAGCAAAAAATAAATTCGAAAGCTTTGGATTCAAAATACAGAAATGATTGATGGCGGTGGACTTATTTTCTGACATTTGAATAGTTTCGTTGCAATGGTGCTCATGTGTTCTGCTTCTGTTTTAGTAACTACTGTACTGAAGTTGTGCAGTTATACTCCCTGTTGCTTTCCAAATTTATAACTAGCGAATTTGTACATGATGGGATGACATTCGATATCTATTCTGTCCTCATAACAGATCTCTTGTTCTGTCTGTATTTTCGATCCCAGAATTAAAACTTTGTCAATCAAAATCTACTTTTCTCTACAAAATAATCTCATTACTCTAGGAATAAGGACGTATCTAGACGTCAGTCGTGGGGGGTATAAAATGATATGGAGTTTATTTTTATGCTGTCACCATTTTTTGTAATACCTTCGTCGAGGTAGAACAGAAAAATTGATATGTTAATAGTAATTATAATGAAATTAGAAGGAAAAACTAACAGCAAGTGAAACAGTGGAATCATTGAGATCTGAGCCGCCACAAAGGTGGCTTCGTGATGTTTTTTAAATGAGATCAAACTGATACATGCTCATTTAAAAGAGGGTTTTAGGGATACAGCAAGATGGACATCCACTACTGTATTGAGTCCAAACATCCTTTGCAAATTAAATTGAATTCCGTGAATTCAAAAGCATCTAAAGTTGAACGTACAACTAAATCAAATTCTCTCAACAGGAAAAACTCATGTCATGAAGCCTGCAAGTACGCTGATTTGTGTTTACTTATGAGCTCATTTACGTAGCCAATTTGACTGCCAATTTTTTTAAGAATATCGTCGAGACGTGCGTATTGAAATTTTTATTTATATTTTCTAAGGAAAGTTCAAATACTGTAGACGAAACTACTTTAAATTTCGACTAGTCGATAGGAGGACGGCTGTACTTATTTTGTAAATAAGTTCCAAGGAAAGCATGATTCATGTTTTTAAATATTAATAAAGTTTATAGCCTCTCACAAAGATAGAAAACCTATAGTAGTCCAAAAGATAAATCTCCATTCACATTGACCTTGAGGAGGTGCTGTAATTTGTAGTCTTCGGAAAATTCGCTCCTTTGCAGCTCCTTCTAAATTGCTTGAGTTATCAATAGCTTTTGGGAGAAGCTCAGTCGACGTGTTGGGAGTTGAACCTGTGAGGATGAGCCTGTTGGACGTTTCTAATGTGTTGTTTGAGAGTGCTTCAGGGGCGGATTAACCCGGTCTGGGCGCCTAGACAATGCAATCACGTCTTTTCAAGTTGATGAAGGAATGTGAGTAACTTCCTAATGATCGAGTTTGGAGAATATAGAGCCAACCTACTAGAAAATATTCATCAAGCAGTATGCGAGGAAAAATATAATAGTCAATCGATAAACTGATATTAGGATATCGTCTCAGCCTTAGATTGATCTTTTTACTCAATTACTCCCATTAGAGCAGAAATAATCTTCGTGAAAGGGCAAGAGATCGTGTGATTTCGGAAAGAAACTCACACAGAAAATTGCCCGTCGAAATCAAAAGTTTACTTTGTAAACTGGGTCGTCTACATGGTGGTAAAAAATACGTCAGTTTGTTGACGATTTCCACGCAACGGTTTCAGTTTAGAAATAAAGATTTGGATCGGGTTTTAGGCGCTCGTGATAAAGTTTTCAAAATATTGGTGGTGTTGAAGAACTTTGTTTCGTTGATCATTTCAAACATAACTTCAAGTGGATATACAGTTTTTGAGTTCGATCAAAATCTAGGTTGCATGGATATCAATGCTCGTGAAAAATGTAGCCAGCCTATTTGACGCCACTTTTTAAGAAGCGAAACGCACTTGTGTTACTTATTCAGCCTTGATCTTTGGGATTCCCAATGAAATTGACTTTCGATGGGGATTTCTTTCTGAAAACGCCTTTCTCAGTCATCGTTCGATCTTTTACCCTTTCGCGAAAGTGGATTATTTCTGCTCTAGTAGGAGTAATGGAATAAAGCTTATATATCGTAAGATCAGTTTATCGATTGGCTGCTTTGCTATTGTCATTCGCATACGTCTATAAATATTATCAAGTAGAAAGACTCTATATTTTCCACACACATTGGTAGCGTATTCCAAATAACAGAAGTTTTTACGATTAATTTTTATTTTGTATATTACTGTGAATAAACGCATATTATATATCTAGGAAAACCAAAATCGTTGAGCGAAGTAACTTTTAACGCACCCTCCGCACTTTGAAGACATGACTCGTAGCATCGTAACAAGTTCTGGACCATTTGATAAAACATATATTGGAGTCATTATTTATCCATCACTCAACAGCATCATTACGAGTGTCAACAAAAACATGTCATAGAATTTAAATGTTGCCAACCTCGCTAAATCCGCATCCCAGAAGATGGGGGTTCTCTTCCGCTCCAGGAAATTGCATTTTCCCGAACAGCTACTACTACGAGGGTCACGCTGAAAATCTTCTTAATCTATATCAGTTTAAACAAGTTTGAGCACGCAGCTATTTTGTCTGAATCGTTCAGTAGTTGCCTTGCCACGGTCTCGAAAGTGTTGGCCGAAAATGGAACCGGGTAGTCGCGATTTTGGAGTCATGATTTTGTATGACTATAAAAAGGGACTAAAACAAGCGAAATGTCACTAAAGTTTAGTGAGTTGCTTTGGGGACTCTGCCCCATCTAGGGCTACAGTTTCTAATTGGTTTGCTGAGTTTAAAAGGGGCCGGGTCTCACTCGATGATGAACCTCGCACTTGTCGACCGCCCACTGCTGTCACTCCGGAAACTGTAGAAGCTGTGCAAAATATGGTAAAAAAATATCAACATATAATCTACACCGAGATTGAGGCTTCTCTGAGGATTGGATAGCAGCGGTCCGAACAATCATTCATGATCACCGTCGCCTGAGGAAGCGGTGTTCCAGATGGGTGCCACATTTGTTGACCAGTGAGTAAAAAGCAACAAGAGTTGATTGGGCTAAGTTTATGCTTGAAAAATTTCAGCAGTCATTAGTTTGGTGCTTTGAAAGTGCGCAGCCTCTAATGAAAATTCGGCGTTCCACGAGTATCGGAAAAAAAATTTCGCACCTTTTTTTTTCGAAAAGTCGATACATCACAACGGTAGCCTTGGAAAATCAAAGGACAGTTACTTCTGAATGGTATATAACCAAATGTGATCCTGTAGTCGTCCAAGAACTATGCAAGAGCCGTCCGAAGACTGGTCTGCGGGGTATTGAATGGCACCATGACTGCACCCGCCCACAGCGCGCTAGAACACTCGATTTTTTTTGCTGAATAAGGTGTCAAACTGTTGCCTCGCCCACCTTATTCTCCGGACCTAGCTCCGTGCGACTTCTTCTTATTCCCTAAGATCAAAAAAGAATTACGAGGACGCCATTTTTCCACCGATGAAGAGGCAATCGCTGGATTTGAGGAAGAAATTAGCAACCTTTCAAAAGAACTTTTGTCACAAGAATTTGACAAGTGGTTTTACCGAATGCGTGAATGTATTGAGGTAGGGGAAGGTTATGTTGAAAAAACAGAATAAAGTTTTTTTTTAAAACCTTGTAGTTTTTTGTATCTAAAAACTTTCAGCGTGACCCTCGTATTCTACAAGTCTCAGACCCCCAAGACCCGATTGTTATAATCTGCAGCGTATTAAGATCAATGTAAGTAGAGATGTATTATCTTGCAGCGTTTATGTAGCGGGATAGGCTTTCTGCTTTTGCGTGAGGCTATCTATAAATAAAAGCAGTAGAAGCTTCATAGTAATTTCCTCTATAATATTACTCGAATATGTATCTTTACAGAAACAACAATGATTATCCTCACCTTAATATAACTCACCAAAATTCACGTAGTGAAAAATATTTGTATTATAAAATATTCAGTAAAAGAAAAGCCAAACGGGTATGACTACACAAATAGAATAATCTGAACCATGAAATAAACAGAAACGTACCAGAGAAGACTTTCCCACACCTAGATCACGTGTATGAACTTAACGCGTGTCTCCATCTCCCGCCATCCCACCGGTTCGAGCGAGTACGTCGTCGGCGGTCGCGACGGAACTGAACCAGCGTCGCGACGTCAGTATTACGATGGTGGACGCCTCCGCCGTCCGCCACAGGCGTCGCCGTCGGTTTTCGGCGAACGACGCGTGGCCGAAATTTAGGATGAACTACGATCGATCAAACGTAATGTACGAGTTTCCAATAGAAATACAAAATAAGAATAATATCATCTCATATACAAAGTAAATACAAACGTTCTGACATGTCTTCTAAAACAACCAAACCAACTTACATAGTATATTGTATTTGCTGTCACTTGATGAAACTCTTCCATTATGCAGATAGAAAGATTCTGTATTTTACACACAGTTCCACAAATAAAACTCTTTCTTTCAGTGACGCGTTTCCATGAAGTTTAAATTATGTATTTTATCTCAAGTATGAAGTACACTCATTCTATTGTCGTTGTGAATGCAGACAAGAACTAAACTCATCTCTCCATCTCTCGTCGAAATACACATAACCATGCTCAATCACTAGGAGTTAGACACCTGGTTACTGACAACACTCTATGGAAAACATCAACATCATGTCACACAAGACAGCATTAATAGAAAACAGGCATACATTTGGCTGCAGAATGGGCAACTTTTCCCAGAAGCAGATGGTTTCATACTTGCCATCCAAGAACCAAATAATTGCGACTCGAAACTACAAGAAGTCATAATCAAAGACCTTACCAAATTTCACCAACAATACAAGGAAACAATGGAAGATATTACAAGTGCACGCAAAACTCCAGCAGGAACTGAGTAAACAGTCAGACATAACTAGTAGGTATTGTTTCATATGCGATGTAGTTTTAAGACAAGTAGTAGTAATGGGGAGGAAAAGCCTGGCAAGCAGGCCACCTTCGGCCCTTTTGCCGAGCTCGAAGACCATCACTAGAACTATGGCAGACATGGTAACTCCCTAGTGTCGATCCTTCCAGACCTTTTAATGAAGGTCATGATGTCCCACCATTCCGCTAATTAGCACTCTTTCCTATCAAACACTGCTGTGCCGAACACCTCTGCCCTAAGGTCGCTGTATACAGCACTCTTACCCAGGTAGTGGAATGAGGTCTCATCCTCCTCCCAGCACTTCTGACAGATTGGATCTTTGACCACTTCTATGAGTGACATGTGCCTGTTCAATCTGCAGTGACCTGTGAGGAACCCTACTAACAAAATTGGAAGACTCTCGATATCCATCCCTTTCCGGGACGTAGATTGAAGTTGTCACAGTTCGTTTACAGTCCAGTGGATGGCACTAAAGGTGTCTGATAATGGGTCCGCGATCATAGTTGTCCCAGCGACGTCGTCCTTACAGGAAACTGTACAGTTCTAATGTCAAGATGTGCCGAAGTCGATGTATACACCCTTTTCAACAGAACAAAATACGAGTTTTCTATTTATTTATTAAACCGAATCAAAGCAAACTAGTGTTGGCATGAAAGTATGTTTGAAACGGTCCAATCGCCATTGCTGTCAATAATAGCTTGACACCTTCTAGGCATGCTCTCAACTAATTTTTCCGCGTAATGTAATGGCAACGAGCGCCATATCTCTTTGATATGACGAGATAATTGTGCTACACTATACAGGTGTTTTCAAGCAAGTTTTCTTCTTCATAAGCTCCGAACATTTTCAATTGGATTGGCATCTGGGGGCGGAGACGGCCAATCCATGCACTAGATACCATTTTTGGTTTTCCACTCAGTACACATACGACTTTGGTGTTTAGGGTCATTGTCCTACTGTAAGACCCACTTTCCATTTTTAGCACCAAACTACTTTTCTGCAGACCTCAAAAGACCCCTTCCATAAATTTTCACCATTTTTAGAGCATTCAGATTTTCTGTAAACAGCTCCAAATAACCAAATCCGCGCTGATTAAGATATCCCCAATCATGAACTTTTACCGGTCGTTCAACAGTACGTTGAATGAAACGAACACCAGGCCCAGACCAAGCTCGATTGATAGGAACCCATGCCCAAAAAGATGCTTCATCAGAGAAAACTACATTAGAAAAATCACGATCAATATTTTCGACAGCCCAGGCCTTGCGTTTTTGCATCTGCTCTTCCGAAAGCAACGGTTTCAGCTTTGAACTACGTTACTGTATATCTGCCTCAGCTAAACGTTCTCTTATCGTATTGATGCTTACATGTTTACCCTTTTTCATAAGTTTTTCTCTTCCAACACTTAACGTTAAAGTAGTATAATGTTGAAAAAGTTTGACAATGGCTTTGTCTTCCTTTTGCGTCGTTGCTCGATTTGTTCCACTTCAGGGCAGGTCATCGACTGTTTTTGTAGCTTCATATCATTTCGTCCACTTTTGTACAAAAGTTTTCGATTTTTTCAATACTTTAGCAGCTGCTTCAAAGGACATTTTAGGTCCATATCGGTGTGTAGAAAAAAACTGCTTTAAAACGTTTAGCGTATTTCGTACTCATTCCGAGAGACGTCTGCTCTTTACGACTAAACAACATACACTGAAATAAGACGAATACTCCACCGAAGTCCTTAAAACGTACATTCATGTCCACACAAGTTTTTTATGATTCGGTTTAATACACACATAGAAAGCCCCTATTTTGTTCTGTTGAAACGGGTGTACTGCAGATCTTGGCATCCCGTGTTACATTCGAATTAAGGTCTTTTGAATTATATATGATTGACAACTAACTAGTGCATGTTACTCAGTATATCGAATTGCAATTATGTACTAGTTCATTTGAAAATTTCCCAATGACAGTTTGCCAATGGTATAAATAATAAAAATATCTCGGACATTCAATAATGATGTACTTTTCATATTGCCGACTCTACCATATAAAAAGAGACGTCTTCAAGTTTATTTCGCGGTTGTAATCAATTATAGTTTCGCATGCTTGACAGTAAGCTTTTTGTGGCTGCTGAAAAATATTGAAAAACTTTCAGATTTCATTAAAAAACGTATTTTTTGAGCCAATCCAACCTCAGTTAACGTAGCATTCTAATAATAACTTTGTGCATCTTCTTATATAATCGTAAATTCATTATCATTATCATTGTCTATAGTAATTGAAAAGTTTTTTTAAGGGAAGCAATAATATGATAGTGTATTAGTAGTCCAATGCCGTCTGTTTTAATTTACATTGTTCTATTTAGCAAGGCTTTGTACCTCAAAAACTACTGCGACGGGTCAATATTGTTTATCCACCCACACCTTTTTTATTTTTTCAGGTACACGTAGGAAAATTATTAATTACCTCAGTTACTGAACTGAGTGACATATACTATCTGAATTGATGATTTAGTTCTTTAATATAATCTTATGTGTCAGAATATTCTTACACCTAGCACCATATTACTCTCCATGCATTAATCTAGGGTAGTAGGAATCTAGAAAACTTCATTGTTGAGTGTTTCTCGAGTAGCGAATCACATTATACATGCTCAAAGATATTTTGAGTGTTGAAATGTTTATGGAAACTATTGGAATCCCCTCAATCTCTTCTCACGTATTCCTCCACAATGTGTCTCGAAACATCGTTGGCCTGAATGCCAACGATATTCCTCTAATTATTTGCCCTCACCCAGCAGTAACATCAAATTCACTCCATTCCGAATAACTGGGGGGTCAACAATTACCAGTTAGATAAGCTGAAAGACCGACAGACATGCAAACAGGCGTTGATAAACAATAAACTCTAAAAAATAACTAAAACACAATTTATTCTCAATTACATTCTAATGCGTGGGAAGTGAAGATCTTCCCAGCTACCCTAGCAATTACATCAAGCGAGAATTGTAGGATTGCCCCCACTCTATAATGCTCCAGATCAATGCGCTGTCGACCTGCTAGATGGTGGACAGCTACAGTATATACACCAAGTATTGCAAGCGTTGTCGGTTAGTATTGTTCACTTCTGAATCACTGTTTTATCAGGCCGAGTGAACTCAGTGTACACAAAGTTTAATATACAAAATGCCATCGCCTTGTGGAGACTGTAAAGGTACGTTGCTGATTGCTTTCTATTACTCAAATCGATATTGCCATTTGGAGTTTGCATGCTTTGTGTAGACTTCCTAGAACTAATCTGAGCCACTGTCTATAGTTTTTGTAGTCTAAACTATCGATACTGTATGATATTATTCATTTATGTCACATCCAGATATATTATTGGGCCTAACCTATATTTCTACTGTACAGCCTTCCAATAAAAAATCGTTTATGCTCATCCAAATGAAACCTGATTTATACGACAATATCATATGTAGATAGCCTGATTAATAATCAATTGGTGGGTATGTTTTTAATTAAAAGTAGGGGTGTAGGATGTTATCAGGGTTCATTCGTGTATGGGGTATGCAATTAGCGTTTTCTTCGGTGTTTTACGACCGGAAACCGCAATTGGCAGAATTTATTTTAGCACCGTACCGCCGCTAATTGTTACTCATATTTGAGTTTCAGTTATAGATTGAATATAATATTTATGCGTTGTGAAAGTTGTGTTAAACAAACATTCAACAAATTATCCTGTCCGGTAGTCCTTGTCCTCTGTATAACTCAAAAAATACTTTTCGGATTTTTAAGAAACTTTGCCACTAGGTCACTAGTGAGGCATAGGTAATAAAGCTTTGTACTTTATAAAAATTATTGAAAAAACTATCAAACTTTCCCAGGCCTCTGATCATTTCGTAGATTCAATTGGTGGGTCATGAGTGGAGAGTTATGAGGGGGAGATCTCCAAAAATAGGTTTTGGTAGAAGTTCTACCCTCTATGAAATTTTGACCCCGGTAGTACTGCTTAATTTCTAAGATATGGATCCAGTATCAGCGGAGTGATCCTGAAAGTACGTATCCATATAACAACTCCGAATCCACCGTTTAAGCGATACTGAACTATAAGAGAAAGGAAAGAAAAATTGAACTATCACAATGGAAGCAATAAGCGGTGATGTCACAGGCTGGAGACAGAATTATAGTACGGTGTAATTACCAGATAATTTGTTCATTTTGAACAACGAACATTCAGGAATATAGATTGAAATTACCAATTGTTCCACCTTCTTTTCCAATTATTATATTAAGTTGGATGGATTTCAATATATGAGTCATTATTATTATATATATTGGACATACTATTTATGGGGGTAGTGCAATTTCAGTGTTGTCAGTTTTGTAATCGTATATACACGAAGTAAGAAAACGCCGTCACCATGTGAAGGTTGCACGTGCAGCAATGGTAGAACGACAAAAATCTTTCGAAGTTTTATCACTGTTATAGCTCCAAAGAAATCAGGTTGTGTGTATCTTCATTGTACATAAACAAACAGCGATTACCGATACCAAGAACGTAACTGATAATACTGTATGGTATTCATTATTAATATCACTACAAAAATGTGGGAATGCTTCTCGTTGTAATGACTTATTTACGTTGTTATTCTTGATGTGTCATTATGAATGGCTATTGTATTGAATCATACTTGTTGATTAGAGACCTGCTATTTATTTTGCAGTTTTTAAATGCCGCTGTAATTTTAATGGCATTCCAATTCTTTCAGCATTTGTACTTTTTACGGGACAACAGGGTGGTATTATAATGACATACTTTCTGACTAAGTATCGATTAAGGGAAATCAATGAATACACCGTCAAGTCATATAAGTTTGCTAAGATACAAGACGGTGTTGTCTTCCTCTCACAGAAGAATTCATTACCTAAACTTTTCTTGCGTGACAGTCCGAGGAACAGCGACACTATTTCACTATTACGCAAAGATTATTCTCAATCTATACCATTAAACGGAAATTCTACTTGAGTAAATCCTATTACGGAAGAAATTTGAATTGTAGGACAGGTAATTGGGTGGTAGTAACGTTTAAACCTTTGATATACATACTACATCTGTTTTGCGCTGTTATATAAAACTCGAAAGGAGCGTTTTTGACTTCTCAAAGCAATTATTAGTTCAACTTTGAAGCGTCTTCTATGTCCACGGAATTTTGGGACATCCTGTAATACTCGATCATGCTCAAACATGCGCCTATTTTTTGCCCAAGTTGATTTTGGGTGTTTTTGTAGTAGTAGTAGATAGTGGAAACCTGGCAAGTAGGCCACCATTGGCCTTTACACCGACCCCAAGAACTAACACTAAAACTAGCTCATTAGTACCGCAGAATGTACTGAATGTTTGCTACTTACCTCCACATTTGCTATACATTTTCCATATGTTCATAGACCAAGCAAAACCTGAACGAGCTTCATTGTTCTCATTTCACGGATGAAGTGCATTTAGAAATGTTGAGCGTTAAATAGTTTTTACTAGATTTGATATCTAGGAAACTACTTTCTAAAAATCATCAGAATGAAAAAATGAAACAGTTGTCTATATTTTCACGGTTATAACTCTCTGTTAATTGATATTATGGTGTGAGAATAATATTTTATTGAACTGTAGACATCGCGATCATCTATTACTTTGTTTTCTATAACGATATTTCAATTGCTTCAAATTAAAAATAAATACCTCTCCATCGTAAGTTTTTGCGCATCGTCTTTGTGTGGTTGAACACATATCTGTGTTTCAGACGTCTGGAAATTTATATGGATAGAAAAAATTTGAAACAACTTTCGGTGAAAAACAAACACGAAGTACCTTGTTTCATGTCACTGTACTGACAGCTGATTAAACCATATATGGTTGATTAATTGAATTAAAAGTGGAAAAGGATCCAAATATATTTAATATATAAACTCACTCTGAATTATAGTAAAACATATTTCATGCCAATCATATGTTACAAAAATACATTGCCAGAGATAGAAAACATACAAATTTAATATGTTAAAAATATACCACAGTTAACTTGTGTCTGGTATTTCGGAATAATCTTGGATTTTAATCTGACATGGTAGCTACATGTTAACGACTTAAATAGAAAAATAAAACCACTAATAGCAAAATTAAAATACCTTAAATCATAGATATTTTCCATTACAAAATTTGATATAGTTCAATTGTATATTCGCTAAGATTATATGGAATAATAGGCTTACGTGTAGTTAATAATTGTCATTTAATGAATTTAGACATTTTGCAAAAACTGATTTCAAAAATAACTTGTGAAGATAGTATCTTCGATTATTTAATTGATTGATTTAACAGAAGCCTGATTTATAATACCATAGATATATATTTTTTCAAAATTTTATCGTAGTTAAAGAAAAATTATATTGATATACTTAACCATAAGCTAAAAATAACACGAACATCAGAGAAAACAAAACCAAAATGCTTGAAAAACATTGCCAACGGTGTGTTACACATTTTGGTTCTAAGCTTTATAAATTGCGGGATTTTAATTGTAAACATAAAATATGATTTAAAATCCTCTCTAGTCTCCCTAATTTCCAACTATTTCTCGACACTTTCCATTGATGTATACGTAACCTGATTTGCAGGATATATGGATTATATGATCCACTTTGTTTCCATCTGGAAAAAAATTAAGAATAAATTAGTACTTTGACAAATAGGATCAAATCAAATCATTGCATTCCATGGCACATTCGAAGCGTAAAAAGTTATCGCAACATAACTTTTCCTCAAAGTTACCAAAGCTTCAAAGCTTTATTTAGGAACTAAATCAAAACAAAGGAAGTTATGAGATACCCGGAGGTGAGAATGTGAACTTTGTGCATGTTGCAATTTTCTTGATTTTGAAGGTGGTGATGCTGTGAGTTATTTTGATAAAAAATTGTGCTCAAATCTACCATGATGTGTTGTGTTCCACTCTGTATATGTAATATTGAAAATTAGTTATTTCTCACCTTCTTCCCGTGCAGCTGATTCATGTATGGGCCAACATTCACCATATTTCTTTATGAAACCCTCTATACATTTCACATCTATTACCCGTCTCAGACGCATGAAATTATCTTTTTGTAATTCTTCTATTTCTTCTCCGTTTTGTGCTGAAATTTTTTTGCTATATTCATACTTTTTTCAACACTTAACTAACTATACAAATACAACTTTAGTTCGCTACGCTTTCTTGACCAACCCTGTATAATTCAAATTTTTACTGTCTTAATATACATATAAATGCCTCAATAACTTTTGAGTCAAACTTTTTAAGTCTTCAATATTGAAACAGGGATTACTGTTATTTTCTAATTTTTACACAATTTAATGTTCGAGTTACATAATGAGAACAAGTATACTACAATAAATTATCACACAGCAAACGATTGTAGCTTCCTGACAACGCCATCTTTAGCACACTGCTAACTCGAGGCACTTCAATAATGCATGTAGTAAGAGTTTAAGATGAAATACTTAAGCCGTAGTTTGTAACAATATTTTTTTATAAAAACAATCAACTTACGCAAAGGAACGCCATTCACTGAATTAAACATCAAAACAGAAAAAATAATTACAATACAGACGTTTAGTAACTTCATCTTGATTGCTGTTGATGCACAATCGCAATTAAACACAATAACGATGACACACGCCAATCAAATGCTTTTATCGAGTTTACTTGCTTAGATTAGATAAGTAATCAAATATCTGGGATCTTTCAAGAACGTAATGGAATGTATAAATGATATGAAAAAAAATAGTGGAAGTATGTTCCCATTCAATGAATTTTCAATTTCAGAAAACAAAATGTTTAATAGTTATTACAAAAATGTACAAGGCGTACTATATATGATTTTATACAGGTAAAAATGAGTAAATCATTTGTCTGTGGTTGCCAGTAGCGGCGAGCAGAAAATAGGAAATACAGAAACCTACTGTAAGGACATCTTTGGCATCCATATTGTGTCATGTAGATTGTAGATGCTTTTACTTGGTAAAACTCTTCCGTCATGCAGATAAAAAGATCATATAATTAATTAACACACAGTTTCACAAATGAAACTATTTTACATTCCGTTTGAAACTGTGTGTGAATTCAAAAAAATTCATTGCGTACAAAAATTGATTGTATTTTCTATTTCCAGATTCATGTGGAACAACCTGTACCACTGATGAAAAAAAATCATGCTGTTCCGACGGCTGCAAGTGCGGTGATGGATGCAAGTGCAGTGAGTATTTTTTAATATAATTAATATTTTCTCTACAGCACTTCCTGATGATGAAATGATCTTGACACATTAGAGCCCTTTAATAGTCGTACTTTTGATCTACGATTGGCCATCATACATAACGGCTAACAGTATGATGAACAGACAATAGCTGTTCGCGGTGATACTATGGACAAACTCCAATCTAATACGAGGGTCATGCTGAAAGTTTCAAGATACAGGAAAACTGCAAGGTTTTTTTAAAAAACTTTATTCTGTTTTTTCAACATATTCTCCCCCTACCTCAATACATCTACTAATTCGGTAAAACCACTTGTCAAATTCTTGTGCCCAACGTTCTTTTGAAAGGTTGCTAATTTCCTTCTCTTCATCGGTGGAAAAATGGCGACCTCGTAACTTTTCTTTGATCTCAGGGAATAAGAAGGACTCGCTGTCCTTTGATTGTCCAAAGCTACCGTTGTGATGTATCCACTTTTAGAAAAAAAGATGCGACAACTTTTTTCCAACACTCTTGGAACCACAAATTTTTGTTGGAGGCTGCTCACTTTCAAAGCACCAAACTAATGACTGCTGTTTAGTTTCAAGATAATAATGATATAACCATGTTTCGTCCCAGTTTTAATGATAAATTCAAAAATTCAATTTAGTTCACAAATCACTCAAATGGCCCACAATGAATTTCTCTCTCTCTCTCTCGAGATACCAGATTATATAATTCGGAATCGTATATTTTATACCAATAGCATCTTATTGCGTGATATTTATATATTTTATTTATTGTTTAGGCGAGAAGGGATGCGGATGTGGTGACAAGAAATGAGCAGTGAACTAAGCGCATTACCGGACACATATACCGGAAATATCCCACTTCACATTAAATAAGTGTTCCTGTGAAATTTTATTTGATAGCATTGTTGTATCAGAACATATGTGATAAATAAATTGAAAATCATCTACTTAAACTAATTTCATTCGTTGTCATACTTCATATTGCAGAGACCACCGATTCTTCAAACTATGAGGAGTTTTGAAAAACGGATTTCACTAGAAAGGTAAAGAAATTCTCTTACTTAAATTGCATCTTTCAATCCCTCAATGGAATTGAAGGTCTATCAATGAATTATGAATTCAACTCATCTCCAAGTGTCGCCGATTGGCAACTTGCATGTTTCGCCTTTAGCCTAGACTCTTCAGACATTTAGACATTCGTTTGTATCCAGATTTTCTTATGATTTTCTTTTGGATTTTAAATGGAGGGATTTTGTTTCGTTGCCTTCGAAATGAACTGCTGTTCATTCTTTTCTTTCATCAGACAACGCTGTGTTATTGGATGTGACGATGTATGATGCCTCTCATTTTAAATTTATCAACAATGCATTACGTAATAGTCATACCTTATTTGAAAACAAATTTGAAGTTATATTGTACGTTGATGTTCCTTGTACCAAGACAACCGTAATGTTTGTAGAGTTATTTATTCAATCACATATTTCAATCAGCGGCTAGTGAAACTATAAGATAATAATAATAATAACCTTTTATTGCCCAACAGAAAATCCATTTACAGGGCAAACAATACTACTAAATAAATTTGCACCCATTAATACAAAATAACAAAAAAAAAGAAAAGATCGGACTATACTTTCAAATAATATGGAGAGCGAAGCCTAAAAAAAAGCTTTATACAAAGTATAAATGCTCTGCAA
This sequence comes from Bruchidius siliquastri, assembly GCA_949316355.1. Lineage (NCBI taxonomy): Eukaryota > Metazoa > Arthropoda > Insecta > Coleoptera > Chrysomelidae > Bruchidius > Bruchidius siliquastri. The sequence goes on along the minus strand of OX438537.1, from coordinate 24,035,098 downwards.
ACTACACTCCATAATAAACATACATAGAACAAACAAAATACACAGATATAGGTTATAAATTATAAATGATGCTTGAGCACAGATTTCAGCTCGTGCAATGTACAATTGAAAATATCACACATATCACAGAAGGCGTTATAGTTCACGCACATAACTCTGATAGTCATTAATACATTGGTATTTGCCTTCTCACAAAAAAATAACATTTTACAACGAGAGCTTAGTCTAGATACTAGAAATTTTACCTGTGACAGCAATGTAGGTGAATCAATTCCGCCATTAAGAAGTTTGTATAGGAATATTACAGAAGCATGCTTTCTACGAGAGCTTAATGAACTTTGATCAAACCTAGATAAAAGTTGATAGTAATCACATCCACGTTCTGGGTAGACAGTATCACATTTGAAAGCCAAATACTTCAAAATTTTCTTTTGAACGTAATCTATACTACTGATGTAGCATTGATAGTATGGACTCCACACGACAGACGCATATTCCAGCTTGGAACGAACAAAAGCAAAATATAATGTTTTCACTGGTGCGATATTGGAGGTGAGCTTACAGTTTTTCATTATAAAACCAAGCATTTTATTCGCATCGGCTATGATGGTGTAAATATGACGGTCAAAGTTCAATCGGTCATCGAACGTTACACCCAGATCACGGAAAGTAACACATCGATCAATAGCGATGTCATTCAAAGAATAAGGATACATAATTTTATTTTGTTTTTTCGTATAACTTACGACCTTACATTTATCGATATTCAAGATCATTCTGTTCTTTTCACACCATTCATCAAGCACACTAAGTTGACTCTGAAGCTGCTCGCAGTCATCAATACTATTGATCGATCTGAAAATTTTCAGATCATCTGCGAAAAGCAACCTTCCACAATCTAGAGAATCAGACAAATCATTTATAAACAATACAAAAACAGGGGACCCAAGTTAGAACCTTGCGGCACTCCTGACGTAGCTGTGTAACATTGTGATTGATATCCATTATACAAAACATGTAGCTGCCGATTGGTTAAATAAGAGGAAATAAGAGAAAGGGTTTTTCCACTGAATCCTAACATCTTCAGCTTATTCAATAGAACAGAGTGATTCACTTTGTCGAACGCTTTAGAAAAATCTGTATAAACCGCGTCTAGCTGGCCCTGATTGTCTATCAACGTTGAAGCTATTTGGGTAAATATAGTCAAGTTTGTATCAGTAGATCTCTTGTCTATGGAACCATGTCGAAACTCAGAAATGTACGATGAAGTCGCTGAGTAAATTCTATTATAAATGATGATTTCCAATAATTTAGCAAAGTTGTTCAAGATACAAATGGGCCGATAATTTGAAACTACATTCTTTTTACCTGATTTGAACACAGGACAAACTTTGGGCACTTTCCAAAAACGGGGAAAAGTTGACGTTTCCAATATAAGATTAAATGAAATTACTAAGCCTTTCATTAAAGCTGGACTGCAATCTTTAACAATAAACGACGGAATTTTGTCCGCTCCCGAAGTCATTTTGTCCTTCAGCCTTTTTGTTGCTTCTAAAATTTCATCCGCCGTGATTGGTTAAGAAGCTAGATGAATATTACATGATTCATTTAGGTTTGCTGGGTTATGTTCAGTGGATTGGGGTATAGAGTATACACTTTTGAAGAACTTTGCGATGGAATTCACAATTAGCTGTGGATCGTCATAGCAGTTATTGTCATTCCACATGTTTTTTGCGGGAATACGCTTAGTTTTATGTTTCTGATGAATATACGTCCAAAAAGCAGACAGATTTGAGCCAAATGATTCCTGAGCTTCACGAATGTACTGTCTATATGCGTCTTTGGTCTGAATTTTTATAAGTGCTCTAAGTCTTCTAAACTCCAGGAGAAAACAATCATTTTTAGTTTTTCTCCATTTACGGAGATTTTTTGCCTTTTCCTTAATATTACTTATAATAGCGGAATTAAACCAATAGGGAAAATTACGTTTGAAGTTTTTATATGTTGGCACATGAGCATCAATTATTGTATATAACTTTTTGTAAAATTCATCCACAGCAACATCAACATCTCCCAGTTGATTCAAGAATGACCAATCTATTTCTGTCATAGCATCATATAGTGACGGGAAGTTAGCTTATAAAATGTGATAAATGTTATATATCACTGCGCAATTCAAATTCGAATGTGGAATGAAAACTCAACCAAGGAGTTGTTAATGAAAAAAAGCTATATATACTTATGTATTTAATTCTTAGTGAGGAATAATAAAGTACATCTCACTTAGTGTTGTTAACATTATTAAATATCTTGACTCACATTTTAACAATGTATAATATACTTTAGAATCACAAAGCTCCTAAGGAGCCTTTAAAAGATATTAATCTCAACTTGCCCTTATCAATGTTCATTCCGACACTACAAAACTATTATGTACAATTTTATTGAAAGACAAACAATTAAAGAAGCATTTTATCACAGCATTATGTTCATTTAAAATAGCTCCTATAATTGCTTGAACTGCAAAGCAGACAAAACTAAACAAGTATACCACTAAAAATTGATCCGAATCATCCTTTTAATCATGGACATTTTGAAAAAAAATAAGTTCTACGATGACAACTGAAAAGTATAAAATATTAAACAAAACAATAAACACTACTGAAAAGTAAATTTACTTGCACATATCAAAGAGTGTTTTGTATTTGTATTACAAGCTGTGAAAAAAATGTTAACAAAAAATAATTATATATCCATATAAAAAGAAATCTGTGAATTATTTTTGGGGTGTACCAGTTTACGTTTGACTCATTACAACCAAAAGGCAAACTTATAATATGATCCCTGAAAAATTAAGTATCATCATGTAACTGTAAAAAAAATCAGTCGACAATCACTATTCCATTTTATGGGAAAACACGTATGCAATTTAAAAAATTAATTTGAGATTTAAAAACAGGTCTCTGAACAAAATAAACAAAAAGAGACCAATGATCACAAAATACTTTTATACAAAAATTATGTGGTGCTAGACTAGACAGCAAACAGTACTAAACTTATTTTAATTTTGTATGTATATAAAAAAGCTTAAAATTTTACAAAAATTTAAGAGGCAGATATACAAAATATAGATTGCTACTCAGTCGTTTTGAGTAAGTCATTATGGCCTAATTAGAAATTATAGAAATTTGTAAGTCGTCTTAAAACTATACCATACCATTAGGAATAATTCATACCCCATATAGGAATAGAAAGCTATTTAATTTAAATAAAAGTAAAAATGGGTCTTAAATTTAAAAAAAAAAATATGATCTGGAATGAACTTTATATTATGTGAAGGAAACAAATTTAATTACCAATTTTCAAAACGTCAAATAATTTGAGTCCTCTGATGTTATGATACATAGGGTTAAGTTGTAGCCCTAATTAAGCTAGACATGCAGCTGCATTTATATAATATTAAGTTATTATTAATCTTAACAATAGTTACATACTAATTTTTACGTTAATTCATAGAATCAACCACTAGTTCAAAAAATTACATTCCATAAGGAATACAATCCACGTATAAAAGTGTAGAAAATGCATGGCATGAGTCAAAAATCAAATAAAAATATAAAAATTAAATTGAAATGCTGTAAAACCTTTCTATATGATATATTCAAAAAACTGATTACGCGACTGTAATTATTAATTATTTCATTGTGACGTTAGTCCGTTAAAGGTTGAAATAAGACGAATCAAGAATTATCAAGATACCAAAAGCTTCGTTCCAACAAAGGTTCAGAACGGTTCCGAACTACACCGGTTCTGTAAAGACACATTTTACCTTTCCAAGAGTTATAATTCAAAATTCAGAACTTCAAATGGATTGTTTCATCTTGTACTTATATTGCGACCTGATTCTGAACTGTATGGATAGTTCCAGGATCTGGTTACCTAACTTATATATTTTTTAGTTTTTAATAAAATTCATTGAAAACCACACAACTGATATATCTATGATGCATATGATAGATCAGGATATATTAGTAGTAGTAGTAACTATATTAATTATTCGTTTTCTTTATCTGTCATTCCATAGGTTAAAATGAACAATTGTAATTTTTAATTTGTTCAAGTCCTACCATATTTGGCTAAAGCCGATCACAGATTTAAATTAAGTTGATGGAATCTACGCAATTTTTAATAAAAATCTGTGTCGGAACAAACCTATTGACCACAAGTGTCATCGTTGAGATGAATCTACCCAATTAAGCCAACTTCCATTTCCCCGTAACCTTATATTCTATTTTCGCGGATTCTTCAAACATTTTTAACAGCAGCAGCTAATTAGCCAGTACGTTTTGAATTGCGAGGAAGAATATGTGAGAAAAACTAGGGCCATTATCAAGCAAAATACATCAGTGTTGTTTACCAAATAGAATACTTCCATGCAAGCAGTGGATTTCGGGGATATTATCTTTAAAAGGAGATAGATAGTACAAATCAGCAAGTAATTACTGAAGCTGGAGTTATTTAGATTAAGTACAGTTCTTTTTCGGATGTAAAGATAATGACACGCCACTTCAGTAAATTATGAACAGCTTTCTGTACTTAAAGAACTTAGAGCTAGTTTAAGGTCCATATTGAAGTCCACGTTCATTATACCAGAGAAAAATGCCATCTGATACCTAAAAATTGTCGGCAATAAAAGTTTCAGAACCAGAATGCTCCTAAAGAATTTAAAAAAAACTGAAAAAAAATTATTTTAATCCTTGACGCTTTCTGTAGAAATATTGATGAAGTTTCGAACCGTCGCCGTACAAATTTGATGATCTGCAATTAATTTTATCATTATTTTCTGTAACCTTACATAATATGAGGTTTTAAGTATAATTCGCTTTGCAAAATTTTATATTGGCGTAAGTACAATTGTCCGTTGACATTGATAAATGAATTTGATTAGAATTTGAATACTCTGCTTTTTAGTGAAGGTGTTCCATCAAAACATACATAATATATTTAGTGCTTCTGCTTACGTGAAGTACATAACAATTCATCAGCCTTGACAAATATTTTCCAAAGATCATAAAATAGCTTATAAAGTAGCTTTGAATAAAAAAGGCGATTTTTGCAGCTGAAGGAGGTGTGATTCGCTCAAATGATCACCATTCAAAAACAGATTTATAGGTGGCTTTCTCAATGTTATAGCTTACAGTTCGTGCACTGCTTATTTTTAACAGCTACATATCGGTAATCAACATAAAATGTCACATCTTCACTAGACATAACATAACATCAAACCAATTAACGTAATATAACGTCTATTTTATAGTTCTGTAATGGGTTAGAATGAGAGGAATATTATTTATACATCAAATGAAAAATTACAACTCAAATTCAAATCGGAATATTTGGATTGTTAGAGGTCTATAGTTTTTGTAGTCTAAACTATCGATACTGTATGATATTATTCATTTATGTCACATCTACATATATTATTGGGCCTAACCTATATTTCTACTGTACAGCTTCCAATAAAAAATCGTTTATGCTCATCCAAATGAAACCTGATTTATACGACAATATCATATGTAGATAGCCTGATTAATAATAAATTGGTGGGTATGTTTTCAATTGAAAGTAGGGGTGTACAATGTTAGCAGGGTTTATTCGTTTATGGGGTATGCAATTGGCGTTTTCTTCGGTGTTTTACTACCGGAAACCGCAATTGGCAGAATTTATTTTAGCACCGTACCGCCGCTAATTGTTACTCATATTTGAGTTTCAGTTATAGATTGAATATAATATTTATGCGTTGTGAAAGTTGTGTTAAACAAACATTCAACAAATTATCCTGTCCGGTAGTCCTTGTCCTCTGTATAACTCAAAAAATACTTTTCGGATTTTTAAGAAACTTTGCCACTAGGTCACTAGTAAGGCATAGGTAATAAAGCTTTGTACTTTATAAATATTATTGAAAAAACTATCAAACTTTCCCAGGCCTCTGATCATTTCGTAGATTCAATTGGTGTGGGTCATGAGTGGAGAGTGATGAGGGGGAGATCTCCAAAAATAGGTTTTGGTAGAAGTTCTACCCTCTATGAAATTTTGACCCCGGTAGTAATGCTTAATTTCTAAGATATGGATCCAGTGTCAGCGTGTGAGTGATCCTGAAAGTACGTATCCATATAACAACTCCGAATCCACCGTTTAAGCGATACTGAACTATAAGAGAAAGGAAAGAAAAATTGAACTATCACAATGGAAGCAATAAGCGGTGATGTCACAGGCTGGAGACAGAATTAGTACGGTGTAATTACCAGATAATTTGTTCATTTTGAACAACGAACATTTAGGAATATAGATTCAAATTATCAATTGTCTTACCTTCTTTTCCAATTATTATATTAAGTTGGATGGATTTCAATATATGAGTCATTATTATTATATATATTGGACATACTATTTATGGGGGTAGTGCAATTTCAGTGTTGTCAGTTTTGTAATCGTATATACACGAAGTAAGAAAACGCCGTCACCATGTGAAGATTGCACGTGCAGCAATGGTAGAACGACAAAAATCTTTCGAAGTTTTATCACTGTTATAGCTCCAAAGAAATCAGGTTGTGTGTACCTTCATTGTAGATAAACAAACAGCGATTACCGATACCAAAAACGTAACTGATAATACTGTATGATATTTATTATTAATATTACTACAAACATGTGGGAATGCTTCTTGTTGTAAGGGATTATTCACGTTGTTATTCTTGATGTGTCATGATGAATGACTATTATATTGAATCATAATTGTTGATTAGAGACCTGCTATTTATTTTGCAGTTTTTAAATGCCGCTGTAATTTTGATGGCATCCCAATTCTTTCAGCATTTGTACTTTTTACGGGACAACAGGGTGGTATTATAATGACATACTTTCTGACTACGTGTCGATTAAGGGAAATCAATGAATACACCGTCAAGTCATATAAGTTTGCTGAGATACAAGACGGTGTTGTCTTCCTCTCACAGAAGAATTCATTACCTAAACTTTTCTTGCGTGACAGTCCGAGGAACAGCGACACTATTTCACTATCACGCAAAGATTATTCTCAATCTATACCATTAAACGGAAATTCTACTTGAGTAAATCCTATAACGGAAGAAATTTGAATTGTAGGACAGGTAATTGGGTGGTAGTAACGTTTAAACCTTTGATATACATACTACATCTGTTTTGCGCTGTTATATAAAACTCGAAAGGAGCATTTTTGACTTCTCAAAGCAATTATTAGTTCAACTTTGAAGCGTCTTCTATGTCCACGGGATGGATTTTGGGACATCCTGTATTACTCGATCATGCTTAAACATGCGCCTATTTTTTGCCCAAGTTGATTTTGGGTGTTTTTGTAGTAGTAGTAGATAGTGGAAACCTGGCAAGTAGGCCACCATTGGCCTTTACACCGACCCCAAGAACTAACACTAAAACTAGCTCATTAGTACCGCCGCAGAATGTACTTCTCTGTCGAACTGTATTGTGCAAAATATGTCTGCTCTAAGTTTGCGATATACAGCACATCAGGAAGTGGAATAAAGTTTATGCCTCTTCCCAGCAGCACTTAGGGCGATAGGGTATTTTGGTATTTTCCCACTCTCATGAGAGAGGGTCTGTTCAGTTTGCAGTAGCCCTTAAGAACCCCTACTAGAAGGTGAAGTGATTCTCTACCCTTGAATAACAGCAGGGATTAACATTTAGGCCTGCCTCCAATCGTCTCGTCTCTCTCTAGCCATGCATACATAGAGTAAATTGCAACAGGGCACCAACAGAAAAAAATATGTTTCTGAGAACAATTAAGAAATAAAAATTTTCTTACTACGTTAAAGTAATGATGATTTGTCAAGTAAGAAAACTGTACCTATTCCCTTTAAAAAGTTCATTTATAAATAGGTATAATATGGTACATGCCACAAATGTCACATTTTATTCGATATATTAAGAGAAACACCTGGTTTCTGTACAAACTGACAAAAAACTACATTCGGCTTGTATTTCCATTGTAGTGACGAAATACAACAGCCACATCCCTTCAAAAGAAAGAAGCATGATGCTTGAATGATGTATATGTATATGTCCTATATATAAAGCATCCAGTTTTGATTGCGCCTTATTGTGTGTTATTTTATCATCTAATCTAAATCTATATGTACGTTCATATAATTGGAAGTATTTCCAGTTAAAAAACTGTAGCAGATTTGCTACTTACCTCCACATTTGCTATACATTTTCCATATGTTCATAGACCAAGCAAAACCTGAACGAGCTTCATTGTTCTCATTTCACGGATGAAGTGCATTTAGAAATGTTGAGCGTTAAATAGTTTTTACTAGATTTGATATCTAGGAAACTACTTTCTAAAAATCATCAGAATGAAAAAAATGAAACAGTTGTCTATATTTTCACGGTTATAACTCTCTGTTAATTGATATTATGGTGTGAGAATCATATTTTATTGAACTGTAGACATCGCGATTATCTATTACTTTGTTTTCTATAACGATATTTCAATTGCTTCAAATTAAAAATAAATACCTTTCCATCGTAAGTTTTTGCGCATCGTCTTTGTGTGGTTGAACACATATCTGTGTTTCAGACGTCTGGAAATTTATATGGATAGAAAAAATTTGAAACAACTTTCGGTGAAAAACAAACACGAAGTACCTTGTTTCATGTCACTGTACTAACAGCTGATTAAACCATATATGGTTGATTAATTGAATTAAAAGTGGAAAAGGATCCAAATATATTTAATATATAAACTCACTCTGAATTACAGTAAAACATATTTCATGCCAATCATATGTTACAAAAATACATTGCCAGAGATAGAAAACATACAAATTTAATATGTTAAAAATATACCACAGTTAACTTGTGTCTGGTATCTTGGAATAATCTTGGATTTTAATCTGACATGGTAGCTACATTTAACGACTTTATTAGAAAAATAAAACCACTAATAGCAAAAAGAAAATACCTTAAATCATAGATATTTTCCATTACAAAATTTGATATAGTTCAATTGTATATTCGCTAAGATTATATGGAATAATAGGCTTACGTGGAGTTAATAATTGTCATTTAATGAATTTAGACATTTTGCAAAAACTGATTTCAAAAATAACTTGTGAAGATAGTATCTTCAATTATTTAATTGATTGATTTAACAGAAGCCTGATTTATAATACCATAGATATATATTTTCTCAAAATTTTATCGTAATTAAAGAAAAATTATATTGATATAGTTAACCATAAGCCAAAAATAACAGGAACATCAGAGAAAACAAAACCAAAATGCTTGAAAAACATTGCCAACGGTGTGTTACACATTTTGGTTCTAAGCTTTATAAATATCGGGATTTTAATCGTAAACATAAATCATGATTTAAAATTCTCTCTAGTCTCCCTAGTTTTCAAAAATTTTTCGACACTTTCCATGGATGTATTTGTAACCTGATTCGCAGGTTATAGGGATTATACTATCCGCTTCGTTTCCATCTGGAAAAAAATTAAGAATAAATCAGTACTTTGACAAATAGGATCAAATCAAATCATTGCATTCCATGGCACATTCGAAGCGTAAAAAGTTATTGCAACATCCCTTTTCCTGGTAGTTACCAAAGCTTCAAAGCTTTATTTAGGAACTAAATCAAAACAAAGGGGGTTATCAGAGACCCGGAGGTGATAATGTGAACTTTGTGTATGTTACAATTTTCTTGATTTTGAAGGTGGTGATGCTGTGAGTTATTTTGATAAAAAATTGTGCTCAAATCTACCATGATGTGTTGTGTTTCACTCTGTATATGTAATATTGAAAATTAGTTATTTCTCACCTTCTTCCCGTGCAGCTGATTTATGTATGGGCCTACATTTACCAACTGCCTTCATTAAACCCTCTTTACATTTCACCTCTATTATCACGTACATGATATCACGGATATGATGTTTTTTTCGTAATTCTGCTATTTCTTCTCCGTTGTGTGCTGAAATTTTGTTGCTATATTCATACTTTTTTCAACACTTAATAGACAGTGTATTATTAAACTACGATAACGCATTAAATTCTAAGCTCCTGCTTGTAGCAGTGTGATAAGGTGAAGGAGATTTCGTAAGATTCCGGAAACATGAGTTCCCCAATATTTTAATATTATCATAACACTTTGTGTTAAAATCTTATCTTTGTCAGGACATCTGTCATCCAAATAATCGACTGAGGAACAGGGATTGGACATGCCCAGGATCCATAAAAAGGTCGTTTCCATAAACATCCACTTGCACATGTGGTTTCCTCTCATTTTAGTGCGTAGCGTTAGATAAAAGACCCTTGTACAGTACTTCAGATAAGTTTGGTCTATCATAGGGAAAAATATACAAGGTGTCGAAGAAAGTTAAGATAATTAATAATAAATAAATTAAAAATGTTTTTATACTCTAGGTTGATCATAGAGATTAAAGGGGGCACTAGGTTACCAGTTGACGCGAAAAAACAACTCATCATATTAAGAAATCATGTCATATTAAAATCAACTGTTGATTGTAGGGATTTGCGGTTTATGCCGAACCTTATATCTTTGTATTCTATATTCAATGGGTCTAGTTACCAAACTTCTTACACTTTCAGCTTTAAATTGGAGGAAAAACTGAAGTACTTATACAAATGCAACTTTGGTTTGCTTCTCTTTTATGACCAACCGTGTATAAGTAAAATTTTCACTGTCTTAATATACATATAAATGCCTCAATAACTTTTGAGTCAAACTTTTTAAGTCTTCAATATTGAAACAGGAATTACTGTTATTTTCTAATTTTTACACAATTTAATGTTCGAGTTACATAATGAGAACAAGTATACTACAATAAATTATCACACAGCAAACGATTGTAGCTTCCTGAAAACGCCATCTTTAGCACACTGCTAACTCGAGGCACTTCAATAATGCATGTAGTAAGAGTTTAAGATGAAATACTGAAGCAGTAGTTTGTAACAATATTTTTTCATAAAAAACAATCAACTTACGCAAAGGAACGCCATTCACTGAATTAAACATCAAAACAGAAAAAATTATTACAATACAGACATTTAGTAACTTCATCTTGATTGCTGTTGATGCACAATCGCAATTAAACACAATAACGATGACACACGCCAATCAAATGCTTTTATCGAGTTTACTTGCTTAGATTAGATAAGTAATCAAATATCTGTAATCTTTCTAGAACGTAATTGGAATGTATAAATGATATGAAAAAAAAATAGTGGAAGAATGTTCCCTATCAATGAATTTTCAATTTCAGAAAACAAAATGTTTGATAGTTAATACAAAAATGTACAAGGCGTACTATATATGATTTTATATAGGTAAAAATAATAAATCATTTGTCTGTGGTTGCAAATAGCGGCGAGTAGAAAATATGAAATACAGAGACCTACTGTCAGGACATCTTTGGCATCCATATTGTGTCAGGTAGATTGTAGATGCTTTTACTTGGTGAAACTCTTCCGTCATGCAGATAAAAAGATCATGTAATTAATTAACACACAGTTTCACAAATAAAACTATTTTTCATTCCGTTTGAAACTGTGTGTGAATTCAAAAAAATTCATTGCGTACAAAAATTGATTGTATTTTCAATTTCCAGATTCATGTGGAACAACCTGTACCACTGATGAAAAAAAATCATGCTGTTCCGACGGCTGCAAGTGCGGTGATGGATGCAAGTGCAGTGAGTATTTTTTAATATAATTAATATTTTCTCTACAGCACTTCCTGATGATGAGATGATCTTGACACATTAGAGCCCTTTAATAGTCGTACTTTTGATCTACGATTGGCCATCATACATAACGGCTAACAGTATGATGAACAGACAATAGCTGTTCGCGGTGATACTATGGACAAACTTATTCTCCCCCTACCTCAATACATCTACTAATTCGGTAAAACCACTTGTCAAATTCTTGTGCCCAACGTTCTTTTGAAAGGTTGCTAATTTCCTTCTCTTCATCGGTGGAAAAATGGCGACCTCGTAACTTTTCTTTGATCTCAGGGAATAAGAAGGACTCGCTGTCCTTTGATTGTCCAAAGCTACCGTTGTGATGTATCCACTTTCAGAAAAAAAGATGCGACAACTTTTTTCCAACACTCTTGGAACCACAAATTTTTGTTGGAGGCTGCTCACTTTCAAAGCACCAAACTAATGACTGCTGTTTAGTTTCGAGATAATAATGATATAACCATGTTTCGTCCCAGTTTTAATGATAAATTCAAAAATTCAATTTAGTTCTCAAATCACTCAAATGGCTCACAATGAATTTCTCTCTCTCTCTCTCTCGATACCAGATTATATAATTCGGAATCGTATATTTTATACCAATAGCATCTTATTGCGTGATATTCATATATTTTATTTATGGTTAAGGTGAGAAGGGATGCGGATGTGGCGACAAGAAGTAAGCAGTGAACTAAGCGCATTACCGGACACATATACCGGAAATATCCCACATCTCATTAAATAAGTGTTCCTGTGATTTTTTTTTTGATAGCATTGTTGTATCAGAACATATGTGATAAATAAATTGAAAATCATCTACTTAAACTAATTTCATTCGTTGTCATACTTTATATTGCAGAGACCACAATTCATCAGTTTTGAAAAACGGATTTCACTAGAAAGGTAAAGAAATTCTCTTACTGAAATTGCATCTTTCAATCCCTCGATGGAATTGAAGGTCTATCAATGAATTATGAATTCAACTCATCTCCAAGTGTCGCCGATTGGCAACTTGCACGTTTCGTCTTCAGTCTAGACGCTTCAGACATTTAGACATTCGTTTGTATCCAGATTTTCTTTTGGATTTTAAATGGAGGGATTTTGTTTCGTTGCCTTCGAAATAAACTGCTGTATGCTTCATTTTTTTCTTTCATCAGACAACGCTGTGTTATTGGATGTGACGATGTATGATGCCTCTCATTTTAAATTTATCAACAATGCATTACGTAATAGTCATATCTTATTTGAAAACAAATTTTATGTTATATTGTACGTTGATGTTCCTTGTATCGAGACAACCGTAATGTTTGTAGAGTTATTTATTCAATCACATATTTCAATCAGTGACTAGTGAAAGTATAAGATAAATATTATATATCATTGCGCAATTCAAATTCCAATGTGGAATGACAACTCAACCGAGGAGTGGATAATAAAAAAGCTATATATACTTATGTATTTAATTCTTAGTAAGGAATAATAAAGTACATCTCACTTAGTGTTGTTAACATTATTAAATATCTTGACTCACATTTTAACAATATATAATATACTTTAGAATCACAAAGCTCCTAAGGAGCCTTTAAAAGATATTAATCTCAACTTGCCCTTATCAATGTTCATTCCGACACTACAAAACTATTATGTACAATTTTATTGAAAGACAAGCAATTGAAGAAGCATTATGTTCATTTAAAATAGCTTCTATAATTGCTTGAACTGCAAAGCAGACAAAACTAAACAAGTATACCACCAAAAATTGATCCGAGTCATCCTTTTAATCATGGAAATTTTGAAAAAAAAATAAGTTCGACGATGACAACTGAAAAAGTATAAAAAATTAAACAAAACAATAAACACTACTGAAAAATAAATTTACTTGCACATATCAAATGAGTGTTTTGTATTTGTATTACAAGCTGTGAAAAAATGTTAACAAAAAATAATTATATATCCATATAAAAAGAGATCTGTGAATCATTTTTGAGGTGTACTAGTTTACGTTTGACTCATTACAACCAAAAGGCAAACTTAAAATATGCACCCGACAAATTAAGTATTATCATGTAACTGTAAAAAAATCAGTCGACAATCACTATTCCATTTTATGGGAAAACACGTATGCAATTTAAAAAATTAATTTGAGATTTAAAAACAGGTCTCTGAACAAAATAAACAAAAAGAGACCAATGATCACAAAATACTTTTATACAAAAATTATGTGGTGCTAGACTAGACAGCAAACAGTACTAAAATTATTTTAATTTTGTATGTATATAAAAAAGCTTAAAATTTTACAAAAATTTAAGAGGCAGATATACAAAATATAGATTGCTACTCAGTCGTTTTGAGTAAGTCATTATAGCCTAATTAGAAATTATAGAAATTTGTAAGTCGTCTTAAAACTATACCATACCATTAGGACTAATAATTCATACCCCATATAGGAATAGAAAGCTATTTATTTTAAATAAAAGTAAAAATGGGTCTTAAAATTTAAAAAAAAATCTGATCTGGAATGAACTTTATATCATGTGAAGGAAACAAATTTAATTACCAATTTTCAAAACGTCAAATAATTTGAGTCTTCTGATGTTATTAAAACATAGGGTTAAGTTGTAGCCCTAATTAATCTAGACATGCAGTTGCATTTATATAATATTAAGTTATTATTAATCTTAACAATAGTTACATACTAATTTTTACGTTAATTCATAGAATCAACCACTAGTTCAAAAAATTACATTCCATAAGGAATACAATCCACGCATAAAAGTGTAGAAAATGCAGGGCATGAGTCAAAAATCAAATAAAAATATAAAAATTAAACTGAGTTGCTGTAAAACCTTTCTATATCATATATTCAAAAAACTGATTACGCGACTGTAATCATTTATTATTTCATTGTGACGTTAGAACGTTAAAGGTTGAAATAAGACGAATCAAGAATTATTAAGATACCAAAAGGTTTGTTCCAACAAAAGTTCAGAACGGTTCCAAACTTCTCCGGGTCTGTAAAGACATATTTTACCGTACTAACAATTCCAATTCAAAATTCAGAACTTCAATTGCATTATTCCATCTTGTACTTATATTACGACCTGAATCTGGTTTTGGTTACCTAACTTATATATTTTTTAGTTTTCAATAAAATTCATTAAATGTTACACAATTGATATATCTATGATGCATATGATAGATCAGGATATATTAGTAATAGTAGTAACTTTATTAATTATTCGTTTTCTTAATCTGTCGTTCCATAGGTTAAAATGAACAATTGTAATTTTCAATTTGTTCAAGTCCTACCATATTTCGCTAAAGCCGATCATAGATTTAAATTAAGTTGATGGAATCTACGCAATTTTGAATAAAAATCTCTGTTGGAACAAACCTATTGACCACAAGTGTCATCGTTGAGATGAATCTACCCGATTAAGCCAACTTCCATTTCCCCGTAACCTTATATTCTATTTTCGCGGATTCTTCAAACATTTTTAACAGCAGCAGCTGATTAGCCAGTACGTTTTGAATTGCGAGGAAGAATATGTGAGAAAAACTAGGGCCATTATCAAGCAAAATACATCAGTGTTGTTTACCAAATAAAATACTTCCATGCAAGCAGTGGATTTCGGGGATATTATCTTTAAAAGGAGATAGATAGTACAAATCAGTAAGTAATTACTGAAGCTGGAGTTATTTAGATTAAGTACAGTTCTTTTTCGGATGTAAAGATAATGACACGCCACTTCAGTAAATTATGAACAGCTTTCTGTACTTAAAGAACTAGTTTAAGGTCCATATTGCAGTCCACGTTCATTATACCAGAGAAAAATGCCATCTGATACCTAAAAATTGTCGGCAATAAAAGTTTCAGAACCAGAATGCTCCTAAAGAATTTAAAAAAAACTGAAAAAAATTTATTTTAATCCTTGACGCTTTCTGTAGAAATATTGATGAAGTTTCGAACCGTCGCCGTACAAATTTGATGATCGGCAATTAATTTTATCCTTATTTTCTGTAACCTTACATAATATGAGGTTTTAAGTATAATTCGCTTTGCAAAATTTTATATTGGCGTAAGTACAATTGTCCGTTGACATTGATAAATGAATTTGATTAGAATTTGAATACTCTGCTTTTTAGTGAAGGTGTTCCATCAAAACATACATAATATATTTAGTGCTTCTGCTTACGTGAAGTACATAACAATTCATCAGCCTTGACAAATATTTTCCAAAGATCATAAAATAGCTTATAAAGTAGCTTTGAATAAAAAAGGCGATTTTTGCAGCTGAAGGAGGTGTGATTCGCTCAAATGATCACCATTCAAAAACAGATTTATAGGTGGCTTTCTCAATGTTATAGCTTACAGTTCGTGCAGTGCTTATTTTTAACAGCTACATATCGGTAATCAACATAAAATGTCACATCTTCACTAGACATAACATAACATCAAATCAATTAACGTAATATAACGTCTATTTTATAGTTCTGTAATGGGTCAGAATGAGAGGAATATTATTTATACAGCAAATGAAAAATTATAACTCAAATTCAAATCGGAATATTTGGATTGCGAGAGGTAAATTTGGAAATCAAAATCGATTACCCAACTTGTAATTATATAGAATAATTGCAGTATAATTTTTTCATATCCTCTTACTGGTAAATCTGTATATCATGGTTTCACCAGACCATCTAGACTAACCGGAATATTCAATCTGTGAAAAGGTTTACTGTGAAATTATGAAATATGCATAGGAGCGAATATTTCCACTGTTATTCAAATTCAACAAAAGTACATCGATAAAATCCCTCTAATAAAAAATGTCAGTATGTCTGGAGCTTGCCAAGATTCACATTTTATATAAATTTATCTTGTATACGTTATGAAGTATGATCCTCAAGACTTTTCATTTAACTACTGTTACAGTGCCAAAACAGTTTCGTAATGTTGGAAATCAACATATAACCATAAACAATGAATGAATCATGATGAAATTTTAGGGACAAGCAACATTAAAAGCTCCTAAAATACCGTTTGATAAGCCATGCGTTCACCATGAATAACGACACGAAAAACCACATACATGCCTTCTACAACCGCATATTATATGCCTAAAAAACGCCCCAAACGTTTCATGAAGTTTTAAGCCAATAAAAATATAGTACAAAATATTATACTTCTCAAAAATATTCAGTTCAACATGTAAAAGTGAACCATTAAATTTCACAAATATTGATTCAGCGAAATTCTTTAAGGATTCAGATGAAAAGATACGCGCAACGAAATATCAACCATACCATTAACGATAAGGATTCTAAAATATTGAAATTTGTACAAAAAAAGAACTGAACCAGTTATTAGTTCGTTCTTACCTTAATCGCTTCATTCACAGTGCATTTTAAGTCAGATCGATGTAATTTATGGAACGCATCCCGAGGTTTAAAAGTAAAGTAGTGCACATTGAAAAGTTTCCACTGGAAAACTGAACAAGCATCATAAAAACTGTGGTTTGATTCAACAGCTATTTTAAAAAAGAAGCTGCTAAGGGAAATCACAGAATACCATTTTTAAACAAATATATGATACGTGATTCGCTGGCAGTGGCAATTTAGATAATTTCGGACGATCTGTCATGTTTAATTAAAACTTTCAGGATTCGCAAATATTACGCCTCAAGTTCGATCAATACTTGTTAATTCGGACGCAGTGTTCGGTCTGATCCTGCAGGATGTCATATGCGACACCACAATCAATTTTCAGAGGCTTATGCTGCCAGTTGGAGTAGCTCGAATAGATCACCACCAAACATTGGACCATCCAAATCCAATCTACTACACATTATGCATCCTTAGCCACCACGACAGCCTCTTCGTCAGTCTCCTCGTTATCTGCATCAAAATACATGGCTTCCCCATCTTCTACAGCCTTCCACCTTTTCCTCGACCTGATCTCACACTCTTTGATTTCATATCCTATGAGAGGACACAGAGCCACTTTTAATGAACAAAACAGTTTTGGAAACAGGATTTCCTGTTGGGCTAATAACTGCTTGATGCGCTGACGTTCTTTGGAGATTTTGGGGTTCACTGGACTGGTGAAAACCGGCAGGTTTGCGTTGGAGCTGAACTGACGCAGAGCTTTTTCTCGGACGTACACTAAGGGCCTGATTATCCGTAGTTCGTGTTCCCTATCGAATAGTAAAAAAAGACTGTTAGACAATGAAGTAGCTAAACGACATTGGTTGGACGAATTTGAAAAAATGCTTCTACTTTTCTGATCAATAATATCTAACCTACTAAGAAAATTGAATTACGTTACATATTCACACATTGTACAATTTTAAAAAATATAAAGAATAAACAAAAAACTATACCTGTTTGGGATATTTGTATTCATACAAATTATATTTTATTCGTCCAACAATGATATTTTGGTTTACAGTAATCGTTTAAGGTGGAATGAAAACTTCCACCAATGCGTTGAAAGCACTCACCTGATGTAGTAATGTGCTCTCAGGGCCCTCAGCCTTCCAGTATGGAAAACCGACAGTAAAAAGCTCTCACAAACATCGTCCAAATGTTGCCCAATAGCCAACACATTATATCCCGAACTTTTGGCTGCCGCGTACAGACGATGTCTCAACATGGCTGTACCGAAACTGTAGTAGTTTTCTTTGGCTTCAACTTGTTTTTCTGAAATAATTGATAATATGAATGAAGAGAAACTTCCATTTGACTCTATATGAAAAATCTGCAAATATGTGGCGTTGTATGAAATCACTTCAGGATAATGGGAGTAGGATGAAAAACAATATACCAAAGGGACGATAACTCATTCCACAGAACCAATAAATATGTATCAAAATACTGTAGAAAGATTCTATACACAATATTATCGGGACTAATATGTGATCCAGATCAACGCAGATAAGAATCGTCGAAAGGAAATCTACAAAAGCAATCTAGTTTAATGCACAGAAAACTCAGTCAACTATCCTGCCAAGAAAATCATCTGCAGATGTTCCAGTTGTGGAGATATTGGATACTCAATTCTGGGGATTACCATCAATCATAACATATCCTGGCATGATCATGTGACCCACATTTCTAGGTCGGTGTCTTAGAAAAGCTGGAGGTTCTCTTCCACTGCAAATTTTATTGGTCAGAACCTCTGTTACTACCTCCTAAAGTTTCTGAAGTCAATCCAGGGAAATTCAAAACGTCAGGTGAACGCGCTTGACATTACAAGTGACCTTCACAGTTTGGAACATCAAAAAAAATTGCCGATCTGTACCTATTATAGAGATTCTACCATACTAACTCACACTTTTCATGAAAACCATGTTTCTATCGCCCATCTATTATTTCTTAATATTCATTGTGCACTTATTGCAAACTCTGATTTGATTAATATCGGTATCCAAGAGGCATATGGAGTGATAGTTCACACTGCCCATTTGATACAATCAATGACATCATCTGGACACGTAATAAACTTACCTGGTTCAAGTCCCAGGTCAGGCTTCTTATCATCGATGATATAGTGAACACCCAAGGTTTTCAAATGCGGTATGAGAACACAAGGATCACAGCCAGAAGAATCTGGATCAACAGTGACAGCGCCTATGCTAAAAAGCACTCCTTTGGACTTTACGTGAATCTGGTAGTGTAGCAACGTGTGCAGTAAGCATAGCGAATCCTTGGCTCCAGACAAACATACCTACCAAAAATCAGTACAGTTAAAGAAATGATCTAATAATGTTATTATATTCTGTTATATTAGAGAGCTGTATCAGTCTCCTTTCTTGAGTTGAAAAATCTTTCGTGGAGATTCAGTTTTTGAGTTGACATCGAAATAATCAATAGCAGTGATTTGATACTAACCATGACTTTATCACCATCTCTAATCATATCAAACTCTGTAATTGCGTCTACGGATGGCTGCCATACGGTCTTCTGTGGGCAGTTCCACAACGGTCGTTCGTCGCCGTCACTCAAGTCCCTGAAGATTTTCAGCTTCTGTTTTTGGAGTGTGGAAAACCGTATCTCCGAATCGGATTTTCTATGGCCATGTAAAGATTCTGAGTTGCTTCTCACCTTAACCTGGAAAAACTGAGACGTTTATCAAATCCAGCGAGAAAATGTCAACTAAACTGACGCTGAACTTCCTTCGCAATGTGATCAGTTTAGAAATTAATATTTGGGTTAGATTTTGGAATCAATAGATTTTTTAATTGAACTTGAAACATTGAAAATAATGAAAAACTGAATAGTTTACAATTTCAAAATTACCCAAACATTCTTTTACATCTCCAAGCGCTCCCCATTGGCAAATTACTACCATTCCGAGATGCCGAATTTCAGCGTGGGTATCATGCTGTTCAGATCAACAATGAGAGATTTGTTGAATGGGGATATACAAAGGGAGTTTGGTTTAACGCGCAAAAGACTCAGACAACAACCCTGACAAATAAGTCGCATGCTGGCCTGCCATCCGTGGAGATGGGGGGCACCCAATCATAACATGGCATGGAACAATAATGTTGCTGGCCTTGCTAGGTTGGCGTCCTACAAGCTGGGGGTTTTCCGGAACATCTACTGCTACAATACGATGGCCACGTTAAAAGTCTTTAGATATTCCTAATCCATACAGGTTTGAGCACGCAGCTATTTTGTCTAAAGTTGTAAGTGCTTACACGCAAAGGCAGCGTTTGAATCGTTCAGTAGTTGCCTTGCCAGGTAGTCGCGATTTTCGAACCATGATTTTGTATGACTATAAAAAGGGAATAAAAGAAGCGGAATATCACGAAACTTTAGTGAGTTGCTTTGGGGACTCTGCCCCTTCTAGGCTACAGTTTTTAATTGGTTTGCTGAGTTTAAAAGGGGCCGGCTCTCACTCTGTGATTAACCTCGCACAGGTCGACTGCTGTTACTCCGGAAACTGTAGAAGCTGTGCAAAATATGGTAAAAAGATCGACATATAACCTACATCGAGATTGAGGCTTCTTTGGGGATTGGATCGGCAGCGGTTCGAACAATCATCAGCAAAAAGCAACAAGAGTGGACTGGTCTAGGTTTATGCTTAAAAAAATTGATAAGGGGACAGTAAAAACAATTTCCACAGCGTCGCAAGAACACTCGATTTTTTTGCTGAACAGGGTGTCAAACTGTTGCTTCACCCACCTTATTCTCTGGACCCAGCTCCGTGCGACCTCTTATTCCCTAAGATCAAAGAACAGTTACGAAGTCGCCATTTTTCCACCGATGAAGAGGAAATCGCTCCATGTGAGGAGGAAGTTAGCTTTCAAAAGAACGTATGTCCCAAGAATTTGACAAGTGTTTTTACCAAATGCGTAAATGTATTGAGGTAGAGGGATAAAAAACAGAATAAAGTTTTTTAAACAAACCTAATTTTTTTGTATCTAAAAACTTCCATCGTGACCCTCGTACAAGGCCGAAGCTTTTGGACACAATCTAGAGGCGAGCAATACGTCTAGTAGATGCGCCTTACCTCACAAATGACCAAATTTTATTTGTGAAGCTGGGTGTTAAATGCAATACTATAATATAAAAGCATATTTCTTATTGAAACTGTTTTGAATAGATCACGTATTATGGACGGATATCAACCTACATCATTGAGAATAAAATACATCACAACTTACTTCATGGTTTTGATTGGCAGCATCATGTTCATGAAATGACAGGTTGATTCCGCTATCTTGGCTGCTAACACTCGTTACCGCAGACGACAAAATCTTGTTCTTACACGTCTTCTCATTGTTCGCCTGTTCACCTTCAGATAATTTGTTGAAACTCATAGATTTGTTGATCATTTGGATGACCGTTTCACTGCTGGACCCTGGAGTATATTTGTCTGGCACTGGTCTATCGTCTCCGGCACTCGATGCTCTGGAGTAAGATCTCTTCTCCTGGCTCTCTGGAGTGATAAATACGTCTACTGCGCTCACTACGTCTCTGATTTCTGACTTTACTTCGTTAGCCATCTCAATAGAAACCTGGAATAACGATGTGACAGGGATCAAAATACACCATGAAAGCAAATTCATTTTTACAAAAATAAATTATTTCATTTTATTTAATATAGAGAACAAATTGATCAATATCTGCGGCCCTACCGGAATCTCAACCGAGCACATCAACAACAAATTATCAAACAATAATCATGAAAAAATACAAAGTGAGCGATCATTTGCCGCTATTTTATGAAACAAAAATAAATTTGCATATAAAATAATCCTGTTAAAAACACGATTATTTCATCTGCATGATGGAGGAGTTCCACCAAGTAGAAGCATCTCCAAGCTACATGAATAATAAATAGAACATGAGGAGTAAAATGGGTGACTGCATAATTTGCTGCTATTTTGCCGTCTATTAATCTTGGAAACATGTGTTATGCTTAATCTGGGTTTGAATACTTCTGTTATCATGGCAAATCTTGAACTATTTTTTCGGTTTAAGAACGGAGAAAAATTATAACCTTCATCAATATTGCAGTGGTAATTTATAAGGCTAGAATGTTGGATTCATCTCTAATATGATTCTTTTAGATTGGTTATATGTCAATGTTGCTAAAAAGAATGTAATTCAGAAACGCTATATTTAGTTGTCGGTATTTAAAGGACCAACTTTGAAGCTCAAGTTACCGACAAGCAGCCCCTTACGTTGAACTTCTAGAAAGTTTTAATTTGTAATTAGATATACGTATAGCACTTATAATCGGAAAAAGTTACATAATTTTCTCAGTTTCATTATCAGGTTGAACCCGGATAAACATTTGATTCCTCACCTTTTCCAGGTACTCTGCTACTTCATTGGCACTGATAGAATCACTTCTACCGTCCTCACTGCCGCTGCCATGGCGTTCGTAAAAGGACCCAGCGCCATCTGTATTTTCCAATGCATCCTCGACCTGGGCAAACATAACATCGATACAGATATGGAAACCTTCCACTATCAGTTAAAAAAATCGTTGTGAAAACGGCCAGACGCTGGAAATTAATTTCCAAGTCACCAAGATCACCGCTGAAGCCGTATTTCTAATCTTAAATATGAAACTATAGCTTGTTGTTTTCATACAATTACTGATCAATAAAGAAATAATAGTATAATCACATTTGAATTTTTCCCAAAACTAAAAAACAGTGACTATGACACGCCACCTACTGGCAAAAAAAGAAAAATGGATTGTGATAATCTATGCAGAAAAATAGAAATTATGCAGTCAGCATTCAACGAATCTGCCTTCCAAAAAGAAAAATTATTGCGACAAAAATGTTTCTAAATGTTATATTGAGTACAGGAAAAAGGTTTGATATATACATTATTTTTTGGATACTATTATAAAACATTTTCAGTTTTGAAGTTAGAATTAGCCAAGCAGTTTTTCTTTTGTTCGACAGTCCTGCAGTAAATAGTCCTTTATTAATGATGGACCAGGTACAAAATCAAGATGTTCAAAACTCATATACAACATTCACTCCAATGAAATATAGTTCAGAAATGATTGCGGTTCGAGACAGAGGTATAAGTTTAGAAAATAATTCCATCAATTAAACGTAATATGTACTGGTTCATCAATTTTCCAATAATGATTCACTGTCACTTAGAATCTTCTCAATACATATTGAAGTATTCAACTTCGTGGTATTATAGCAAATCAGTGAACGTAAGCATAATTAAAGCATTCGTTTATTGGGATTTACTAAGAAATAGAATTAAACCCAAACATACGATGCGGACAAATAATTATACTCGGTTTATTGTGCGGCCACGTTTTACCCATTATATGTGTAATAAATGTGTTCGTTGTGTTTCTACTGTTTTTTATTAGTGCAACGTGCAAAAGAAAAATTGTTATATATTAATATAAAAGACGAATGTTTTTAATAAATATACAATCATTATTGATTTCCGTATATGACATTCGTTCAGTTTGATCGCTCAATCCTTATTTTCTTTTTACTTGCTCCATGAAAGTCAGTTTCGGATGTTTGAATTAACATCATACCAATTGTTGTTTGAAATTTGTAGACAATGTGGATGGTTTAGTATCAGTCATTTGGAAAAAAAGTTAACCAAAATGCTGTGTGACCTGCTATAGACATGCATGTTTCGTATTTAGCCTAGACTCGTCAGTATTCTGTAGAGAGCAATCGGATGGTATATACGTAACCCAGTCAAGGGTGTGATAGCAACATCAACTCATCTCCAAGAGTCGCTTCAAGGCAGTCTAGGTGTTGGGACAATAGACTTCGTACGTTGGACGTTCCCATAGAGGGTGACACTTGGAGATGAGTTAATATTAACTCTGACAACTATTAATACAAGGCGAGTATATTAAAAGTACAATTACCTTGGATATAACCTCACGAATCTCGGACTTTATATTAGTGGCAAGTTCTTTGGTCATTTCCGTAACATAGGTTTGTAGGTCGGGTGCTGGGGAACTCCTACCACATTGCGAGCAATCGTACCCTGTCAGCAATGTAAGGCTATGTGTTGGTGACGTGTTTACATCGGATTCTAAAGAGTTCGGCTCGTTTTGGCTGCTATAGCTGAACTGACGTTGTCTACTACCCATTCCTGTAAAACGAATATATTTAACAAAAGGTACAGCATTTAAATTTATTGGGATAACGTAAGGCTATGCTGAAAAGTAAACGAGAAACGCACATCCAAGGACTTCTAGATGTTTGGATGGACATCGTATTAGGTTAGGAAGTTTGAGCTCCTCAGTTCTAAGACATGCCCGTAATAAAGGATACAGCGAAGGAATAGTAGAAAATGATGAGTAATACAGGCAGAAACAAGCTCTGCTGTACTTACCTAGACTAACCCTGGTGGATGGGCTGAGCAATGGAGGTGAAACATTTGGTGCTCCCAAGCTCAAACATCTCTCCCTAGCAAAATTCTGCTGCAATTGATGATTCAGACTAGAATTCACAGATTCTCCTACAGCAAAATTCACCGATCCCTGCGAAATCTGTGGGTAATACAGCCCGTTAACGTCTTGTAGAAAATATGGCACTGGCGATGAACACTGAAGGATCCGAGGGTCATCTATGGATGGAAGACTGTAATGCCTAAAAATTCGATAGTCTTGTTAACAAGTGTATGCTCTCCACAATGCAGCAGACATGCATGTCTCTCTTTAGACGAGACTCGTCAGTATAGCCTGGCGGTCTAACTGTAGACAGCAATATGTAACCCAGTCAAGGGTGTGATAGCAACATCAACTCACCTAAGTGTCGCCCTCTATGGGGACGCTCATTGACATCCTACGAAGCGAAGGTGGCTTCGTAAGATGTCAATGAGCGTCCCCATAGAGGGCGCCACTTAGCTGAGTTGAAGTCTTGTTAACGTTGTTTAATAACCAAGAATTTCAATATTTTTAAATTACTGATATTTTAAATAGTTATTTGCCTAAAATATTTAGTGTCTGGAAATTTGAATGCCTCAATTTTTTTGTATTATCCATTCAAGAATATCTTAGTTGCCTTTTAAGACTCTCCGTTCATTGAGGTCAAACTTCTTTTTAGTTCTATCCATAATTTATCCTAATTCCGAGAAAAGCAGTTGGTCCATTCAAATTTACTTAAACTTTTTTGCGTACACTTTGATGAACAATTCATAAGGAGGCAAAACGTCAATTCATGAGATTTCAGTTACTCAATGGTCTAATTAAGCAGAACGAACCCTATCCAAAAATACACAGCAACATGAACTACAGTGACATTTTCAATTGTTGCTCATCAAGACTTCATGAAACCTTATTGCCTACATGTTCTACTTACCTAGGTGAACCACATGGATTTGGCAACGCTGGATCCTCTTTCTTCTCTTCCTTCTCGCAGTCTTTATCAGACCTCCTTGAGGAATACACGATCGGATCAAATGGCACGTTCTGTTTAACGTTTTGTGCATTGCTGGTGAGCAAACTCTGCGCCTCATGCTGCAACATGAACCATCTGAGTTTCTCGCTCCGGGCGTCGAATACGATGCCTTGGTTGGGATAGGGAGTTCTGTTCACCGTTTTTCTGGCTTTGTTGAACAGGTTCCTAGCAGTCTGTAGGCACTCTGAGTAGTTTTGAGGGAAGAGCCCAGGACCGGAAATTCGACGTTCGTTCATCATCATCTTGCCGTCGATGTATCTGGAATAGAGAATGTTTCTTTATGGTCATAGATGATATAACAAGATAGAAGCCATTATTTTTTCAAGCAAATTCATGCAATTCCGAAAAATTGAAGTTCAGGTTCTCTCACGTACCTGATGGAAGACAACCATTTTCTATCTTTCGACACAGCGTTTGAGTGATGTCTCCATTCAGCTGTGTCCAAGTCAATCACATACTGCGGTAGCAACTTCCAACCTTCAGTTGCCACCATTTTAACCGCCTCCATGATAAATGCCAACTCAGCGTCGGTTATGAAGTATGGAAGACTGATTCTTGTAAAGCCAGGTCGGAGAAGTTGGAGAGTCGAATTCTCCACTCCTAGATTCAACCTACTCAATCGCCTTAAAATAAATTTATTTCATTAGATCGGTGTATGTTATTAATACAGTAATTGGAAAATCTCTTCCAAAATTTTGAAAAAATGTAACACATTTTACATAGTACTGTTGGAAGGACTAAACTTCATTACCTAAGCAATCCAAGTTCTTTAACGGTTATCTAAATTGTTGAAAATAATACATATAAAGATGAAATATATACCTTATAGCACAATAATATCTGGCATTTTAATGTTCATGAGGGGTAGTTTTTATATTTCTGGAAGACGTAGTTTTCAGTTTGAATGCATTATACAATTTTTGTATTGCTGTCTGTTATGTATCCAAATCGTGTATGTATCGATAGCAGATGTGGCAAGTTACAAAATGATTGTTGATATATTAGTTACATCGCCTCTCAGTTATTATCACATTTTTAGAATTGTTAATCCTGAGAATTTTTGGGATAATTATCCTCCTCGGAGTGGCGCCACTGAAGTGGGGTGGATATTTATGAAAAAATGGTTAGTATTGGATAAAATACAGTAGAGCACTTGATCAAATGATCACATTCGAGTGAAGCTTTGAAGGGGCGTAATTGTTCAAATACCTCGATCGAAACTGAAAAATGGCAATAAATAATTCTATTCAAATGAGTTGATAGCTCAATGGAAAGTTTTTGTCTTCGAAAAATTATTTATAATGTTTCAACCAATCGTTAGATTTAACATGTAATTCGAATATGTGTTGACGTATATGACAACGATGTGATAATTACTCTAAATACTATTATTTTTGCAAGGTTAGTAAAACCATTGAGTAATATATTACATAGTCCTTAATGAATGGTAAAACACAAAAATATGCAGAACTGGTAATTACAAATCCACCGAGGAACATTTTCAAAAATGCAATGGCAGTTGTCAAACTCCTTACGTTAGTATAGATAGATTGTATGATACAAATACATGATACAATGAACTGCAACTAGTTGAGTGGATAGTGGAAATTTGGGAAAATATATAATTGCAGTTAAGAGATGAAACAGTGATACTTTTCTCCTTTGAGTTATGAGACTACATATTACGTTTTTCATTTGAGAGATCAGAAGTAGGTAAAACCTAATTCAAGGGAAATGATCACGGTGTTCTTTATTGAATGTGATTAAATAATCACTGGAGAATGTTTTATGATGTATAAGGTAGATACACAAAATGTTTATTGAATTCACTAGTATATAATATTAGACAACAATTAATTAAGCAATGGCTTGGAGGAGTTGTATATTATATGAAGGTTTTTAGCAAAATACATATTACTGCTGTGTTATGGTTATTGACTTAATTGAGTAATAAACCCCAAAATACCACTGGTTCCTTTTTTAAATATGACCAAAAACTTTAGAAAGAAATTCAAATCTGTTATTGTTCGCTCGACTAGAAATAGAGCGAAGCATTTCTTATAGCACCAACCTGTCTTCGAGTATGATATCCTCGTACTGATCCGCCAGGCTCTCGTCGATCCCTAAAAGATCCTGGGCGTAGACCCCCGAGCAAGGACACCCGGCCCTAGCTTGGATACCGAAAACATCGTTCAGAACGGCACAGACGAAATTGTGATGCAAGAATATTCCTCTGGGATGTCGCACCATGAACGAATAAACTGGAATCCGCTTCACGTTCGGCGAGTTGTTTCCTAAGAGAATTATCTCCGGGATGGTCCTGATATGCTGGAGCATTTGTCTGGAAACAAAACAATTCTAAGAGACGGCGCACTGAGAAATCTAGCAGAATTCAAAGAATGGAAAGACAATGAACCAAGCTTAACTTATATACAAGTACGAGGGTCACGCTGAAAGTCTTTAGATATTCCTAATCTATACAAGTTTAAACAAGTTTGAGCACGCAGCTGTTTTGTCTAAAGTTGTAAATGCTTACAAAAAAGGCAGTGTTTGAATCGTTAGTAGTTGCCTTGCCACGGTCTCGAATGTATCTAAGTGCTGGCCGAATTTTAACGTGAAAATTGAACCGGGTAGTCGCGATTTTCGAGCAATGATTTTGTATGACTATAAAAAGAGACTAAAACTAGCGGAATGTCACGAAAGTTTGGGGACTCTGCCCCTTCTAGGGCTACAGTTTTTGATTGGTTTGCTGAGTTCAAAACGGGCCGGGTTTCACTCGATGATGAATCTCGCACAGGTCGACCGCCCACTGCTGTTACTCCAGAAACCGTAGAAGCTGTGCAAAATATGGTAAGAAAAGAGCGACATATAACCTACACCGAGAATGAGGCTTCTCTGGGGATTGGATCGGCAGCGGTCCGAACAATCATTCATGATCACCTTCGCCTAACGAAGCGGTGTTCCAGATGGGTGCCACATTTGTTGACCAGTGAGCAAAAAGCAAAAAGAGTTGATTGGGCTAAGTTTATGCTTGAAAAATTTGATAACAGGCACAGTTCAAACACTTTTAATATCGTAACCGGAGACGAAACATGGAAATATCATTATGATCCCAAAACTAAACAGCAGGCATTAGTTTGGTGCTTCGAAAGTGAGCAGCCTCCAACAAAAATTCGTCGTTCCAAGAGTGTTGGAACGAAAATGGTCACATCTTTTTTTCTAAAAGTGGATTCATCACAACGGTAGCCTTGTAAAATCAAAGGACAGTTACTTCTGAATGGTATATAACCAAGTGTGTTCCTGTAGTCTTCCAAGAACTATGCAAGAGCCGTCCAAAGACTGGTCTGCATAGTTCAACGGCACCATGACAACGCACCCGCCCACAGCGCCGCTAGAACACTCGATTATTTTGCTGAACAGGTTGTCAAACTGTTGCCTCACCCACCTTATTCTCCGAACCTAGCTCCGTGCGACTTCTTCTTATTACCTAAGATCAAAGAAAAGTTACGAGGTCGCCATTTTTCTACGGATGAAGAGGCAATCGCTACATTTGAGGACATTAGCAACCTTTCAAAAGAACGTTGGTCACAAGAAGGTTTTACCGATTGCGTAAATGTATTGAGGTAGGGGGAGAATATGTTGAAAAAACAGAATGAAGTTATTTAAAATTTTTTTTGAAAATCAGTTCATCAGTGAAAGAGTGATCCGACTTCCTGTTTTATTGATTGTGAAATCGCCGAATAAATATACAGGTGAACACCTACACATTTCCTTAATATATGCAAGTAATTGACACATGGCTACTCTCCATCCTTGTAACTGGCATTCGGTATATATGAATTTTGTTTTGAATCCTCGGATGCATCTTGTTCGCAAGGTTGTTTCGTCGTGTCATCTCTTATGTATCATTAACCTTGGACTCGCCCAGAATTAATAGTTTCAATATTTTATATCGGGAATAAAACAAGCTACTTGCGAATACAGTGGGCAAGAGCAGTGTTGTCGGCGAACTATAATAAATAACCAGTCTTAATATGCGACAGAATAGTGTCATGGACATTATATTTTTTGTCAGTGGCGTTGTGTATGGATGTTAAATTGGAACGAAGTCATTTCAACTTAATCTTGGTAGGTCGATTATATTTAGTATAGTTTTTATGTGATATTTTGTTTGCATTCTTTCCGCTCATCCTGGCAGTTTAATGAATAATAATATGAGAACCAGAAATTTAGTTCTAATTGTTCGCGTTAAGGTATAAGTATTGCAAATCTTTTTCTAGGACGAAAAGTTAATGCTTCTTATGAGAAATGCATTAATATGTGACAATAAAAAAAATGCTGCTATTATAAAGTTATAATTTTATAAATACCCTTTTTGAATAGATATTAATGAAAGTACAGACATATCCCGAGCTTTTTAAATTATTTGTGCTAGGTTTTGTTCGAGCCACATACATTTGAAAAGCACCGTTCTTGACCAGCATATCTTTTCTTCAAATGTTTACCTAAATCGGTACTGAAATTATGTAGTGAACGAAACAACAATAAAAATCCAGATCCATAGACGAACGGCTTCGAAAAAAAATTAAACTATCAAAAATGTTATTCTAACTACGTCTTAGCTCGTCAAACGTAAAAAACATTTTTTTACAAAAAATGTTGATTACAACCAATGTGGTCGAGATCTAGAAAAGCATACAAACACGAAGTGAAAACATACGGACCCACACTGACCAAAATAAGTGACGCAAACATTATGAAATTTAAAAAAATGTATGAGGTATCTCAAATTCAAAAATTTAAGAAACAAAAAAAATCTATTTTGATTTGTTTTTAAAAGGTAGCCAATTTTAACTCTATTACATTTTCCTCGAAAAGTTATAAAAAACTGCTTCCACTGGGCGAAAACTAGGAAAATTCTCTTCCAAAATTGAATATTACTAACCAAAGTCATAAGCACAAATTTTTCAAAGTTCATCTTGGTAAACCATCCATGACCCTTAAAGTACTCATTTGGCAGTACAATCGACCATACTATTTGTTGAGCGGATTTGAATTGACCGCGATATAGAGATTTCGCTGAACATCCGTATTTTGCATATGTGGACTGTTGGCCATAAACATTCACAGTAAACTCTTCGTTGTTTCGCCCACGTTTGAACTTGCTGCCTGTCACTTTCAAGGTACCCGATCTGCTACCAGGGTTTTTGCAAAATGCAAGCGATGTATTTGGCATTCGATTATTGCAAACGCACTAAATATACTATCTCTCAGTAAAACTGAAAAATAAAGGGCAAAAAGGACAATATACCGATTTAGCTGGAAACATATACATACATTTGGCGTTGAAATTTTGTGTTTTTCTCAATCTAAATGAATAACAAGTCCATTGACCATTAGAAAACTGATATTGGAAACAAAATTATGTGCTTTTTTGGGTCCGCTCTCCAAATTCCATCAGGCATGGAAAAAGTAATAATAAAGATAGAATAAACAATTTTATAAAAGGAACACACACAAATAGTGCCATTACTTCCAGTCAACTAATGTTTTTTTTTCCGATTTTTCTATCAAATTTCAGTGTGATCTGTTTGTATTCTGAGATATCCGGATCAATAATAAATTTTGCGAGCACACTTAATAGCCTACAGATGGAGAACTTTGATCCGATGTTATCGAAATTCTACAAGAAAAGCATCAACACTCCACAAAACGTCGCCATCAATAGAATTTGTTTAGTATCCACACAAATTGAATGAAAAACAAAAAGCTAATGGAAATCGGAATGCATATTTCTATGGTATAAACCTTGCTTACTTGTTGATTTTTTCCATTCGTTGTAATATGATTGGCACAGAAACTGTCTCTTTAAGCTGCATGACGAGTCCAGCTCTGATAGATTCGACAACAGCTGCACAACTACCTTCCTCTTGCGTGTCGAAACTCTGGAGCAAATCAAACATGAAAGGTTCTTCAATATTATAAATATTAGTAGTAGCTAACCGTGCTAATCAGTACTAGTCATAATTAACATTTGTATAAATAACAAATAATAGCATATATATGCTATATTGATCAATATGAGTAAAAAACGTTAAACCATTACAGAAACTTCAAAAAGTCTATTTAGATCAGTGAAAGAATATTTTTCATATAGTAAGAGGAACTGCATGGTGAGAAGGAATAATATTAAATTATGGTATATTATAAGCATTTGTACGAAGCACCAAATTTGTGTTATACTATCACCTAATTTATGAAAATAGCTTGGCAACAGTCCAACATTAAACTTGATATAACAAGGCCAAACAAATGCAATTGCCTTTTACACGTACATGATTTGACAGTGTGGATTCCATGTTATTGAATAGTAGAACAACTTTTCCAACAATCCACTCTGCATTGACAATCAATACTTTTTTATTTGTTCATTATCGCTGCTTTAATTTTTTCCAATGGCC
The DNA here is from genome assembly GCA_949316355.1 of Bruchidius siliquastri. NCBI lineage: Eukaryota > Metazoa > Arthropoda > Insecta > Coleoptera > Chrysomelidae > Bruchidius > Bruchidius siliquastri. Next base: position 24,002,893 of record OX438537.1, on the reverse strand, counting down.
ATCAACATAAATGCTTCAAAATAATCTTGCAAAAACTTTTTATACCAGTTCGTGAGTTTTTTCATTATTTGGGGTGTTTTGGTAATTTTTTGGCCATCCTGTTTTGGATGATTTAAATGATATCAAAATCTGCGAATATTCAGACATAGCCGATATCGATTTCCGTAATCATGTTTCCTCTCTTTATATCATAGAAAAAAATATGTTTGCGAATATAAATCGGATTGGCTATAGTCAGACGACTTTAGTTTGAACGAGATGATTCATCAGATAGTTTTGGCAATTTCCACTTACATCCGTCGCGGAAAACATATTTATAGTTTCAGAAAAAGTATTCCTGGCTACTTTCCCTACAACAAATGTAATCTTTCCATTTGCATCATAGATAAACCAATTTATTATTTGATGGAATCTTTAATATTGCACACATAAAAAGAAATTCCTAATTTAAAAATTGCGATATTCTTGTAAAGATATACTCCCGACAAGAACATCTGATTTCACTGAACCAATTGACAAAACAAAGTTAATACATTCAACTCTACACGGAGTAATCGATCATAAAATCTGTTGCTATCCACCTGAACAAACTATAAAATATGCACAGAGAAATCCGACTCATTCAAAATGTTATTCATCTCATCTCTAACTCGATTACAATATTTTTTTTGCTACCATACAAAGCTTCACTTACCTTATCATTTTCAGCCGACGCAAAAAACCCATCAGGCTCACAAGTATTTACTCGCCTGAATATCAACTTTTTTGCAATCAATATACCTATAATGGAAAAAAACAGAATATATTATATATTCCATGCATACAAAATTCAAAACATTCAAAATTCTTGCATTAGGTTAACTACCATCACCATCTCCCTTTAACGAAACAGTAAAAATATGAGAACATCGAAAGTGAAGCAGAATATTAATGAATTAATTATATAATCGCAATTTTTAAGTACGTTTTAAGTAACGCGCCAATTGAAAAACGTAAAAAACACTTTTGGGTGATTTAAGAAAAATTACATATGTTTTAATATTAACGTCGCGGCTGCTTCCAAGTATAAAAATGATTCAATTAATTTTTTGAATTATAATGACATTAATATTTACTGTTTCCAAGGTAACAGTTTTTTCACACGCAAAACCTCAGTATACACTATTGCATTCGCATTATTGATAAATCCAAGTCCAACGTATGCATGCAAGTCACAAGAAGGAGTTCCTGATCCACAAACAATAAGCGACATTAGTTCGGTGAACATTTCATTTCATTCGCAAACTAAATAGAGTTCTTCAGTTCAGTCAAGTAACATTTTCACCGATTTCCGTCAGTGGAAAAAGATCATTGGTGCAAGTACACCCTCCTTGATCATAGCAGTGATTCACTCACCAGGTGTTTGAACTCCACCAACAAACTTATGTCCGCAGAAATAGATGGCGTCCTTGTAAGCACTGCGTTCATCCGAATCACAACCGGGTATTTGGGGGTTCATGTCCACCTGCACAAAGGGGGCTCCCGCGTTGAAGTCCCACAAGGCGAGTGCTCCATATTGATGCAAGAGAATGGTGCAGGCGATGTCGTCTATCAATATGCCAGTTGCAGTGGAGGCTATGGAAAAACAACCGATTAGCCTCCGATGAGGGAGAATATTTGGTTGTTGGTGGAGACGCAATTGCTTCTCCAGCTCGGTGAGGTCCAGGTGGCCATCTTTCGTCTCACCAATGCGGATGATCTGCAATAAAAAATATATTGAAATGTTTTTTGCTGAGTTCACAGCTGCCTATCATAAAATCACTTTTGGCTTATCTTCATATCTCTCTCTAATAAACTCATCGACAAAATGTTTATACTATATTGTATCGTAAAATTTGAAATCTCCTGCCTTCAAAGAATTGAATCAACCGAGACCCTTTGAAATAACTTGCCGTCTAGCCAACGACAAACAGTACGGATTACGATACCAAAGATCCACTGCGGAACTACTAGCTCAGGCATGAGCAACACGAGGCACGTTAAACATGTTTATGCAACCCGCCAAGCATTTCTAAGATTGAATTTATTTTATCGACGTTCTCCCAACAATATATTGTTATAAAATCAATTATAATAAAACGGTAGTACATACTAAACCGAAAGGATTTTTTGTGGCGAGTTACTCACTTGGATGTGCGATTTTGGGTTTCTTATCGACATGACTCAGCATCTCAATGATCTTAATGTGGAATTTCAAGCCAAAGGACAGTTTATTCTTTGTGCTATATCATGTAAATAATATAGAATAAGGTGTTGTGAAAAACGTACCAAAATTAGGTTTGAATGTTTTCATTTTTTTCTTCCTAGGACAATTAATGGGAAAGAATATTAATGTTTCTGGACATATATCACGAAAAACCATGTCACGCATTTCCGTCGGTTTGTCTGTCTGTTTGTCGGTCTCTCTATCCGTATTCTGCCACGTAATCCTTTTAAAAATCTAATCATTGGCGGTAGAGTGATGAAAAATGATAATTAGATTTTGGAAGTTAACTAGGGCCCTGTTTTCAAAAAAAAAGACTGAGGGGAGAATACTACAAATTATTGCATTCTAACTGAATTTAAGGATAATAGGTAATTAAAAAGTGCTATCGGCTTTTAAAAAAATATATATTCAAGTATTACAGGTACAGCAGCGTAAGTTTACTCAATATTCTTATCGGATTTCGGAACTGATAATCCAGAGTGAGTTTTGGATTTCTTAGAAATTTTGAAATTTGGCATTCTGTAGATCATAAGATTCAAGGTATTTCAGTAGTTTCACAATTTTCTCAAAGGTCAACAGCACCAGAATAATTACTGGGGAGTACACAACCTCCTTGACGTCATTATTCTGTTATACATAAGCACCATGATTCTGGTTAATTTACTACGCCACTGGCGTAACCCACTGTTCATAGAACAAATAACAGACAAATATCTCCGCTACACAAATTTCATTTATTTCTATGACATATCAAGGAATTTGAGTATCAGCCAAAAAAAAATTCCCCGACTACGTCAACGACTCGGTGTAATACAACGATTTCACAGTCCAGTCTATTATTTAAATCCAGGAAAAGTTCTACAAGGCTTATAGAAAATTGCCCCCATTACGGCGCTCATATTTCCATAACTATAATTCGTAAATTTATTACCTTGTTTACTTTTATTCTGCATTGTGAGACAAGTGTGTTTTATTCTGTGGAGAACAATTTGCATATTGAGTGTACAGTGCATTTTAATGTTAAACAGGTTTTTATTGCATTCGTCCCATTACTGCATTGAAATATTAGTCAATGCTTCCAATCATGTATTTATTGTATGTACGCTTGTATCTGAGTTCATATTTTCAAGCGATATCTCCGGAATAAAATAAAATAGGGAAATACCAAAATGATTGAATTAAGTAGATACGAGGGTCACGCTGAAAGTTTTTAGATACAGAAAAACAACAAGGATTTTCTTTAAACTTTATTCTGTATTTACTTTAGACAAAATAGATGCGTGCTCAAACTTGTTCAAACTTGTTAGATTATATATATAAAGACTTTCAGCGTGACCCTCGTAGACCCGTTACTTTTTACAGATCGATTCCAAGGATTTTGAATGGTTAAAACAGTTTAAATTTGTTTCAAACTTTGTACATGCATCGATAATTTTATTCCAGTAATTACATTTTTAAATTGCAATTTTTTGGATATAACAATGTATTTCCAGTTCTTTACAAAAAAACATGATATTCCATCACTCCACTTAAGCTGATCTATCATTCAATCAACCTTTGTTCAACTCTAATGGTGAAACAAACATAAATTGGATTGAAAAGATTACAGAACAAAGTTTATCGTGAACGTTACTATCTAAACACTTGGAAAGTAGGCTAAAGCAACAACTAGAATCTTCAACCGTGCGTCAAAAACACGACATACCAAACGCTAATCCTCTAGTCATTCAAATTAAAAACCTCAAGGCAAAGTGTTTTCATCTCCCTTTCCTCTGTTTACACAGTTTCGAATGCTGATTCATCCAACTAGTGTTCCCTACTTATTTCCACGTGGTGACAAGTGACAATGATTACTGATCCTTGTGTTTCTCCCAAACGGTACGCGGTTCGGGTACGAGCATTTCAGAGGGATGAATTGTGTGAGCAAAAACGTGACGTAACACACTCCTTAGATCATCTCTTCACCGAAGTGCCGTGGATAACTAGCTACTGCACCGGCGCAGAAACATGGATTTTTCTCAAATCAATTTGTGATTTTACTTGCGAATTGGTTTAAGAGGCTACTGTTGTTCACAACTATGATATTACAGGCCAATTAAAGTCCATATTTTTTATAGTTATAGTAGGAGCTGGCGGAATTTATAGGTAGATTCCGACAAGGCGTTTTTGAATGTCAATGATCGTCGATATATACATCCAAAATATTTAATCCGAGATGAAACTGCCTTACTATGCACAAAACTAAACTGGTGCGTAGTGAAAAATTGAAAGGGGCTATCAGAAACTCATTGTTTTAGATGATCGAATACATGTAAGGATCGGAAAGGATTACGCCCATATTTGTTGGTCTGATCCAATCTTTTGGATCAGTTTTATAAGGCGTGAACCATAGTGATTGAAGAAGGATCGAAACCAGCAGATCGAGATTGAAACTGAATGCCTGGTGCACATATATTCCATATCATCATCAGGTCTTATCTCATAGCTTTGCTGTATTTTGATACAACGTAAGAATGCTTATTCTAGCCATCCTAGTCACGTACTATATCGAGTCTTCAGACTACATATTTTCTTGAAAGTTAATTCAAATCTGAAATTCTAAATCATGTTCAGAAGTTTTTCGAGCTGTGTTCACGACCTTGCACCGAACAGATGCACTGCTGTCGGAAGCCGAAATAAATCAGATGTGTTTATTCTAATTGAGCGTTTCCTTGAACTTGCACTACATATATCAACGCATATTTTTTTAAATAAGTTATCCTGCCTGGAATATACTACATGTAAATGTTTAGATTATAATAAATATCTGAGAGCAATAATGAGGGTTTTTACGCGTAGTTAATATGAAACAAACCTATGTCATAAATCTTCGACAATTATCGCATTCCAATAAACATTTTCAAAATTAAAATATAATCCTGCTATAATCGGTCTTCAGATTGTGAGTTTTAAGTATGCCAATAGGACTTCCTTATTTCATTTCTTTAAATTCATGTACTATATCAAGCCATAAATGATTCTTAATGGAAGTGGAACATGTTCGATCTTTGAAACTTGTATACACCTAGATGCATAGAAAGTACTACTTCTAACTTCCACAATCATTAATGAATATGCCACATTTGAACCGAACATATTCAACCGCAAACAGGTCGTCACAGAAAAACGCATCACCACTCAACAGGAACTTTGGTCGAACCAAACAGAACAGTGGTGAGAAATACTCAATACTCATATATTCTCAAATGAGAATTTCACTGTTGCCCAACCCTGCATTCTCTATTATTTACAGGAAGATGGAACACTTGATAACTGATGTAATTGATTAGTCAGTAAATATACAAGTGATGTTTTCAACACATTTTTCTAGTTTCCTTGGTAGTGATACATATTTTATTATTCTCGGTTGTGCGTAGTGCTATCATTTCCCATAAATATAAATAAGTTCCCGACACGTGGAGGATTGTTTACCCACCATTATGAGTTTTATGACTTGGTCCGTACATAAAACATTACAAATTAAACAAATTCGAAAACACGCAACGCTTGGTTGAATTCAGAACCAATCTACCTTTATAATTAGGAACCTACAAATAGGCACTCTATCTAAACAGCTCACAGAAAAACAACAGCCTGATGAATACTTCCAATACTGGTAATGTTTGTTTTCAGGCTTTTTCCTCATCTCTTCAAATAAATTTGACTACGTCTAAAACTTTGAATAGATCTCAAAAATATAAGGTTAAACTTTTTATAGATAACCTCTCGCAAAAGCCCTCCAAAAGCGCGTGGAAAGGATCGAGGTGTCGAGAGTTCGACCTGGTGGCGATGGGTCCGTTCGGCCCTGCTGATGATGGTTTTATTACGCAACACTACTCAATAGAACATTCACCATGGTAGAACCTAACTGAAAAGTAACTAGTCTACCTTTGCTCCAGTCTTTTGCCATAAGTTAAGGTTGTCATGGTGCTCTGAAAGCCCTGTGAATATGATGGGAGGCTCCCGGAGGTCCAAGGCCGAAATAAGTTTTCCTAAAGCGTCCGAACAACCATGACCAGAAAATATGACAGCGTCTTCTTCTAAAGCGTTCACAGCACTTCTAATAATGTCTCTGGCCTCCTGCCTGAAACAAAAAATAATTTATGGGTGATATAGATATACCAAAAATTATTAAAAAAATTTGGAACAAAACGGTGAAATTTTAGGCAAATTGTTAAAACTCAAAGTGCGAGTATGCATAGTTGGTGTACTGAATTCGTACATCGATCCATTTTATCGATCCAATAGGCGTAAAAGATCACACAACAAAACTCTTTTTTTTCAGTGACGCGTTTCGATTTATTTTCAAATCATTCTCGAAAGGCGTCACTGAAAGAAAAGGAGTTTTTGTATTAATTTGACAACTTTTTATCTACATGAAGGAAGAGGTTTACCAAGTAAGAGCATCGACAATCTACATGGGATATTTACACCAACAATAGGAAGTCCGAGAGCAAGTAAGTAAGGAAAAACATAGGCAAGCACTATCATAGTGAGATATAATGAAGTTTATAGGCTCATGGATCAATTCTATTAGGTTTTTTATCTGATAAGGTGGCTTTCGCGTACGGTTATCTTTCTGTAAAAACAGAAAACAGGGTGACTGGACGACTGGCTAGAGAATGAAATGTGTGTTTGAAACCTATATGGTCGAGCACGATATAATATTAATAAGTGCACATAAAGTTCAATAAAACTATTCACGTAAGCCAAATTTCTCGCAATCCACTACTTGGAAAAGAATTTCCAATTAGAGATTAATATCGAATTACACTATACAAGTGAGTTACATCTGCAAACCCTGTATTAGGTTTTTTGCATGATTACGGTGGTGTCCATAACCCGAATCGTTAATGATATTGAAATTAGAAGCAGACAAGTTCAACGTCTTGATTACATAACTCTATAGTTGTGGTCGCAATTGTGGACCAGTCAGCAGTGGCGTGCATAGGGATATCGGGGTCCCAGTGTGAAACAAAAAATTAATTTTATTTATTTTGAAGAGGTACCTACAGTGAGCTTGAAATTAACGATTTTTTTCCTTGTCAGTATCACAAAAATCAAAAGATATAATATTTTATTTTATATATATAATTTGGCATTTTTTATATAAACTCTCATACTCTTCAGTAGGGTGGTAATCAATTGATATTATTTACTTATGTACATATCAAAAACGAGACCTCTCAATGGTACCGAATGTAAACAAATTTAAGAACGTTATTATTTTGCGAGCTTTCAGTATTTATCTATTTTATTTAGAAGCAGCTTAAAGATGCTCTTATTAGGGCTAGCCTAATATACTTCCAGGTTATGTTTAGTTTAGAATAAATCGTTCATGTATACGCACATCATACAATGATATAACTGCAATTTGATGTTTTAAAGCTATACATTAAGTTTTCGTGACACATTTCTAATCCACCCGACTCTCGGTAAGCAGGCGTAAAACGAGTAAACGCGGAAATGGACTTCTGTTTGCCAATGAATTTAAGCTAACCACATCTAAAAATACACTTTCATTACACAGTTATAAACATGCATAGTGCAAACAAGTTGGCAGCTCTACAAGCCAATTAACATACATTGCTCAGGCAAATAACTTTTAATATGTAGATACTACGTATTTGTCTTGGATACATAGTTAGAGTACGGTTTGGGAAAACAGGAAGTGGATTGTGTACATGAATCTGCCAGATTCAAGAGTTTTCCTCATAGTATTTAGAAATGTCAGGTGACCTGAAGACGATTGAAGATAGCACATCAATCGAAACGTCGTGAATCTCAAAATTTTATAGACAATGGAAGTCCGAAATCAAACTTTTGATAAATCCACCTTGTCTACAAGTTTCAAACAACTTCTACCAGGCTCATCAAAACTCGAAAGAATATTGTCCTAATCTACCCCTAATATATTAAACTCTCAGATCATACTACTACTCTTCTAACGTCTGCTTTATATGCAAGATAGATCGAATCTAAACAAGTTTTCTATCTTTTTTCATGGATACACGATAGTTCGCAAGACCTTTTATATTTTGAACTAAGAGTTTGATTGATTCAGTTTATTATTATTATTTCATGAAGTCCAGTAACTCACTGGATGAATTGAAATCTTCCTCCAAAATAGGAAAAACCATGTGGTTCATCGTGAGTGAAGATCCAATTTTGAACACAGTTGAATTTACTATGAATATTTGAAATTGAAGAATGAAATATTTACCTGAATAACGTCGTTTGCAGTGAAGTAATACTTGTAGTGTAGTGTGTATTGCCATACGTCGGCAACACTTCTCTTAAAATATATTCTTCGATGAATTGTAGAGATCTTCCAGAAGCAGCATAATCACAGAACACAACTGAAACAAAGTAAAATCATATTCATACCATATTTTGACGATGATCAGAAATCAACCTTAAATTGTAGGGTAAATGAGACTGATATAGATTTTTTCGTACTGTAATCATTCATTTTATCGAAAAAATCTGACTACTTCATCAACACGTATTTACCTTTTCAAAGCAATACCTTTCAGCTTCAATGTTTTTTTTGATTTCTCGTGAAATGGTTTATCGAAACTTGAATATTTTAATTCCTTGATTTAGTACTTAGCATGGCATTTGTATAAAAAATGCCAATTTAGTGTACAATAAATTCGAAATTTGGAAAAACTCTTAATCACTTATGATGGCTACATATTTGTACTCAAGAAGCGATAAAACATAAACCAGGAAGTATATAAAGTAGTACTCAGGCATTTACCAAATACAATGCGCACTCAACACATCAGGAAAAGAAAGTGAGTATATATAGATAGAATGGAGTGGCATAATTGCATTTTCCGTACATTTGAAAACTAGGCAGATGTAAACGAGGATTGTGAAATGTAATTGGAACATATAATCGAACAGCAATTATTCTTCAATTTGCTTAGAACGGTGAGACGATATGATCTTTGCGAGTGATTTCACCTCGTTAGACAACAGTGGGGTGGAAGATACCAGTATTATAAAGTAGAATCTCTTGAGATGTACATTTTCAACCGAATTAATTTGATTGATTCGGAATTTCGTCTACAGGGAGATTTGACATTCCCTGATCGTGTGTAAGACTCATTCTGTTTCTTCATCATACATAGTTACACATTTACATATCATTCCAATTCTACGTCAACTGTGGCAAAAAGTCAGAATCATAAAATAAGAAAACGCCCAGCGGCTTTTGAAAATACATGCTTTTGACAATGTTCATACTTTTCAAGAAACGTTTAATTACTCAGAGAACTTTTTTCAATATGGCTTTATAAACAAATTAAATTTTTCTCGTTGGACCAGAGCAATGAAATCAGATTAAACATGAACCCTCAACCTTCAGTTTCATGAGAAAAATATTTGTGCTCCATATTAGAACCGCGGATAATAATGTCACGCTGTGCTCTAGACAGGCCGCAACATCACAATGTTGATAGTTGGTCGCTTGAAAGCGGTAAGTTTTCCAATGTGGGAAGATGCTGATTCGGTACCCATTTCGATGACTCCAAACACAGATGACCAGGAAACTGAATAAAAACCTGTTTGTATATTCAGTTCCTTGAGGAAGCTTTTAGAACGACTTGTAGAAGACAAACTGGGAGGTTGTTTTGAGGAAAGGTAAATGAACTGTGGACGTGATGCAGTTCAGTGATGCAACTGCCGGAAAAACCAAGCAGTGAAAGTTATAGTAAAAGGAAACTGTACGTTGTGATGTTGGGAATACCTTCAATACGGCACAGTGACACATAATTCTTAGATTGCTCGAGCAAGTAAACATTCCAACCTATTTAATTAACCTGATTGAAAGCTATTTTAAGGAAGAACGCAGGTCATACTAGAGCAGGAATGGAGAGTGGAAATAACTATGAGAGTACCATAGTCAGTTAGGGTCATTACTGTGGAATGTCCTCCATAACGGAGTATTTAGCTGAAGAAGTAAGTCACCAAGAATTAGCTTCGTATGTTACGCGGATTACCTGACAATTCATGTGACTAGTAAAAAATGAAACTGTAGTGGATGTAAGTAAATCTGGTAACCGTCAGTCCAATGTGGAATCTATCTGTCTATTTGTCAAATCTGTCAAAATCTGAAAAAGCAGGGACCAGATGACAGACAATGGACACAGAGTATAAAAATGCTTGAGGAGAGAGAAAATAATAAATTCCTTCATCTGCCAAGACCTCATACCATATTGCATTGTTACTAATCAGTTCGAATTCTATCTATACAAAATGAGCAACAAATATTTCTTCTACATAAAATTGCACTATGAATATTATACACAATGACGATAGTTATGACCTCTATTAAGTGTGAGAAAATCGTGAAACTATCATATCTGATTTATTATCATGAAAATGTTAAACAATTCTGCACATGAGCCATTTGTTTATCAAATATATGAGTTAAATTGGCACGATAACAACAGTTTAAGATTAATCATTGTATTGGGGCTTAAAGCTATTCAAGCATATGAAGTGTTAAGGAAAACATTTGAAATGGTTACAGAACGTGACATTTATTAAGTCTGTGTGTAAGCTGACAATACATTATGTAGTTAGTATAACAATAATTTAGGTTGTGTTGAATTGGTCATCTTGCATTATCTTTTAGTTATGTCCCTCTACAGTCATGATATACAGGGTGTTAATTAAGTATGTTAACAAACTTTAACCACGAATAGTACTCCGAAAAATAGAAAGAAAATGTCATATGAACATGGGTCCGGAAATGCTTTCTAAGGGAGCTACGCTCCTTTGCATGGGGCACCCTGAAGACGGTTTTCCCTCGATATTCTTGAAACCATTCATAACAAAATTACGAAATTAGGTACGATGGGTAAACTTTTGACGCTGAATCTGATTCTGAATTCAGAATTTCATAATTTTAATCAGAGGCGTATCATACGGGAGGAGTTAAGGGTAAAAATAACCCCATTTTCTAAATGGTAATTTTTTTGACATTTTGATTTTAGAATATGGTATTTCAGAGATTTCTACGTAAAAATGGTCTCCTGGTACATCTCGATAGGGCTAACCGTTTTCGAGAAAAATGCAAATTATTGAATCGATGCAGGCTATTGTAAATAAATAAATGTTCATCTATTTAGTAGTGGTGTGTTTTTGATTATCAAGCATGAATCAACTATTCTATTTCTGAGGTCTTCTTCATTTTGAACAGGGGTTTTGTACACTAATGACTTAAGGTATCCCCATAGGAAGTAATTCAAAGGATTGATATCTGGCGATCGGGGAGGCCAAAACTGTGGACCACCTCTACCTATCCAACGGTTAGGATAATTTTCATTCAAAACTTGACGCGCAACTAGACTAAAATGTGCTGGAGCACCGTCGTGCATGTACCACATACGACACCGTTCTCTAAGTGGAACTTCTTCTAATAATTCAGGTAGAACATGTACTAAAAACCGCTGGTATTGTTCCTCAGTAAGCCTATGAGGCAGAAAATATGGACCAATGAAGTGGTTTCCTATAATTCCAGCCCAAATATTGAAAGAAAACTGTTCTTAGAAATGATGTTCTATGAAGGCGTGTGGATTATCATCAGACCATACGTGATTGTGATGAAAATTGATAATGGCATTCCGGGAAAAACAAGCTTCGTCAATAAACAATACCTGACTTAAGAAATTCGGATTCCTTAAAATTTGATTTCTTAACCAATTGCAGAAGTCTACTCGTAGTGGTAAATCCCTCGGTATTAGAGCTTGCACCCGTTGCATGTGATATGGATATAGCTGCTGATCTCTTAAAATTTGCCATACCGCTACATGGGTAATATTTAATTCATGCGCTATTTTCCGCGTACTGGTTTCAGGATTTCTCTTAATTTCGTTTAGAACTGCTTCCTCCATCTGAACGGTTCGTACTATTGCAGGTCTTCCTATGACAACTGTAGACCTCTTAAAACTACCTGTTTCGGAAAGTCGGGCGTGGATTCGTATAAATGTTCTTACAGCAGGCACTGCGCGTTGGGGATATCGTTCATGATAGATACGTCTCGCAGCATGAGCGTTACCCTGAGCCATCCCATAACAGAAATGCATATCTGTCATTTCTCCGTTAGTAAATTGGACCATTTTAAGCGGAATATCAGTACACTTCTACTTGACAACAAACTCTAAACTGAATAAACTGACAGTTCTCAAGTTGTTTATCAATTATTGCAATTGTTTTTCACAGCACACTTACTAAATAGATGAACATTTATTTATTTACAATAGCATGCATCGATTCAATAATTTGCATTTTTACGTAGAAATCTCTGAAATACCATATTCTAAAATCAAAATGTCAAAAAATTACCATTTAGAAAATGGGGTTATTTTTACCCTTAACTCCTCCCGTATGATACGCCTCTGATTAAAATTATGAAATTCTGAATTCAGAATCAGATTCAGCGTCAAAAGTTTACCCATCGTACCTAATTTCGTAATTTTGTTATGAATGGTTTCAAGAATATCGAGGGAAAACCGTCTTCAGGGTGCCCCATGCAAAGGAGCGTAGCTCCCTTAGAAAGCATTTCCGGACCCATGTTCATATGACATTTTCTTTCTATTTTTCGGAGTACTATTCGTGGTTAAAGTTTGTTAACATACTTAATTAACACCCTGTATATGTTACGGTAGTTTGAATTAAGGGCGGAATTATTATCTATTCATTAGCATAATATTCAACAAAATTTTCAAAATAACTGATTAATTTCAGTGATGAAGTTTACGTAATATGTGCTCTCTATGATTACATATTATACAGGTGTCAACACAACACGTACAAGTGACTTCAAAATGTTGCGTAGAAAGGTCAGTCAATACCTCTTCCAACGAATTTCAGCTATAAGTTATCACTTCAACGAGATACAATTATCATCTGGAAGATTTATAAGTTTAAATTTTATATACTATATATTTTAGCATAATGTTCGTAATCTCGATATCGATCATTTTTTTTTCAAAGTTATTTTTTTATTTTTAGTTGATACAACTCTACTTGTAGATATATGTCTCGATAAATAACGATAACTAAGGTACACAGAACAGCTGTGTTTGTTAAGAAGCTGTGACATAGTAAATAAAGAACTGTGAAGTTTAGCACATTCTTTCACCACTGAATCTAGAAAATGTAGCTTTGTGTAAGCTCTTCACTATGCATACTCGTAGACTTGCATGTTTCGTCTTTAGCCTAGACTCGTCAGTATAGCCTGGCGGTCTAACTGTAGAGAGCAATGGGTTGATATATACGTAACCCAGTCAAGGATGTGATAGCAACATCAACTCATCTCCAAGTGTTGCCCTCTATGGGGACGCCCATTGGAAACTTACCAAGTCAAAGGTCATAGCACCTGGACTGCCCTGAAGCACACAACCAATTTTGGAGCCCAATGGGGCCCAATGGCAGTGATCCTGGCAGATTACCCTTCCTCCACCCACTATGACCGTGTAGCGGTAAACAGACTTTTTTCTAGATCTTCCCAGGATCTTTACTACTTACTAGTATCAATTCACCAAATTTTATATCTTTAGATCGTGGTTCACACTGCTCAAACTATTCAGTTTCTGGTCCCACAAGTTTATACCAAGCTGGCCACATTTCATTCAGTTTTGAGCAAGGAAAGTAGACTATACAAGGCCAAGGATCATTGTGTTACTTGCGTCATTTTGATGGCAAAATCAATAAAAAGACATACATAAATAGGAATCGTGACAATTAATATAATAAATTCAAAAAGCGTGATGATTTCAATTCGAAATTTGCGGACACTAGAACGCTGTTCAAAATAAAACTCAACATCCTTTCCTTACACGTGAAATTATGCTATCAGCATACAATATTACTGGATGAAGTCGAGATGAGGAAAATGCGTTCCAAATAAACACTTGATGACCAACTTGAGGATGGTACTACTTTTATCGTCCTAGTCTGAATTATATCCTCTTAACCCAGACAAGTTCTCGGTACCAACGTAATTTATAAGAACGTTGCACATCATTCGAAGGCCACCACCGAGAAGACATAAACGCATAAAGCTGTAGGATATCCTGAATCACTAAGAGAACAACCGTTATTATTGATATGGTCGTACGTACAATTCATTCTACTCTTGAAGCTCCATAAAAGTACATCAGACTCTCTCATGTACAACATAAACTATGCCATACTGCCATCAATAAAATGGGTAGTGCTGATAAAGCTAGAAAGGACGGCACAATTTTTATTTATGTCTCAGGCTATTAGTATCTGTATTTCTGGGTTTGTTTGCGAATTAATTCTCAAGAATATGGGACAAATAGTCATGAATTGAAACCAGTTAGCTGGAGTAAGACGATAAGATACAAATTAGATATTTTACTGGTCAGCGATTTATATGAGAGTCAATCTACGCGATTTTAATTATTACTTTTGTAATTATTTATTATCCTGATCGTAAGTGCAGCACTTCAAAATTTATTCCAACCGTTCAGTTCTTCATGGATACAACACCTTTATTATAGTTACATACATACAGCCATGGTAAGAAGACCTCTTCTAGAACGTTACCTCATAGTGACTCGTGAGGTTGACCATCATATTTTTTAATCAATGGTTGTACTCAAAACTTTGTAACCGCCTAATTTTGAGCAATGAAAGTCGGTTTGACCCGGTAGTAAATGCGATCCAACACCATTGATGAGGAGGTGTTTGAAAAGTATACGTCCAAATGCCAGCTACCCCTTCAAAGCTTTAGGCGAGTAGTGAGCAGTTTTCGCAATGATAAGAAATAATCCTGAAGGAAGTACACTCACATCTCTACTAAATGTATACCTTTACAGGTTGTCCAGGGATTTTTTGTAAGGAATTAGGAAAAAGTCCTTCAAACTTCAAATATCTATTACTGCGCAGTGTGTTATGTTTGATAGTTGCATTCTTAGCGATATTGTATAAACGTGAACCAGACCACAATAAACAAAACTATAATTTTAGCAGTTTTAATGCACTTATCTTTATGACTGGTCATATTCGCAAGCAATATGTGGGAAAACAACATAGCAAAACTTTCCTTTATGATTAATAAATTTGATTTGCGAATGAGGTTGGAGTTATGCTATTGTTTGGCTGCGTTTATTGAAATTTATGCAACATTCAAAATACATTTTTCAAATTCATATGACTCATGGCACTTAGGAATGTGTATCATTGACATGATTGATAATGGGAAGGGTAAATAATATT
Source organism: Bruchidius siliquastri (assembly GCA_949316355.1). Lineage (NCBI taxonomy): Eukaryota > Metazoa > Arthropoda > Insecta > Coleoptera > Chrysomelidae > Bruchidius > Bruchidius siliquastri. The sequence goes on along the minus strand of OX438537.1, from coordinate 23,987,346 downwards.
ATCAGACATGGGAAGGGTAACTATCATAGACGTATAAACAGTACGTAAAAACGAGCACTTCCCAAGTAATAAAATTAGTTGTTTTCAAAATACTAATACTGTAGTCTTTCTATATACGTTCCGACTTAGTATCAAGCTACGAGTTACCAGTTAAGAGATTAGCATTCCACAATGAGAAAATAAATTTGTATGGACTTGTGTATTAGTCTACGTTATTTACCTTTGCTTTTGAACACTCAACTTAAACCGTTTGTTTCATAACATGATTATATCCTAGTTGTTTCAAACTTGTACTTCGTGTCATTATATTGAAGTTAACTATTTAAAAGCTGTAATTTTAATTTGAAAAAATACCTTGTAATTTTGTTCTAAACAAAAAACACAAAACTGCCAAATACGACCCTGAATATCAATCAAAACTTCTAAATGTGATTGCGATGAATGTTCAAGAATTACTATTGCAACAGGTGCACAGTTAGAATGTTACATGTTTACATTGTATACTTTCAGAATCTTCTTCAGTTTTATAAACGGATAACGCGTTTCCGAGATCCAGTCTCTAGAGAGGACGATAAGATTTGCTTTACCCAGGGTGGAACCGTATTGCTTCTTTTTTCTCAATTCATACAGTCTTTATATTTTCCTGTGGAGTGAACAGTTTAAAAAATCGTGTCCCTACCGTGAAAACTTTCAAATCGGCCTATAAAAGCGATAAGAAATTAGAAACAAATAGTGATAAAGCGTAACCATGAAAACTGATGATTACTTGCATAAAATGCAATATGCAATATGAATACAAGTCAGATACCGGTTTGAAACAAATAGATACCAGTTTAATGTCATAAGTAGTTCATGAATAAAAAATCCGCGAGGTTATGGAGTAAACAAAATGGTTTAGTCAACCTTTTCAACGGAGTCATATATTTTTATATCGATTTCGCAGGATGAGATCATCATTTAGGCGAGGGAAATGCGTTATGTCTGAACAAAGGGACGTTCCACAAAAGATATTTGTGGTAGTGATAACACTTTTATTCAGGGTGGGTGAAAGTAAAACGTTACTCATCGTGTCATTCAAGGTTGACATTGATATTGGGAATTCTGCACCACTATTTTCTAACCATGTTCTAACCCCATTATCAATGATAAATCATAGCAAAAAAGCGAAGTTTACCATATTTTATTTCATAGTTGCACAGCTATTGAAAAGGATTCAAACACGTTGCTTCATTAAAGGCTAATCAAAACCTGTTCAGCGTTTATCTTGTGGATACCTCCTTATGTCTCCTACAACGTCAGAAGCAAACTAAAGGTCAGTAGAGCTATTTTATTAATCGTAGATATATGCTTTCAATCAATCAGCCACGATTAGTAAAGATGAATAGCTTGAGGATTTGATAAAATTAAATTTCTGAAATTCAGAAGAGTAACTGGTCTACTTTTTTTTTGGATGCTTTGCTGATTGTCATCCCACTTTTCGTACGTACATTCAGTTGTAAACAATCAGGCTTTTCACTGTACACCGCCCAGTCTAATAGCATGGAATTCTACAACACGCATTATTCATTTCATCGCCAAAAGGAAATCAATCATGAATAATTCATGCAGTGAATTAAAATGTATGCTATAATACATTTTGATTCACTATCACTATCCATTTGCACGGTAGTTCAAGTGCTCATCAAGGTGATTTTCACACGTGTAGATTATTTTTAATAGCGACAAACAACAAAATACATACATACAATCTGTACGTACGTACTGTTATCTTGAAAACCTTCGGAAGATCAAATAAATACGGGTATATAACGCAGAAAGTTAAACATAACATTCGACTGAGCCATGAAGTCTCAGCATGTGATTCATTCATCAGGCGTTTGCTGAGATGACAGAATGAAATGATGAATAGTAGTGAATAATTTGTTCGGGATTGAAAATATAGTTTTTTGTCTTCAATGAAAGCAAAGTCCAAAATTAGGAAGACCTTTGATGAAAATTGCTTCGTGGTTTTGGGTTTTCACTGTTACTAATCTCACTGAATCGTTTCTAAGGTACCCCCTTTAAGGGGACACCAGACTCCATTTTTAAGGGACTGTTTTGTTCGTTGAATGAAACAAATTCGACCCAAAACCGAGGTGTGTGGTTGGGAGTCTATCTTTTGTCGTCGCGTACAAAACTGATGGAAACTGGGAACAGAAACGTCTGATTTTATCTGAGGTTCATTCATAGTTTATTGATATGAACGATTCTGTCGTCATATTTGCTAAAAAGAGCAACAAACAATCAAATTCCGTTCAGTTCCGTAATTGGAATTATGCTATCGTGAGGAAAAACTACACAAATAAAAATGGGCACAAACATAATACTTAAAACCTGATTTTTATACTAGAAAGCAAAATGTTTTCGTTTATCTTATAACTGTTTTTAATTTGATAATCGAGTGATAAGTGAGAACTGAATTGTTATATTTATTCCATTTGTATTAAAAATACCTTCCAAAATATGACTCTCAAGTGAGAACTGTTTTTATTAACAAGTGTTATCGGTTCGTTGTTTAATTGTTAATTTTTCAAGTGTTATCTGAACTGCTTATCTGACTATTGTATACATATATATACACATAATTAGGAGTATCCTTGGGTTATTTGTTTTTCTATACATCATGTGATCCAACTTTGTAGCCTGCCTGTCTGTGAAAGTCAACCAGTTATTTCATCTCATATGGCACGATATAAATAGAAGTAAATATTTTTATACTGCTTAAATCTTCATATTTGTTTTCTCTTTCTGTGATAAACTGTGTATTTGTACAAAGTTTCTTGTACCAAGCTATTTCGTATTACAATATGAAAATAAATACTTGAGGGTTGAAACTACATCTTATGTTTGCCTTCAGCCCCTGGAAATGTCATTTTTTAAATTTCTATCTCAACAATAGCGTCACACAGGCAGGTGTAACCTCTTCTAGATAAGAAGTCGATATACAATTAGAATAAAAAGTGGTATGAATTGATATAAGTAATTAGTAAAGTCTCCAGAAGCTCAAACAGCCGAAACTAAAATAACTGACGAATCTTCCGATTGTTCAAGTATTATTGCCAAGATCCATAATACGTGAAATATTAACCCCGCTTCGATCATCAATTGCCTCGAGAGTTTTGCGTTTCACGACATTTTGATTGATGTGGTTCAATGGAAGCCCGAAGCAATGTTATTAAAACATTTACGAATTTCAAACAACACGTAAGAAATACAAAACGAATGTTCGTATTCCATATATCCATACATAAGCTTTCTCGAAGTTACGTCTAATTTTATGTGCTGGTGAGTCACTACTTGTTTACACAAATTAGCCTGATATATTATGTACGAAGGGTTCACCTTAATGTTACGTTACTTCATCTATATAGAATAGTAAATTTAAAGTAAGAAAACTTTTTTGAAAACAAGCTTTTTTGAATATGCTAAAAAGAATAAAATAATCTTTCCTTGTCCTTTAATGTCATATGAAATAACAAATATAAAAGCTTGTCGGGAGATTTAAGTACTCGTATTTACTGTGTTTGTAAATCATAAAAAATAAAATCAATCAGATCAAGTTATTTAATTTACTTGTTTATATACACAAATTTATCAAACAAATAGCTTATAGTAATGTATATGATCCAAAAATAGTAATTTTTTAGTAAATAAAATACAATAATCCAAAATTTCTAAAAATCACTATCATTACACTTACTCAAAATACCATTATTGTTTTGTAATTGGAAATAATCGTAATTTTCTGCTAAAATTTTTTAACATTCTGATGAAGTAGATAAAGGGATTGTGTGTATTTAACACACAGTTTCACAAATAAGGCTATTTTTCTTTCAGTGAATCGTTTCAATTTATATTTAAATCATCTTCGGACTGTCAGATTTGACTGTTAACAAAGGCTACCCAGATTACTTGCCAACTAACTAACTAGATCCTATCATCTAGTACACTGAGGAAAAATAAAAAAATACATATGTATTATTTTATCCTGTTGCCTTGTCATAGAGTCATTTTTTGCCCAAGAGAATCCTCCTTAATAGAATGCTAAATAATATCTGCCTGTTGTGGTTAAAGTATCGTTCCCACAAAGCATTTGCCAACAAATCTATGAGGGTCACGCTGAAAGTTTTTAGATAAAGAAAAACTAAAAGGTTTTTTCAAAAACTATATTCTGCTTTTTCAACATATTCTCCCCCTACCTCAATACATTTACGCATTCGGTAAAATCACTTGTCAAATTCTTGTCACCAACGTTTTTTTGAAAGGTTGCTAATTTCCTCCTCAAATGCAACAATTGCCTCTTCATCGGTGGAAAAATGGTGACCTCGTAACTTTTCTTTGATCTTAGGGAATGAGAAGAAGTCGCACGGAGCTAGGTCTGGAGAATAAGGTGGGTGAGGCAACAGTTTGGCACCCTGTTCAGCAAAAACATCGAATGTTCCAGAGGAGCTGTGGGCGAGTGCGTTGTCTTGGTGCCATTGATTACCCCGCAGACTAGTTTTTGGATGGCTCTTGCATAGTTCTTGGGAGACTACAGGAACACATTTGCTTATATACCATTGAGAAGTAAGGCTACCGTTGTGATGTATCCACTTTTAGATAAACAAGATACGACCATTTTCTTTCCAACACTCTTGGAACGACGAATTTTCGTTGGAGGCTGCTCACTTTCGAAGCACCAAACTAATGACTGCTGTTCAGTTTCTGGATCATAATGATATAACCATGTTTCGACTCCAGTTACGATATTAAGTGTTTTACTGTGCCCATTATTAAATTTTTCAAGCATAAACTTAGCCCAATCAACTTTTGTTGCTTTTTGCTTACTGGTCAACGAATGTGGCACCCATCTGAAACACCGCTTCCTTAGGCGAAGGTGATCATAAATTATTGTTCGGACTGTTGCCGATCCAATCCCCAGAGAAGCCTCAATCTCGGTGTAGGTTATATGTCGATCTTTTTTACCATATTTTGTACAACTCCTATAGTTTCCGGAGCAACACCAGTGTGCGATCGACCTGTGCGAGGTTCATCATCAAGGGAGACCCGGCCCCTTTGAAACTCAGCAAACCAATCAAAAACTGTAGCCCTAGAAAGGGCAGAGTCCCCAAAGCAACTCACTAAACTTTCGTGAAATTCCGCTTGTTTCAGTCCCTTTTTATACTCATACAAAATCATGGCTTGAAAATCGCGTCTACCCGGTTCCATTTTCACGTTAAAATTCGGCCAACACTTAGATGCATTCGAGACAGTGGCAAGGCAACTACTGAACGATTCAAACGCTGCCTTTGCGTGTTAGCACTCACAAGTTTAGACAAAATAGCTGCTTGCTCAAACTTATTTAAACTTGTATAGATTAGGAATATCTAAAGACTTTCAGCGTGACCCTCGTACTCGTAGTATCTCCAATTAATTCAAATCATGGAATTACAGCACAACCATTCTTGTCAACGGATTTCAAGGGCATCAGCTGTATAACCGCATATGATATGCATATTCTCGTATACTACAGCCAGCCCATTATAAAACTGTAAAAACGTTTTTCGCATAATTCACGTCGCGGTGGATTGGTAAAATTGTTGTTTTGCATATCATTATACATGAAATTGCATTTAACCATTAAGCGAGGTCAAATGGTGTTTGTGACAGAATATCAGCTGATAATATCAGTTATACAGTATACGAAAGGTAAATTGCCATCTATATCCAAAACGGTGTCCTCACGCATGAGAGTAGTGAGACTCCTGTTACCGTGATATTTTTATTTCAATAAACAATCACTAGAATTGAAGATTTCTCCAAATCTAGATGAAATATCTGTCCTCAAGCCCTGAGGTTTTCTCCGACTAGACTACCTTAGTCCTGTTATAAGGGGTCCCAAATGTGTACTGCTACAAAACATTATGGAAGGGAAAATCAAGGGCAAGAGAAGCCAAGCAAGACGAAGAACCTCTTGCCTGAAAAATTTGAGAGATTGGTTTGGAATGACGTCAAATCGATTGTTTAGAACAGCTGCAAACAAAGTCAGGATTGCCATGATAATATCCAACCTCCGCTGGGAGATGGAACTTGAAGAAGAAGAAGCAGAGGTTGTTTTCGTGATTTCCATGACTGAAACCTAAGTTGAGCATGTTCCCTGCTATCTTAGAAAAAGCTTAAGCTTGGCATGAAACACACAGTTCCCACCTGAATTTAAAAAAAAATTATCTCAATTCGTGTGGAAGTTTCACAATCATGTGGAATCAATAGATAACTATTCTAACCATGTTAATAATTAGAACTAGTGTTGTTCTGTGTAGGTGTGATAATCCATTTGTGAATATCAATGAGGCGAAGTAAAGAGCAAATAGCCGAAATTATCCAAACTTATTTATTTAATGATGATAGTATGACCTAGATTTTTATGTTTCTCCTGTGTCATATCTTATCAGGCCACAGGCAAAATAATCGGGGGATTCAAAAATTAAATGAATTTAGTTTTTCAAACTTCATTCTCCACCGTTCCATCCACACTTAAACAATTTTCTAAATCAAATCTTTTCATTTTTTTAATAATTAGATATTTTGGGGTCAGTTTTCACGGTAAACTGTGAGAAAATATCTATCACTATATATTGCATAAATAATCATGAAGATTGTAGATTCTCTTACTTGGTGAAACTCTTCCATCAATTTGACAAAAAATCTGTGGCTTACACAGGAGTACATAACAATTCTTCCAGTGACGCGTTTAGATTTATCATTAACGTTTATAAGCTCGTAGTTTCGTAAGAAAAATCCAAAATTGATGCCAACTAGCTATTTTGAGTTCATCTATCAGGGTCAATTTTGAGGAACTCACTGTTATTTATCGCAAATATAATTTAAAAAAGCCTGTATTTTCGAAAATTTTCGTTGACAATTTTGCGATATCGGTCACAATTAGTTATTTCACAACTATCGGGGTAAATCGAGAAAGTATGAATTTTCCCACCAAATCTTTGAATCCGCTGCAACTATGCTTCTACATTGTCTAAGATTGACAATAGAAAAATCAATAACCGTTAAATTATGAAATGGGATCAGAATGACCGTAAAACTGCAATTTCCAACAAAATTAGTTTTTGGTATCAATCAATCAATAAGGTAATAATTATATGTACCTCTAATTAACGAGAGAAAAAAATATTCCCTCTCTTCAGGTTTACTTGTATCTCCTATGGAGAATGGATACTTGTAAATTGCCAATAAATAAATAAATAAACAAATAAATAAATAAATAATATGATATAAGAAGTTATTTGTATATAAAATGAGATAAAAACAAAGGTTTATTAAAATAAACTTTCATTTCATTAATCTACACCGATTCAATTGAAAATCTGCCGCGTTACCTGTACATCTTACGGTACATAAACTAATTTTTATAGGCTAAATATATCTTAATCATAGGATTTGATCACTATATGTGGGTATTATACGTTTCCATCATAAAGGAATTGCGGGTGAAGCTAATATAGTATATTAATATGAGTGGGCACTTCTAGAACACATTCTCGTGGGTGAAGCAGCATGGATAGACTGCGCCACCATAGAGGAATCAAATATGAAGCGTGACCTACTTCTTCGTGTGAAAGTGCAAACATCGGAAAGTACAAGTGGGAAGCGGATTCTGGCTTGGATGGACTGCTGAGTTAGTAAAAAATTTAAATTACACTCACACACACCCAAGGTACTGCTATCTTCCTGTTCGTTAGGTGTATCTCGTGTGCAGGGATATCACAAATATAATTACGCTTTTCAACAGCTACTTCTATTCTGTTTAACAGATTTGTTGGAGTAACTCGGAAATGTGGAGTCAAGTAGATCGACTCACTACTTTCTACGAAATGGTGTTTCCTTTCTACACGTGAGAAAGGCATTTTAAAAGTACGTGTGAGAGTGGGCAAATGGCCACCCAGTAACCAAAACTTGGCTACAACATTTTAAAACACTGCGTTGTATATTGTGAGTAGAATATATTCACATCGAAAGTCAATATTGGTATAATAAGGTTTAATAATAATAATTCATTCATTCAAAGACTAAACGTTAACCTGATCCCAAATTTTCGCGCACGTCCTGGAAAAATCATTGAAAAGATCGAACGAAAAAAAGAATTGCAAATATCTATCTCGTAATTATCCACTTCCAACATGATGTCATACAATCATAAAGTGAATCTTCACTGATGCTACTACAAGTTGACCTACTACTACAATTATCAATTCACAGTTTGCCAGGTAATTCCAGAAAAATCGAGTTTTTTCTTTTGCATGAAAGCGTGATTCAGTCATATTCTTGGAACACGTTTAACCTATAATTAGTGCCTTTTCATACCACCCACACAGTTCCATAATTAAGAAACTTCACGACTACTGCATGAAATCAAATCAACCTAAATGCAAATAAGACCCACTCAGAGATGCATGATCGTATAGAATTTTGTTATTGTTATATATTATGTAAATATGCTACACATAAGCTATGTGCAGTATATTTACATGTTCTGCAGGCTTGAGGTATTCATTCATATTATCTGTTGCTTGAACTGTGTGTGTGATTTCATAAATCAAGCGTACCTGGGCCATGAAACTCCGGTGGTGATCAGAAAATGTCTTTACCTGAAACAACAAAAATGAGGATTAGTATAACAGGCCAACTCCTGCACGTCGAAAATTGAAATAACTGGAACTTAATGATATTCAAGTATCTGAACCCTACGTGATACTACATTTTCCTTCAAGTTTGCAATTAAAAAAAAAATCGGGAAAAAATCTGCACACTGATCCGAACCCGAACCTACTGATTGCCGGTCAAACGCTCTGCCTCTAAGCTGAGCGGTCACTCCTTAGCTACTTAGAGGCAGATGATCTGACCCGAAACAGGCGGTGTGGGTTTGAAATCTGCGGTGGCCCGATATTTTTACCAAATTTGTATTTTATATTGTGCGATTTTCGAGCCATGACTTTGTATGACTATAAAAAGAGACTAAGACAAGCGGAATGTCACGACAGTTTAGTGAGTTGCTCTGGGGACTCTGCCCCTTCTAGGGCTACAGCTTTTAATTGGTTTGTTGAGTTTAAACGGGGCCGGGTCGCACTCGATAATGAACCTTGCACAGGTCGACCGCCCAATGCTGTTACTCCGGAAACTGTAGAGGCAAAATATGGTAAAAAAGGATCAACATATAACCTACTCCGAGATTGAGGCTTCTCTGGGGATTGGATCGGCAGCGGTCCGAACAATCATTCATGATCACCTTCGCCTAAGGAAGCAGTGTTCCAGATGGGTGCCACATTTGTTGACCAGTGAGCAAAAAGCAACAAGAGTCGATTGGGCTGAGTTTATGCTTGAAAAATTTGATAATGGGCACAGTAAAAACACTTTAAATAATATCGTAACCGGTGACGAAACATGGTAATATCATTATGATCACGAAAGTAAACAGCAGTCAATAGTTTGTGTCTTTGATAGTGAGCAGCCTCCAAACTCGTCGTTCCAAGAGTGTTGGAAACAAAATAGTCGCACCTTTTTTTCTAAAAGTGTATACATCACAACGGTAGCCTTGACAGACAGAGAAATAGAAGAAAAAACTCAAAAATAGGATCAATCCCGTGAACAGGGAGGCAGCAAACAAGAAAAAATGCTGGAATAGAGAGCTTTTCGTCGTCCAACTACATATAATAAGAGTATAGTTTAATATATAAAGTTTTTATGTATTAACATAATCACATCCAGACCTTAATCTATGTCGGCTTGATAAACAGGAGAAACGTCAACTTACAAAAACTTCCATCTGCCAAGTTTGAGCTTTCTATGTTTTCCTAGCGTCATATGATGTTATAAACAGCGACACCACACTAATTTTAGAGCGCTGTTTCAGCACAAAACACATATTACATATCCAGCATACGTAGACGAGAAACTAAAGTGAATTTTTTGGAAAAGCGGGGGTTTTTATTTGGTAAATTGCCCGGAAAATGAGATGAGATAAAGTGGATTATTTTGCCGCTATTTCTGTTGAACTTTTCATCGTTATCATCTATATACTGTGTCCCAAATTTAATTGAATTAAAAGTGACTTCCATCTAGATTTGAATTGGATATCGTGGCTGCAGTCAAAAGTAGCAGTGAGAGCACATCATCTTGATCGATGTTAGTGTATTGAATATAGTTCGATCAAACTTGTTATGAGACTATTCCTTTCAATCAATTGGTCTAAGAAGATTGTACTGAAATCCTATCTCCAAAATTCATTCAACTTTTGTTGATTTTATTGCACAATGATTCAGTGAAAGAACAATAAGAAAATATCTTCGTCGCAAATCCCAGGAAAACCTCAATCATAAGTATTGGCAACACTGCGTATCCATGTCCTGCTACTCCTATATAGGTCAATACCATCTCCAAATTATATTTACGTCGCAATTCCTTCCCATGCCCGGTAATTTTCCACCCTTCAGTTTATTTACCTTTGCTCCCCTCCCAAGCGAAAAGTCATTGTCCCTCCAAGGATTTCGGGGCAATAGCTTATACATATCGCTTTTATTCTTTGTGATTCTTCAAAAATGTATGATTAAGAAACTTTCACACAATTGACGCGCGTTTTAAAACTGAATTCCATGTCACTTATAGTTTAAGAGCCAGTGTCACTCTACCCTACGTCATAGCGAATTTAAATAAGAATTACACACACGTTGAGGGCATTATGGAACCCCCAAGTCTGCCAGGAAATTTTTATAGTTGATAGAAGGTATTCTTGTTCTTCTTCAAGTTCCATCTCCTAGCGGAGGTTGGATAATATCATGGCAATCCTGACTCTGTTTGCAGCTGTTCTAAACAATTGATTTGACGTCATTCCAAAACAATCCCTCAATTTTTTCAGCCCACAGGTTTTTCGTCTCCCTTGCCTTCTCACACAATCAAAATCCAGAGAAGTCAAAATGATACAAGCATTATAGTCTCAAAATATTTGCTCAAGGTGGCTGAAGTTTGCAAGAGAGGTATCGATAGGTTTGCAACCTTAAGATACTGAACTACCTCATCGTCTCTGATTTTTGAACACAGCATCTACGCCGCTGTGGCATATTTACGCTGAATCATAAACAAAATAGATACGAGAGCTTAAAACAAAACACATGTCTAACGTTACGTATATTACAGCGTCTCGTACGCTTTCCTTGCTTATCTTAGTAAACGTGTTTAATGGGCAATTGAAGGAGTTAAGTAGGTCACATTCATCGTGGATTACGGTGGAAAACAAGGCATATACGTGCTTGAGTCTCCTCAACATATCAGCCAAACCCCAAGATTATTCTCATCTCACGCTGCTGATCTTGGGTATGTCAGTTTTATATGAAGCAACATAACGATGGGAATGATGTAGATTAGTGAGTGTTCAATGAAAACATCCGGAAACAGAAATTCTACTAGAATACTGAGTCATCTTCCTTTTTGCTGGCCGATTATTGAAACCACGTATGAAGAATTAGCTTTCAAAGAACAAAAAATATATTCATCATTATGTAAACATCTTTTAGTCTTTTGCGCTCTTTGATTGTTTTCATTACAATCAAAATGGTCAAAAGTTTGATTTCGGACTTCCATTGTCTATAAAATTTTCAGTATCACGACGTTTCGATTGATGTGCTATCTTCAATCGTCTTCAGGTGAACTGGCGAACACGTTCCTTTCATGCCTATTTATACCCCGTCCGGTGACGTGTCGTTGTGCGCGGTCTGTTCTGATTGGTTCCCGATGTTTCTGTTTTATAGACAATGGAAGTCCGAAATCAAACTTTTGATATATCCACCTTGTCTACAAGTTTCAAACAAAAGTTTTGTGGTAATGAACATATGAACAATCATTTGGTTACAATGATTTCGATACATCAAATCGTTATTAAGTATGTAGGGCCATGAAAATCTAATAAGTTGTCAGGTAAATTATGAGCATCATTTTTCTGCAAAACCTTTGATGCCCTGGTCAGGAGTCATTCAGACATCTTGAGTCTGAGAAATGTGTGGGCCAATGAAATGGCAATAAGAGAAACAATAACAATAATGATATCATCTTTACAGCGCACCGCCCTTGTATAATATACTCTGCTTACGGGGGCAATGCAATAATATCTCGGTCTGAGCGTTACTGTCAGGATGTGTTGGAAATTCACTTACTTGGTGACTGATAGATCTCTGAGTCTCCCCCTCGATAGCTGTACGGTCGAATTGTCGGAGTCAAGCCTGCGTTTGGAAAAACGTCTTTGAGTACCCTCCACACTCAACCGCTACATGACATGCACAACTCTACTGTACTGTTATTATATAGCTTAGCTGCTATGATACTGGTATTATCACCAACCAATGCCGTAATGCCCAGGATGTCTTCGAACTACATCAAGAGCCACGAACATAGTCTGGGGATGATCTCAGTGTTTTCTCTGGAAGATATCGGGCGCAATCTCTTAGCACCGCCACATGGTGCTCATCCGCACCTGCGCACACCAGAGGAGAGCGCAAACCCTAAGGTGCCACGCGGACTGCAAAAGGTGCATCTTGGCTTCACTAAAGATACACCACGTCGTGGGACACACATGAGTGATTCGACAATCCACGGGGACAGAATGCAGAGTGGTCTGCATCGTCCATTGCTAGTGTGGATCCATATCGAGCCAGGCTACCATGCGGTAGGAGGCTACCGTTCGACTCGATATGGGAGGTAGATTGCACCCCCCTCTACCTGTGTCATTAATTAGGGCAGTGTCGCCACGACAAAGTCTTCACAAAGGTTGTGGAGGTACGTACCTAGATGGATCTATCGACCAGTCTGTGTGGCGAGTCAACAGATGAAGCTGTGTGCACTTTTGTTGGCGGGTGTATCTTTAGTGAAGCCAAGATGCACCTTTTGCAGTCCGCGTGGCACCTTAGGGTTTGCGCTCTCCTCTGGTGTGCGCAGGTGCGGATGAGCACCATGTGGCGGTGCTAAGAGATTGCGCCCGATATCTTCCAGAGAAAACACTGAGATCATCCCCAGACTATGTTCGTGGCTCTTGATGTAGTTCGAAGACATCCTGGGCATTACGGCATTGGTTGGTGATAATACCAGTATCATAGCAGCTAAGCTATATAATAACAGTACAGTAGAGTTGTGCATGTCATGTAGCGGTTGAGTGTGGAGGGTACTCAAAGACGTTTTTCCAAACGCAGGCTTGACTCCGACAATTCGACCGTACAGCTATCGAGGGGGAGACTCAGAGATCTATCAGTCACCAAGTAAGTGAATTTCCAACACATCCTGACAGTAACGCTCAGACCGAGATATTATTGCATTGCCCCCGTAAGCAGAGTATATTATACAAGGGCGGTGCGCTGTAAAGATGATATCATTATTGTTATTGTTTCTCTTATTGCCATTTCATTGGCCCACACATTTCTCAGACTCAAGATGTCTGAATGACTCCTGACCAGGGCATCAAAGGTTTTGCAGAAAAATTGTAGGGCCATGAAAAAATATTTCGTATGCTTACAAGTAAAACAATCGAAATCCGAAAGTAAACAATCTTATTTTATCATTCCATTCCTTTCATTTCATAACTGCAATACTTGTATATTTCCATGTCGATACATATCCACACTGAAAAGTAAATATTTCAATAATGCCATATCTTTCGCACTCATAAGTTTTCTGTATAGATAAATCTATGTATCTTTTGATAAGATACCATCCTGCCAAAATATTTTTACCAAAATATGTTAGTTGTAAATTTACCGCATACCTGCATGATATTTTGATATTATGAAGTTGATTTTATTCCACTCAATCACTAAACAAAAATCAAGTAGGCAAATTAGTCACCTGCATTTTAGAGGTTCCATCATTGGCTGTCATTTCTGAAAACATATGCTTCGGATCTAACACTTCACACCTTTAATCAATTTCAATCGTATGCACCCTGCTTTGAAAGATCCTTTAGTAGATCGACTACCGCTAACACAAATAAACGAAAGACAAGGAGGATTAAGCACCTTTGTGTTGGAGCGAATTGATATGTTTGGTGAGGCAAAGAATCACGTGCTGTTAACGTAGCCAATGCCATGCAAATAGGAAAGTTCCTTTCCTCCATAGTGTGGAGACAAAGGGTGGAAGCTTCCTCACTGATACCCGGAATATAGAGTGGAAGAACATAGATATGTTCCATGTATTGTAACACACCAGGAGTGCATCTAAAGAAAATTATGTAGCTAGGAAAGTAACGCGGCATTTTACGATTCGTCTAGGTACATATCAGACAAGTTATAATGACCAGACTTTTTTAAAAAGAACTTTACATGTAGTTTTCATAGATAAACTGAGTATAAGATAAACAAAGCGAAGGGATGTTTCTTGTGACCTTTTTTATATTTCTTATCTCTCCATCAGAAAACAAACAATCTAGTCAATTATCCACTTCTTGTAGTATTTAATGTTTCCACCTTATCAATCGCACAGTACTTGTTATATGTAAAATGTATTATCTACATAGCGAATTGACCAGTTTTTCAACTTCATTAGTTTTATCATAGTTTTGTAATAATGTTTTCATAATGCCATTATAATGCAGTATTGCAGTTATTACAAATCCAATACGATAAGATGACACCGAAAACATGAAACGGCTAAAACTGTAACAAGCGAAACTTTGATGCACAATATCGGCTTTATAGTTATAAGGAGCTATCCAAGAACTATACCAGAACCGTTTAGATTCAGTGCAATGTATTTATGATGTACGGGGTACTGCAGAATTATTCCTAAATCATGAGATCTGTGTTTAAGTTTTGAGTTGAGACGTAGTAGTAGTAGTAGTAATCCCTTTAGCCTTTTTTGCTGACCCCGAAGGCCATCACTAGAACTATGGAAGACATGGTAGTGCCTTAATGCCGAACCTTCCAGACCTTTTTTGAAGGTCATGCCTGACCATTCCGCTGAGTAGCACTCTTCTCTGTCAAACTCTGCTGTGCCGAGCACCTCAGCCCTAAAGCCACTGTATACGGCACACTCACTCAGGAAGTGGAACGAGGTCTCGTCCTCCTCCCAGCACTTCTGACAGATTGGGTCTTTGACCACTCCTGTGAGTAACAGGTGTCTGTTCAATCTGCAGTGACCTGTGAGGATCCCTACTAACAAATGAAGCGAATCCCTCTTCCGGTTCAATAGCCATAGCTCCCTATATTTATTGGGGCCTGCTATGAACCACCTCTTGGACTGTCTGCAGTCATCTCTCCCCAACCATGCTTTCGCAACTTAGTTATACGCCCAAGCATCTAGGGCATTACTGACCTGGCCTCTGCTTATACCCAGCAAGGGTTCGGGGCCAATGCATGTGCCCCTTGCTCCCATCCTCGCCAGGCATCTGCTTTCTCGTTACCTGGCATACCGCTGTGACCAGGGACCCACATGAGGGTCACGTTATTGGATTGGGCCAAGCGTTGGAGGGCGGCGCTGCCTTCCTGGACCAGTGGTGATCTGATCCTAGGAGATGCTACCGCTCTCAAGGCTGCCTGACTATCTGAGCATATATAGATGTCCTGCTCCGTGCACTTTTTCACTCAAATTGCACCAAGGACGAGTTTTGGCTGCTGGTAAATGTCTCTCCAGAAGGCCTCCAAGCCATCAGTAGTTGGCGGGTGCTCTTTGGTCGGAGGTTGAAAAAGACGAGGTTTTACAAAAAAAACTACCTGTTATTATCCAAACCTCTCCACCTCGCCACCAACGGAAGCAGAAATCAGCATTCGCACATCCTGTCAAGACAATACTACTTGACAACAGCAAGTATCGCCTCATCAAATGAGTGATGCTTGCGTCCTTATTCAGAAGCTATTATTATTGTTATTATTATTATTGCGTTCTGGGTATTGTGTGTATGTCCTAGAAGCCGAGTAACAATAAAGAACAAAAAAGTATCAAAACTTTCCAAGCTTTGTATTTTTATGATTCTCGAGTTCCCTTTAGTTGAAGCATTCGGAGATTTCGTTCACGTAAACAAAGGAACAAAGGACCCGATTAACTGAAGCACTGCGCACTGGCGACCTTGGTGTATTTCCTAGAATGGCCGTCACGTTCATCCTGGCAGCGTTTCCCCGTCCAGGATACATTGCCACGTGCCGTGTTCCCGGCATCGATTTTCGGGACTGATTCGCGCCGGTTTTAGCTGGCACAGAACCTTGGAAAGTGCGTTGACATCAGCTCCTTTAGTTCAATCACTGTAGCTGCCTTGCTGTAGCTTTATTGTTAGTTGTACATCTACAAAGCGTAAAAGCTCTTTTCACCCTACATTACTTATGGACAAGTGGCAAAAATATGAAATGTAGCGAAGAGACAGCGATGGATCCAGGATGCCATGAGGACTTAGCCCCGCTCCCGCAGCTGTTTTACCCCTAACTTACGGGAATTTTTGACGCAAAGCTCCATGTGTATTTTCAAAAAAATGCTCATTGAAAGTATGTACGCATTAACAGTGAACATACTTTCATACATAACAGAAAAAATATTTACACTGGCAATTGTGTACAGGCGTTGTTTGATTATGAAAGATCATTCTTGCCCTGATTCAAGCGACAATCTTAGATAAAGTTGGAATTTTCAAAGACATCATTGAATATAGCTTCATAAACAACTAAACTATTAAACAGATTATCGTCAGAAAGAGTTGCATTGTTTCCTTAACCTCGAGTTAGTCCTCTTCCATTTCCAATTATGGATGTTTGATTGTGTCTGCTATTTCTTGTGATGTATGATTTCTCTTTGTTCTGTGATATTTTGATGCTTTTTCTCGTCTTCTCTGATCCACGCGGTGTTTCCATTTGGTCTTCCTTCTGACCATAGCCAGAGCTCGATTAGATCTTGTTTGCTTGGGGGTTCTATTGTTGGTTTTTGGTTGTTTGATATTTTCTTTCAATAGATTTGATTCTTTTTGAATTCAAGGCTAAAAAGGTTCCAAAATTCGTTCCAAATTCATATTTCTGAGGTGATGCCATTTCATGGGGAACAACATCAATTTACTCGACGCCATGCCGACGGTGCCAATGCGGCGGTCAGCGAAATACGGTTTGAGGCCTAAATTGAATGTATGTTCCAACATTCCTTTCAAGATCAGATCCAATGCTGATCTCATCCAACTTTCAACGTATTTTGTGCCGCCGGCTAAGCAGTTTTGAATGTGAAGCTATATCGATCGATTCGCTGTTTGCTCTTTTGTTCACGTACTAATTGGGTTATGTCATAAAATGTGAGGTAGGGTTATTACTATTTAATGGGATTGTATGTGTGGCTAATAAGTTTTGTGAAAAGCTCATTATAATGTTTATTGACCATAAAATAGTAAGTTTCTCGTTTAAGAGCTCTGACCACAAAATTTTATAATATACTGAGCCATGTTTTCTTTTCAAAACTGAATTATCAAAATTGTTTCGAACTTAATATTCAGAAATGTATTTAAAAATTAAAATGAAACATTTCACCAATACCATGAAAGGTGCAGATGTCACTCTTTTCTTCATAGTACTGCTTTTGCTTAGATCTCATGAGCTACAACCGTTTTACTGTTGTCCTTACATTGTTCAAAGTATCTTTCTCTTTGTAATTCTTTACTTCTTCATCAATGCATGGCTTATAATTAATTATACACTCTTCCAATCATCCCAATCATACTGAAATAGCTTCAGTTGAACCCTGTGTATATTAGCAAGCTAAACGTTTCCTTTTTTCATAAACCTAATCTTATGTAGTTGAACGTTATTTTAGTTACGTTTTTACCATAATATATCCTTCACACTTCACGTACTTCGCATTTACGATAAAACTGAGAACGGTTGTGTGAACGGAAAGAATATCAATGAAGTTGCAATCAGATATATAAATATACATTCAAAACAGCCAGAAAAGAGAGGGAGAACGTTAAGCTTTCCAGAAAAGATGTATCTTTCTCGTTCTTACGCACATATAAAGGAATACAACGATATAACCTACAATTGTTGTCCAATTGGTTTCTGTGAAACATGTCAACAGTATCCATTTTGAATGATGATAAGATTTTCAGATTTAGTTGTGCATCTGGAGGAGCTTTTAGTTTGTGTATCCCTAGAAGCCGTCACTTCCGTTTCCGATTCTAAGAAACATCAGAATATAATCCAAAGAAATATCACTGAACAGTTAGGCATCAGCTTATTAGAGTTTCTAAATTTAATTCAAAAATTTGAGTAAGTTTGAGTAAGAAGTGTCAAACTGCTTGACGACATTTTTTAAAATTGTTGGGTCTCTGCAACTATGACGGACTAGCAGTCTGCCTTGTCTGGATTATTGTGTCTTACTCAAGTCTATAAATAAGTTGGAATTGGCACGACAATTAAGATTTCCTAGAAATGTGCACATTGAAAAACACTGAATATGTGGTTCCGAAAAACAAATCCCGACAGCTGGCATGTTTCGCTTCGTAGTTTTGTTCTTGAAAGCCAGCAGCTGTCGGAAATCGAATGTGTCTCATTTGAAACGTATGTTTGACAGACGGCATTAAATACCCACTTTATTGATAACAGGGGGCAGGAGGGAGAGGGGAGTTAATCAAAAAATCTTATATAACATGTGATTTAATGATATTTAGAAAAATTAGAAAGAAAAATTTGTCGCCAGTGGGGATCGAACCCACAACCTCCTGCATTCTAGGCACTTACGGATTGCAGTGTAATCCGATAAAATTCTGTAATAGTATTTTCTGAAGGCGGCAGATTTCCGCACTTGGCTCAAATCAACTTGATGGACTCTGCTAGTTATCGACCGAAGATAGTATCGGCCTCTGGCACTAGATGTCTAATCAAAGATCGAGCTGTATAGGTTAGAAAATTAGGAAGAAGAATTGCACAGGAGGGATGTACCTTCCATAGCGCATTTGCCGTTCTACCTGACCAGTTCGTCATGGTCTAACGGTAAAGGCGCCTGCCTAGAATGCAGGAGGTTGTGGGTTCGATCCCCACTGGCGACAAATTTTTCTTTCTAATTTTTTCTAAATATCATTAGTTGTCCACTTACGGATTGCAGTGTAATCCGATAAAATTCTGTAACATGTGATGTGTTCGATACAGTTTCTCTAGTCGCGACCGACAGAACGTAACCAAGGTCATTTTTCAAAAATGGAATGATCGCCATAGCGGCTGACAACTACAGAGTCATGATCGTTGCGATTTTTTCAACGAACCATCGTAGCGTGTTCCAACCACCAACAGCAAGCCGAAGCGGCACGGCGTTGAACACATTTTTTGGAGTTGAACGAACTTGTTCTCGACCCACAGGCAACTTCGCCAGTCGTGAAACAGGTCGCCGAAGCCTTTGATGCATGTATTCGTGAATAGGTTGTTACATACAGGGTGAAACTCTATACATTATTCAGTAAAATGGATTTATAGTGGCGAATCAGAGTGCTTGATAACTAATGATTATTTTGCAAAAGAAATTCAGCGCATTATAGACATTTTGTGTCTACAAAAACTTTATCTGTACATCATCTCAAAAGGTATTTTTTAAGTTCATCATGTTCATTAATAAAAAACATCTTTGACCTTGAAAAAAAATCTTGAAAACCCTGTCAATGTCGAAAATAAAAGTCATAATCAAGTCTCTCCCATTACAAAAATTTTATCTATAAATCATCATAAAAGGTATTTGTTTATTCTCGTGGATTAAGACTCTGCAATAAAAAATATGTTCCCATTTAAAAACATCGTTGACCTTGAAAAAAAACCTTGAAAACGCGGTCAATGTCGAAAATAAAAGTACCATGAACTTCCATCGGAACATTTTCATCTAAAAATTCACCGTTTTCGCGCAATATGGCTGTCTCGAGTTAAATGGACTCTAAACATTATTCAGTAAAATGGATGTATAATGGCGATTCAGAGTGCTTAATAACTAATGATTATTTTGCAAAAGAAATTCAGCGCATTTTAGACATTTTGTGTCTACAAAAACTTTATCTGTACATCATCTCAAAAGGTATTTTTTATGTTCATCATGTTCATTAATAAAAAACATCTATGACCTTGAAAAAAATCTTGAAAACACTGTCAATGTCGAAAATAAAAATCATAATCAACTCTCTCCCATTACAAAAACTTTATCTATAAATCATCATAAAAGGTATTTGTTTATTCTCGTGGATTAAGACTCTGCAATAAAAAATATATGTTCCCATTTAAAAACATCGTTGACCTTGAAAAAAACCTTGAAAACGCGGTCAATGTCGAAAATAAAAGTACCATGAACTTCCATCTGAACATTTTTATCTATAAATTCACCGTTTTCGCGCAATACGGCTGTCTCGAGTTAAATGGACCACCCGGTATAACATATTGAACATTTCTCACTAATATATATTGAAAAAGAAGCCCAAATAGTCAGCAAGGTATCATTGACCGCGACACAGCGACATGTAGTCTAATCCCACCGGAAACAAGAGTCGAGTAATGAGTAATTGACGAGTAATTTCGGTCGCACTATGATTAAATAGCTAATTAGCGAATACCAAGAAATTTATTCCGTTCTGTAATATTTTCAGTCGAGGGAATTGAACGCCTGTGACGCCTGACTCGCGTTGTTTAATTGAATAATGAAGTTCGATTATTGACACGGTCATTTGCAGTGTGTGCGTATAACACATTAATGTTTGATCGGCATTTTGACAGATAAATTGAACAGCCTAAGGTTTTGAACATACATTTAGTGCTTGGCGTGTTATTACTTCTACGCAGTTAATATCAAAGCCTAGTTCTTTTCTGAATTGGGATCACTTTGGATACACAAATTATACGCAAGTTGTCAGTTCCAACTTAAATTTTCTTAGATTCCCACATGAATAACTTAAACCAGCGTTATACTTGCGAAAAAATATGTCGGAATGTGTGTTAATCTGACTTGTAGCTTGGGGCTGAGCTATTCGACGTTGCTAACAAAGATCCAAGGGTCTGTTACACCCACACACATTTTTCCCCAACAACTTTCAAAAGTCCTTCGGTACACATGTGGAAATTATTATTTCAAGCGCATACGTTCAAAATGTGATACTAGGTTATTTCCTTATCAAAGGTTCCAGAATCAAATTTGATACTTGAAAACTACAGGTGGATCAAGACCAACAGTGGGGAGGAGAGGGGAAGAACAATTACCAAAAGGGTATCTCATTTTATCCTCCACCTAAAAGCCACGAGTACTCTTGTCAGTAATGGCAGTAGCAGGCAATTTATTGATATGTATTGATATTATCATCACATCCCATAGATTTAATAATGCTCTTATAAACTTATTATGGTATATTACTTCAATAAATCTCCACTGAAACGACATAATAAACGTAATCTTCCAAACTGCAGCATTCTGACTCGATAACCGTTTGTAGTCCTCCCAAAAAATCGAAACAAACAACAACTGGTCGTTCGTTCGAAGACTGGCCTTGAGCCTCACGCATTTCAAGTCGCTCTTATACCCACCAAATCTCGTTTTTTACACCAGCTACCTCATTGCAAACCAATTAATACGTCATAGTAAGTATAGAATCTTACTAGTACACACATACTTGAGAGTACGTACCTCGGAGCTATACAAACAAGTCTAGGCTAAAGACAATACATGCATTTCTATAACAGAGCACAGAGAAAACGTAACATGTGTGAGAAACCTGATTTTTTCTGAAAGTCCATTTGATTTCTATAATATTTCCTCTGCTTCTCCTCTATTTCCTCACATCTGTAACTACTATAGATAGATCCCGGCCATTTCCTATTTAAATTTTGGAATAAATTGCCAGCTCCTTAATGTTTATTTCACTTAAAAAGGAATTTGATTCATCCGTAGTCTGCTGCTTTATAGCCATAACATCAAATACTGCCACCACAACAGTAGCTTAACTATGCAATGTATGTATGCAGTTTTTGAACGTTCTAAAAATATATTACATAAAATAAAGCTTAGTGATGATTCCATTGCCATACCAATTTTTTTTTCAAAAACCACTAATTTAATTGACTAATAAATATGTTTACTTGACGCACACTTCAAGTAATTTTCAACTATGTGTGCTCTGATAGATTGTTATCGTTGAACGAATGTATTTCTCATTCCTCAGTAGTGTATGAACCAGTTCGGCTGAGTTGCTTCAAGGACTGTTCTTCAAAGTCACAAATGGATGGAAATACGTTTTTCTGCAGGTTGTCCTTGTTTACTCATGGATTCAAAATAGGGGGGATATTGTATTGCCTTGGAAGAACATTGCTGTATGTTTCGTTTAACCTCCAAGGACATGCACTGTGGCTATGAATCTGGGTCGTCCAGAGAAAATCCATGCCCGGAAAATCTTGAATTCGGGACCCTCATGAAAAGTCAGTCAATCGTAAGTTTCAATTAGGAGCCAGTAGGAGATATATTGAACCAGATAAACAACCACGATACGAATCAGAAGTTACATTGCTCACATGTTATTTAAGAATATGACATCCTACCTTTTCTCCTTCCAAAAGGCCCTAGGAATGCATTGTTCTTTCCCACGATATTATCGTCTATATATTTGACCAACTTGTTCACATCCTCATTCTTCTTGGACAAACTGCCGATGCCACTGGCAGCAGCCCCTTTCTGTTTGCTCAGCCGAAGAGGATAATCCTCTGGAAAAGCGTACAGACGTCGATTCCCGTACGACTTCCTGATGGTGGTGGTCGTCGATGTCATTTTCTCATTGTACACAAAACAAAACAACACGCGGTGCACGGCACTCTCGGAGTATCTCCGTCGTAAATCGTTTATTTACTTCGCTTCGAGCCACCGCGCGACTGAATCTAAACGTGTTGCAGAACACACGCAATCCACACTCAACAGCAGGAGAGCCAGTCAGCAAGACGGCGTGCCGCGTCGCCAGCGTTGCCAGATTTTTCATTTTGATCGTAGATTAGCGGAGTTCTTTGCAAGATAAAACTCATTGGAGATAATCAAGTGTACTTACATAAAAAAACTGATTGAAAATGCAGACTTTCGTCATTAAGGCTCATAGACCAATTTTTCTGGAATAAATATTTTAACTATATATTTAAGATAGATACATAACTATTCTGTCACATCATTGTGCCCCGGATAAATGTTGCAACCCCAGATTCTACCTAGAACTGAGTGATATATTTTGGATTATAGCCTAGAGGCTAGAAGCCATCCAGATATTACGTAACGCTGCAAGAATGAGATTTTCAAGGCAATCGTCATATTTTGTCGCAAAGGGGGGAGGGTGTCTACGTGACTAAAATTATGTTATTATTCATTAAAATTAAAAATCAAATCAATGTAATTCCAAATTCAGCGCTAGTCAAACACTTGTATTTACATGTTCCATGTTACTTTTTATTCCGTAAAGTCTAAGTCCAACTGAAATTTGCATCTACATTTTTCCCCCATTGTTTCCATTTCGTACAATTAAAAAAACTTTTTCTTTCACATTTAGTATCGAAACTGTCACGTAATCATTATGGGCGTCTGAGCTATCGTATCATTTGTTCACACGGAGTGTGGAGAGGATCAAAAAAAAAAAAAAATTTACACTCCCTTTTATACAGACAGGCCCCCATTTAAAGACCATAAAAATCCTAAATTTCCCAACCATTTTTTTATTTTTTGCTTTTATAATTGTTACTTTTGATCTTATACAAAAATGTATAGTACTTTTTCAGTTACTTATTTGAATATTCATTAGACAAGACCAGCTCCGTAAATATTTTTTAATCTGGCGATGACAATTCAACAAAAATACTATAAATTATATTTATTAACGTTATTTTTTTAATAATCATCACACAGGTTGTGTAATTATTGATATCATTATTAACAACAATTCATACAGATTACTTCTTAAACTCGATACGGTAGATACTGATAAATCTGGCAATACTGCGACTGCCTAGACGCTCTGTCGTAGCAGGAAGAAATCGATTCACAGCGTTGCCATTTCCTGCAACCGCGCAAACCTCCGTGATGATTAGCGCTCCTCCACTATTCCATTTTTCACATTTTACATCTTACTCTTGGTTTCATAGGGACTGAGTACAGACGCACTAGAAAATTGGCTCGGTTTACATAGTGTGAATCATTCATTTTACTTCCCAGGCATAAGTAGAATATTTCATACGCCTTTGATTCTATTTGTCATTTTTTATATATTTACTCAATTACATATAATGTTTTAGGGCATCTAGGTCACAAAATCCATTTCACTTATTACCCTTAGTCTGTCAATTCAAAAACTAACTGACAGTCCGATGCTGATTTAAATATAAATCGAAACGCGTCACTGTAAACATGAGAATTTGTTTGTGAAACTGCGTGTTAAGGACACGCAGTTATTTTATTTACATGATGGAAGAGTTTTACCAAAACACCATCTACTCCATCTGGAGCTCCTTTTTCTGTGCAATGCCATCTTAGTTGTTCAACTGGTTCGGAAATTTAGTTCAATTATTATTACAAAAATATAGTGTTCTGAATCCTGAATATTATCTACCTAAATCAGGCAATGAACTAAAGACAAAGCAATATATGCTTATAATAGGTCCAAATGATATCAGCATATAATTAATAATATTCAAATGCAAGATACAAGTTCTTAAACTTCCATGACACCATGTATGGTATTGAACTATCAGCTCAGCATATATGATATTCAAAATAAGTAGGTAATTAGCAACAAGTAGTACGATTACAAAGTGACATATTTTAAAACATGTTATATTGCAACATAATAAATATAACAAATTATAATCAATGATACTTTCAACAAAATTACAGAATAAAAAAATGTCAGTTCACTCCTGTAGATACTGAATTATGTCTCGTGCCCTCTGTAGCTTTACTTGGTTCTCATTTTCATCATTTTCTCCAAATTGCTCCTCTCTGTCTATTATTTTTATTGAATCTTTCAGGATTGTATCTCGTATAGCACCTTTGGAGCCAGCAAAGTACTCCACTGTATCATTCCAAAACTCTTTTGGAATTTTAGCTGCATCATACAAATTTTGCTGTAGCCAAATCTGCTTTAATTTTTCAAACTTCCAATCTGACCTACTATGCTTCCATTTGGATAGATAGTTCAATGCATTTTGTTGCATGTTCAATTCAGCTTTCATCTTTTTTTGATTCAACAGTTCAGCATGTTTTCTACGTTTTTGAGCTCTTATTGATTCTTTTTTTTCAGATACTGATTCATCAGCACCTACATCATTGCCATCTTGGGATGGAGATGTCTCTAAGTCCTTCCTCTTCTTCTTCTTCAACGGTACATCTTCGATTATATCTTCATTTTCAGGGGCATACGAATTTACCTTTTTCTTTTTAATCTTTCTTGAGGTTTTGTGTTCAAGTTCAGTTTGCATAATTACACTATCACTATTTTTTTTCTCCACTTCATTTCTTTTTCTATCTTTTTTGGTGGTAGATTCTGGAACTATCTCACTTTCCACATTATCGATATTTATTTCGGAATTATTAGTAATACGTTTTCTCTTTTTTTGTTTCACACGGTTCATCCCACTTGAATTGTCTATTGAATGTTCACTAGTCATGTCCTCAGTTATTGCGTGGTCAGCAATTTGTTGTAATATTACCCTAGCATCCGCCTTTTTCACCACTTCATCTTCAAATCCAACTATTACTTTACTTCTTTTAGACCTATTTTTCTTAGAAGCCCCCATGCTCTTATAATATACTGTACAAATTATGATTCTAGTGTAGTTCTATAGGAACAGACGACGTGCAAACACACAAATATTTACCACAATCTCTGTACAAAATTATGTAAATCAGTTACCCCACACTCTTCATAAATAAATATAAGGTAACACACAACTATTTTAGGTTAGAATGTTTGTATTGTCTATGCACAGAACACTCAATACATAGAAATCAATATAACCTTATATTTGTCAGGTGTCAGGTCAGACTGTAGCAAACACGGCCACGCTGAATGAGACTACTATGATTCTACTAGATAATATCATCCGTACCAATTTTAGATTTCAAATCGTTGCACAAGTAGCTTGTACCAGATGTTACATTTCACCAAATTTAACGTCACCTACCGAAATTTGACATCACTATTTACAGATTTTAATTCACGTTGGGTTGGCAGCATGATGACACTGACTTCTGACAGTATGACATTGATGTCGACACTGTTGTGGACATTGTGATTGTGAATATGTGGAGAAAGAGGCTTTGTGATACTTTTTTGTATTGAAGTTTGATTGGTTTTTACAGCTGTCGTTCTAACAATAAATGAGATGGATTGGTTGCTCATGTCTTAAAAAAACAGAAAAAAAATCATATTTTCCTGTAGCGCATTAGTATCTGTCAAACCTCAGCTTTTGAAGTCGATAGAGCGTTGGAACACCTCTTTCGTGGCGATAGCTCTAGTGGTTCCGGATTGTTTAAAAATGGTCAAGATATATTGTATCAGTGTTTTACATAAAGGGGCAACAAGTGCCACGTGGTTGAAGTCTGCCTTCGACTTGCAAAGCTTCAGTTTCTTCCAACGAAGTTCGGTTCAAGAATTCATGTCGTTTTTCTGCAAAACTATTGTGGAAAGGACTATACCTGCATCAAGGCAATCTGTTAAAGAAGGCGGTAAGACAAGTAGGATAAAGTATGAAGCTAGAAAATCAGTTATGATGAAGCTCATAATACACACTGATGGACCATAGAGCAGGCTCCAAAACCCTAGACTTCTTTTCAAATCCTCAAATATGTAAAGCTTGTGTCTAGTTACAACTTAGAAAGAAGATCATCACAATAACTTAACAGGTGGAGGACCTTTCATCTCATTTTGAAGCCAAATCTTATAATCGGAATATAGGGCCCCATTTAAATATTGCTGCTCCAAGCTCTTTAAGGCCTTAGTCTACTACTCAGAATGCCAAATGTAACTTCTGAAACATCATGTGGCATGTATGATTTATCCAAGGGATCACCAATTAGTTTCACTAGGTTCTAAGCCACTATTTCCCAATTAAAGAATAAAAAAGAGTATCCTAAATATTCTATTAATTGAAGAAAATGATATTTCTTTTCTAGATATAATTTACTGATTACTTAAGGTAGCACAAAATAACCAATTTTTTTATTTCTTCAATTTCAATTTTATCAAAGATTTAGTTTATGATCTGTATTAATCTATATTCTTTTCTTTGTAGAATATCTATGCCATGTATATGTACGAGCAGATAATTTAGCTGGTGTTGTAATAACAGACCATGAATACCCGGCGAGAGTATCCCATACACTTGTTACAAAAATCTTAGACGAATTTGCACAACAAGTTCCTCCATCTAGTTGGTCAACACTTCAAGAGAAAGATGTTGCTTTTCCACAGTTGAACACTTATTTAGCAAAATACCAAAATCCACGAGAGGCAGATGCTTTAACAAAGATTCAAGAAGACCTTGATGATACGAAAATCATACTAGTGAGTATTTAGCTGATATTCTGTTCAATAGCTGTGGCTTTTCAAATTTTAAGATGACAGACATGAATATAGAATATTCTCGATACATTTTCAAATTATTATGGGCAGTATCGGCCAGTGTATCAAAGTACCTAGTGTCCAGTAGTATCAGGTAAATAGAGTTTCAAGATGAACATTATTTCTAGCAAACATTTGTTGGTACAAAGGCTAGCTAACAATAATTAGGAATATCGAATTACAAAAGCTACATCTCGCCAACTTACTAATAAACATAACTTTATTATGATTGTAATTTTTGACTAACTGAATATTATAATGATAAATCATATAAAAATGAGTAGTGAGATTTAAACATGGATAACACAAGTACTTTTTAGTATGAAAAATCAAATCTGGGTGCAATCTCTCTCTCATAAGTCAGGCCACAACATTTTCAGTTCTTCATAGACCAAAAAATAAGTTTTAAATAATACAAACTAAGTCACGATGCAAACCAAAATATAACCAGCTTGAGTGAGTTGGTAGGGCTTAGATTACTTCCATGATCTGATTCTTGAACTGTTCATGCTTTTTGGCAAACATGAGCAAACATTATGGTGATGATATTAGACCTAGCTGATACAAACTATGACTGGCAGACATTCTAATAATAAACAATTATTCTTTCACCACTAAAAGATTAGGAGACGACAAGATGCTGGGTTGGTATTCTTACATCACCAGAATGAGAACTTTGTTCTGTGATATAAATTAGATAATTAAGGGTGCCATCAATGAAGTACTTATTTTTTTATTTCAGCATAATACTATTCAGGCTGTGTTAGAAAGAGGAGAGAAGTTGGATGATTTGGTGTCAAAATCGGAAGGACTTAGTATGCAGTCAAAAGCTTTTTATAAAACTGCTAGAAAAACAAATAGTTGTTGTAATTTTTAAACTGGAATCCTGAAACCATTCCTCTGATTCACCACTGTAATTTAAGTGTACATTCATATCAGGGTGGATGGGAAATTAAAGTCAAAAGTACTACTTGTACTTGGGCATTCTCTATCAGGCATTTTTCATGTTCAGACTATTTCAATAAATAGCTGATAATAGTAATCACCTTATATTGCAAAAAAGTTTAAATAATAATTTCCTTACCGCTCTGATCATCACAATCATCAAAGAGATTATATTTATTAAACTATTGACCATTGCTATTCATGATAATGACAATTTGTTCGATTGTCAATGCAAAAGTGCGTATATGTGGTGTACGTCTACTATAAACTAAGTGTGAAAAATGTGTTCGATGTACGATTACATACTGCAGAAGTATTACTGCAAAGTAATAATTTAATTTAATAATTATTTTGACACACATGACTCAGTGGCAACTAAGCAGATGTTTCAAGCGAACCCTTTTTTTCATTTCTACCTGCTGTATATGTTACTACATATTGATTTTGTGGAATTTTGATAATATTGAATTGTTATGCCCTTTTTTGACAATAACCTATTATCCCTGATCATTGTATGAATATTTTTTTAATTTGTGTGTCTATATACATTTTAATATTCATAACTTGGATATTTCTCAGTTTACCTGTACCATTCCAGTTGGGCAGCTGCCCATATGAATACTTAGCCTTATCAGCATTGTGCAATGATTACTTACTGAAGTAAGTGTGGTTAAATAATTTCCAATTTTACATCTGTGCTTAGCTATCAATTATTTTGAGTCGTTGCTAAATATTGTTGCTTGTAGGACTTATTGGTTGCTGAATTTATACATATACCAAAATATATGAATGTATATGAGTTTTTTATGTGTATATATATAAATGTTACAAAATTATTCGTTTATTTTTTATAATTTTATGTCAATTAGATGAATAAACGATATATATTATCATATATGAATTTTTTGTTAAAATCCAATTGGAAATATTCTCAAATTCAAATTTTTTACAAGACGTCCTGATGCCACCTTGATTGAAATAGCTTTCAATGTAATTAGTGAAGGTGAATAATGCCTGATTTCAGTGAATCTTATAAATTTCATATAAAAATCATCATTCCATGGAAATATCGGTAATAATTCCAGAGATTTGATTTGTAGTGCCAGACTGTGCGCTTTAATAGGGAATTGATCTAGTGACGGCACGGTTCCTTTAGTTTTATGATAGGCTATTCATAGTGGGACAAACGCTAAATGAAACTTTATATGAGAAACAAGTCCTGAAAACTAGCAAAGTCATGGTGGTTAGGGTTTCTTGTTGGTTCATTACTATTTCCACCGTACGTCTGAGGCACAGTGCAAGTTTTACCTAACTTCGGGACCTGAGCGCTGAAGTTTTTTTGGCCCCCGTCGTTGCTCTTCTTTCTCAGTTTTTCAACAAATAAACACATACTTCATTGTTAACATCCATTATAAAAACTATACAATGAATTTTTGAAACCAGAAAATGGGTAAATAAACTAACTTTCATTTGCATGAAGTCAGCCCCAAGTGCCCAGCAGGTAAACCGGGACTGCTGATGCATAGTGGAGAGCCTATACTTGATAAAAAATGGATTCTATGGAAAATACCTACTTCTTTCATAATTATTTTCGAAAAGTATAAATGCCATTTTGGATTAAACTGATTGTGTGACAGAAGCTGGAAGCGAACATCATCCGTCTGAACGAAAAACGCAAGTTTTTTAAATCGATGACGAAATTCCAAACTATCGAGATTTACCACTCCCATTTTTTTAATTACCTCCTGAATATGCTAACGCAGTTAGAAAGGCACATCTCGGGGATTCAAAAGTGTCCTTTTGAGTGATAAACCTGTCTAATGTCTGTGATTTTGAACAACTTGTAGTTTTCAACCCGGTGTTTCATTAAAGAAAACATCGAAAAGTTCTTGTAAATATTTATTTATTAAAACAGAAATACAAATTTATAAATGAAAATTTTTACAAAAGAATCCAACAACATTGATAATTACAGCAAGCTGAGTATAAGTTGTGAATAAATATAAAGCATAAATAAACATCGTTCTGTTTGTTTACATATATACACTCTAACAATAAGATTCTTCTTAGACACTAGGTATTAAGAGATCTACTAAATATCCACATATTTTTACAAAATTTGTTTAGAGCCTATTAAAATTCACATGGTTCAGACCCAAAAGCTGTGAATATTCAAAATAAAAATCATAATCTCTCAGAAAATGAGATTCAGTTTCATTTATAAAACTTGCAACAGTTGAACGATAAGCACTGTTTCTGATTCAAAAGCTCAACTTTATGGGTTCCTATGAATAAATCATAAAATCTTGAGGTCATCGTTCATCCAACTCTTGCTAATCTATCTGAAGAAATATCAATCAACGGACATGGACAAGCACAAATACTTAATCATTTTTTTAAATTAATCAACGTTTTCGAGTGATGACCTGGTCAAATATCTCCAACAGTGGCCAAATAGATGTCAAATATTGAAATTGCAATGTCTTCACTTTTTGGAAATTGTAATAATATGCTTTTTTGATAATCTGATATCAGATCAGAGATACAGGCAGGTTTCATTTCAACCTTAAAAGTAAGAACGATTTAACCAATTTCCTGGGTGGCTTTCATTATTGCAGTGATCAAGGTGCACATATTTTGAACCTGATATATAAGAATTAATAGATGAAGCAATTATTGTACGAGCGTATGACCTCAGCAGTAATTACAAAATAACAGGAATACTGTAAGCGATGAGCAGATAAATAAAATCACCAGATTCCCGAAGCTCTAGTGAATTTTAATACATTTAGACAATATAAAGAACAACAAAAGCATGATAAATATAGGTAAAAAACTACCTTCAACAAAAATTGCAAATGTAGTTATGGTGAAACTCATTACTGTAGCAAAACGCCACAATCATTATTATCTTCTAGTCTATATGTTAAAGCACTGGCACTACTTATTTAAGAAGGCCAATCAAATTCGCAGTAAGTTGTAAATGTATAATTATATGAATTAGAACCCTATCAATGGCTGGAAAATAATTACAACTGCCGTTTATATTATAGATAAATTAATGAAATATATCAAGCAAAAGGTCTGGACTTGAAGTTCGGATTCATTAACATTTTGATTTTTAGTTTTGACGATTTAAACACTAGAAATGACGCAACCTTGCCCAAAAAAAGCCTAAAATACCTAAAATATTGAATTCTTTTCGATATCACATATATATTTCGCGGTAATTTTACCTGTGTATAAAAAAATTACGAACAGGCATTTACTGACTCCACACCAAGAAAAAGTTCTCCAAACTTTGAAAATTCGACTCATAACTGTATATCGGCCTATTTATACAGAGAATATGAACCTAGTAATACCTCTCACATAATTTGGCTATACAATTTTGCAATTTTTGTATCCAGCAGTGTACTTCTTCACACAAAGCTGATCGGTTTAGAAGATAATACTACACCAGCAAAAAATATAGCAAAACCTCGTCTGTTATAGACTAAAAATACCTTGGCACTCTTAACTACTAACATGGCTCAGTCTTGCGCGTTCTAACGCCTGACAAGTTTTTGAGATTTCAGCAAAATTACGACAAATCAACTGTTTGATAGCTCTATCGACTAATCGATATTTTCACATTGCAAAATATTGTTAGACCTGTGTGGACAAAATGGAAATGATACAAAGTCAAATTTTCACTCTTCTGTTGGCCAATAGGCCATACATCACTCGACAGGTCAACAGAAGCATGAGAATCATCAATGATCTTTGATAAGCATACTGTGGAGTGTTCATGTGGATAGCAATGAATTAGTAGATTAAGGACAAATGACAATGAAATAAACTATGTTGAAAATCCATCGTAAGTTTCATTAGAGATTAGTTCTCAATTATCGGATATTAAAAATCGGTGAAATTTGATAACAAGATGATTAATCAAGACCGGAATGTCATTTTCATCTGACATTTCATGTCGCGTCTCCATTTAACAAAATTCGAATGACCGTATGTAATTATTGCGGTTGCAGAAAATAACTAAAAATTGGATCTCATTAACGTTACGAACTGAAGGAATGCATATAAGATTGTGCAGCTAGTCCAGAACCACAAGTTTATGTTTATAACATATTTTATGGACAAAACCGTATTTTCCAATTACAAAACAATTTTTGAACGAAAATTCTTATAATTTTTAGACCTAGTTCTGACACATTGAATTGACGGAAATACATTATTGTATAAGTATCATTAAAATAGAGTGTAAAAAATCTTTATTCTTTTATATATATAGACAGATCAATCATATTTCAGTGCAAAATGCAAATGCATGTATTCTAAGCTGTATTTTTTTCGATTAGGTCAATGAAATCAAATTTACTAGTCATGACATAATATGTTTTTTGCAATATCTAAATATTCTAGTTTCCAAAAATGAATACTGAATATCTAAAAAAAATATCTTTAATTTTTTGATATCTGTATGCATAAATAATTTTGACAACTTTCATATTTGATTTATGTGGATATGCTTATTCTCGTAAAAATATGCCAACAAATTTCTCCTCTCCAGAACATTTCTTCCAAATTGCTTGCTATATATAATATAAAAAATAATCTATTTTTGGATGTTATCCGTTTTTAAAAGATCCAAGTAAAATGCGTGATACAATTACAAAAGGTTAAAACTGGGAACATAAAAACATTTTTATGAAACAGTGATTATTTTGCACTATAATGCTTTTCTTCCACTGTCCATGGTTATGCTGAAATATCGCTCAAAGGACGCATTATATATTTTTCCTTCCACAGAAAATGACATGACACTACACAGCAGTGGTCAAATTACGAATATTTCAAAACAATAATTGGAACAAAGGACTTATACAGCATAAAAATGTATATGTTTACAATACTGCTACAAAAATATACATCTACGAAAAAATTCATAACAAAAATAAAATTCACAATGTAAAATTAAAATACATATAAAATACAAACAAATAAAATTTGAAAAATATATATACTTCAAAATGTGATTTAAAATAACAATTTCAACTGTGTGACTGCAAGACTAAACGAGTATTAGAAATCGGATCACAATTATTGTCACGTTATATGAAATTGTTGCCAGGGGTTTGTAAGCACCACTCAAGTGATCGAATATAAAATACATAAGTAAATAAAATACCATCATAAAGTTACATTGATAAGTATTGAATGAAATATGTTCATACAGTAGCATTAAAACTATTCTTGAATTTTGGGAAATCAACGTTTCAATAGAGAGCAAACAATTGTTGCAAAACCTAGAAGTTATAATCTTTCATATTTTAATTCCTGTATAGCACATTCATTATATTCATATTTTATATTATCAAATATATATCACAAAAACATTTTCAACGCTCAATCTAATACTCCAAAAGCGAACAGATTTGCCACGATGAACAGGATAATACCACATTTAGCTTACAATTATGCATACAAATGATAATCAAAATCAGCCTTTTCATAACCTGGACAATACTTATCAATGTGATACATAAATGTATTGATAATATTTCTAGATGAACAACTTTGTCAAAAATGTATGAAAAATCGTACACTTGCAGGAGAAACTAATTGTCTCTGAATGTGTTAATACATTTATGAGATACTATACATAACCTCTCTTAGTGCTTTTTCATATTTCACCGTTACGAACACCACACACCCCTCCCATTTTTTTCATAAACACTCAAACAATTAAGCTACATTCAACGTATATGCCTTTTCACATTTTTTGTGTATCTACAAATATGCCCATATTATAGGCGGGACCAGTTTATTATTGGATGCAAACAAGAATATATTATGTATGTGTCAATTTGAATACATTTATTTTGATCTAAATTGTACGTGTGTACATTAGTCAAATCATTTATCTCGATGAATCACATATAATCGACAATTGCACTGTTTTCTACAAACTATTTAAAAGAGGAAAGTGGAGAGAATGCTTTTGATACCACTAGAACTAACATAGTGGTTACCAGACCTAACAAAGGGCATGATATCTGACCATCCCATTGGGTATTTTTTTATTTCAGCCAAACACCATTGTCCGAATTCTTGCGCTCAGAGAATTTTCCAGAAAGTCGAATTCCGTCCTCTGCCCAACACTTCGGAAAGACGGGATATGTTCTCTCCCCCAAGGGAAAAGTGTATGCAGTGTGCAGTGGTCCATCCGAATCCTTACCATAAGTTGAACGATTCTCATCCCCTGTTCAACAACCATAGAGCCCGAGTTTGGTCAGGGGGGAGGCCTGCCTGCAGTCATCTTTCTCCAAAAATGATTTCATCAATTCTCTCTATACCCATTCGTACAGGGCAGTACTGACCTGGCATCTGCCGATAGCCAGCAAGAGTTTGAAGCCAAAGCAATGGGTCCTTGCCAGGTGATCTGCTTTCTCGTGTCCTGGTACACCACTGTGCCAAGGGACATTCTTAAATTGGGCTCAGCTTTAGAGGTCGGCGTTCTTTTTAGAGATAACCTCACGCAAAGACAGATAGCCTATTGTGCTTCATAAGCACTGTGCGAGGATATATGTCTATTCACATTGAGCTACTTAAAACGCTGTAGATTGTTACCATCGGAGAACAAACTTCCCAGTAGCTCATTCCACAACGCCGAGGTTCTCCAAAAGCAACGCGTATGAAGCATTAAACAGGAACTCAAGAGCATCCTCATAAAATTCTCATGAAGGCCACCTCAAAGCGGTTGCCTGATAATTCAGTAGTACAGATCAAACAGTATCGCATTAAACGTGGGAGGAAACCAGGAATTAAAGTGTTAGTTCAAATGTCCTGAATCATTCCCATGAGTTTTACGAGTAGGTTCATTACCGATGATTGGACGGAATGGAGTCCAACTCAAAATTGTTGTTAATTCAGTAGTATAGTTAATTCTGATATAACATTTGAAGCAACCAACTACAAATTTTCAGTCCGATATCTTGAATAATCTAAGGAGGTTCTAATATTCTTTTTGTGTCAGAGAAGGGTTGAAAAGCACTCCCAAAGTGGTAGTATAGGCCATTATAACTTAAGACGTAACTACATCCAAAAATGATCCATGGTTCTTACACTTTGTCAAATCAGATGTTAACGAAAAATAGGAAATAGCACTTGATATTCGGCAGGAAATATTCGCGCAAGTATAATCGAGATGAAAATTTACACCACATAGTGTGTTATCGAGATTAAAAAAGAATACAACATTAACTATTCTACTACAACAACCCATTCATTTGGATACATTGAGATAGTGTTTTCATATGAATTCTATCAAAGTTTTCCACAGCAATATTTTGAAAAACTCCCATCTATGAATTGTAAAAATACCAAAAAGTACCACTGGGTCATCACACCTTTAACAAAAGTGGGGTACGACTCATAGCTTTTTTTAGAAAATGATTCTCAGTCGGAATGTTCATAGTTCACAACAAAAGAAGGGCAAAGGAGTCGATGAAAAATAGATACAAATATATGTAAGCAATACATAAATATAAAATATAATCATGATAGTAAAATGAAATCCAAAGACATATAAAAAACTATGGACTTATCTGTTTATACCTAACAATACGCTAACTTTTTGTTTTTTATCATTTGCTACTTTATATTGCTCGATAAGGTTCTCAATCGACTTAAAAGAAAGCTTAGAAATTTTCCATTTTCCTGTTAGTGGTATTATTAAGAGATTTTCTTAACTGAAGGACATTCTACTTAGTGACATT
Source organism: Bruchidius siliquastri (assembly GCA_949316355.1). Taxonomy (NCBI): domain Eukaryota; kingdom Metazoa; phylum Arthropoda; class Insecta; order Coleoptera; family Chrysomelidae; genus Bruchidius; species Bruchidius siliquastri. The sequence continues at coordinate 23,950,995 of OX438537.1, read as the reverse complement.
TCAGGTTTCGTTGTGCAAGTACTAGAAATGAATAATTAGTTTTAAAAAACCGTTACATTTTGCGCCTGGTCAACGAATTTGGTAACAAAATTATATTTAAATCGATCCTTCGTCTTTAAATTACGCAAAATCGTTTATGGTACGAAAGAGCTTTAGAAGTAGACTGCGTGTGTTTTTTTTAATTCAAAAAACTAAAAATAGCGTTATACTTGTTCGTGATTGAATCAAATCGACTAGAAACCATTTTCTATGCTCGTCATACGTATCCTACGCTACCTAAGGGCAAAAGGCCTCCTAGAAAATATATCAACAACGATACAAACTTGGTGGGGTACACCGATACATGGTAGAGGCGTGGTAGCATGTTGTGCGTGGTTTATATCTATTCATAAGCTTATTATACCATAACGAAAGCTTCTTTGCCACAGAACAAGAATGGATACTGATCGATCATCGTCTGAACGATGTCCTCCAAATACGGTCGCATCTGCTCGAAGCGACCCATATCGCTGAACTCGATGGGCAGCAACGTAGGCCACCAGCATATCGCCAGGTTTTTGCTGTCCATACTGTTCAGCTTGGAGTTCTCCGTCACCTTGACGAAATGCTGGAACATGAATTTGAGTATCTGGAAGTTGATGGGAGGTAGTTTGTCCAACATGCTCCGCAATGCCAACAGGCGGCAGCTACGGTCCGTCTTAACTTCCACATTGCCCGTGGTGGTGACCATGGGTTTGATCCTGGTGCCAGCGATTTCCTCCATTTCGGACATCACATCGTCATCAAAGAGCGGCGGAAGTCTCTTGGAAACAAAGTCTTTCAGGGCCGTCGCTACAGCATTCACTGGGATATCAAGTTCGTGGATATCTACGTTAGAATCCTCTTCGAACTTGTGGAATAAGAGATCTACGTGAGCTCTGTTCCCAGGCACCCTATAGATACCCTCAGAGTCCAACCCCTCACTTTCTATGAACTTCACGCACTTCTCCATGAAGACGGGAACGAAATTCTTGTCAGACTGAATATAATCAGCTAGCTTAGATGGAACTCCAGGCGGCGGCATGCTTTTCTGTTTGCACTTCATTTGCTTCTTCTTATCTCTCTCCTCAGCTACCTTCCTCAACTTCTCTTCCTTCAGTCTTCGTTTTTCCAGCTTGGAGTCGTCTTTGGCTTTTTGCTTCTCCCTCTTCCTCAGTATCTTCTCCACGTCGGACTCCTTGATCTTAGGCAAAACACCGAATATCGTCGAGTTATCTCTGGGCGAGGATACGTCAACACTGGACTCATCATCGTTCATCAATCCTTGCCCCAGGTACAAATCCAACGAATTCAGTTGCACATTGAAATGATGGGAATTCTGCAAATCCGGCACCCTTTTCTTCAAACTCAAAGACCTCTTCTGAGAGAACTTGTGGCGAATATCGGCCACACTTGCTGGCGTAAACTGCTCGGTATCGCTAATCTCCGATGAGTCAGAGTTAGACTCCGTCGCTTTATCAGCTTCCACGTCCAACAAGGGAGCATGGGTGGACGGTAATGTGAAAGACCCCAACTGAGGAACCCTCGGAGGCTGTACTGGTATAGCTGTCCTCTTTTTCCTCTGCCTCTTATGAGTTCCGCCCTTCCTACTCACCTTGGAATATATTTCACTGGCTCTTTGCCTTCGCTCTAAGCTACTCCACTCGCTGTCGGTATCTGAATAGGATGGTTGGCCTTTCTCTCTACGCTGCCTCACTTTGGATTTACCTGTAAGGGCGTCTTGAACCATGGTGTACATGTATTCGGGGTCGTGATCTGTGTACACATTGTGCACCAAGTCTTTGACCTGAGCATACTCACAACCTAAATCAACCGGCTCGGGGGTGGCTAGTGGCGCATTTCCAAAATTCCCCGATGTAACATCGCTCACATTCATTCTGGCTATGGCCTCGGTGACAGCCGAGTAATTCTTCATGTTCAGCTTACCTGGTTGCTTCAATGTCTGAGATACGCCTTTCAATCGAGTTTTGGGCGCTGTAGCATGTCTTCTACCTGTGGTAAATGCGTGCTGATGATAGTTATTCCAGGTGCTTTCCGATATAGACATTGGGGGATCTCCATAAGTCACGTCATCTAAACTAGTCTGAGATGTGGTCATCATGGACTTCTTCGAGTACCTGGTATTGAGGATATTATCTGGGGGTGCTGGTTCTGGGGGAGTGGCAGGAGGTGGATACACGTGAAAGCCAGAATGCATACTGCGTTTCTTGTCACTACCTTCGCTTCCGTACATGTATATGCTCGAAAACTTTTCACTGTGATCGCTGGAGCTCAGTCTTTCGTCTGGACCACTTAACTCGAAGTTTTCGCTCTCACTACCATCATTCAGCTTCAAATAGTAGCTCTCGTGCCTGGGCGGCGGCAATGGATGACTATGCCTTTGACTCCTAGATCTTTCCAACGTACCTTCACCGCTATCCAATCCAGACGGTTCCTCCATATGGAAAGCCTGCTCGATCTCGGGCTTCTTCTCCCAGACTTCCTTGAAAAAGGGCGTGAAAAATGCAGTTTTATGCTGCATTGATGACGTAGAAGTCATGTAGTGCGCCTGCAATCGGTCTGCAATGGCATTGCCTTCAGTTATCAACATTTGGCTCATATCGTCGTTGAAAAATGCCGAAGCCCCACCACCATCCGTTACAGCTAGTATTTGTATTGGCAGGTTTGGGATATTCATAGAAAACGCATTCAAAGTAGCTAGTGATGCCTTCCTTTTGGTGGAGTATACAAGAATAAATCCGTGGACCAACTCTTCTCTAAAGGCATTAGCTCCGTGGAATGAAGAGATAATCACCTCAACTTTGCGCTTGGAATCGCCCAAGAAAGTTTCTAGAATTATACTATGCGACGATGACAAGAAACAGAACTGATGAGATAATAATGGTCCTAGAACGTTCTCTACAGAGTACGGATCACCACAAAACATGCACATTATAATTCTGATATCTGGCTCTACGCATTCAATCACAGACTGGTTGATATTCAAAAAGCCTGAGCGGTGATTGATACTCTGCACCAACTGATTTAGAGCATCGGCAACTAGTTGATCTTCAGGTACTTGATCTACATTGACATTCATGAAAGGACACTGTAAACTGTCTGCTAAGTTTTGACCATCCTCTTTCAATCTCAAGACTTCTTTCTCGTCCACTGTTGAGTCTTGCAGGAACAATAGCACGATTGGTAAACCCTGGAATGGCAATTTATCATCTTGTTCTAAATTGGACAACAGTTTCTTTTCCAAACTTTCCCTGATATACTCGAAAGACTCCGCGTTGGAATACACACAAAAACTTCCATGCGGGATGAAATCGGAAGTCCTGAATGAATTATGAGGAAGGCTGACATCTCCACTGATGATTCTATAATCCATGCTGTAGAACTGGCCGTCGATGTCGTATTCGTCGTCATCGCATTGGGCTCGTATCTTCGATGCTAAATTTTCTGCTAGGTTGTTTAAGCCTAATATGAGAAGGTTTAGTTGATTATTGTCCGAACTCATAAGCCAATGGTTATTGTGATTCCATGATGTCGGCCTGTGGGCTTTCGAAACCAAAATTCGTTCAATCAAAGCGTCCATACAGTTCGGAAATGCTGGACAATGTTCTCTTATAGGATAGTGGATGAACCCAAGGTGCTGGAACAGGGTCAGTTTTCTGTCTTGGTCAAGCCTATCTAGAATCTTGTACCGAAAGTCGTCTTGTAACACGTCAGTTATTTCTTTGATATCATCTTGGGTTATAGTGCCAGTTGGTGCGATGCTCTTGAAGTGATAGAATAGATCCGCGTGTTCCAAAAGTAATTCTTGAAAATTGTGTTTGGCTGTTTCGATAAGTTCTCTCTGGTGTGCATCGTAGATCTGTTGACAGTCCTGCTCTGATAGCGCCTCGAAACATTCCCTACCCATGAATAACACTCTAACTTCTGACAGGTGTTTTCCTGGAGTAACATAGCCAGTGTCTTCCAGAAGCTGCTTGAATTGTTTCTTATACTCTAGGCGTTTCTGTTCCTGTTGTAGAACGTTGATGTGGTTCTTGAATACTGTTTCGGCATCGCTAGTATCTAAAATATCGAAAGGAATCCTAGTATCTTGTTTATCTTCTCCCAGGCATTCAGTCCAAGGCAAATCTTCCGGACGTTCATAAAAGTACTGAGAAAAGTTCGGATGGTTTTTGATATACTGTTGTATAGATGCCCAGTCAGTGTCTGTGAGCGCGTTGAATCCTGGGATCAAATCCTGCAGAACATCAGGCAACATTTCCATATATCGCGCTACCTGTTTGGCTAGCTGCTCATCCTTGAGTTTCTTTATATGTCTCCTAAACAATCGCTGAGTCCCGTCTAGGCCAAACAACTGGACGAAATGTATCCACTCCTTATGGGAGTTTAACTTTTTGACGGTTTGCGACCACATGGCATGGCAGTCAGTCACATGTATTCTGATCAGTCTCATGAACGCTTCACTAGCTGCATCCATAATCTCTTTCTTGGCAAATGCTGCCTCGGCATACGACGGCACTTTAGACCTAACTTTTGTCTTCTCGACCATTTGCGCCAACACCGTGAAGCATATGTCGATGTTGACGTTGTCGTGCGCAGACGACTCTACCATTGTGATACTGTTCTTGTATTCGTTCCTCTGTACGAGTCTATGCGCCTCCTTGATGTAGGCGTCATTCGCGTCGTCGTTCTTGGTGGTGACAAACACGATCGGCTTCTTGGTTTTGATTAGATTGTTCAAGATGGCGGCCACGAACTCCACTTGTTTCTCTACACTTCTACTGGGTACGACGCTAACGTCAAACAAACATATGAAACCGTCGATGTTAAGCTTACCTTCAGGCAATACACGCTGCTCGTATTCCTTTTCTATGCCTAATTGATTTTTACATATGTACATCAGTTTTTCAGCGGACGTTATTTTCGTTGCTGCGCACCTTTTGACGTACGGCTCCATTTTGCCTGTGGATAGAAGGAATGTATGCTATCAAATGATGTATTTTTTCTATGGAGAGCAACATGATTCAACTATTGCAATTTATTAGATATTCCAGAGTACGCCACATTTTTGTGCCGTTTTAATAGGATCTTGAGAATGGACAAGTTGGAAACGTCCTTTCCTTGACATTTTCTATCTATCTGATCTATGTTCGTAATGTTCCTGATACTGTCATCACATTTGAGCGTAGTCCAAACATATTTTAGGAAAATCAGATATTCGAAAAATGAATATGGATGAATTGTTTTTCTTATTATTTTCACTTATCGTATTCGAAAAAAGTAAATTCATAAATATAATTAAATTACTAGAACAGTTTGTACATATTGAATTATTTTAATACCGGTTTGAGTTCCAAATTTTCAATATTGTATAATTTGAGTTATTTTAACTGCTTCATTCTCCACATATATCAGTGATCTTACCTATCTTGAATGGCTGGAAAGATGCATCATCAATGAACTCCGTCTGTTCGATGACGCTGAATTGATACTCGGATCCATCTTCAGAAGCCTTGATAACATCGCCCCAATAGAGAAAATGGTCGTTGTTGACCACCCGACCGCTGAAATCAGTCTGGCTGAGCACGGAGATATGGTCCACATTGTAGTCCTCTGCGTGGGGTCGCATGAACCGATTGCAGAAGCATGATTTCCCTACGCCTGCATGGCCCTTGTCCTTTTCCACGCCTGACAACCCCACCACCGAAACATTGATGTTCCTGATCGTGTCACCTTTTCGAGCCATAGTTCTTCGAGATTACGTTCTTGAATCGAGAGTGATATGATAATATTAATATAATATATTATTTTATATATTTATATAATATTAATATTTTGTAATATGGATAAAATGGAAATATCAGTCTATGATACTATAATAGTTCAATTTTAATTTCGCTAACTGGTTCCAAGGTGGTGAATTTATAAAAAAAAATAATAACTACAACAAACAATACGTTGCTAGCAACTACTAAATTTCAATATATTATTTGAAATAAAATAACCACAAATACAGACAGGGATGAAATTTTATATTTATTTTCTAGTATTTATAATGTTTTTGTTAGGTCATTCAAATTTCACCAAGATTGTAGATGTACCTATTTAGTGAAAATCCTCCATCATTCAGATAAAAATTGTGTGATTTGAACATGTGTGTTACAACCCTCCACATTTTTGAGACATCAGGATATATGGTTACAAACCTTGATAGTTACTCATTATTATCATGGAGCTGCTCAAGCTTGGAATATGACTATAATGTCCAATAAGAAGGCCAAGAAAACAATTTCAATATGTGTTGGATCAAAATCTGGGGATCTCCTCTATGTAGGGTTGCACATAGAGGAGACAGGTTTTGGTAGGCCAATATGGAGCTGTAAGGTCAGGTTCTTTTAGTAGAGTGATTCTTTGCCAAATTGGAGTTCTTTTCTCTCAAAAACTAGCACAACCTCCTGTGTGTATGCTCTCAAAGACTCACTGAAGGTGAATTTCATATCTTCAACAGATATTCTGTCTTTGTTAATGTGTTTTGTTCACTTGAATTTTCAATGCTGCTTTTGTAGTTGCCACATATTCCTTACACTAGTAGATTATAGTTTCCACTGTATGATTGTAAACATTTTTGGAATATTCATTTATTTTCATTGGAGTAAGTACTCAATTTCGATTACTATTGGATAATTATCTGAACCCAACATCTTTAAGGTTGTGCCACCCACATGAAATTGTGACATTGTGATTACTACTCAGGATGGATCAGGAAGATGATCCAACAAGACTACATCGCAATCATTCAGCATATGGCTTTTGTATAGACCAAAAGATTATGGTAAGCTTTAAAATCATCACAAAAGTACCTGAACTATAAACAATAGAAAATATATTTTCCCAATCTGTTAAGAGAGACCATCAATAGTATTCCAACCTTTGGCTCAGAAATGGTGTGCTGAATAATGAGATATCTTCTGTGTTTGTAATATATATATTTATTTACAGATTGATGATTACTAATATGCATACTTAAATAATGTGGAACTCTATATTTGTGAGTTTTTTTATACAACTTATTAAACCTCACCAATATATTGTGTTCTTGATATAGGCATCTGGTGCCAAATAAGCTATATTAATTCTGAGTATGTTTCAAATCTACCAAATTAGTAAGATCCCAGGGTAAATGATTTTTAAAATTCATCTGGATCTGGATGTTACCTAATTTTATAGTTACAATATATTATAATCATTTGAGATCGCTGAAATGCCTAATTATAATTGGCATTAACTTATTTACTCAATTTTTAATCTATATAGGTACTCCTGTATATTACAAAGTATGATTAAACTTATTCTCAGAAGTCTAATGTCGAATTGAAAGTTTGTTATAACTTCAAAATGTGGCATTCATAACAAGTATCAGATGTCATTTAAAAAACTAAGCATGTAGGTGTATATGAAAAAATCCTTCAACTTTGACAACATAGGGAAGTGTAATATGATGCAAAATTACTTACATGATTGATATTGTCTGGTAGGTGGGCTCAAAGGAAGTGCATCTTGTTAACATTACATCATCAGCTTCCAGATATCATTAATTTAAATGGTAAATTAATGTTTTGGATACTCCAGGACATACTTTGTGGAAACTAGAAACGAACACTGGATATAGAACCCACACAGAGATTAATGATTTTTTATATGACGATAGCGGCAATCATATAGTTCTGCTGATGAAATTCTATAGTATTTGGTGATGAAGTTTGAGTATAATATGAATAAAAACCACCCACCGCCTTAACAAGAAGCCATTACAAATTTACGGCCACCTTACAACTTTGTCATGAAACGTCAAGAACAGTACACAAAAGCTTTTGGACCGTCAGGCAATGACATTTAAATCGGAGAACAGAACGTAACGGAGAGATTCACAATCTTCACAATCGCAAAACAATAAACTTGTGTTCAGAATACAAGCTCTCAACTGCTAACCTATTCTCTTTTAAATTATCTATGGTAAACTGTGCTTTTAATAATGTGGCATGCTGTGCCCAGTACCACTTTGCTATGCAGACCAAGGACATATATAGTTTTTATGTCTTTGATGCAGATGCTCCAAGCTCAACCACATTGCCCAGGAATTTCGGGATACCTTACTTAACTATGAAGGCTTTTGAGTCAAGGCTTGCACCAAAATTTAGAGCGAAACCATCTATCCATTCTATGTAATATGTCAACATTCAGGGGATATGTTTTGTCCTTATGATTTTGTGTCTTGAGCATAATCTTGAGACCTGTGCTTGACACCATAAAACATATACACCGCTTGACAACATAAGCAGCCAAAATATTCATTGTCAAATTCTATTATTTTGAATTGTTGTTATATTATGTACCGGTTATAATTATGATAATTATGTTTTAAATAGCTTATAAATTAATTTAAACTTTTTATTAAACACGCTTGATTGTTCGTATTACTCAAAATTCACATTACTTTTCAAAATGCCTATTGACGAATTTCCAACAGTTGACCATGATGAAGATCTCACTCAGGTAAGCGATTCAAATAAATCAAAGAAATTGGAAAATAAAACAACTTTTTTACATATAGATATTACCTATTCAACAAAAACGAATCATCACGTTTGTAAATCATTTCATAATGAAAACGGTGTCCTTTCTAAATCAGTTTGCACAGTCCTGTGAATCACGCTTTATGGAATTTGAACACAAAATACAAAGAATTGAGGTCTCACTACTGATCCTTGAATCTCAAGTAAGTATGCAGTTTGACTAATAGAATGGCTTGATGTTAATTAATGTACATTCAAGAGACTTTATTTCTAGCTATCATCAATACCAGGTTTAGATGAGGAAATATATTCATCTAGCGAATATACAGAAACAAAAGAAACTGCTTCTGTAACAGATATTTCTATAATAGAAAAACCTGATTGTAAAATAGAGTCTGATGCAGCAAATATTGAAACTGAACCAGCTGAAATAGAATCGGAAGAGATCAAAGCCAAAGATGATCCTCGATATTCAAAATTTTTTAAAATGTTACATGTTGGAGTGCCTGAACCAGCTGTTAGGTTAAAGATGAAAAATGAAGGTCTTGATCCCAATATACTTGAGTAAGTTTCAATGATGAATAATTTTACAGGTAACAGTAGGAAATGGTTTTGTTTACATGTATGCAGCTTTTTTCAAAAAAAAGTAGTACCTTTGTACTCAAAATGCTGACACCTATAACCTATCAAACAGCTCTATGAAATTTTCATCATTTGTGAGTGAATATGGATTATTCTCAAAAATCTTCATAATGAAGAGATCAACGAGATTGAATTATTTCAATTGAGGCTACTTTTAATCATGACATTTTTATGAATTGTCCAAAAGTACATTGCTATATCTATCAAATCTGTTGTCAGGTAATTGATTCGTTTTTTACAGTAAACCAGATGTGGTTATTCCAGAATAAGTGCATATTATCCAGATCATGTATGAATATAAAAGTTAAAATGAAGTTTTGAACAATAATATATTTTGAGAATTATTATGTTTTTATAATAAACATTCCAATAAAACACATTATAAGTTTATTTCTTTATTTCACTTAACGTTAATAATTTAAAACTGAATCATTTGTCCCTTCCTCTTCTTGTCACCACCAAGTTCAAAGTGTTTGCAACGTTTAAGTGGTATCTGCTTCCTGTACTTACAATCTGTACATTCCATCCTCAATACAATTTTTTTGGTGGTTTTTGCCTGAAGGAGAAATTCATTATGAATATCAAATGGAAAATAAAATAAAATCTTAATAGTTTAATGTCCAAAACCTACTTTTTTAAGATAGGATTGTCATACAACACACTAGTTAAATTGAAAATATGAATAAGTATATACAAATCAGCAATAGGTATATTGAATAATATATAGAACTCCTTAAGCCAATTTCCAAACAATGTTTCTTAATTAATAGTATCATTTTGAAAGCTGAGCAATCTAGGGATTACACAGCAGTTGCTCTTGAATCTATCATGCCTTGAGTGGTAAAGAAAAGGTAACTTTAACATTTTTCTCTCAATAATCAATAACCCAAACGTAGGATTGAAGGATCTACCTTGTTTTGTTAGAAATATTGATATGTTCATGATTGATTAAATGCAGTACCACATAGGCATATATGTCAACAAGAGGCAAGTGTAATTAGTTACCTTTTTTCTGAAAATAGGTTTTGTTTGGCCACCAAAACCTTGTTGTTTTCTGTCGTAACGCCTTCTACCCTGGGAAGCATGACGTTCCTTGGACTTCTTATATTGAGTTACTTTGTGTGGCTTGTGAACTTTACATTTCTTGCAAAATGTACGACGTTGTTTTGGTACGTTAACCTAAGAAAGACAAAAAATAGTATTAATATCACATCTGAACAAAAGATTTATAAATGACATTTGTTGTAGCAGTTTTGAATTCAAAACACTTTTAGGACATCCTATAACCTCAAAGCTTTTGAATATGTTAGAACTGATAAATATCGGTTCTAAGGGCTGCAATATGTTTGTTACAAAAATTAATTATTACAGTTGGGTCTGAAAGAATTAAATCTACTACGATGTTCGAGGATTTGTGTTTTAATAAATTTACTCACCATTTTTAATACGCCAAATAACAAAGCGATAACGTAAAAGGAATGACAGACATGGAAAGCAAAAAGAAGGATATCGAGCAGGAGTTAAACCACAGAACACAGGTGTTCTGTGATAAAACTGTCGTGAAGTCGTTACGCATATGCGCATGCGCATACAAAACGCCAGTTACCGGCGCGGCGCTGATACAGACAAATCATAGATGTTATAGTTCCGGGAGATTAGATTATCGTTTAAATTGTAACAGAATAAAACAATGTCGATCACCGATATCAAAAGTTGCCAATTATCGTGTAATTGCACGATTTGTGTGCATTTTGATCTCCTTGCTGCACATTTTGATATTTCATGAACTATAACCAAAATCGTGTAATTTGTGTGAAATTTTGTAATTTGAAAAAACTCCAGAAATAGGCATCTTTGCAATTTAAGTATGTGCTACTTAGTGCTGTCCAAATGTGCCATCGTCGTACCAGTTCTCTCAGGGGTATCAGAAGAGTATTCAGGTAAGTTCTCGCTCATTTCAAAATATTTGTCCAACTACGCGTTCTTCAGTAGTTCTTATTTTTATGAAAGGTGCTTTAATATATAAAACACTATTTGTTATATGTACTCAGAAAGGGTTCAACAAACAACTTTTGGTAGGGGGTGAGGTATAATTTGTACTGAAATCTACAGACTACAAAACATAAAACTCGTGGTGGGTTTGATTTCCCATCCCCCCTGGATCCCCCCTGGATCCGCAACTACATACATCTTCATAGAATTTTTGATGACAGAAGTAGTTTTTATTCTGTTGAGAATAAAAATAGAATCAAACAATTATTTATAATAAATCATTTAATTCATTATTTATATTCATACAGTAGAGAGACTCAGTTTTCAAGACCAAGAATCTAAGGTATGGAATACGGTTTTAGTTTTCATTAGGATTCATTCCCTTTTTCAAATATTTTAATACCAGTTGAAGATTCAGATAAAAAATATTTGCGTATCCTGGTAATATACTTCTCATTGCTTGACTACTTGTCACACACAAATTTCAAAAACCTATTTTAAATACTCCATCGTCTCTCAGTCGTAGAACATACCTTCTTTAAAAAAAAACATAAAAAGTGGTTTTCAAGATCTTCATTTATAACTGGTTCATTTCCGTTTATAATAAACTATTGTTCAATATATGGATGAATAAAAAGGAATTCTATCAGTAGTGATTGACTAATCAAAAATGGAACTATATTCTAAAACACTTTAATTTCGTTTTTGAGATTTTCAAGTCCCTTTATCATTCGAAAAAATAGTGAAATGGTGGTAGGAAAGTTACATGTTTCCAGAAATGGAAACAGTTAATAATTTTGTTAATGGTGTGTAGGTTTGTGTGAATTTGGGGTTAATATAATTATCCCTTTGAATGATATAGTTGATCTTTGATCTCCACCCCAACCCGAGCCGCCACTGTTTGCTGGTGTCAACATATTCAGCATTCAGTCGGATAAGCAATGGATGGATATTACAATTAAAGGTCTGTCACATGTCGGCACAAACATCATTACGGTGCAATGGGATGTGCACCAATGAACAGGTTGCGTTTCCGCACTCAGATTAGTAAATACCGATATAGGCTAATATCCTGATCGATCATAACTCATCTCATAGTATGAGAGCCGATGACACTCGACCCTACGTCATTGCGGATTTGAATAAGAATTGCACACGCCTTTTGTCTGCGCATAGGGCATTATGGAATCTTCAAGTCTGCCAGGAAAGTCCTGTGCAAAAGTGCATTAATCAATTATTGAAAAATAAAAATATTTAACATGATGTCGGATCGAACAAACAATTACATAGGCTTGTATCCAGGATTTCCTTTCGGAAGGTATGTAAATCATTCAATCATCAAGTTTGTCCGAAATTAGGTTATGGTACATGCGAACTCTTTCAGGTTCCGCAATCACGATATTCTTCTGCCTCTACTGCTTTTTTCCTGGATTTTCCCTTGGACAATCAACTGTAGAAGTTCATATTTTTCCTGCTGAAGGTTTGGCCCAGATATTCTAATTTTCGTCTATTAAATGTATTTACAACCTCTCCATCCCTGCATATGCGTTTCAGAACGTCAGCATTTGTTACTCGATCCACCTACGATATTCTGAGAATCCAGATCCACATTTAAATGTTCCAATCTTTTTGAGAATTTCAGCATTTAAAGTCCATGCTATACATTGGGGATTCAATAATCCCTTTTTCGCATACTAAGCGCGTATGTATTTAGATCCGCGATGGAGTTGGTTTGAGTGTCACTGGCTCTTGGACTATCATAGAGACTTCATTTCCCTCATTGATGAGGTCAACCTTACTCGGAAATGATTAGTGAAGGACCTTGGTGCATGGTTTGATACCAATCTCAGTTTCACTGAGCATATAGAGCAAACATGGGGTCAAGTAAATCAATGCTGTACTTCCACGCAGTTATTTCAGTTTAGAAATCGACATTCTCCTTCTCAGGGTTTCTTAGGGGCTAAGTGTTCATGTACTTACAGTTTCCTAGGGTACCTCCTTCCTTGTTAATGAAATAAAGCAACTATGTAGATGTTTCGGTTGAGGTCTCACACTTCATCAGGTGCACTGTATGTATATTTAAAAAAGAAAGTTTAAAAAAATAAAAGATATACATACAGTTCAGCTATAAACGCCAAAAAATGTGGCCTCCCCCTCCCCGAACCTCCCTAACTTATAAAAAATGATCAGGGGGCTTAGAAACGTCCAATAACGAAGTTTCACCGATTTTAGCTTATTTCATTGCCGCCACTGAATTGATTTTCAAAAACTATAAAGCGTTTTCGTCAGAAGCAATATACTATGAAAACTCTATCACCAAGAAAGTAGACTACTTTCTGTATGTCACTACGAACTGTGGCAACGCTGTCCACCTCTGTTGTCCTGCCTTGAGCGGTGATACGTGATTCTGACAGTTGATAGTGGAACAGCAACTCGAATCACTTCTCTTTCGATAATGTTCCTTTTGAAAAATAACAGCATCTTTCAAAGCCAGATTGAGGTTATTATGTTGGTCTTAACGTTGAGAGTATAGGAGTGAGTGAGATAGCAAGATAGATAGAAAGAGAAAGGAACCGCATTTTGATACTATGGAGTAATACATTTTTTTTCTTCAACATACATTATTATTATATATTTCTCAACAAAAATTGGTACAAAATTAGTTAAAGATATAACAACATAAAAAGCCTAATCGAAACAGACTAGAAGCTGCCTGAACTACTACTAACTTGGTTTCGGAATTCAATGCTGATTTCAAAAGTACCACAATCATTTGACAACTGCCTAGCGTTGAATACATGCACAGACAATGGGAGAATGTCAGTTATAATTTTTTACATTATTTTTCGAATTATCAAAGTACGCATAACTCTATAGAAACAACGATAAATTTCTTTTGATGTGGTGTAATCTAAATTATTATAATTTTGAAATGCATAGAGCAGATAAAAGCTTTCTGAAAGTATTATTTGTTTCTCAATAACTCACAAAAAGGTGTTAAAAGTTATCTCTTCAATAATTTCAGTGACCAAGAAATTTGTTCGGTCCGCATCCCCAAGATGGCTCCGGCTGCTAATAAACAATTGACTATAGTTGCTAGCTTCAGGGATTTCAAAGACATTTGACATCTTTCAAAAATGTGAATACAATAACTGTTCATTCCTTATGTTCTCCAAAAAATCTGACTTACAAAGCGATTGAGAAACTTCAAGAATTTACCAATCACCAAAACTTTTTTTTAAAGACCTGATGCGTGTTTTGCTAACCACATTTGCAGCATCAGGGGAGGATTAAAACAGCTTCAATCTTCCCCTGAGGATGTGGGATTTTTTATGGTTTGGTGAGTGGTAAAACTGTATAATGTTGGTGGTTGCTACGCCAAAGCATCCAGTATCACATATTCGAAAATAAGCATTGAATGCCACAACATTGCACTCATTTAACAGATTTTATATCTTTTACACTAATAACACACTTTGTATAACATTAAAATGTCTATATTTGTTTAAAATAAATAATAATTGTTCCCATCACTTATTCTCACGTTTGGATTCATCCAAACCGCTTTCGAAGTTTTTATATATGTTCTTAGACCAATTAATAGAGCAAAAACAGTAAGTTTTTCCAATAAAATTTGTCAACAAACTGCCTATCCTATGACTCTATAAATGAATAAACTCAAAACCATGAGCAGATTTGAGCTATTGTTGCTTCATAAACATTAAAAATAACTTTAAAAAATGCCACTTTGGCCAAGAAATCAAATAATAATGCAACTAAGCTTTTGAAAATTGAGAATCTGCGTTCACCGAGTTTTCCAGTGATTTTCTCAAATTTGGCATAAAACTAACTCTTCTTATTTCTTTTCCTGTCCTTACTTGTCTGAGTAGTTTGCTCTTTGAGTCCTACAAGATCAAAAAATTCATGTTGAATTGCATAATATTTTGGCCTTGAAAACCTCAAAAATTCGCTATGCTCCCATTTCGTTCCAACACACAGAATATGAGCGTTTTCGCTCGAAGCGGCAACATTGGTCGGTCGTATGACTGCCCGTCATATAGTGCGGTGTTGCCATTTTCTCTTCACGGCTCGTCGTAGTCAGTGGCATTATAATAGGTAATGTCAGAGGCGTAGAGAATCTATATCCAGAAAGCTTCTTCACCTGAGAATGGATATAAAAGCAGTTTGCTAATTATTTTTTTAATTCTCTATTGGTTGATCCATTTTGCATATGATAACTTCTGTGGATGCAAAGCGTACGGATTCAGTTTTTTTAATGATAAAACAATATTACTAAATCGTATACTAGCTGCACAACTCTCTGTTTTTCAGTTCGTTCATGTAGATGGTCAGTTCGTCTTCGATGGCTCCGGATTCGATGTCCCTCAAACTGCTGTTGCTTATGCAGGGCATCTGATAGCTTTCAGATCTGTAAATAATAAATTAGGATCATAGTCAAACGTAACTACTGCTAATCGAAATCAGTCGAGAGGCGAGAGGTAGATATCTAATCAAAAATAATTCAAATTAGTAATCAATCACAGTCTGGAAATCACAGATGCAATGCACAGTATAACCGAAACACAGACATACATATTCTCAAGTGACATTTCTACAAAAACGGTTGTTGTATGCCACATTCTACATTTACACAGAGTTTGAAATTCTACGGAAATCGTAGAATTCTACGTCGATCGGCAACCCTGTATACAATAAATCCACCATCTTGGTTCTTTTTGTCAAAAAATCTGAATTTGCGAGCAGTAGAGTTCTAGATTTCACCAAAAATAAAATATTTTTATCTGATTTTTTTTAAATTTAATATTAATAATACGTTAATGAGTTTCTTGATTGAACCCAGCCATCTTTTTCAAGGTCCTGTCTTTCTCTGCTTATCATGTAACTGTGGTTTTGACATTGACAAAACCCGGAAGTTTTCTTTTGTTCTATCACCCGGATTCAATTCAGTACAGGTATAATTAATTCTAATTAGAAACAGTAATTTCTATGGATCCTACATCTGTGCGCTGGAAGATCGCGAGCTGTGAGCAACTTTACTCAAAGAGAGAGTGAGGAGGCTAAATCAAATCTTTGCGCAGTGAATGTGCCATTAGTAGAATTGAACTTTCCCACCACTGTCGACTTTTTGTAAGCTCCCTTATACTTCAGCAAGGTTGTCCCTTCCTCTAAATCTAATAATGCTTCGGCTACACGGCATGGTATGCCTCATTGATCGTGAAATTTATCGGAACATACATTGGATTTTCTATGGCGATCAATTTGTACCGAGCTTATTTACTGATTTGTTCAGTTAAATAAATTCTTGTACAGTAATATCGAAATCACACCAACAACAAGATTGTTTATGGATTAAACGACAGACAATGGGAAAGGTCAAGATATAATACATATTTATAAAGAAATTTTAATGAAATAAATGAATATACAGCAGAAATTCGTTTGAGAATTGGCCAAGCTATAAATATAACCAGTAAAACGAGGGAGGTACTTTGGACTCAAGGACAGGATGCTAAAATGCCATGTGTTCTAGTAGCGGTTTCATAGGATGAAAGCTTGGACGTCGTGACCGCCTGGAGGCCCAGATGGAATATCGAATGCTGGAGTACTTGAGGGAATTGGAAAAAGAAATGAATGTTAAACACCAAGATACGAAAGATTGAAAATTATCTGTGATGATAGCCAACCTTCTGAAAAGAGATGGCACCTAAAGAACGAAAGATAAATAATAGAGATCATCCTCATCGCCGAAAGTACAAGGAGGTGGCTTTCATTGCTAGCAGCGATGTGTATAGCAGACCTAGCATACAAATGGATCTATTGGAAACACTGTAGGATATCTTCAAAGCTCATGCCTCGACTCGTATAAACTCGCCGTTTGAATGGCTATTTTCAGTCTCATGACTTTCGTGGGCGGTTCTTAACTTCTCAGACGCGTAACTGCAGTCTATGCAGTCTAAACAAGGAAAACTTGTCGGGGGCCAGACAAGGGAGATTATAGCACATGTCATGAAGGGACTTGTAGCAATGCTCTTCGTCGTCAATTTGGTGCTCGAAATGCTAGAGCAGCATTTTATATCGTTGAAATGCCTATTAATATTTAAATAAACTCTGCCTATGAATTAGTAACGTCTACAGTTTTTTTCACCGTATTTCCTCCTTTCACCTCTGGTTTTCTCTGGCTGCTCGGACAGCACTCCACAAGTTAATATATAATTTAATTTGTCTAGCTCAGTTAATAGTCGGTCTATGTTTTATTTGTGTCTTATGTACCTCTCTGACCCCATATTTCGGGAAACTTTTATAGAAGTTAATATTTTCAGAAGTTTCTGTCACCGTTTCTTTCTCGATCTCAACCAGTTTGCTGTCAGCATCCCATATTTCTAATCAGTACTGTCTTAACTGCCATAAATACATGTTATTACCATATAGTTGAGCCACTGAAAAATTCATTGGGTCGCCGATCAATATAGCCATTAATCCAATGTAATCAAGATGTAATCGATGCTAGGAACCTATAACCTATCAACCATCTTTCAATACGGGTGTCCAGCGAAGGCGGAAAGGGTCGAGAAAGGATAATAACACATTACAGTAATAGATCAAATAGGATCCGATTAGAGATATTAACCTTGTTGAAGATAAAACGGGCATTTTGGTAGAAAGCAGCACAGTATGGGTTAATATATAAATTCGCATTTAGGAGCCGGAAAATACTGGTCTACGGTGGATTCGATATAATACAAGGACCTCACAGTGAATATCGCTTCTTAATTACCAGCGTTGGTGAGAGATACTCCATCGTTATTAAATATGTGATCCCGGTAATTGTCATTACTTTCCACACATAGATGATTATTCACACATTCGCCTTCCAAACAGATGAATTTCTATGCAAGATGCCCGTCGATTCTGTACGCAACAAACAGTCTTCCGTGGATGCATCGAGACGCGAGAATATAACTGTCTTTTTCGGCAGCGTTTGAGGGCAGGCAGGCGATATGGTGGTGACGTACAGTGATGCCAGATCTCATGCCTTTGAGGGACATCATGTTTTCGAGTGAAATCTCATGCTCTCATACTTTGAGCATAGAATTTCATATGGTTTTCAAGAAACGTAGAAAACTCGATTAGCATGGGAAGTAATTACTATTAGTGTAAAATTCGTACGAACCTCCTGAATGATCCCTTGGGAGAGCCAAGAGTCTTCTGCAGCTCGAATATGTTGGGTTCCCTCACAGCCGACGAGTAACAGTACGATGTGGAGAGGTGCTTATTGTCGTCGAACGTCCTGTGGGCTATACATCTGAACAGCCTCATGAACTTCCCGAGACGCGTGGGCGATGATCCTAACTGGATGGAGAGGTACGTAGGGCTGTGCTGTGGGCTGGGGGTGGTGTCAGATGTGGTCCCTGGAAGAGATCGCGGGGGATACTTGGGCGTTGCTTCCGTATCTTTGAGGACTGCTGGTGGATGTTTGTATCTGTAACGAAAATTGATGTCTGACCAGCGAGGAATGCGGGCATGAAATCGCGAGGTTCTCAGACGTTCCACGCTCTGTTGTTTTAAGTATATTTATGCATTTTTATTGAATGTTCAATAAACATTCATTATTAAATTTTATATAACAAATTAAGAAAACGCTGACACAATATTCCTGGGAAAAGTAGACCACCATGAACAGACTGAGTATTTGAGATCAAATAGTTCTGCATCTATGGCAACACTGTCAAACATCTTGGAAGCTCCTGCCTTGACGTCCTGTTAAAATTCATCTCATAGTATTTAACAAAATGTGTGTTGCTGCCTATTTAAATAATAATTTCTTAAAAACATTAAAAACCAAGAATTAGAATTTTACAGAAAATAAATTCTTTACTGAAAAATGATTTAAATTCTAAAAGGCTATTTGCTGAATGCCTAAAACATCGATCATCCTCAAAACATGCAAAAGGATAAGAATAATTTAACGTCGACTCGATTTTAAAGCCTCGGAACGAACCAATACTATTTCTGTATATTCTAAGCTACCCTTCGATCGATGGCCATCATTAATTTAAATATTAGAAGCGGCAAACAAATTTACTTCCGGTACGGAAGATTTTCAAACGATTAGACTTGGAATAACATACAGCCCAGTAAAAACATTTTTCCCCTTTACTAGGATCCGTCCGACGTGATGTGTTGCTTGGTAATGTAGCCTTCTAGCTTATTATGCTTTTACTTCTATTGCTTACAATACATAAATCAGTCTTGAACCCTGTACTAGTTTGTACAATTTTCTGCTGGTACTGTAATGTACGTAGGTCATGTTGAAAGTTTTCAGATACAGAAAAACTACAAGGTTTTTTTGGAAAACTTCATTCTGTTTTTTTCAACATATTCTCACCCTATCTCAATACATTAACGCATTCGGTAAAACCACTTGTCAAATTCTTGTTCTTTTCAAAGGTTGCTAATTTCCTCCTCAAATGCAGCGTTTGCCTCTCCATCGGTGAACAAATGACGACCTCGTAACTTTTCTTTGATCGTAGGGAATAAGAAGTCGCACGGAGCTAGGTCCGGAGAATAAGGTGAGTGAGGCAACAGTTTGACACCCTGTCCAGCAGAAATAAAACGAGTGTTCTAGCGGCGCTCTGGGCGGGTGCGTTGTCATCGTGCCACTGAATACCCCGCAAACCAGTCTTTGGACGGCTCTTGCATAGTTCTTGGTAGACTACAGGAACACATTCGGTTATATACCATTCAAAAGTAACTGTGGTCTGATTTTCAAAGGTTACCGTTGTGATGTATCTAGTTTTAGAAAAAAAAACCTGCTACCATTTTCTTTCCAACATTCTTGGAACGACGAATTTTCGTTGGAGGCTGCTCACTTTCAAAGCACCAAACTAATGACTGCTGTTTGGTTTCTGGATCATAATGATATGATCATGTTTCGTCTCCGGTTACGATATTAAGTGTTTTTACTGTGCCCATTATCAAATTTTTCAGGCATAAACTTAGCCCAATCAACTCTTGTTGATTTTTGCTCACTGTTCAACAAATGAGGCACCCATCTGGAACACCACTTCCTTAATCGGAGGTGATTATGAATTATTGTTCGAACCGCTGCCGATCCAATCCCCAGAGAAGCCTCAATCTCGGTGTAGCTTCTACAGTTTCCGGAGTAACAGCAGTGGGCGGTCGACCTGTGCGAGGTTCATCATCGAGTGAGACCCGGCCGCTTTCAAACTCGGCAAACCAATTAAAAACTGCCTAGAAGCGACAGATTTCCCAAAGCAACTCACTAAACTTTCGTGACATTCCGTTTGAGTTAGCCCCTTTTTATAGTCATACAAAATCATGGCTCGAAAATCGCGACTACCCGGTTCCATTTTCACGTTAAAATTCGGCCAACGCTTAGATGCATTCGAGACCGTGGCAAGGCAACTACTGAACGATTCACACGCTGCCTTGGCATGTAAGTACTCACAACCTTAGACAAAATAGCTGCGTGCTCAAACTTGTTTAAACTTGTGTAGATTAGGAATATCTAAAGACTTTCAGCGTGACCCTCGTACTGGTTCTAGCCTTTGCTTCCCAAAGAGTTGATTCCTCTTGTGACCAGGTGCATGACGCTGATAGAGGACGTGTCCGCATTGTCTGCAGTTGAGGTCTCCGTTATAAAGCCCTATTTTGCTCAGTAGTAGTTTAGCTGATTCCTGTTCAAAGAAATCAGTCCTCTAGCCATCTTTGACCATGCTGCCTTACTGGATCGTTTCATATGCCTGTATACAGTCATCATGTTCCAGTATTCCTTGTGCTGAAGCCTTACTCATTCCTTGACTTGCTTACTCACTGTGTTTTTTGTTTGCAAGCTCATCTGCCTTTATTTTATTGCCGATAACTCCCAGTAAAAAATTACTCTGTTGTGTTCCGCCAGTTTGCTGAGTTGTTCATCGTCCGACGATGATTTAAATATAAATCGAAACGCGTCACTGAAATAAAAAGAGTTTTATTTGTGAAACTTTGTGTTAATTACACAATATTTTTATCTGCATGAAACTCAGATGTGTATTTTCAATGTATCGAGAGTTGGTAGCTCTGCCATAGATTCCCGTTCTTCTTCCCTGTTTCGGACTTCGACCCGTCAGTGTACCAGGTTGTCCCCGTCTAGGTTTTATTCATTCAGTTCCCTTCAATCTCTAAATATAGTCTCGAAGTTCTTGAACACAAATCTCGTAATTATGAGGTCTTTTTTGTTCCTCAATACTCGGGTCGTGGTCAAAACACTATTTAGTGGGCTTACAAATTTTCTAAATTCACCGAACCGTATTTTTGACAGTTATTCAAGTAGCGGCATGCTGAAAAAACATTTTGAATGCTAATTTATTTTTCGAAATGCTGTCCGCCCATCGATCTACATGTCAGTTGCTATTTTTATGGCTCCGAGATCTCATCAACCGGCTGGAATTTGGCGAGGGAATCAGAGATATGCAGTGAGCTCGGAACAATGCTTCATTTTTTGCCTTTCTAGTACCTTCTATTATGGTTTAATCAACGAGAATATACCGATAATGTAAATTACGTGTTTTGTAGTTTGTCATACCAGGGTTGTCTCTGTTTTACTGAGTCTATCTAGTAGGCGCTGATATTTGCATGTCAGTTGCTGTTTTTATGGCCTCGAGATCTCATCAGCCGCATGAAATTTGGCGAGGGAATCAGAGATATCCAGTGAGCCTGGAACAATCCTTCATTTGCCTTTCTAGTACTTCCTATTATGGATTAATCAACGAGAATATACCGATAACGTAAATTCACCTGTTTTGTTTTTCGTTATTAGGGTTGTTCCCTTTTTAGTGAGTCCATTTAGTAGGCGATTATATTTTTGTTAACAATTTTTTCTGACATTTCAGTCTAGTCGTCGTTGACAAGTTTGGTTAGTGACAGTTATCAAATATGACAGATTGCAAGTAACATAAGTAATAATATGTGATGGACATGAAAAAGGAACATAAAACACATAATTGCGAACCCTTTGGATGACATTATAATCCAAAATGAAAAATTTGTAAAATCAATAACTACAACCCAAAATCATAACGGTATAGCCATTTTTATCATAAATATTGATTTTCATGCAAAACTAGACATTAAAAAATATTTGCGTATTAAACAGAACTTATGGTGCGCCACTGGCGATCCGCGTTGTTAGCTTCTAACAGTGTTGCCTTTATGGTACGCCGCCATAAGATTGAGAATGGTCCCTCTTAGTTATATGCATTAAGTCTTTTTGAACAGTCGCGGATTGAGTTTTTAAAGTATTTATTAATGGAATGTTTTGTTTATATCTGTTAAATAGTCTAAAATAATGCTAATTCCGCTGAAAACAGAATCGAGCGAGCGCAACGACAAAAAATGGAACTTTGAAAACCACAGTAAAAAATCATGTTTACCAGTTTCCACGATGACATTCCCAACCGGGCTAGGACTAAATTCAAAAGGTAATTAGTGCTCTGAAGCAATTAGCTGCAAGCTCATTTATTAAACGTCGCTGAGATTACTTGGTGACAAGTATGGCTATATGGAAACCGAGCGAGACACCGGCATACAGTAATTAGGGACATCGATTTTCATGATGAAGACATCAGAAAACGTTTCTCAATACCCATTATATAAAATTTGAATTTTTTGCTATCATATGATAATTCTCAGGTCTTTGCAAAAAACACACGAAATATAAAATTATATGAAACGACTCTTAGTTCATTGACAAGGAAGAGCACTGTTATCGACGGAAATTCATGTCGACAGCTTGCATCGCAAATAAAGACCACGTCTATAGCAAATCTAGCATAGAAATAAAACCAATACGGCAGCCACTTAGAAAAATAAAGAGACTACAGTTGGACCAAATTAATTTTAGCAGAAAACTATTTCACTTAACCTGAACGCCGTCCGAACCAATCAGAACTAGCTACACGACACGCCATCCACAGGAGTATAAATAGCTGCGAATGGATATGTTGGTCAGTTCACCTGAAGACGATTGTAGTAACTGAATCAAAACGTCGTGAAACTCGAAATTATATAGACCATAGGTTCTCAACGTGGGCGATAACGCCTCCTTGTGAACGTTTGAAACTCTCAGGGGGCGGTAGAAGACTCTGAGAAAATTGGGGGCGTTGATTTATTATTAGGGGGCGGAGAAGCCTGAAGTCCGAGAGTTTTTTGTTTTTTGTTTCTCCTCAGATTATTTCGATAAAGTGAGTGGGTGAATTTCCGAAAGACTGGGAAATGTTTTCAGTCGAGCGGTTTCGTTTGCGCTTCAGGTTGTTCGGAGGGGGGGCGGGGCGACTTATGTCTAGAAAGGGGTAGCAAAACATGGAATTCGCCCTGGGTTCCACAGTACCTAGCCAAAAATACTGAGGGCGTGACATTTTAAAGAGCTTGTGGTTGGGCTTTAGGAAAAAACTCAAAGTGGCAAAAAAAAGGCTGAGATCCTATGAAATAGACAATGGAGGTCCAAAAAATAATTGATCCTCACCTCCTTCCTTGGTGGTGCATTCCACTCCCTCCAACAGGGGAGTCATACAAGGAGCTGGTTTTGTGCGAAGAGGTGTTGGTCTGGACGGTATGATCGTGAGAGCCAGAATCCGTTGTGGAATCAGCAGCTCGTTGGTTCGACCTAGACAGCACTGAGTAGGACCTTTCTGGTTTTTCGTGGTTCAGGTGATGAAAGCTGCAACAGTGCGCAAAGGTTTCCTGAAAACAAAACAGACTTTCAGCAATTATAAATAAAATAATAACTAAAGCATTTTTATGCTCTTACTTGGTGAACGCGTTTCGATTTATATTTATAAATAATAATATAATAAATAAAATAAAATTTCCCATTCTCTGTGATTATTGACTCCTCGAAAAAAAATCAGACCTCTCAGAAACGTCCAATAACGAAATTTGAGTGTTTTATTTCCCGCTCATTTCTGTCAGCCTGCCAGAAACATATTCGTAATAACAATCCAGTGGCAGTAGAGTAATACGTATCCATATAACAACGCGCGATTAAGCGTTCGTGTGGCCAGAGCAGTGCCGTAACTAGGGCAGGGCAATCAGGGCCCGCCCTAATCGCGCAAAATCATGGGCTGAAAGGTGGGAAAGGCCATCACTAAGAAGGTTTTTTATCTTCAGGCTCATAGTTTATAAACAATAGCCAGACTTTCAAGTATGTGGGATCTATGATACATCAAGATGGTACTTGTGTACAAGATATAGAAATGAAAATAGCACGCGGAAAGCAAGCGACAAAAGCACTTCATGGATTGATATGGAACAAAACCCTCACTTAAGAAAATAAAAGTATTTCAAAGCATAGTACTAAATAAAATAGGAACAGTGGGATAAGACTTTATGAGAAGATGTTCACAAGTCACCAGAAAGGACAAAATACGAACTGAGGAAATATGGCATCGAATGGGAGTAGAATGCTCCATTACTGAAAAATTGGAAAACAAAGTACTGCAATGGTACGGTCATGTCCAAAGAATGCCAGAGCACAGGTGGCCAAAAAAAAAATTAGAATGGGAACCCCCAGGAAGAAGACATAGGGGAAGACCTGCCCTAAAATGGGAAACATATATTGGACATGCTATGGTAGATAGAGACCTCAGAGTAGGTGACTGGGAAGTCAGGAATTTATGAAGGGCAAAAACGGCGAACTCTTATTAGGAAAATGCCGAAGAAGAAGAAGTTTCATAGTTGCTAGCTACGACCCTGAGGCCAGGGTTTTAAAGATTAACGTTAGTCCCAGCGTTAGCAGAACGTGGAACAGTTTAAATAGAAAAGAACTTAACTAAATTGTAGCATCTTTTAAATTGACCCTTCTTGATGTATTTTTCCATTGATTCACTTAGGAAACAGTTCAATTCAGGCTACCCTAAAATTAATCAAGCTAAAAGCCATCTTTTTGAAGTGTTCGAAATACTGCTATTATTCGATTGAGAAGTTTTTTAATTAAATTGTATCGACACTTAGAATAAATGTTAGGTTAAAGTAATACTCGTACAACGGAAGACACTACTGGATTAGTCGTATCAAGCATTTTAGGGTGTTCTCAAAAGAGTTGATTTGTTACAGCAACTATTACTAAATATTACTGCATTTTAATCAAATAAGCATCATTGATAAATAATGCATTTCGGTCCTTATTTAGCATGATGGAGACGCATCACGATTTTGATTTTGAAGATACGATTATTTTATCAAAACAAATTGACTAAAAAACGTCTGGTTGTTGAAATGGTCAATGTAAAAAAAATATAACAGTCAACGAGAAACAAGATATGCAACATATGCGTAGTACCTGTTTTAACTTGATTAATAAAATACCAAAGAAGAATAAATCTCTGTATGTCTGAATTAGCGTTTGTACTTCGCATTGTTCAGTTATATTTCGAACCACTCGCAGGTGCCAGACTTATTTCTCAATTTTTTGTTACCTGTTTGCCTTTTTTGCGTTCCTATCTTATGGATTTCGTGTTTCCGACTGAATTTTATCAGTCCGGCGAACACATCGATCGAGTAGAGAGAGTCGCACCTCCCTTTTAGTTGTTTTCAATTATTGTTTTGTCTCGTTTAGTGTAGAATTTTTTTTGCTTATTTCACACTACATGTGCCTATTTGTGTACGATGAGACCCAAGGGCAAACCGGTAAAAATGACAATTACCCAATTCTGAGCTTTTATTTAACTTGCAATGTATGTTTGTATTTGTGTCTGTTCGGGTGGAATCTAGCAACTCAATTTTGATGCAGATATCTTCAACGGATTGAGCTGAAATTTTGTTTGGATGAAAATGCATGGTTAGACTAGTTATTTTTAATGCACTCCTACAATATGGGTATTAAATGAAATGGCTTGCTGAGAATGACTCGAAAAACCTTTTTTAAAACAATTTTAAGGCGCTAAAAAGAATGAAACAAACTTTCCATTTTTTTACGCTATGGCGACTCAGGGCTCAGAGCACCACTGTTACACTCGCTGTTAGCTTCTCTTTCTTCATTATAATTACTATTCATATATCCCTTCTTCTGTTGCCTCAACTGGATCGACGTAGGTATTATAAAAAATGGTGAAAGCATAAACAAACTTCATGTCCTTTTACCCCCCACCCCAAGACCAAGGTACTTTAACCACTGACGGCGGTTCAGTAAAGTAAAAAACGCTCAAACGTCATGTTCGGACGTTTCCGTAGCCGCTGATCATTTTATAAAAAAGTTCGGTGAATCATTGATTGGAGTTTGTAGAGCGGGCGGAGGCGAGGGGGAGATCCTCAAAAAATTATGTGTGTATTTTTTTTGAAGCAGAGTGGTACCGAAACTATGTATCGATATAACTTTTTTTTCGTAATTAGTAAATGTTGCAGACCTCAAAACTATTAGGGTGGGTAAGGATATTTCAGTAATAAACAGTAAGTGTAGAGAACTGTTCTATACGTCCAGGTATTGCTCACTTTATTTCAGTGATTAACATGTAGGTATGAATTATAAAGCAATTTCTAATCAAATGAAATGCAGCGGCTCTGGCACAATTTCAGTACGTCCATTATCATAGATATATGAATAAAATATGTATTTCAGCGATTGGGTACATAATACGAAAAGCTCATATATATTCATTATTAATTTGAACTTGCAATCGACTCCTGTCATCTCACCGGTAGCAGTTATATTCGGTCAGACGTGGATGAATGTATATTTAGCAATCATCTCTTCCTTGGTTTTTTTAGATAGCCTCACGCAAAGGCAGAAAGCCTATCGCGCTCCATAAGCGCTGCGAGAGGAAACATGTATATTCAAATTGACCTTAAAACGCTGTAGCTTGGAACCATCAAGCAATCGTGTATCAGCTTCCACCTTGGGGAAGGAGCAAGTCGTTGTCACGTTTGTTGACTGCATAGTGAGACTATGTAGAGGTCTGCTGGAGATGTTTACCAACCCAAACACTGACGCTGCTGTACCTCGGGTTACGAACGACGCTCGCAACTTGAAACTAGTCAGAGTGGTTTTCAGAGGATTCCGCTTAACATCATCCGCGCTCTGCAACGAATGGGCAGGTGCCAGTTGGCTCAGTTGATCAGAGCGTCCGGCCGGCAATCGGAAGCTGTGTGGTTCGTACCCCGCACTGAGCCAGCTGTTTCTGGATTTCAAAATGCGAAATGTGTATCATGCTTCTTGTTGGCTCGATTCATGTTCATCACGTTTACAAAATTCGTCGCTGAACAGTGCAAGATCAACGAAACAGACTGTTTTTCGTCAAAAGTGATGTGCTCACCAAATGAAACTGCTCTAGTTAAGTTAATAGTCGCTGCTAGTTTATCCAAACACACTAAATTTAGTAAAAATCGTCCTTACCTACCTTGAAAGCTTCCCTGAACTTCATGGACATGATGTTATACAGTATAGGATTGATTGTTGCTGACAGATAGTACAATATTCCACTAACGTATGTGACCACTTCGTATATCTTGAGATGGACGTACCAGGAGGGTGATCCGCTTTTCTGGGTGTAGTACATGGAGTACAGCCTCTGGATGTGGAATGGCGCCCAACAAATGAAGAAGGCCACCACGACAGCCACTGAAAGGAAAAACTTCGATTACTACATTGTAGGCAGAGAGGGACTGTTTTCAAGTTTTCATTCATATTTTGCTATGCAGTGTTGACTAGTTTTATGTGAGATCGTTTGTTTATTGTTGAGTTTTTTTGTGCGTGCATTTGAAAAAATGCTTAGGCAGTTCTAGTAATACTTATAAATGTGGGTCGCTAGTACAAGTTTTGCATGAAATCTCCTCTTTTGAATCCGCATTTATCGTGTCATGGGTAAGGCATTTTGAGGTTATATTGATATGTGATTAGTCAGTGGCGTCCATAGAGAAATTGGTCATCATTGTTTTATGATAAATGTTAGAATTAAAAAAAATTCTTACTCTACTTGAAAATTGAATTTACATATGTTTAAACCAGTTTTGCTGCTGATTATTCGGTTCATACGCTAAGTTATATGCATTTTAAGGAAAGACAAGTTTGTTTAAGTGTAAGAATAACCACCGATGTTGGATACCATAACAAGATTCCCACTTATGTGGGCAGCACCATAGTGCGCGACGCTTGGAGATGTCTAAGGGGACAATACTTTTTAATTTGCAATAACTGCCTGATTATTTTGTCATATTACTATTTTTTAGTAGTAGAAGTAGTAGAAGTAATGCAGAGTCAGAGCCTGGCAAGTATGCCAACTTTGGCCCTTCTTGCCGACCCCGAAGACCATCACTAGAACAATGGCGAACTGGCATTACTGACTTGGCCTCTGCCCAGCAATGGTTCTGGGCCAATGCATGTGTCCCTTGCTCCCATCCACGCCAGGCAGTCTGTTTCCTCGTTACCTGACACCTCGCTGTGACCAGGGACTCACATGAGGGTCACGTTCTTGGATTGGGCAAAGCGTTGGAGGGCGGCATTGCATTCCTGAACCAAGAATGATCTGATCCTAGGAGATGCTACCGCTCTCAAAGCTGCCTGACTATCGGAGTATATATAGATCCTGGGCTTGGTTCAGATATATATGTTTCAAACATAAATTAATAAATCAGTGTTCACCGCTATTCAAAATTATATAATAACATACTATACATATACTATAATGGTGTCGTCACTGGTGAGAGGCAGCAGAAAATCTAAACAAATCTGATAGCTTTCCCCACGACTATATCATATGCTTTCTATTCCAATGCAGTCATGTATGTTCAGTACCAGGTGAGCTTTTTACGTAGCTATCCAATTCGTCGTTCTCCATGCCTGGTCTGAGATAGGATAAAGGATCTATTTCGTCGTCCCTGCTTTGTTGAATCATATATTATTTACAATAGGAAATGTACATTCCTTCCGTAGGTGGGAACTTTTTCATTTGTGTTTGGAAATATGTTCGCCTTCCGTCAAGTTACATTGTGAATAAAAAGCTATTTTGGTAGTAAGCTCTGTGAGCAACAATTCAATGTTGATATAAGAGAATTTGAGCTGGACTGGTTAAGAGAAACAAGATTTTCACGCATTTTGTTATAAATCTTCATTATCGACTTCAAAATAGGCTTATTTTTAGTGAGTACAAGCATTCCAATGGTTCATCCAAATTTCCACGCACTTTTTGTAGGCGTCAGCCCTCAGTTCCTTCAGCGATTTAGGTACTTTTCATGACGTCGATCGACTCATGGCGTGTTTCTGTTATATCTCTAACGACAACACGATGATTTTCAAGCACAATTTCCTTAACTTTTTCAACGTTATCTTCATTAACGGCCTCAGGACCCTCACTGAATGTTTTATGCCACTCAAATACTTGCGTTCTCGATAGTGCAGGCTCTCCAAAGCCCTTTTGCAACATTTTCAATAATTCCGTTGCCGAAAATCTATTTGAGATACAAAATTTCAAGCAAATTCGTTTTTTTCATAGTAAAAATCGCCAAAAAAACCTTTTTTCGTCGTGAAAAACAGCTGTCAAACATACTACAACATATCCCGCTCAAACTTTACACATATGATATAAGGTTGTACCAAGCTAGGAAAAAAATGTGTACCGTCTGCGTCAAATTCCATAAGATGGTGTTTAACTTGGAAATGTTCATCGTTTTTGGAATATTATCAAAAAACTAATGAACTGAAATATTGCGTTATTAACAAAACCACGCATCTATTTTAGGGGAGCCCAAAGACTGCAATTTTCTTTAACATTTTAAACCACGATGAAACTGAAATATAGAAAGAAGTGAAAAGTATCTATATACGTTTGATTTAGACGTATGGCTGATGGAAGTGCTCTTTTCTGTACCAAGACAGATCGATACTTTGATTTATTCAAGCATTATCCATCTCTACATAGGAAGCCTTAGACCCATAAAATCCAGGTTTGGCTACAAAAAAGATTCACATTCAACTTGAGACAACCGTAAATGGTGAATTTTAGATGGCATCATTCAGTTTAAGTAGATAAAAAAAACAATATTTAGTCTTTTTATAAATTTTCCAATAATTGCATGGTTTGTCAGAAATGCTCTTCTTCGTACGAAAGCATAAATAACGTAATTATCATATGGGAAACAAATGTTTTATTTTTCATCCACTTGAGTTGTAATCGGATTAAACAAAATTGTGAACAAACGTTATTAGATTTTTGTCGTAGATTAAGAATCTGCAAATAAAAAATATATATTCCTATTAAAAATAGGGTTGATCTTGAAAAACCTTGAAAACGCCGTCAAGGGCGAAAATAAAAGTCATCATCAAGTCACCCTCATTGCACCCAAGAACAGCATACTCGATAATGAGATACACATTGTATCAAACTGTTCCACTTTATTCATATTTCAACTTGACAGTTCAGTTCGAAACTGGGAATATATTTCAGAATACAGAAGAGGCGGCAGCGAAGTGAGGTTCAATCAAAATGTATCATTATGAGATGAGTTTTCGAGTATTTATGCATCAAATGAAAGAAGAAGATAAAACTAAAAAGTAGAACTCGGATAGATGTGGTATTTCTCATTTGTAAGGGAACACATTTTTTATTATGTACCTTCGCTGCAAAATGAAACCCACGGAACACGTCAAAGGAATTTTTTATATCTCACAAAGGCAAAAGACAACGTTTTGATTGATATGGTATCCTCAATCTTCAGGCGAATGGATTGACCATATTTTCTGATGCTGCTTCTATACATTCTCCCCGTCGCCGCGCTCCACCCCACCACGTCCGATTTTCAGTTGGTAACCGGCAGTGCTACCGATCGCGGTGACTCACGCTAGCCGGCGGATGATGAGTAAGCGCCGTCGAATCATCCCGGTTTAAATGTAGCATATAGATGTTGTTGGTTTGATTTCCACACTAGGTCTGCTGTAAACATTGTTGTTGCTAGCTATGAAAGCTGCTGCGAAAGTAATGTGGATGTCGTCCCAAGCATCAAGATAAACCAAAGCAACTCCAGACAAACGAGATAAGGCCTTGTGATGATCATTTGATGTGCTCAAACTGGGCTTTTTCAGTGTTCGCTGAACTGATATCTTCCGCTGTTATCGCGAAGTCACGCATTCAACTCGTTAAAGTACAACTAGATTTGATATAGTGGACTACCCAGTATGTTTCCTCGAGAAGTATAGAGAATAAACCTAGCAATTTTCAAGTAGATGTATTTCTATTACTTGATGTAGCGAATATTTCCACTTTCCACTTTCGTGGAACGTAGCAGATGTTAGATGAAAATTAATACCTCTGCAACATCGCAATACGGAGTTGCACTCATCTAATGGATATAGTAATTGAACAATAAAGGATGGATATAAATAATGTTCCTGGCGAGCTGTTTTTGTCTATGAGGATTAAGAGATCATCTAGTGTTGCAGTGCTGTTTATTTATTGCGGTTTTCTCAGGGACGTTCCTTATTTTTCATGGTGTGTTCACCATAAATGCGGGTGTTTCTAAGAGATCTGTCCTTTCTCTAACGCTTTTCTTGCTGTTACTGTTTGACATAACCTCTGATTGTATCTACAGCTTCGCAGATGATATCCTTGCTTCGGCGAGGAGGATGAGGACTTTGGAACAATTGTCGAATGGGCTTTTCCAAATGGATTTCAGGTTAATGCAAAGAATACTCAGACAACTAGTAATATTTGATCATTTCCATTATTTTCTGAGATTGATTGAGATGATTATTTATTCATTATGACTAATTGGCTGGAGGGACAAGCCGAGCTGAAGCTACTCCTACACTCTCCACATGATACCTTTATCTATCAAATCACACTATTTCTGTTCTTCAAATCGATCGAGAAGAAAATTTACTTTGTTACAATCATACCAGATTACGTTACATTATTCCACAAAGTTTTCTACCAGCCTAAAACAATTCTTTCCTTGGGAAATTTAGTAGAACATGACATCAGGATGATGAATGTGCGCTCATATTTGCATTTGCTAGCCGTCGGTGTGATTTATCTGTACGATAAACGCATGAAAAAATCGTGATCTATATTCTAATCAAGTTGTCAACCTGAAAAACCGTTGCCTTTAATATATCATTCACACTCGGCATCATCGAGCTGATTAGTTACAACCTGTTACAATATGAGAGGTTAACAATGTTTGGAACTTCAAACCCACGCCACGCCAAGAACCATTTAAATGTTTCTCTCAAATTATATTTTTTATAGATATCTTCTTCCAATGGCAGAAAGTATGTCGCGCTCCAAAAGCGCTGCGAGCGTAAACATATTGAGCTTAAAATGCTGTCAATTGTAACCATCGAGGAACAAAGTCCCCGTCAGCTCATTCCACAACGCTAAGGTTCTCCAAAAGGGAGGATCTTCCTTTGAGCCCCTACGGTGTTTGCTGTACCGGCGACTTCTTGGTGTTATTATGTAAGACAGATCGCTCTAACATGGGCCATGATAGTGTCTGAAACTGAACGATCTCTTCTCCACAATTCTCTCAATGCTCTCATTAATAGGACAATCTGAACAGTTTGTAAGGCACCTAAAATCGAATGAAAGCGTGCCTTTTTAGCTCAGTTGACAAAGCGTCTGCCCGGCTAGCAGAAGAGGTGAGGTTTTAGGCGATTATTTCTGCTTTCGAGTGTCCAGCTGCAAATCTATATTTCCTTCATAAATGGACCACAAAATGCGGAATTCAATTTTCTTCCCAATTTTACCGAGCTACGGATACAAAGAGAAATATGGACCTATTAAAAAACGTCACTAAACGTGTCAATAAACAGCAATCACGAGTTTTGTTGGTATACTCATAAATTTGCTTTCAGTTTATCTACACCATCTATCGACGATATTAAATGGCATTGGGGTTAGCTGATAGCAAAGCTTACGCTATCGATATTTCCTCTTTATTACCTACATGATACATTATCATCAGCGCCTCAAGATAAGGGAACTAGGGATGTAAGTAAGAATTCTGCCGTATATATTATTATGTGTTGTGCGTTTCGTGACAACTATTTCTTAAAGCGGTCGCCATACGTTTTTACGGGACTTTATGTTTTTTATAAATGGCCTCACTTCAAGGACGTATCTAGATCTCAGTCTTTGGGATAGAGGGTAAAAATGCTTGAAGTTTCAAGCTATCAGCGAGTGAAACACTGGGGTCTTTGAGCTCTGAGCTCTGATATGTTAATAGTGATTATAATAAAGAAGAAGAAGCTAAGATCAAGTGAAACAGTGAGTCTTTGAGCTCCGCCACAATGGAGGCATCATGATGTTTTTTCAAATGAGATCAAATACTATGTGCTTTAGCTCATTTGAAAGAGGGTAGGGAAACATTTTTGTTCGCCTTGCCTCTGTGATATGCTGTGCGCGCTTACCTTGCGGCATTTAGTTCCGGTCGCGCTTTGGGATTTAGAAAATCGTACAAAAAATATGCAGCCGATTTTGAGTACCTAATCGCAAGGCTTGCGAAATTTTATTTTGACATCAATGATACCAGACTCCTATTATTTATTTCAAAAATACGAAAAAAAAACCGGAAATGACTGCACAAAATAGGCTAAAATAAAAATACATCATGTATTGGTCTGTTATTTTAATTTGCAACGTAATGTATAGGAATAGATACCGAATTAGCAAAACGTTTTTATAAAGATTACGTTAAGAAACTTGTAGACAAGGTGAATTTATCAAAAGTTTGATTTCGGACTTCCATTGTCTGTAAAATTTTTGAGTATCACGACGTTTCGATTGATATGCTATCTTCAATCATCTTCAGGTGAACTATTGTTGTTGTTGTGCGAACTTCAGCGTATCTTGCGTCAGTACCGCCAACACATCAAATTGAATTCTGAAATGTTACCGCCAGCTACTAGAGTTTGTGGTATGAATGAAAAGGGTGCGTCGCAGTGTTGCCACTTTGTCAACAATAAAAATTGTATCAATTATTGTTCTTATTGTTTAGGTAGTGTTGATTTGATAACTAGTGTTGTTAACAAGAGCCGTTTCGCGGTATCTGAAGCACGACAACAGGGCAAAGTTTGGAAGTAATGTACGTACACGATAAAAGTGTAAATAAATGTCGAACATTGGCTTTTGTTTTGTATACGTTGATATTAATCTAATCTATCATCTGCCATTATTTTACACTTTTATCATGTTAATATCAATATTAGGAGAGAGGTGTTTGCTGAATTCCACCACTCGTTTGTGAAATTGATGCTGCCTGTTTTCGGATGATACTAGACACATTAAATCATTCAGAATATGAATAAGACTTCTGGTTGAAAACGTGATCTCCAAACTAGAGAAACACTAAAAAAAAGTCAGTAGTTCCATTTCCGCTGAGTCTATCTAGTAGGCGATGCCATTTTCCAACAAATTTTGTTTGACATTTCAATGTAGTTTTTTATAAGTTTGGTTAGCGAATGTGCCGAACTAAGTATGCCTGATTGTAAGTGAGTTTAAAGTGCCAATAAGTGATTGAAATGAAGAAGGAGCATTTTGGGACTGTGATTTCTTACACTTTCTGACAAGGCGTAAATGGTATAGAATGTTTTGAGGAAATCATTCGAGAGCATGGTTTGATTCAAAACAAAATTAGGAAATAATGACGAGAAGATTGTGGAAAATGTTTTTAAGAAAATGCATTGACTGTGGTAGAGAATAATTTGAAAAATTATAGTGTTTTTTGTATATCAAACGTAATTTACTTGACTTGGCTCAGCAAAAAGAGGACGGTTCTAGTAAATTCAGTCACTAATTCAATTTTTTTACTTTGATAGAAGTCTCCGAGGCAGCCGAAATGTTAGTAAAGTTATTTCGTCAATAAATACGTGGTACAACGACTTTTTTCGTTTGGAAACGAAGATTTGAATTGAATTTTGGAACTGTTGGTCTTTTGATTAGCTATAGGAAAATATTGGAGCTACTGAAAGACGGACAGACAGAAAGACATACAGACAAACCGATCAAAAAAATCAGTGACATGATTATTCGTGATGTATATGTCATGAAACATCCAGAAAACAGAATATCTTGAATATCTTAATAGGCGTGTGGAAGTAATATCAATAACACCATCTCAATAAAAACATCATATTACGCTCTAACAACTCCTATATCTCCTATACATTATCATTCTCCTTTCGCGAAGTGCCTTTTTACAAGATCTTCGTATAATTAGGACACATCAGAGGCCTATAGCGACTTTGAAATTAATGACAAAACTTTCTAACAGCCTACCCGTCAGATACAGTTGAGATAAATTGCGACAGATAACATCAACGACATCCGTCTGAGAAGTCTCATTATACATTCACTGGGAAGTTTGCTATCGGCACTTGCAGTACTATAGTAGGCGCAATGAGTCAAGCAGGTCGACGCTATGCTTTCCACGCAGTACTATAGGGGAATTTTTTTTAATTATAGAACGTGTTCTACCAAAATATATTTTTTTGAGAACGTCAGAAAATTTTATTTTTTTTAAAAAACGATACCGTATAAATAGTGGCTAGGATTGATATCTGGCTCTCACCCAGGCGGTGCCTCGGTGCCGGAAAATTTTTCTAAGCACATTTTTTAACACGCTTTATATTAGCTTCACATGTATGTATGTATGTTTGTAACGGTATCTTCGAACGCTTTTTCCACCCACTTCGAAATGTCAGATTAGTTTTAAATGTTGCACACTTATCAAGGACGGATAATATACAACAGTTTGCCCCATTATTTATTTTCATAAAGCAATGCGTTTAAAAGTGATATTACGAATGAACATTATAATTACATTTTTAACCAGTTCTTGAATAATATCAATGACACTTGATATTTCTTCTCAAAGAAGCTTTATTACTTCGACGTGTATCTATAGAAACAGAACTTTTGAAATATAATGGTACCGGACTCATTCGAGGCCCCCTAAACGGAGAGAATACCCTTCAGACCCGTTAATTAAGATCCATTGAAGAGCAAGTCTAATTCCAGCAGTCACGTAATTGCGGCTTCAAATATCAATGTACAAGGATTAATTAATAGATAAATGAGAGTTTAGAAAATTGAATAATAATTATTATTACAAGAATGACATTATTAACGAAAAAATTGATATCATTGCGATAAAAGCGGGATGGGGTGCTCGATATCATTTGTTATAATTTCTTACTAATTCTATTTCAAAATGCATAGTTAGTGTAAAAAAATTAACACTGTTGCCGTTTTCAAGACATTTTAATTAAATTAACATTTTTCATTCAAAATTCGTCGAGCGTCTAGCTTTGTGAGGTTCGACCTCTAAAATCTCCCCTCTTGCTGCGCCATTTGAATTTTCTTATGCGCACAACTACCGGAAAATTGCAGCGGAGGCAGGAAAAGAAATACAATATTTGGCTGGCTAGAGTTGGAAATATCCCTATAAACTACACTCACTGAATTCTACAACCTGGGTCTAAATATGAAAATTTTATTGCCGCTATCAAGGGCTTGATTTGCATAGGGGTATTTTGAGTGGAATATGCAGTCGTTTGTACGCAATATCCCATAATCCAAGAGCGCCGACAGTGAAGCCGTTATCACAGCATAAAGGGGTCCACTAATTACGATTTTACGGTACAAGTGTCACGCTAAAAGTCTTTGGATATTCCTAAGCTATACAAGTTTAAACAGGTTCAAGTATGCAGCTATTTTGTCTAAAGTTGTAAGTGTTTACACGCAAAGGCAGCGTTTGAATCGTTCAGTAGTTGCCTTGCAAACGGTCTAGACTGCGAAATGGAACCGGGTAGTCGCGATTTTCGAGCCATGATTTTGTATGACTATAAAAAGGGATCAAAACAAGCAGAAGGTCACGAAAGTTTAGTGAGTTGCTTTGGACTCTACCCCTTCTAGGGCTACAGTTTTTAATTGGTTCAAAAGGGGTCTGTTCTCACTCGATGAAGAACCTCGCACAGGTCGACCGCCCACTGCTGTTACTCCGGAAACTGTAGAAGCTGTGCAAAATATAGTGAAAAAAGATCGACAGATAATCCTACACCGAGATTGAGGCTTTTCTGGGGATTGGATTGGCAGCGGTCCGAACAATCATTCATGATCACCTTCGCCTAAGGAAGCGGTGTTCCAGATGGGTGACACATTTGTTGACCAGTGAGCAAAAAGCAATAATAGTCGATTGGGCTAAGTTTATGCTTGAAAAATTTGAAAATGGGCACAGTAAAAACACTTTTAACATCGTAACCCGAGACGAAACATGGTTATATCATTATGATCCCGAAACTAAACAGCAGTCATTAGTTTGGTGCTTTGAAAGTGAGCAGCCTCCTACGGAATTCGTCGTTCCAAGAGTGTTGGAAAGAAAATGGTCGCAACCTCTTTTTTTTCTAAAAGTGGAATCTTAGAATATGGACAAGCCTAACATCAACATAATTGTTCAGAACTGTAGTAAACAAAATACGATGGGCTAATGTAATTGCCAAGATCAGTAACTAAGGAATGGAAAGAAGAAGATGCCCTAAAGAGGGGAGTAAACTTTACCGAGACATCTCCTTCCATCTGATTTTCAGGCGCGGCTGTCGTCACCAGACCTATCGGGTCTTCTAGTCCGTTTAATCGTAATTGAAGCATGAAAGTGAGGTTTGACGGATTGTATGGAAAGTATGTGGATAAACCATAAATATGGCATCATATGACAGTATTTTTTGTGTCGCTACATTATGGTATCACGCCTGGAGGACAGCTGGCTGGTTCTTGGGGAGTTAATGACTCGGAAGTGACTGTTGCAATTTGAACGTCTGAGGTGTGAAAAGAAGATATTTTTTCCCCACACGCCTATCTGCAATTTTTTCCCCCAAAAAAGAATCTCGTCAAGTAGGTTCATACTGTACTTCCCAGGCTGTGGTATCTGTTTGGAAATAAATATTTGAGTCGCTGGTGAAAATTTGAAGAATATCGGAACGTCTGAAATAATTTATCATATAAAAGATCCCAAAATTTTACGCAATTTCTATAAAAACAAAATCAAATCAAAACAATATCGGAACAGCTTGAATCTTTTGTTTTAAAAAATCCCAAAATTTTACAAAACTTCTAGATTTCCAAATCTTATTTCAACTGGATTAACAGTGCTGGAACCCGGTGAGAATATTCAATAAACTGGTCTCATGCACCCGAAATACAGAGTCAACCTACTTGATACTATATTAAAAGGGTATCACCTCAATTATTTCTTAATTTTATTGCATTTTCTCAGAGTGAATTGGGTTATTTGATATTTTTTATTTACCTTTTAGTGCATTTTTTGCATAATTTTTTTGGCCAGCTGTGGCCTTCTTCATCATTTCTACTTCACCAAATGATATATTTCGAATGCAAATGCTTGACATGTTGCTGAATGTATCAAAATCGCTATATGTATGCCTATAAAGTTCGAGGAATTTCCTCAATTCCTCGTAGAACTAGATTTTGGTAACAACTGGACCAATTTGCAAGTAGATCCTTTCCACTGACTAAGGCAAGAAATATTAAAAAAATACAACCGAATTGAGAACCTCCTTTTTCCGTTAGAAATATGATAAACCCGAGAGACAAACACAGGATAAGAGTCTGTTTCAGGAGTTACGTTTATTGTCCTTCTCCGTGCAACTCAGTTCATACAGTCATTAATAATGTTGTATGGGATTACGTTTCTGTGGATGGTCCAAAGTCTATGATAATGACGATAGACAATAGCATAACTAATGATGTAATGCAGTCTGCTGGGAGAAACTGAAACTGTGTTTGCACAGAGTATATAGTAGGATAACTCCAACTGCGAAGGTATCAAATTGCATACTGGTTCTGACTGAATATCTGTAAATAGACACAACAGAATCGATTCCAGTTCCAATTTTTTTTCTAGTCTGATCTCAATGACCTCCTTTACAAGCAGGGACGAAGCGATAGGGGAAGGCCCCTTCCCAGGGGCTGCAAAATTTGGTACACATTGATACAAATTAATAATAAACGCTGTTTTAGTTGTTGAATAACTTTCACCTGACTGTTTTCATCTAATCTCATACGGCTGTTTCAAGCTAAATGGACCTAGTGTGGAAATCAAACTAATATGGTGGAGGCCTATAATAAATAACATCGATGTACTGCATATAAACAGGGATGATTCATCCGCCAGGCAGTGTGAGTCACCGCGATTGACTGCACTGTCAGTTACCACAGGGAGAGGGGGCTTCCAATTACCTTTTGGCGTTGTTAAAAAACGTTCTATCTTCTATAATTTTTTTACCACGATGATAAAAAAAAATTAGATCTAGATATTTTTTCGTGTACGATATTTTAGAGCGTAAATAGATTTTTTTGAATGAGGCAAATTTGTACCGTGTCTGTTTTAGCAAGATTTACTACATATTATTTCATAGGGATGATGCATAATGGACGAAAGTCCTTTAAATATGGCGTAGCCTCACATGCAGTTCTATAAGTTCATTTGAGGAGTTTTGAAAATTTAAAAAAATATGGAAATTTTTCGTACCTTGAACATTTTATGATTTATAAACTATGAAATTAATCGCGTTTCGATTTCTAACTGAATCATCGTCGGACTGTCCGATTTGACAGTTTACAAAAGCTACTCAGGTTATTTGCCAACTAGCTAACTAGATCCTGCTATGGATACAAAACTAGAGCTCTCAAATCTAGTTAGCTAGTTGGCAAGTAACCTGAGTATCTTTTGTTAACAGTCAACGATGATTTGATTAAAAATCGAAACACGTCACTGTAAAAGAGAGAGTTTCATTGATTATTCTATCTGCATTATGTAACATTTTCACTAAAAGAGAGAATCTATAATCTACACGATTAAAACTAATTGTCTTGCGTCGAGTTGTTCCAAGGATTGTGCTGTCGACTGTCGACCTTGAACGGGTATATTGATACTCATCCCCCAAAGACGCCCTCAAAGCTCAGGATATGCGGTAGACCGTAATATTTTTCATTATGGTTTTTATACAACCCTGTGCGTATTCAGTTTAACTCAATCCGAGTGGAGGCGAACTTGAAGAGTGAGTTTTTATGGGTGCTTTAAAAGATGGATCTTTCCATTATTAGTAATTACTCAAGGAGAGGAGAGGATGCTCCAATTTCTCATTACTGTCTTTATAAGCGTGTTGAATAAGAAGTTCTTCTAAGCAGTTCAAGGAGTTTAATTCCCGGATTAAATGAAGCTGCACTTGAGGCGATCGAAACTCCGGGCTGAAAGCACATACGAAGGTATGAGATATCGTGAAGTATCTTTGCGTGAGATCCATCGGCGATTCGGTAGGTTAAAAAAAGGAAACAGGGGCCAGATTCCAGATGACGCCCAAAACGAGTCTCTATAGGGACATGACTTTCTTCTCTGGAAAACCGAATGTCGTTCCATAAATCCTAGTACACCACTGGATCCAGCGGAAAAATATTCATCAGATACGGTCCAGCAATAAGTGTGGAATCCGTTTTTCGCCAGGTGATAAGCATCAAAATTCGACCTTCGAAAATCATAAAATGCTTTGGAATATTTTGAGCAGGAAGGATGTCAATACAACCGGCACAACCGGCGCAGAAAAGGAAGCCAGATTTGTAATTTGCGCTCCAGAATTATCAAGGAAACAAGTTTTTGTCCCATTTGAAAAAAATCGATTCTTGAGTTCGTCCTCCGCATATGCATTTTTTCAGAAAATCAATTTTCTTGAACGAATCTTAAAGCAATTCTGACAATACCGTTGGACTCGGCGGAAAATTTCACAAATAAGAACGTGAAACTGTTTTGGGACTCGACATCTCGAGGTATCAAATGTGGACGAAAATCGTAAAAATTGAAATAGGAATTTTAGGTCGAAAAATCGAATTTCTTAAAACAAGACGAAAAATCGTTTTTTGGGTAATTGGGAGGCGCTGATCACGAATCCGTTTAAGGGCCCGGATTCGAGAGACAGTCCCTGTGGGGCATCAGAGTGCTTACGTGATACCTTACGACTTTCCCAATGATCATATTCGGGTTCAGCACCACCGAATACGAAAACTTTCCGAGATTAGTTCGCTTGTCGCCAGCAGGGAAAATTTCTGTTCCGCAATCATTGCAAAAATCGCCAAAAAAATTCCTTCCTTTCAAAAACCAAACAATGAGGCAAAATGCAACGGCGGAACATGAGAACCGAATTTCGTTCCGCAAATGTGAGCACACCATTGAATTCAGCGGAAAATTGTCCATCGGATAGGATCCCGAATCAAGCGTAGATTCCGCTTTTTAGAGGCTTGCAAATGACGACCAATCTGTATTAAATTCAAAACGTTACAATATGCGTTGTAACCACACATCAAAAGAAATTGAAATACAAAGAGGGACGCGTTCTGTCCCGCCTACAATTTTTCATGTATATTCTGGAGAAATACCTAGAAAAGCTGTGGAAAACGAGGAGTGTGGGATAACAAACTGTTGGAGGAGCACTAGTAAACAACTTAGTAGCAGTAGTAGGTGCGATTTGCTGACGACGGTATGAAGGTCACGCTGAAAGTTTTTACATACAGAAAAGTACAAGGTTTTTTTAAAAAAACCTTATTCTGTTTTTTCATCATATTCTCCCCCTACCTCAATACATTCACGCAACGTAAAACCACTTGTCAAATTCTTGTGACCAACGTTCTTTTGAAAGGTTGCTAATTTCCTCCTCTTCATCGGTGGTGAAATGGCGACCTCGTAACTTTTCTTTGATCTTAGGGAATAAGAAGAAGTCGCACGGAGCTAGGTCTGGAGAATAAGGTGGGTGAGGCAACAGTTTGACACCCTGTTCAGCAAAAAAATCGAGTGTTCTAGCGGCGCTGAGGGCGGGAGCGTTGTCATGGTGCCATTGAATACCCCACAGGCCAGTCTTTGGACGGCTCTTGCATAGTTCTTGGAAGACTACAGGAACACATTTGGTTTTATACCATTCAAAAGTAACTTTCCTTTGATTTTCCAAGGCTACCGTTGTGATGTATCCACTTTTAGAAAAAAGATGCGACCATTTTCTTTCCAACACTTTTGGAACGAGGAATTTTCGTTGGAGGCTGCTCACTTTCGAAGCACCAAACTAATGACTGCTGTTTAGTTTCGGGATCATAATGACATAACCATTATCTAATTTTTCAAGCATTTACTTAGCCCAATCAACTATTCTTACTTTTTGCTCACTGGTCAACAAATGTGGCACCCCTCTGGAACACCGCTTCCTTAGGCGAAGGTGATCATGAATGAACCGTTGCCGATCCAATCCCCAGAGAAGTCTCAATTTCGGTGTAGGTTATATGTCGATCTTTTTCACCATATTTTGCACAGCTTCAACAGTTTCCGGGGTAACAGCAGTGGGCAGTCGACCTGTGCGAGGTTCATCATCGAGTGTTACCCGGCCCCTTTAAAACTCAGCAAACCAATTAAAAACTGTAGCTCTAGAAGGGGCAGAGTCCCCAAAGCAACTCACTGCTTTCTATAACCTGATCCAGTATTCTCTGCTGTTTCTGCAATAAGGAGGCAGAGTACAAATAAAACTTTAATGGCGACAATACGCATTCTTCTTTTACACCGTGTTTTATCTGTGTTCATTCTAAATGTCAGTAATAGAGATTTTTCATTTAGGGGCAAGAAACATACATCAAACTGGATTTCACTACATAGTCATTTCACATTTTATAGTGTGATTATTGTCAAAACTTTGGATTAAAGACACAATTTTGGCGTGAGAAAGTGTGTCTCAGCCTTCCGTACTGATGCCGAACTGCGACCTTGTAAGGTATATTTTCGCTCGCGGCTTTCATTTATCTCAAGTCCTTGCACTCCAAACAGTAAACGACCTGGAGACCTCGTTATCTAGGCTACAGCAAACACAATTTTGGTGTGAGTAAACACCAATGGTGAAAGCGAGAATGTAAGAGATAACCTCTCACATTGCGACTTTTAGCAGAGGCTCTCTAGTTTATTTTAGTAGTATTATTTTAGATAGTATTTTCAAAATAGAGAGAGATCAGACAACCCTCTTCGATGTTTCAGACTGTTGGGGTTATCTGTAAGGTCAGGTTTACGTTTACTCGTTTCTTGACACTATTCAAAAGCTTTATGGCACATATCCACACATACGAGCAGTACTCCAGGAGTTGTCTGATCTGAGCCTTGTAGAGTACCAGTTTTCTGTTCATTAAAATCCTCCGATACGTCCCTGTGTATACAAAATCGCATGCAAATCCACCACGTGTGTGGAGACTTTAAGCTGATAACAAGGAAAGTACAGCAAACAACTTGACGCAGTTTTTTCTAGGATTAGTTATAAAGCTTCGGCGATACAACCCGGTATAAAGATTAATGTCGGGTCACATCGTAGCCCTCTCATGATCTTAAGCTATTAAACTTGATTACGATGGCGACACAATTAGCTGAACCCTCAAATTTATTATGCCCTTTTACTGTACTTGCTCTGATGCTCGTAAACCGCTAATGGAAATTTATAGATGGTTTTTCCGTTCGGTTACCATTTCTTGTATGTCTCAATACTGCGGTGACATAAGAATGTTACTTTCCACGCAATGATACAGCTTAGAACCTAATCTATAAATCGTAACACAGTTCCACGAATATTTGTGAAACTGTGTGTCAAGTACACAATCTTTTTATCTGCATACGCTGGTTTTATATGTACTACGTTCGAGAGTCAGACGTCTAACCAGTACGAAGAATTACTGGGGTCTACAGTTTATAGATGATTAGAAATGAATCTTGAGGTGGCCCCTACACCCCCATAACCCCCTAACTTCAATTTTTTGACCGCTCAATTTTTTTTATTGAATAACCAGGAGTCTCAGAAACGACCAAAAGCTTATTTATTTTTTTGTTTTGAAGTGGCCCCTACTCCCCCTACCCCCCTTCAATTTTTTGACTTCTCATTTTCTCATGTAAAATTACCAGGAATGTCAGAAACGATTATTTATTTTTTTGTTTTTGAGGTGGCCCCTAATCCCCCTAACCCCCACCCCACTTCAATTTTTTGACCGTTCAATTTTTTTTTTGTAAAATGATCTGGAGTCTCAGAAACGACCAAAAGCTTACTTTTTTTTGTTTTTGAGGTGAGTCCTACTTCCCACACCCCCCACTTAAATTTTTTTACTTCTCATTTTTTTGTAAAATGACCAGGAGTCTCAAAAACGCTTATTTATTTTTTGTTTTCGAGGTGGCTCCTACTCC
Organism: Bruchidius siliquastri; assembly: GCA_949316355.1. Taxonomy (NCBI): domain Eukaryota; kingdom Metazoa; phylum Arthropoda; class Insecta; order Coleoptera; family Chrysomelidae; genus Bruchidius; species Bruchidius siliquastri. The sequence continues at coordinate 23,906,485 of OX438537.1, read as the reverse complement.
CCCTAACCCCCCCCCATTTCAACTTTTTGACCCCTCAATTTTTTTTGTAAAATGACCAGGAATTTCAGAAACGCCCAAACGCTTGTTTATTTTCTGTTTTCGAGGTGGCCCCTACTCCCCCTAATGCTCCCCTCACTTTAACTTTTTTTGCCCTTTAGTTTTTTTTTGTTAAATGACCATCTCAGAAACGCCCAAAAGCCTATTAATTTTTTGTTTTTGAGGTGGCTCCTACTCCCCCTAACCCCCCCCCCCCACTTCAATTTTTTGACCCCTCAATTTTTTTTGGAAAATGACCAGGAATTTCAGAAACGCCCGAAAGCTTATTTATTTTCTGTTTTCGAGGTGGCCCCTACTCCCCCTAATGCCCCCCTCACTTTAATTTTTTTGCCTTTTAATTTTTTTTTTGTAAAATGACCATCTCAGAAACGCCCAAAAGCTTATTAATTTTCTGTTTTTGAGGTGGCTCCTACTCCCCCTAACCCCCCTACTTCAATTTTTTGTAAAATTCTCAGAAACGCTCATGAATTTTTTTGTTTTTGATGATGACTCCGCCGCCACTGAACCGATTTCTTAGATGCCTCTCGGCCTACAGATCCAGAATATTTACTATAGATGTTGAAAGATGAATAGTCGTATTTTGCAAGCCCATTTCCGGCCAATATTCCCGCTTGGAGTATTGCCCGAAATGTAATTTATGGCTTAAGTTCTAGAGAGTTATATCACAAGTGTTAGCTCGTCTTCTGTAAAGTTATCCGTAACGGAGTCGCCACGCTCTTAAAAACCGATACCTTATATTTCCAAGCAGAAAATTGCTGGATGGCTTTGATGTTGATTTGTGAGATGATTTGGTTGGATAAATTCGAGTCAATATTATTCTGTATCACTAAATAAAGTTGGATTGAGTGAGCATACAGAAGGCAATACTGGGGGCTTTTCCGTTATTTGGATGGAATCAACATCAAACGGCTCATTCACTGACACAGTTTCCAATCTACAAAGAAACTGCATTCGAGAGTAATTATCAGCCTCGGGTCTAGTCTGCAGTGCTGAAGGTGCCAATAAGCTTCCGGGAAATCTCTGCACGGATAATTTAAAACGTTGAATCACTAGTAATATGAGCAAATTATAGCTTAAAAACACACAAAAAAACACTTTTGTAGTTGATCGAACGGTGAATTAAGTAGACAAAGTAGATATTTCTTGGAAGAACTTCTCAACCTATAATAATTGAGGAAAGTCGTGAGTGTGCGATTTGAGATGGTCTGAAAGGCTTTTTTCACTTTTTAATTCGATATAGATGCTACAAAAGCATTTTTTTTCATTCAACGATGGATTTGTCCTTGTACTTTGAGATTTGGATCTTAATTAACGGGTCGGAATGGTATTCTCTCCATTTACAGGGCCTCGTATGAGTCCCGTATCATTATATTTCAAAGATTCTGCCTCTATAGATTCAAGTCAAACCAATAAAAGTGTGTTGAGAAAAAATATTATTATTATAATATTTATAATTATATGAATGTCATTTCTATTCGATTCAAGAATTGCTAAAACAATTAATTGCAATGGTAAATAGTCTCATTACTACTTTAAAACGTATTGCTTTATAAAAATAAATAATGGAACAAACTTATCGGGTAAGTGTGCAAAAATTAAAATTAATATGAAGTTTTGTATTGGATGGAAATGGTGTTTGAAGAATCATACACGTGAAGCTAATGAAAAAAGTGAATAGGTGATAAAAAGGAGCAAACAGCTGCGGACCAGGCTTCTCGGGGCTGTAAGTAAGTAACACAAACAGCTAAAGACTTGTTTTTTTATGTGAGAGTTATGGGGGCTATTCTAGCGTTTGAAGGTCCACAAACTCCTATAGAAGAACTGCCACTGTAGCTTTCACGTTTACTTCCACTTTCTCGGCGTTAATTGGGGTTAATAGAAAACGTTGTTCATTGTCTTCAGAATAGTGAAAGAAAGAAGGAGAAATATATGATGGTGCCACGTTCCATGAAGTGCTTCAACCGTGTGCTTGTTATACCTGTAGAAGGTTTGAATGTTTTTTGTATTTTATAGGCACTTTCCCAAATGTTTGACGGAGTGAAATACAGCTATTAAGGTTACTACAATACTGGGGTCATTTTCATTCTGCCTCTATTCTAAAGGTACGTTTACAACGGGCTTATCTTTTGTTTCAGGAACACCGACATAACTAAACAACTTAAACAACCTATTTTTTGTATTCCAAAAATGAGTGACATGGTTTTGATAAATGCGAAATATACCATTTCTAGGTTAAGTCGTTGATGAATACAGCGAAATTTAAATCCCGAAGTGCCTTCTGGGACATCCCTTAGTAACAAGCATTTAAATAAAAAGCATGTTCCTTAAATATGTTTCCGAATGAAGCAAACAAAAATACGTGAACAGAATATCCTACTAGGATGCTAGCATTGATGTAAAGCAAATAATACATGGCCCTCTCTGCTCGTCTGATTTACAGTTATGGTTGATTGATTTCCTTTTGTCACTCTTTCAGCGGAAAACTGGGTAATGAAGGTACCGCTCGAATCGACCACAACTGCCCGATGGCAAAACATCTATCAGAAGAAGTTTCCACATCACACAAAAAATATATCGTTTAGGGCGTCTGGCGCTGGGATCATCTTTCGACACATAAAAAGATGTTATTAGTTTTTGTTATATAAGAAACCCTGACAGACAAGAGGCACACTTGATGTTCTTTGCAATCGAGAACTTTTTACAGTTTGCGGCTGAAAAAAGTAATGGGTGGATCAGAATTTCTGAAAGTTTTGAAGTAACTTCGTCGCATATAAATGGTGACAGCAGAATTTTTTATCACTATAACGTGGTTCTATTTATTCATGAGTTGAAGCGTAAGTTATTAGTATATATTCATGTGAAATTGATTTAATTGACGATAAATGCTTATTTAGATAAAACAGTTTTGTAATTTACACACAGTTTCACAAATAAAACTCTTTTTTTTCCAAGACGCGTTTCGATTTATATTTAAATCATCGTCGGACTGTTAGATTTAAATATAAATCGAAACGCGTCCTGAAAAAAAAAGTCTTTTTGTGAAACTGTGTGTAAATTATTACACAACTTTCTATCTACATGATGGAAGAGTTTCACCAAGTGAGAGCATTTACAATCTACATGATAAATGTTTACCAAAGTTTTAACAGTCGAGACGTTAGTGAACTTATTTCTAACATCACATGGTTTTGATCAGCGGCTAGTACGAATATAAGATGAAAGTTTTGTTTTTTGACACCTCTGCCGTCACTGTGCCAATTTTCAAAAATTGCAAAGCTAGTTTCACCTTTTCACCAATATGGCGGAACACCCAAGATGGTGGACTACTCATTTTTAATACAGTCCCATAATATGGGTTCCAAATTAAGGGCCTTGCTGATAATAAGACGAAAAATAAAGTGACGTCACTTTAAATCCAATATGGCGGAACACCCAAGATGGCGGACTAGATATTTTTAATACACTCCTATAATATGGGTATCAAATGAAAGGTATTGCTGAGAATATACACGAAAAAATGAAATGACGTCACTCTAAATCCAATATGGCGGAACACCCCAAGATGGCGGACTAAATATTTTTAATGCACTCTATAATATGGGTATCAAATGAAAGGTATTGCTGAAAATATACTCAAAAAAATGGAATGATGTCACTGTAAATCCAATATGGCGGAACACTCAAGATGGCGGACTAGGTATTTTTAATGCACTCCTATAATATGAGTATCAAACGAAAGGGCTTGCTGAGAATATACACGAAAAAATGAAGTGACGTCACTATTAATCCAATATGGCGGTTTTCTAAAGATGGCGAGCTAAGTTTTTTATGCTTTAGCAATATGGGTGTCAAATGAGAGGACTTGCTGATGATACGAATGAGAGTTAAAAAAAGTGGTGATCATAAACCCCGTTGCTTCAATCCCTCAGAAATGTTGGTGTACTGGGGTGTTTGCAGACCTGTCTAGCGATATTTTAAAAGTAAAAAAAAACACTAAATGCGTTAAAACGAACGAAATAAACTTTTCATAGAAGTTATAGAACCGACCATAGAAGACCCAATAACCGTTTTACCTACTGTAAGTGTTATTAATATGAACGACAAAATTACTTATTTATTTCAAGACGAAAGCTGACTATTTCAGAGCTTCATATTTTAGTTCGATAAAACTTTTAATTTTGTATCTAGACCAGATAAATAACCGTCATTTGGAAAGCCTAATCAATTTCAGCCCTAGCGACGTAATATGAACCTTGTATAAAATGCATAAATACAAATAGGGTTGATCATGGATTAATTAAAAAAAAACATTTATATTTAATTACAACTCAGAACGTGATATTCTTCTGCTACCTTCCACTAAAATCCCCATGTTATCTTCGACAAGGTTAATATATCTAATAGGATCCCATTTGAGCTATTGCTGTAATATGATATCATCCCTTCGAGACCCTCCAAGCTATCGCTGGACGCTCGAGACGAAAGGTAGATTAAAGGTTCCTCGTATCGATTACATCTTGCGATAGCGATGTAGAAGTGGCCGTATAGAACGCCAACCATCGCTTACTCATCAGCCAAAATTATTTTGGAGGGGCGCGGGGGAGGGGGTAGGCAAAACAAAATTAGGTGTTGGCAGGGTACGTTTTATGATCTATAAAGTTGCCATGCCGGAGATCTGGACGCGCACTTTATTACTCCAAATTTTACATTTTAGAGAGCCCAAAGGTGGAATACTTTTTACTCTTTTGAGGACCCTCACATCTAAGCCCTCCTTATAGGACCGAGCGTGTAGGGCGGCCAATCAGATTAGTAAAAAAAATCGATGGTGAAAAATACTTGTGATTGCCGCTAATGTGGTGAAACTATGAAGCTGCTCTTTTTTCGTGGATTGCATAGCGTCATTTATTCCCAATCAATGCATCTATTAACCCAAATGTGCTGCATTGATTTACTCAAAATCGAGCACTCTGCGGGTCGAGATGTTCGCGAGAAGCATAAACATCTGTGATCCACGTTGATCTTCATACAGAAATGGTTGCAGTTACAGTTGCAGTTCTCCAAGGAGTACCCGGCTTATCGCGTTCAAATACATTTTTTGTCTCCCATTTTCATCCACCCGTGCGGTCGGCCCTTCCATGCAATCCGAATGATTAACATACCTGTACTATAAATCGACCCGAATAGAGAAATAAATGCATATACGGAATCACCGACAAAACTGTGAGGATGCAAATTAATTGGCCAAAAAATACAACGGTAACCATGGTAACTAGAGAAACAAATGAACATCCAGTGAAGTGACTGGTTAGGATTTCGTGGAAACATCAGGGCGTTCGTAAAAACCGTGGGTTTGATTTGAATATTCCATTCAACTTTGAACGCCTACAGAAAATAAACTAATGGCTCAAACTAAGAGGGGTTGCTGTTAATGGAAAGCACGATTTTTTACGCTTGTTGGGGAGTATGAATAAGGGATACTTATTCTATTTATACGTGATGTTTCATCGAAATTGGCCGGGATATTTATGTCACATTTTTTGTCAAATACCCCTTGAGCAAATTTATGACATGTTTTGAACAACTATTTTCGTAGAAATGGCGTAGAAAAATGTGTCTATGTTATGCCTGCTTCTGACTGTGTCACTGGAGGAAATGTTGAGCATATATATTTCTGTGTGATTTATTCCATTTCTAGAATTTCTTAAATGATTTTTGATTTTGATTCCGTTTAGTATTAGCAACGTTTGGACAGATGACAAAATCTAACGTTGGGTAAAAACAAAAAAGCAATTAATTAAAAGTTTGATTTCGGACTTCCATTATCTATAAAATTTTGAGTATCACGACGTTTCGATTGTTACGGAGCACCATAAAATACCGCGCATCGAGAACCAATCAGAACAGACCGCGCACACCGACACGTCACCGGACGGGGTATAAATAGGCATGAAAGGAATGTGTTCGCCAGTTCACCTGAAGACGATTGAAGATAGCACATCAATCGAAACGTCGTGATACTCAAAATTTTATAGACAATGGAAGTCCGAAATCAAACTTTTGATAAATCCACCTTGTTTCAAACAACAACACATTCATTACTATCACCTCTGTGTTTCTATAATTTAGTTATTGATGTAACTACCTGAATAATGGGGTGATAGCAACTATAGGGCTATCCATTGGTAGTTAGGATCTTTGACATTGTAAATTGCCAATCGGCGTCCCCATAGAGGGCGACACTTGGAGATGAGTTGATAAACTACGGTTTTTCACATCCGTTTTCTTCCATAATTGAATTGTAGGCTCTTGAAATGGAAAGTGTGAAAGTAAAGATTTGATAGACCTTCTTTAAGTGCGAACTATCCTATAAAATACGAGATAGCAGGAAATTTATTCAAGTCTGGTGCAATCTAAATTTATACTGAACCTATTACACATAGATCTGGAAAGTTCCAACAATATATATATGGACTGCTTTGCTATAAGGTAACCAAAAATATTTTCAAAGTAAACATCACTTTGGAGTGCACTTTCCAATGTTTGATTTAGAAAGCTGTAAGTGATTGATATAATTCAATTCGCTAATGAAAATAACATCAGCAGAACGCTAGATGATCAGTTGACTACGTTTTGCGATTGAAATAGTTTCCAGTCAATTAACGTGGGAAACAATAAGCGTAGAAGTCAAACTTACGAGAAAAGAATTATTATTACTAAAAATGTTTATTAAATAGATTTGATTTTTATAGGTGGTACATTGCAACAATATTGCAAAATAACATTACATAAACAAACATTAGCAGCATTACCTAATGAATGATAATGACATTAAATACATAGGTACTAAAGAGATGTAGCAATAAAAATCTTTGTTTCTATTCGGTATGCATGTGAAGATAAATAACCAGACAGTCTATAAAAATATTAGCATTTTTACCGGTTTTACAACTTAAAACGACATTTTAGGTATCGGAATTAGATAGGAATAGAAAAAAATATTCAAATATGTGCCAGTTATACTGTTGAAGTAATATATTGTCGCATCAAAACTCATTATTCAACAGCAGGAAATCTATAAAATATATTACAAGCCTCCAAGGACAAGCCATAGATAATAATGAATGCTTCTTATAAAGACAAACTTAGAAAAATTAGAAAATAAAACGGGATTAGAATAATAATAATAATAATAATAAAACGTCTGTATTAATTAAATATACGGTGTTTCATGACAAGTCAAAGCGATTATTGCATTGTTTTGACTAAACTAATGTATTTTTATTTGAGTTTTTTTATTAGTATTTTGTGAATTTGTCGGGTTTAAATTTCGATTGTAAACACATTTGTATGAAAAATAGATCAAAGAAAGAACCAAACTTCGTTTTCCATGCCCCTGATTACTTTCCAAAATTTGGGAGGAGGGGTGGACGAAAAACCGGGAGTGGCAGGAAGAGGAGATGTAAAAAAAAATTCAATAGATATTTGATTTGTATCCAAATCACAAAAATGATGAATTTTCTCAATAATGTGGATTTTTGCGACTTTATGAACATTATATGTTTAGGATACATTTCGATTGCTTCAATCAAATGTAAACCATTCAAATTTCTTTTCCACATTATAGAATAGTTTGGGAACTAGTTAACTTTTTTTCCAACAGTTGCTGATGTGTTCCGTTTCTGTTTTAGCGACTCTTACTACCTTTTAACTGAATAAATATTATCGATAATGACGAGTGTGCTATTAGATCTCCTAATAAATAGCGTCAAGTAGGTTGACTCGGTATGTTGTTTGAGATTTGTAGACAATGAGGATGTTTTAGTAACTCTGCTTCGGACTTCCATTGTCTTGAGAGATTTTTTTCGTCTCGCTACGTTCCATTGATGTTGAATTCTCAATCGTCGAATTGGTAACTGGATCGTGGTGACTCACGCTGCTCGGCGGATGATGAGTAAGCGTCACAGAATCATCCCGGTTTAAATGCAGTATATCGGTGTTGTTTATTAGCGGCTGCCATACTGGTTTGATTTCCACACTGAGTCTGCTGAAAAAACTGTTGTTACTGGCAATGAAAGCAAAGGACAAAAAACCTTCAAATCAAAGAACATAAAAATTATTTAACTAAAGGGAAAACAGTCAAATCAGCACTCAGTAAACACGTTTGAGAAACGGGTCATAAAATGGGAGCATTTTAAGAGGAAGGTGAAAGAATCTGCCTTTCTAATATTGAAAGAGGATCGTATTTTTAATTCCCCAGTAAACTGTGACCCAGTTCGGTTAAGCATAAAGGGAAAGATTTAATTAATGTTATCTGAATCTATAGATGGACCATAAGTTTTTCTACACGATTTCTTATGGTTTGGTCTTGGACCCTAAATGAAAAATCAACAATCCAAATACTGAGGTCGCGTTTGAAAACAAAATTGTTCTTCTGGAGACAGTCAAAAATTTAAATTTTTTCACAATTTGTTGTTGACTGTCTTTAATATAATTTTGGTTTTCATATTTAATTATTTTTGTTTAAAAAAATGAATACAAATACGTGCTATTAATACAAGTGTACCCTCTACAATAGTCGCATTAATTGTTATTGTTTATGGGGACTTGGCTTCATTCACTCTATTTTGAATTGTAAATTCTTTATAATTAGGTTATCCTTGTGTAAAAGGTTAAATCAAATTTTGAATAAATGTGCGTTTGTTGGCGTTCGTAAACATCAGGAATGGATTCAGTTACAACCTTGCCTAATTGCTGCGATTCTTGTACGAAAATATGAAGATTGCGGGTTTTATTCTTTTCCGATGCTGCTTTTGCTACTTTTAAATGAAAAAGTTTGAAACAAATGTTTGAAACAAAAAGCTGTGTTATAAACATGTTTCGATCACTATGTTTTAATGGAATATTCAAAATATAACAAATCTGGCCATGAATCATCAAAAAACCATAATATATCGAATTCCATTTTTTGCGATTACTTTTCTTCCCAGTCCATTAGCTTGGGAAATGATAACGTCGATATCTGATCTATGATCTTTCGCCTAATAGATAATCAGTTTTACACCGTTTGCTGTAATGGAAAAAGTCGTTTCTATCCAGCATGATTACAATTCCTGATTGAGTTTAGCTCACAGGTTTCAGTGAAAAGCAAATGAAATATCGGGCTAATTATCCAGCAAAATTCAGTTCGAACTTGATAAATCGTCCTCAGACACGCAATTACTTATCGCTTTTCCCTTTCATTGATAGAATACTGGTAGAATTCCAACGTAATGTCAGATGGGCAATAAATCTGATGGTATTAGTAGAATATCCAATATTAGGAGGATTTCCACTTATCTATACCAATTAACTTATGTTTGTCAAAGTCAATATTGGGTAAATTAGTAATTCAGGTATATGATGCACAAATTGAATTGAATTAATGGAAATTGTGAAAAATTCTTGCCTACAGATCTTCTTCTCAAAATGTGTAATTTTGTTCCAAGATTAGAATACAAAAATCGATAGAAATCTTCATTCCAAAGTTATCTAAGACCAAAATACTTCGCGATATCATTCTCGTCCATTTTTTTAATTGAGGACGCTGCGTGGTTTCAAACTAGAAACATGTCAGTAATAATCTATGACCGACAAATCCTCGCATCTACCGATCATAGTGTTACTACGTATAATAGATAAAAAATTATTCACTTGCAAATATTCAAAAGGAAAACAGATATTTTGCGATTCGGAATTTGTATGATTGGATTTTGGTTGCTCTTGGATGATGAATCTATCTATATATAGGTATTTTCTCGGGCATTTCGATTGGATAATATTTAGCAGAAATATTTTCACGCGTAAATATCTATGTCTTCTAATGAGTTCCAATACGTTTATTTTCGTTGACTCATATTAATTCTGAAGCTACATTGATAACCTTCAAGTGTCAGGATGATATTAATTAGTTTATACATTCAAGGTTAATGAATTTCCGATAAAATTGTGGAGAAGACACAAATGCCAATGAATTTATACATTACTGGAAACAGTTTCTTTTTTATGCGTACTTGGAATAACCATCATTTTTTGAGAAGCAGATCGACTGCGATAACTGGTATAAAAGTCCTACAGATTCAAAAGTCCAGATGAATGAGGACATCGATAGAATTGCTGCATAGGGATCAACAAACAAAAGACTCAGAAAATAAGTGTGACAAAAAAATCGTATGCTGCCTTTGCAATAAAATAAATTAAAATATAAAAACTTTTTTAAAAACATGCAACAACATATTGAAGTGCGCTAAAAAGAATAAAATACACTTTTCCTTTAAATCTTTCAATATCAAAAAATAACGTGATTAAATAATTTATATTATAGGAAAGCTTGTCGCGATTTAGTATTTACTTAATTTGAAAATTCATTTAATTTACTTGTTTATCTACACGGGGAAATCTCGCGACGAGCTTTTATATCATATAAGTTGTGTATTGACGTCTGAAGTTGATAGTAAAAGTATTAAAAAAAAGTTTATTTTATTCTTTTTAGAACATTTAAATTAAAACTTGTTTTTAAAAAAGTTTTTCTACTTTTAAATTATCGTTGGGCAGGTCTGCAAAGACTCCAAAATTTCAGATGAATTGGAGCGACGGAGTTTATGATCATTTGTTTTACTCTGATTCTTATTCTTAGCAAGTCCATATTGTAGGAAAGCATGAAAAACTAAGTTCGCCACAGTGACTTAGAGTGACGTCACTTTATTTTTGCAGTCATTGTCAGCAAGCTCTTCCATTTAATACCCATATTGTAGGAGTGCATTGAAAATAACTATTCCGCCATCTTGGGTCTTCCGACATCTTGGATTTATAATGACGTCACACAGCTAACTATGCATTGTCATCCACACTAAACGTGTATACAATATTTCAACTCCATCAAAGAGGTTGGAGTCTCTTTTACTGCTTGACTGCCTGGCGAGGATAGGAGCATGGGGCACATGCATTGGCCCCGAACCCTTACTGGGCATTAGCAGAGGCCAGGTCAGTAATGCCCTAGATGCTTGGGCGTATAACGAACTTGAGAAAGCATGGTTGGAGAGAGACGACTGCAGGCAGTCCAAGAGGTTTATGGCAGGCCCCAACAAACGTAGGGAGCTATGGCTATTGAGCCGGAAGAGGGATTCACTCCACTTGTTAATAGAGATCCTCACTGGTCCTGACACTCCTAGGAGTGGTCAAAGACCCAATCTATCAGAAGTGCTGGGAGGAGGATGAGACCTCGTTCCACTCCCAAGGCGAGTGTGCCGTATACAGCGACCTTAGGGCTGAGGTGTTCAGCACAGCAGAGTTTGACAGGGAAGAGTGCTACTCAGCGTAATGGTCGGACATCATGACCTTTGTTAAAATGTCTGGAAGGTTTGACATTAGGTAGCTACCATGTCTACCATACTTCTACTGATGGTGTTCGGGGTCGGCAAAAAGAGCCAAAGGTGGCCTAGTTGCCAGACTTTGCCTCCCCATTACTACTACTACTACTTTTGTACCGCTTTGCCGACGTTTCGGCCTATATAGGGTACTTACCAAGCATTTTGATCACCTTCCTCGAGGTTCTGCATTGATTCCTGGCAGTTGTGCTGATTCTCTTCTTGATAGTCCTGGAGGACTTCAGTCTCATCCCAATCAACACGTATAAGACAGTGATCAATGTCATTGGCGCGACAAAGAACAACAAAGTGGACACTTCGAATGCGTACTCGATAACGGTGTCGGTTTCTTTGAAAACGCACTGAGGACAATCTCCCACCACACTCAACGGCATAGCTTGGGGAATAGCCAGCGAAACGGACACCAACCAAATTCCTAGGATTATTTTGACAGCTCGAGGCAGTTTGGACATGGCATGTGAGAGAAAAGGATGACATATGGCTAAGTATCTCTCCACCGTGAAAGCAGTTATCGTGAGAACCGTGGCATTTCCTGACGTCTCGGCGAAGAGTCCTCTCAGGAAACAGAAGGTGGACCCGAAGATGTAAGGATACCTCGACCAGAAGAGGTAGACTTCTTGTGGGAGGCCTGTGATCAGCAGCACAAGATCAGAAATAGACAAGCTGAACAGGTAGTAATTCGTTGCGGTGTGCATGCTTTTGTTCCTAGCTATCACTATACAGGTACTGATATTTCCAATGGTACCAGAGATGAAGATTATGATGTATATTATTGTGAGCGGCACTACTATATAAATAGAATCTCTCTTTGGTCCAAACGTTTCTTCGTCACATTTCTCTATATCACTCATCGTCAATCGAGTTTGTTAGCTGAAGCTGAAACTTAGACACTTGGCAATGCTAGATCTAACATGTTTTCGATTTTATCACCTCTTTTTCCTAGACATTCAGCCTTATAAATCACGCAAGTTTATTTGGGTTCAGCTTTCAGTGTTTCTCCTCCCAAAATCACTTTATATACATACTATATGCTCCATATCACTGTTTCTTCTTTCTTCTTGGCGCAAATCTTTACAGTTGCTCTATACTCTAAAATCAGCCCGTCTGACCACAATATTATATATTTAAATATATTTCTCTGAGACGATATCGTTTCCTTGTTCCATTTTTGTACTATTTATTATAACATATTTTCGAACAACTATTTGGTAATCGAAGGAATGTTCGTTGTTGCTTAGCTGGTACCGTTTTCAGATGTAAATGTGTATCTTATTAAAACTTAGTTTGCAAACTAGAGTTTATATTACCTGCTTAGCTAGCATTCTGACAAGTCTGTGAGACTGAGAATTTCAATTAAATTCTCTTACAGTATAAAACTTGCGCCAGGTGTTTGAACTTCACATAAACACTTATCGCAAAGAGATAGGATTATCCTTTTCTGGGTGGTTTAAATGTTTATTCTCCTACACACTGAATAAATACCGGGCTCTGCAACAGGTATTATCTATTTAGAATAAATGTTAATTCTGAACGTTATATTCACATGCTGGAGAAGTTTTTATGGCCAGAATTACACAGACGAAAAAACTCACAATGAATACTTCAAGCTATGTCTTAGTTTCCATGTGCGCATACTTCCAAATCACATATTCTACTCGAAATCACATTGTTATTCGTTCAAAGTTGTTCTAACTTATAAAACTTCAAGATCAACACACTGTAGCAATAAAAGAAGTTTGATCTTCAGACATCTCTTGCGACGATGTGATTCAATAAACTCCCAAAAGTTTAGCAGACCAGGAGTTTCCATCAGAGGATACGCGCTTTGAAAGCATCGACGGAACTTCCGCACTGAAGTTTCCGACGGTGTTCGCGCGGAAAAGGACGACGAGCGACTGGCGGTTTTTGGAGAGCGCGAATTTCGGGACAGCGCGCCAACGACTGATGAGACATTGTAAAACGTCGCGGATTAAGATTCTCCATGTGAGACGCGCAATTGCTGGGAAAGAGGGACTACGTGTCACGTATCGTGTGTTTTTGTTTATTACCAAATCCACTTGAATGAAAATCAGCCTCTTCTGTCATCAAAAAAAAACTCAATTTATTACCACCAATCCAAAGATTTACTGCAGGAAGCCACAATGACAATTTTCAATGCCTAGAACCGAAAGTCCTTCCTTTGGAGAGCTTTGGCGTTGTGGAGCGAGCTGCTGGGGAGTTTATTCCCCGATGGTTACAAGATCAACACGAATAGATAATGGTCTTCTCACGGCGCTTCTGGAGCTCGAAAGGTCCTGTCTTTGCGACAATTTATCAATAAAAAAATACTACATAATTTGATCTTAACAATATTCCTTTGGTTTACTAGATCAGATGCCACTCTCACTATTCATTATACACGTCAGATTTTTCCTGTTTTAATGGAAAATACGTTGACATTTCGGACTTGTACGTACGTAAATTACCCAATTAGATCACATAAAATTCGAAGAATGCTGTGTACGACAAACAAAAATCACCAACGTTTGCTACGAAGTGGAAAACATCTCAATGAAATGGTGTACTTGGAAAAAGTTGAGTCAATTAAGTGATAGTGACCCTAGTTTCAGGCCATTCGACGTACCTTATGGCCGGAAAATTAGTTAATTTATCGGAAAATCGAAATATCCTGACAATTACGATGTCAGTCTTGTATGCAGTGATCCTTAAGACACTATATGCCCAACTTCGAACTTCCATTGTCTTGAGATAATTTTGCGGCTGAAATTTTTGTGCTGCTCGGAAATGCTTGGCCTCTATATAATTTGGAGCGTAATTTTCGGTTTTTGATGAAACTTTGACACTAGTTCACCAGTTTTTGATTATCCGTCCAGTGGCGGCGGAGGTATTGTCAAAAAACGCAAATAAAACGGATAATCGCTCATCGTTTTCAGACGTTTCTGACACCTCATGAATTTTTTTGGGATCGTAGAAGCCGTTAAGTCTCACATAAATCTCAGGCCCCATTCCTCCTCAACTGGCTCCCCGGTCTTGGGGGGGGGGGAGATAAAAAGTCATGAAGTGTTGTTTACGCTTCACCATTTTTTGTAATACCTTCGTCGAGGTAGTTGAGGCAATAGAAAAAGGGATATGTTTATAGTAATTATAACCAAGAATTAGAAGCTAAGATCAAGTGCAACAGTGAGTCTTTGATCTCCCCTCTCTATTATTGCTGTGGGGCATGGACAGTTAAAATTGAAACTCAAGACACAAAATGTGGAAATACATCCTAGTAAAATGCCAGTGGCCCAGTAAGTTGTATGCGACTAATTTATCCTTGTTTACCCAAGTAGTAGTAGTAGTAATAGTAGGCCGTTGGTCCTTTTTGCCGACCCCGAAGGCCATCACTAGAACTATGGCAGACATGGTAGTTCCTTAGTGTCGAACCTTCCAGACCTTTTTATTAAGGCTTATGATATCCGACCACTCCGTAAAATAGCACTCTTCCCTGTCAAACCCTGCTGTGTCGAACATCTCAGCCCTAAGGCCGCTGTATACGGCACACTCACCCAGAAAGTGGAACGAGGTCTCGTCCTCCTCCCAGCACTTCTGACAGATTGGGTCTTTGACCACTCCTATGAGTGTCAGGTGCCTGTTCAATCTGCAGTGACCTGTGAGGATCCCTACTAACAGGTGGAGTGAATCCCTTTTCCGGTTCAATAGCCATAGCTCCCTACGTTTGTTGGGGCCTGCTATGAACCTTTTGGATTGCTTGCAATCATCTCTCCCCAACCATGCTTTCGCAAGTTCGTTATACGCCCAAGCATCTAGGGCATTACTGACCTGACCTGATAGTGGCCAGTGCCTTTTGTGGACATGCCAGTTGACAGTTCAATGTTTAGAATCCTTTATTTACTTTTATTGGTGATGGGTAGTTCTTAAGTTTTTACATATTTTTGATGAATTTTACTGTTAAGTAGCATGCAACTTCCAGTGGCTGGCATGTTTTAGTGCGTGTAACAAGCATGTGTATTCTCGCCATAAAACCTATTCTATCTTTTATGACGAACTGAGGTCAACATTTTGTGTACCTTGCTGCATTTGAAATGTGTATTTATGAATTTACCTTGAACTTGAATACGACCTTCCAGGTAATAGTGCTTGTATGTGAAACGTGAAATTAGCCTTAATTATAACTGCTATCGAAAAAGACGTATATTTAGTATAAGAAATTCTGAGGTGCTAGGGAAACTACGAACTTTAATTACTCAGTCCTTCTATTGACGTTTTAGGAGTACTCGATAAACCATCAGCTGTTATTGAAATAAAAATACCATGTTCAAAAAAGTAGCTGGCGTTGTGCTACCATACTTTTAATGTAACTTTTATGTTTTGGAATATGAATATACGAGGGTAACGCAGAAAGTTTTTAGATACAGAAAAAATACAAGGTTTTCTTAAAAAACTTTATTCTGTTTTTTCAACATATTCTCTCCCTACCTCAATACATTTACACATTCGGTAAAACCACTTGTCAAATAATTGTGACCAACGTTCTTTTAAAAGGTTGCCAATTTCCCCCTCAAATGCAGCAATTGCCTCTTCATCGATGGAAAAATGGCGACCTCGTAACTTTTCTTTGATCTTATGGAATAAAGAGAAGTCGAACGGAGCTAGGTCCGGATAATGAGGTGGGTGAGGCAACAGTTTGAGACCCTGTTCAGCAAAAAAATCGAGTGTTCTAGCGGCGCTGTGGGTGGGTGCCATTGAACTACGCAGACCAGTCTTTGGACATCTCTTGCATAGTTCTTGAAAGACTACAGGAACAGATTTGGTTATCTACTATTCAGAAGTAACTGTCCTTTGATTTTCCAAGGCTACCGTTGTGATGTATACACTTTTAGAAAAAAAATGCGACCATTTTATTTTCAATTTTGGTTGGAGGTTGCTCACTTTCGAAGCACCAAACTAATGACTGCTGTTTAGTTTCGGGATCATAATGATATAACCATGTTTCGTCTCCGGTTACGATAAAAAAGGGTTTTTACTGTGTCCATTATCAAATATTTCAAGCATAAACTTAGCCCAATCAACTCTTTTTGATTTTTACTTACTGGTCAACAAATGTTCCATCTGGAACACCACTTCCTTAGGCGAAGATGATCATGAATGATTGTTCGAACCGCTGCCGATCCAATCCCCAGAGAAGCCTCAATCTCGGTGTAGTTTATATGTAGATCTTTTTTTACCATATTTTGCACAGCTTCAACAGTTGTCGGAGTAACAGGAGTGGGCGGTCGACCTGTGCGAGGTTTATCATCGAGTGATACCCGGTCCTTTATAAACTCAGCAAACCAATTAAAAACTCTGGCCCTAGAAAGGGCAGAGTCCCCAAAGCAACACACTAAACTTTCATGACATTCCGCTTGTTTTAGTACTGGCTCAAAAATCACGACTACCCGATTTCATTAACATTCGGCCAACACTTCGAGATCGTGGCAAGGCAACTACTGAACGATTCAAATGCTGCCTTTGCGTGTAAGCACTTACAACTTCAGACAAAAGAGTTGGGTGCTCAAACTTGTTTAAACTTGTATAGATTAGGAATATCTAAAGACTTTCAGCGTGAACCTCTCATATTTATTTACTGTTTACGTTCTTAATAAGCGAGGAAGTATTGCAATTTCCAAAAATTTACGAAATTGAGATTTTACGTATTTGTTTCATGACATATGCATTACGAAAACTATTTTTTTCAACGAATTTAATGCGGTTTCACATTGTATCAAGCATGGCGCCAGGTATATCGAATAATCCAAAAAGTTGTAAGATATATATGTCAGCTCAAAAAGTCGTTTATCTGGATTTGTCAAGCATGGAAGACTTGTATGTCATCTCGTACTGCGTAAAGATAAACAATGAACGAGCATATGAAAACAAAAAGATCGCCATATTCACGGACCGTCATGCGACGCTCGGGGCGTCGGAAGCGGCCATTGTGACGTCTGCACTTGTTTGCGAGAGTCAACAAGATCTGAGCAAACTGGTGGAACACAACAACGTAAACTTGGAGTGGAATACCAGGGCACTCAGGAATTATTGTCGACGAAAAGGCAGATGAGCTTCCTCATTCATTGACCCAGAACCAGCTTTCGGGGTCCGTGGAAACACTAAATCAAGAAATGTGAGATACTTCAGCAAAAGGAATACTAGAAGGCATGGGAAGTATTGATTGAAGCAGCTCAAATACGGCTAAAATACTGGTTTCTTGAAACAGAAATCAGCTCTTTGGACAGCCTAAGCTATAACCAATAGAGTTCAGTAGGGAAACTGTACAAACTAATACAGGTCTCAAGTCTGCTATAATGGGTTTTGTAAGCAATAGGAGTAGAATTACAATAAGCCTTAAGGTTGCAGACGGCTCCTAGTAAAGCAAAAAAGTCCATGAGCTAGAATAACGTTTGAACACAACATGTATGATATATATACACGATAATACCTATTATACGTTATATGCATGAGAAAATACAAATTTGTAAAAGACTCATGGAGAACAACATGTTGTTTGATGCGCGCTTTTGTGAGTCCGTCAATATCGCAATTGTTTCAATGTTATGTCCAAACAAGACCAACTTTTTTAATCAACAATTACCTATTGAAATTCGATACAATCTTTTACCATCTGTCACGACGTCAAAACTATAAATTTAACCTCCATATTGCTAGATCAATATTCATCGGAAATATATTGCAAGGTATTGTTTTCGTTTTGTATGTATAAGAGAATAGTCCATAGTATGTACAACTTTGTTGTTGCACAGTGAAATGCAAATATTTTCGGTGTGTGCTAACATGCAAAGATATGTGAAAAAATATGGAGTTAATTAGTGTGACTCGATTCTTTCCAAGACTACCTCCATTTTTCTGATATTAGTTAAAGGCATTTCATCGTCTGTTAACATTTTACCGTTGATTCTCTACGTATCCAACAGTTTGCCGTGGACGCATCGAGAGGCGAGAGTGACTTGATTTTTAAACTCCGATTCAACAAAAAGTACAGTGTCAACCTTCTTCATTTTTTTTAGTTCCAGGTGAGGTGAGAGGTGAAAAAACTAGCATTATTGCCATCCCTTCCAAACTGAATGAGCAGCGACATGTCCTTCTTGCTCACCAATTAGTTGGCAGCATTCCATATTCTTGATTAGTACCTCATCTACGGTAAGTACATCTCATTTCTATTCAGATGGGTCACAGAGAAAGTTACGGGTCGTCAGCCGTAAACTATGCATCCTTTAGATATGTTTCGACAGTATTAAACACGCTTGAACATGCTTGAAAACAGGTAACACAAAACCTTGGTAAAAGCGACGGACACAGAAAACGGGGCTTAAATAAACCACTCAGGTTTATGTGTAGAGGGTGAACTTGATAGGTCATTCCCGATTTCTAATGTTTCCGACCAGATTTAATCCATTTAATTTGTACAACACTGAACACCCGTATTTCGAGTCGTGCATCGTCGTTGATCCGCCTGGTTAGACGTCTAGGGCGTACTAAACTGAATAGTCACCGTCAGTTCGTCACCGCTGTGTTTGTTGTGTTGCCTCTGATCGGCAGTCGCTGGTTTGGTGGATTGCTGCCTGTGATGCCAGATCGTGCATAAAAGCGTTGCGTTACAGATTCCTGCACATTTTGGACGGATTTAGTACTGTTGTTCCAGTTGTTTTTAAAAAATAAGGAATTATAGGTATTTCACAAATTTTTCAAATTGAAAAAGAATCAACGTTTGCTAGTACTAATATTTTTGTGTTTGTTTCCAAAAGAACAAAATATATTTAAATTCGATTAAAATATTAGGTGCCAAACTGACATCATTTTTTGATGGGTTATCTATGAGAAAAAATTATTATTTTCATAATACTATTTACTTATATTATGTATATATATTTAAATTCCAAGTTTACCGGATGCATCCATATATCACCACCATACCAACGGTCAAAATAATTCGTGGAAATATGATTTCAAGAACAGCCTATTAACATGATGGCAGTAATTATCAATAATTATAGATACTTTATAATACACGTTTATTTCTATCATAATTTTCGAGGTAATTTCTTGACATTATTGATATGCATGAATAATTTCCATTGCGGAAACAATTAAGATGGATGTGACCATATTATTTTATTGTCAGCTGTACTTTATTCTACTTGTTTACAAAGTACCAAAATTAAATAAGTTTTTTTATAAAGTAAATGGGGTAATCTTTTTATACCAGGTGACACAAAAAGGTGGGCACCGTTTACACCTTTTTTGTTTATCAATTTTGGTAAAACTTGAGACAAACATATATCATGAATAAAGGTCATTCTTAGAATTGTTTACAAACACCCCTTCTCGCATTATTTTATTAAATTTGAAAAACCTTTGTTAATAAGAACTATCCGTCTATATTTATAAGAGCAACTATTTAAAAATATATTTTTTATAAAAATATCTAATAAACCACCACCACCACATTTTGTGTTTTTTTTTAATATTAACCTATTTTAACATGATGCACTATACTAGTATTAAATAATGTTCATTAATATTCGTCTTCTCTTTTTCAACATTTTAGATCATTTGTTTCAGATCTTGGCATTTTAAGAACTTCTTAAAATTTGAAACCAAAGTGAAATGCCATTTCCGTGGTCAACAGAAAAAAACAAAAAACACTGCGCTTTCAGCGGCCATGTTTCAGCGGTTATTTGTTGCGAAATGCTCGTTCCAGTTTCATACCGGCATTTGGTGTTTATAGTTTGCGTATTTTAAATAAAAAGTGTCATAATAATAATAATTGATCATATGAGAAGATTTGTGTGTTTAATACAAATTCTCACTAATAACTTTTTTCCAGTGACGCGTTTCGATTTATATTTAATTCATCGTCGGACTGTAAATGGCTTTTCTGGTAGTTTCTGGACTATCCCTAAATCTGGCGCTAAAATTAGCGTAGGATTTCTGTTCCACCATCGTTGCGAAAATCGTCAAAAATGTGCCATCCTTTCGAAAACCGAACAGTGAATGAACCAAATACAACGACAGAACTTGATAACCGAATGTCGTGCGGAAAATTTTCCATTGCGAACCTCCAGAAATAGGCGTAGAATCCGCTTTTTGCCTCGAGATAGGCTACCTGATATAATATATAATTATTTATTAGTACACCTCATGAAATATGTTCAATGCAAATTGTATAATTGAAATCATAAACAAAATGAATAATTACGTTGGTTCAACGAACATTTATTAATATTGTTTATATCCTATATACTATTATTCGTTTCAACACAAAAAAATCAATTGTAATTAGAAGATTGAAAACAAGATTCAGATGAAAGGAGTTTCCTATCACTATTATCACAATATTTAAAATATGAGGAATAATTAATAATCGCAAGTAATGAGAGAGCTGTTATAAATAGTTTGAGTAATACGTTTTTTATTTATCGCTACTGGATTAGACGGTACCATCTTTCATAGGCAGCCATAATGTGGGCATATACAAGAGTTGGTCGGTTGTTTGAAACTTGTAGACAAGGTGGATTTATCAAAAGTTTGATTTCGGACATCCATTGTCTATAAAATTTTGAGTATCACGACGTTTCGATTGATGTGCTATCTTCAATCGTCTTCAGGTGAACTGGCGAACACGTTCCTTTCATGCCTATTTATACCCCGTCCGGTGACGTGTCGTTGTGCGCGGTCTGTTCTGATTGGTTTCCGATGCGCGGTATTCCGGTCTGCTGACGTGGCTGTTTGTCGGTCATTGTAGAAGATTAATAGACTACGACTGGACCAGACAACAAACAATGACCGAAACGTCGTGATACTCAAAATTTTATAGACAATGGGAGTCCGAAATCAAACTTTTGATAAGAGTTGGTCTCTTAACTTTAGTTAAATTAAGTCAGAAACCATCATATAGAACAACATGTGTATGACAGCCTTGTTGTTGGCTCAGTTGGTTGTCCAAGAGATCATCTAGAATCCAGGCAAATCGCAGTATAGGCAGAATAATCGCGGTTGCAAAATCTGAGACAGTGATCCGGACGCACTTCTAACCTAAACTTTTTTAAGGGCCGTGTTCCAAGTGGAAATAGTCATGATGATTGCCAACCTTCGATTCCGAGATGGCGCTTGAAAAGGACTGTAACAGGCTCGGCAGAAAGAGAAAAGCCATCGTACATTTAAAGTACATCAAAATTGGTATACGAGTTTTTCTCCGTAGCTACCTTGCAAAACCTGAACAAGACTCTTGACGTTTGCTACTAGTTTTCATTCCAGACTTCAATCAGATTAAATCCACGGACATTCAGTTTCGCTATTCAGTCCAAATATTATTTCAAAGTCATATTGTGCTGTTCTAAATCATCACTTTGTCAGAAAAATGCATCTGAAAATTCCAGTATATTGACGTATTGCTAAATTGCTAGAAACAGCATCAAACGCTAAATTCCTGGATTCTCCGCGTCAAAATGATGCATTACGTAGAATCTATTTGCAATATGTGTTTTTCATAATTTTGAGTTTGGAGTTGGCATTATAAAAATTGGATAAATAGTTGTATTTATGTCGATATTTTCCAGGAATGACAAATAGATCGTTTTTCAAACTCATTTTTTATCACTATTTTGCTTTAAAGTGTACAATACACTCTTCCCCATAAAAATTCTTTTCTACACAATTTTCAATGTGAATGGTGGAAGATTTTCACGAAGTAAAAACATCTACGATCCACACGTTTGAATATATAATGTCTATTACTTTATTTAATAGCAAATTAGTCTATCGGTCCATCTGCCCTTCTGTCATTCTGTTGGGCTGTCTGTCGTGATGTTTATCGTTTTTTCAAGCCCCTTGTTGGATCTTGTACGAATATATTGATATATAAGATAACATGTTACAATTGGCAACGTTGCATCGCCATTTTGGCGCAAACCCAACCCTGAACTCGACTCATACCTCTAGTACAAAATTCTGACCACGCCACTGGTATAAATTATACATAGTTTCTGAAACCCACTCTTCGTAAAGTAAGTAAGTAATCCTGAAATCTGGCTCAATTAATGAAGATGATTTATATACGAGTATATATAAGTATTCTGCTAATATCTTTTGGCTGCCATTTCCAATTAAGAGTAAGTACGCACCTACATATGTTTGTGTTCCGAGTTTATAATTTTCGCTCCCTATTCACTAAGCGAAAATTGAATCCGCCTACCTCATTTATCATTTTGACGTGCTTCCATTTCTCTTCCCCTTTTTGTTGTTGACGTTATTTAAAATGTCGGAGAGAACAATTAAAATTTCCACTTTTAGAACTACGCAAGGTATTCGGGTCCTGACACAATTGGAAATATTTTACTAGATGTGCCTTGTTCAGTGTTCATGAAAGTTGTTAGTATTTTTATGCTACGCCGACAAATAATTCTGGAAAATAAATTATCTAAAATATCGCACATATTTTTATTTCAGTTATTAATGCAATCTACTCTGCTTATAAACTAATATTTTTTATGGCTGTAAAGCATCTTTTTCGTGTTATTTTTTGCGCTTATCGCCTAAGTCACGCTTCTCACAGTATAATCTAAAAATCAAGATTCGGCGGAAAATCGGTAACAACAGTCAAAAACCCTACCAATATTGACATTCTCATAATAAATATTAAATTTACATGTAAAACTAAACATCAAACTATATTTGCGTTCCAAACCCTCAATGGTACGCTACTGTAGAGCCGCGTTCTTAGGTTTCAACAGTGTTGCCTTTATGGTACGCCACCGTAGGAGAGGGAGAGAATAGTCTGTCTCTGTTCTACGTATTACTTCTTTTTAAACAATCATGGATTGTGATTTTAAAGTATTCATGAATAAAACGTTTTGTATAGAACGCTATATTTGAGATATTCAATATGCAAATAGTTATCTAGTTGACAATTAAGCTGGATAGAATCTGGATTAAGGAATAAAATGCGTAGTACGATTATACAAATACTATATAATAAAAATACTGTACAAAACAAGTTCGACATCTACATGAAAGATTGTCTCTTCTGAACGAGGAACGTTTTAGTAGCGCCCTCGTAAGGGAAGATACCCCCAAAAATGTACTTGTAATGTCCAAAGTGTCTGATTCTGTATCGACCCACTGGGACGCTGTCTTTTATTTCCCATATTATTTCCGTTTCACTTGCGGCCGTTAGGGCTGCTGTCCTACGCCATACGAACCTGCAAAAAAATTTGTTTTTGTACTTCAATATTTTGTACTGATGGCATGAAGATAGGACGACTACAAAAAGACGGGCAAAATTGAAATAGAATATTCTAACACAAGGACAACCGGTGGAATTTTTTCACCTTGTATACGGGAGTAGGCCATGGTGGATACAGTGTTTCTCTGGTGACAGTTCTAATGTCAGTTTTATGTGCGGCAATAATTGCAATTTGATTAATTGTGGATGAGTTTCCGATTAATCAATGCAATTGTGCGGTTGAATGTTGTAGAGCAAGCCAATCAGTTGTGCAATTTAAAGGCAGTTGTTTCGTGGCGAGTTTAATAATAATAAACGTAATACACACAACTGCTTCACATAGTCCATTGCACGATCTAATATTCATCGCTTGGTGTGATGTTCTCCGTTTAATATCATTGGACCACGTTTATCCGGAGGAGACGATCTCGCGGTTACTGCTAATCCTGAACGTTATATTCATATGTTGGAGACGTTTTTATGGCCACAAGCACAGAGACGTAGACAAAATCTGCTATGGTTTCCGCAAGATGGTGCCTAGGTGCATAAGTCACTACAAACTCAAATGGTTTTGCAAAATATGCACTTGATGTCGAGGTTCAAGTGACATAACTTGGCCATCAAATTCACCCGACTTGACTGCTCTTGCTTTTGCTTGTGCAGGTATTTGAAGCAGAAATTCTACGCGAGGCGTCCTCAAACACTTTTAGACCTTAAGCTGTACTATTTCGAAGAAATACAGAATGTTAACCCAGCATTGCTGAGACGAATAATGGAAAACTTTAGGAAGAGGTTGCAATACTGCATAGACGCTCTAGGAGGACAGTTAAAAGATTCGATATTTAAGACATAATATCGCACTTAATAAAGTTGTTAACTATCCGGAATTTTTTTCAACTGAATACTTTTCATTTAGACAGAGATATTAGGTCATAACTGCTCCAGAAACCTGTATCAATGTTTATCCTCGTACCTATTATATTGACAAGTAAGTTACTAAAAAATATTTTGTTGATTATATGCATTGTATTTAATGTATATCATGTATCTTCAGTATATTTAGTAGGATCAGTTTCCGTGATAAAAGTTCATATCCAAGTATCGTGAAATCTCCCTGTATGATGCGGTATCAGAGCTAATTCTCTACGCTGCCAAGTTGATCCATCTATATCCGAAAAAAGACCATTCTGATAGGCAATCTTAAGCAGATATGAATTATTTATCGCTGTCCGAGGTATTTGTACAAAACCGTGTTATAATTGGAAATTTCTAGAGAAAGTCAATTTCCATAATCAATCTTCAAGAAATACGGGAGTTCATCCCACAAGAATAAAAGAGCAGGTAACCTTTCACAGTAATATTCGCTCACCGTTTTTCTATCATTGCATTGTAAAGAAATGAATGTACAGCTATGTAGATTATTTGCGTAGACTTTCTGCTTTAGATAACCCAAAAAAACGCGAGAACTTTGTGAATATTCAATATTGAAAAATGATCAATATCTGAATTTTTGGAAATTTGATTCCAATTTAATTTCAAAGCTGATATCATTGCGTGGAAAGTATAGCGTTAATCTACTTGACGCCATCTTCTATTCCACAATTACCTCTAGGAATAAAAGATATCTCATTAACGACATGCAATACACATTCGAAAAGATCATTCATTAAAAGATGTAAAGATTACGTGCACGAAAAACACATCAAGCTCATATTAGATTAAGCGCAAGCTATGAATTCTATCAAATAGCTACGTTTTTCTTCAAGGAGAGCTTTCAGAATGAAACTGCTAGGCAAAGGTCGACCTTACATTACAAGGGTCACGCTGAAAGTTTTTAGATAGAGAAAAACTACAAGATTTTTTAAAAAACACTATTCTGTTTTTTCAACGTATTCTCCCCCTACCTCAATACATTTACGCATTCGGAAAAACCACTTGTCAAATTCTGGTGACCAACGTTGTTTTGAAAGGCTGCTAATTTCCTCCTCAGATGCAGCGATTGCCTCTATTTCGGTGGAGAAATGGCGACCTCGTAACTTGATTTTTGATCTTAGGGAATAAGAAGAAGTCGCACGGAGCTAGGTCCGGAGAATAAGATGGTTGAGGCAACAGTTTGACACCCTGTTCAGCACAAAAATCGAGTGTTCTAGCGGCGCTGTGGGCGGGTGCGTTATCATGGTGCTATTTGAATACTACGCCGACCAGCCTTTGGACGGCACTTCCATAGTTCTTGGAAGACTACAGGAACACACTTGGTTATATACCATTCAAAAGTAACTGTCTTTTGATTTCTAAGGCTACCGTTGTGATGTATCCACTTTTAGAAAATAAAATATGCGACCATTTTCTTTCCAACAATCTTGGAACGACGAATTTTCGTTGGGGGCTGCTCACTTTCAAAGCACCAAACTAATGACTGCTGTTTAGTTTCGGGATCATAATGATTCAACCATGTTTCGTCTGCGGTTACGATATTGAAACTGTTTGTACTGTGCCCATTATCAAATCTTTAAGCATAAACTTAGCCCAATCAACTCTTGTTGCTTTTTGCTCACTGGTCAACAAATGCGGCACCCATCTGGAACACCGCTTCCTTAGGCGGAGGTGATCATGAATGATTGTTCGGACTGCTGCGGATCCAATCACCAAAAAAGCCTCAATCTCGATGTAGTTTATATGTCGATCTTTTTTTACCATATTTTGCACAGCTTCTACAGTTTCCGGAGTGTTTTAGTCCCTTTTTACAGTCATACAAAGTAGTGCGTCGAAAACCGCGACTACCTAGTTCCATTTTCACGTTAAAGTTCGGCCAACAGTTCGATGCATCCGAGACCGTGGCAACGCCAAATTTTTTCCATTCATTTTCCAAACTCTAATCACATGTTTGCCATAAAATCGAGAGCATAATTGGAAAAATATGTTTTTTTCTCAAAGCACAATTTCTAAATATTTCCACTATCTCAGGATTGCCGTCTACGTAAGAAACATCCTGTATTCGATTACTGTATATAAGTACCCACAAGAAACCAATTACATTGGGATAAAAACAATCTCATTAATTTAAGGGCAGCCTTTCTTATCTTTCCGCTACAGAAGACCCTAAGTCGGTAAAATGAAAAGTAATGATTTAACTTTTGTCTGTAGCTGATTCATTATTTAGACGATAAATACTGCTGAGAAGAAACAGAAAACATGAAGAAAGCCGGTAAAAATCATGACATAAAAGAATGACTGATGGAATAGAATTTAGATTTTGACGTTGTTGCTCTGAAGATGTTAACATTGTGAGCAAAATACGTGTCCGGTTTAAATAAAGTCCTTTGGTGAGTAGTAAATCTGTGTATTGTTTGTGGTTACACGACTATACACACCCTTGCGTTTTCCTTATATCACTTTATCCTTCTAAGAACGATATTTGTATTCAAACTGCTCAGTTTGTTCGAAAGTATAAGCAAATAGGTATGTATTTATCTACAGATTCTACAGTAGTTTAAGTGCTTTTACGTGTACGCCTCACACTGTTCAAGTTTATTCGTATTATTCCGAATAATTTGGACATACAGTTATGCTGGAAAGTAATTTGCCTGAAATGCTAATATCCACGTGTAAGGATTGTCTCTTACCCGTATTGATGGCCGCCAAACAGTCTCAACTACCTCAGGTTCAAGGCAAAACATATATATGATGTTTTTCCACAAAAATCCCAATTATATTGGTATATAGATAATATATATATATATTATATTTTTATGTAGTCCTTTGTGTACCGTATATAATCAGTGAATCTTTTTTCGCTGATCGCAAGATACTTCTTTGAGTAAGTTGCTTGTTTGACAGCATTGATTACTTCGGAGGTTCTTACTATTTGTACACCACCTCTAAACTTCGAGTTGACATTGAAGTCTCTAACCCACCTTGTTATTGTTCAGCGGACTGGAATTCTCCCTTATCTATGAACATTAAACTCGCGATGAACTTACAACAATAGATTCATTTACTATAAACCTTTTAACTACATAAATGTGCAGATTAGAATGAGACTTATTCATGATTTATTGAATTGCACAAATTGACGCACATAAAACTCACAATAGAACCAGAAAAGTGTTAAATCACCATCTCCTACTCAAAATAGTAGAAAAGTGGAAATTTACTGTGAAAATTTCATCAAGATCGCACCAGTTATAGAGAGGTCAAGACAGACAGACAGTCAGACAGACGAAAATCCAAAAAAAAAAACGTAATATCTCAAATTTGATATGTATTACGATGATAGGCGTTGAAGGTATAATATAAGCACGTCATGTCATTATTCCGGGAATTTTGAACAGTCCTGTCCTGTCAACCGTATCCAAAGCCTCATACAGTGGATTTATTGTTCGAATAGCTACACCTACATAAATATATTTACCTTGTTTCCCAGCTGGAATCCGTGGCAACAACTTCCCATTTACTATTGTCATTCGTCTGCCTCTCAACTAGCAGGAAAGTATTTTCCTGCAACAAATTGTTCCGTGGATGGCCAGATATCTGGAAGAGAAACAGATTTAAAGGTCCACGTGGGTTGATATTAAAAGGGTCCTTCTCAAGTTGTGCTCTTTATGAGGTGTGATTTCCGTTTATGACACTCGAGATTAATAGCAGAATTTATTATTTTCATAAGGTAAGAACACTGTGTTGTATCTATGATTGGTAAAGGTGTGGCCCAGTGTGTGAATGTCATTTTGGAAGTGAAGATTTGAATAGGATTTTGGAGCTGTTGATAAACAACTCGATTGGAAGTACTGAAAGACCTTAAATTAATTAAGGTGTGAAACAAAATAGAAATGTACACCAGATATTGGTATACAGTGTAAGATTCGATGCAGTGTCTGGTTTTTTTGTCCACAACGCGTTCTGGGTATAGTAGTTTACCCACGACGCGTTTAAAAACATACTCGCTTTTGTTTTTGCTTTGTGGGGCATTTCGTTTGTCCACGTCGCGTTCAGGATATTGCGTTTTACCCCGAATGCGTTTTGAATAGAGCATTTATGTAAGCATGTGATTAACATAATTAAATTATATGCCATTATATCATTTCCAGTGTCCTTGTATCACGTATCTCGGAAACTACAATGTTACACTTTCCGTTACTCAGGCTTTCAAATCAAGATTAGCGAAATGAAGTCATATTTCATGCGTCAGACCTTTTACTGGGGCAATGTAGAGCAAATAGGAACGTTTGTAAAGGAGTTGTAAGCATAAAGCTTTTCTCGTCGTGGAACTCGTACATGTCAGATGTTTTTCAATAAAGCAGATGTGTTGCTGCGTAACTTTTTCATATGCGCTGTTTTTCTTCCCGTATGTTTGCCTCTGTATAACAACTTTGATCCTTTTAAATATAGAAGAAAAAAATTGCGTCGAATGGGTTGACACTGTGCTTCCCACACAATGGAATCAGTTTAGAAATAGATTTTGAGTGAATTATGTAGTTACGTATGTTTAATTCGACTTACAAATTTAACAGAAACCGTATCGCCCACATGTACAACATCGGGGGGTTGTTGGATGCAGTCACCAAAGTTATTGAACCATCCTGCTAGGTCGAACAAAACAGGTGGAACCAGAGATAACAGCTTCTTGGGAAACTGGTACGGCACTGGCCCTACGTCGATATCTCTACCCTGAAATTTAATTATAATATTGATATATTATGATAGCAAATATATTCCGTGAAAATAGGATTAATACTTGATATAACCAGATGAAGTCGGACCTGCAATATATTGAGATTTAAAAAAATGGTGGATGAGGTACCTGTTTCATGCGTGTGTATTCAAAATATGGTGAATGTACCAATGTTTCTGCATCTATATCGGATTCCACAAATGAAGCAAGATGAAGCGAAAATCGCAGTGTCTCGGCTATGTTTTTACTTTTTTTAAACATAATGTCTAGCATAGGCAGAAAGCATATCGCACAGGATGAATGTCTATTCACATTGACCTTAAAACGCGTCAGATTGTAATCATCAGGGAGCAAACCCGGTCGCTGCTTTCACGACGAAGAGCTTCTTCAAAAAATTTCACAAATTATCAAACCCCCCCTCCCCCCCAGGCATACACCCACACATCACATCAATGGTTCTTCGTGAAGCTGTTGTGGATTTTCCGCGGCCTGGCAATATTGATGTCGTTTATTAATAACAAATCCACTTGAATGAAAAAGAGCAAATTATCACCCCCATCCCTGTAGAAAATTGTATCTCTACGTCCCTTCATACGCTTTTATGCTTCCAAGATCGCCGCCACTGGGTTTAGTCAACGATATTAGTTGATCTTACCTGGAGTAAAGCTGTGACAAGTTCTCTATACTTTTTTAAGTATATTGTTAGTGTGTGGGGTCCAAAAATCGTCGAGGCACCTTCGTACCTTTGGAGCTGTATGAGAAATAATAAACAAATATTAAACATATTTTTTAAACAAAGGCTTGAAGAAAATGAGTTATACAACTTAGAGAATGAAATACTTGAAATTTCGGATTTCAAATAACATGACCAGTAACAATTTTAGATTCCTTGGAGTCTAATTTAAAAAATGTTACAAATATTGGGGAACATTATTCCTTTTTCATTTATGAATTCACAAAATTTTCACGTATCCGAAAATATCTCTTTGTGACGCACAGGAAACGATTCAGCGTACTTTTTGGTTTTTCGGGAAAATATGAAAATGTATAGGAAATTGTGAAAAATTAATGCCACATTTGACGAATAACTATACCAACTAACGGAAAATTGCTGATACCGGGATAAACAGGATTAGAAACTCATAGCATAATGTCCTTAAAAGCTTTCAGTTCTTTTCGAAACCAGTCTCATATAGTTCAGATAGTCTACCTGATATTCCTCTGGTGTAGCAATATAGCTTGAGTACATGTTGCTTAAACCTGTTATGACAACCTTAGGATCTGCTGGTCCTCCTTCAGCGATAACCTGGAACATAGAAATGAAATCAGATAGGACAAAAATCGACAAACGTCTTTCACGTTTCACATTGGATGCAGGAAATAGATTTACGTAAATGCCCTTGAGGCGTCTCGTTCAGTAACACTGCATATATTTTTCAGGCGAGGAAATCCAATGAAATTTAAGTGATGTAAGAAGCGCGACAAATTTTTCATAATAGAAATGGCTGTCTATCTGTTTCATCTCATATTTCTACTGGTCGGTAATTCACACCATATGAGGATAACGAAATGACTTTACTAATGTTTCGGCTTTCTCGGCTTAACGAGGTGCAAAAAATTAAAAGGTGTTAGGACCTTTGACTTCGTGAGTTGCTAATGGGCGTCTCCATAGAGGGCGACACTTGGAGATGAGCCGATGTTGCTATCACACTCTTGACTGTGTTACGTATTAACCCTGCTATACCTGCATGTTCCGTCTTTAGCCTAGACTCGTCAGTATTGGCGGTCTAACTGTAGAGAGCAATTGGGTGGTATATACGTAACCCAGTCGAGGGTGTGATAGCAACATAAACACTCCTGTGAGCCCAGGTGTTAGGATCTTTGAGCTCGTAGTTTCCAAATGGCAGCGCCATAGTGTTTGACGCTTGAAGATTAATATTCTCGATAAAAATAGATGATTTGCTGATTTTCATTTCATACCTGCTGTTTGATAGCCTCCCTCATTCTTCTTCCAGACATAGTGGTGAATTCGCCTGGCACTGCTGTGAGGAAAGCGTTACCTAACTTCACAACCTGTATCGGCACCACCTCTGGCTGCCATTCGTATGGTAGTTTTATCTAGAAGTTAAGAGACAAAATCAAACTGTGCAAATCAAAAAATCATGCTGACTAAATAATATCATTTCTAAACTCGCCAACCAATTTGACGCCTAGTCAAAAAAATTTGGTATCAAAAGTTTTAGAAAGTGGTCGATGGTAATTTTTACATTTTCGCGAAAGTCTAATAAACTTACGGTGTAGTCAAAACGGTATAATGAACAAATTTTGACAAAACATTCAACCAATCAGATCAGACTTGCAACATATTGAGTTTTGAAAAATGGTGAATGAGGTAATTATTTTCATGTGAGCCTTCAAAATATGGTGAATGTGCCAATGTTTCTGGTTACAAATATCTGATATTTATTTCGTGCAAAGCTCTTATTAAAACGCGATGTGATATTTTTGAGAGATGTCGTCGCATTCTAAGTCTTGTTAGAAGTATTTTAGGATGAGTAGGCAGGTATTACATTCTGTAACTGAAAAAAAATACACCATTCGACGAATTAGATATTTCACTTCATCATCTAAAATTACTCTGTCTATTTGTTTTACTGAACATAAATTTTGGTATTTTAGTATTCTAAGAATAGCAGTAACTGACACCTCGGTTTTGCGGCTACAAAGTCTCACTCTTTGTTATATATATCGTATGCGGACTGAGTAATAACATTTTTTACGATATTTCGTTCACCGGAACATAAAACATGCCGTTTATGAGGTAGATCACTAAACATACGTGACGTTGGATTTTTAGTAATTTCCGTTACCCCCGAAACCAAACATATCTCTTCCCAGTTCCTAGTGAATAATATCAGAGAATCCTCTACAGCTACTACTCTCGTGTTAGACTTTTCATTTGGTTTAATCTCACCATCCCAATATCCAGTGCCTTAACTTTAATAGATAGTGTCATAATGTGCAGAAGCATTGGCACATCCACCATATTTTTAATAGGCGTGTTGATCAAGTGACAAAGCTCATTCACCATTTTTCAACATTCATATGACAAGTTTTAAGTTTTTGGTTACTATGTTACAACTTATTGCGCTTAATGGGGCTAATTATTCAAACCACATACGTGGAAAAAATAAGTTTATTATTGTTTGCTGGTACGTACAATCTCAGCATTGCTTTGAGCCACATTAAAGCAATAGAAGGTCGTTCACAACAAACTTAGCTTTGCCATAATTGACAACATATGCTGGTTTTTTTTAATCAAAGACGCCGCACTTTTAGTTTGTAAATAAAACACACACGAATTAGAAAGTTGATGGTAATTTCATTTAGGATTGAAGTCCACCTCTGAAGCGCAAGCATGAGTGAATCCGCTAAACCCAATTTTACATCACTTTCTCGCACGCAGTGGGAGATATTCCAACAATTTCGCGTTCAATATTGCTCCTCAAATCGTCGGCTTGTTAGCGTCGATCTGACTTTTAACGTGGCCCCAGATAAAAAAAGTCTAAAGGCATTAAATCGCACGATTTCTAAATAACACGTTCGTCGAAGTCAACATGGAGCGTTCTCTGATTGTAGCCGTGTTCCCAGCATCTTTCAAGAAAAAAATATGGGCCACCCACCACACCAAATAATCAACTTGATGGTACACTATTTAAAAAGGTGCTTCATTGCTCAAGATGAAAATTGGCATCATTTTCAATCAAATGTTCATGTTTGAGACATTCCCAATTCTTGAGGATACCGTGGAATCGACTGTTTTGAGTTTTTGTCTACTGAACGCTCTACATTTGCAATGTTTGAAATACTTTTTCTGAGAGACCCTATTTTATGGAGAGCCCTAAGTTCTCAGTACGCCACTGCCTCAGCGACCTTCGCCAAGGTACAAAATACAGAAAAAAATCAAACTTAATGGACATTGGCATTTATTAATTAGCTATTTTTAGCATGAAAATATGTTCCATGGATTTGAGAGCTTTGCAAACTTCATGTTTGGATACACGCAAACCACCCACGTTGTGTTTATGGAAGTTTTAATCATGGATTTAACGGAACGTGTTTTTTTTGGGCTATACAATTTAACAGTCTAGAAGACAGTACGTTTTAAATTAACCTTATAGAATCTAGTTCGCAAACACAAATATCAGATGAGGTCATATTCGGTCTATACTCTGCAGCTTCAACTTGCAAATTACCTTCAAGCTATCAGCGCATTTAATTAAATAAAAGTGTAACCAGCGAAACGCTGTGTCAAACGTGGACTGACTGACCATAGACCTATAACATGTTAGACTGAAACTGAGCTAGTTTTTACTTGATAATTTCGTATTACAACATGTGCAGGGACAGATAGGAAAATACCTTTTTCAGTCGAACATTCTATTGCCAAGGCATCATGTTGGATAAAAGGAAAAGTTTTACATACGTGGGTGTATCTAAAATCTAAAAAAGTCGAGCTGATAGGGGTGAACTGATTTCATATTAACAAAATTAAAGACATACCGCTCCAGACATGATGAGTATAGGTTTGGGTGCGTGACATGCGACATCTTCAGGACTTGGTGGGAAAATGAAATCCCGCACCAAATTCCACATTGGATTGGTGGTATTCGTTGCTTGTGTGAAATCAAACTCCCCCGGACCATCTGTTGTTCCAGCGGCAAAACTGTAACCCATCGCTGGTTTGCAGCCTTTCACCTATAAATAAAACAAAGTGGGAGTGAATGTACAGCAATAAATAAGAGAAATCTGTAACGCTGCCTCGATCTTCCATTGTCTTGAGAATTTTTGCGTTTCAGAATGTTTCGATTGATTTCGTATTCTCAATCATCTTCAGGTGAACATCTACATTCTCTAAAAATGTCGCACCATGAATAAGAGGAATCATAATTAGAATTGGCAATCAGTTCCGAAAGATATTACTAAAAAAACAGTAAAAGGCGGTGTCAAGTAGGTTGATATCACTTTGGAAATAAAAAAAAAAATTCGAGTCGCCTTTTGGTGCTGTTCATCTTATCAATTCCTATGAATTTATTATCAAAATTAAAGTTATCAAACTAGGGTTTAATGAGATAATAATATCTTTTGATGTATCCTCATTGTTTCCCAGAGTACCGTATCAAAAACTGTTGAATATTTGAGTGAAGTACTGTTTTCTACTCTACTCTCATCAAGGTCAGCATGAAATAATTATTATTTGCTGTATAAAGGAGAGTTTGTTCAACATATCGAATGTTTTTCCTTAATTAGCTGAGCCTTTTATGAATCGTTTAGAGGAACATGCAAAAGAATTTCCCTAGAAAATGTTATAGATATGTTGATAATTTAATTCGATTAAATTTTATTTCAAAATTCAATGGACAGTTGCCGTTTCTAGATGTCTTGGTTATGAGAAACAATGAACACAGTTCGGAAAGTGGAGTATATAGAAAAGACACTATTACAATGCGTTACATAACCGGAGACTCGAAACCACTGTCGCCAACACAAAATGACTAGTTTTAATTGTTTGGTACACCGACTAAAATCAATTTCTTTTAAGCCAAGAACGGTTTCAAACAGAGAAAGATACCATAAAACAAGTGGGATAGGCTTAATGGGTATGATACGAATATTTTAAACATATAATTTGTAAACATAGCTTTAAGAGAACACTTCGTAACCCAACTACCTTTCAAGTTCAAAGAGCAAGAACAAAGAATGTATATATAGCATTCATCCTAAATGTACCAAGGGTCTAGACAGAGTATTTAAGGGTATCGGTTTTGGAACTGTATACCAGTCTGCTGTCAAAACTTGAAGATCTATTAGGAAACCCGAAGGACAAAGTTGACAAACTTAATTCGGTTTGTTATACGAAATTAATTGTAGAGACTGTAACAAATGTTACAAAGGACAAACTAGGAGATCTATCATGGACTATATTCAAGGAGCACTCAGCGCGTTCAAGATACAGTATAATACAAGAGTCTAGTGTATCTCATACTTGAAATAAAATACATGATTTAAACTTCATGGAAACATTAGAGATTCATAAATATCTGGGAAACCCTGACTTCATTGTAATAAATGAACACACTAAATTTTTCTCGATACACTACTATAAGTTTCCATCTATTTGTTTCTAGGTTAATTTACACCTTAAATATTTCAAGTTATAGAATGTATTAAGAAAAATGAAATAGCTTGAGGAATAAAATATCTTAAAACGTGAATTATCTTAAAAAATAAAAAAGTTTATCACCTGAAATATCTTAAGGACTTTTTGACGGAGATGGTTAAGGTTTTGTAGGAGTTTTCTTCAACTCTAGTGTAAATGAGGTCTCAAAAAAAAATTTCTCCTAAGACAGACATGAGGAAGGAAAAAATAATTTGATAGAAAAATAGCTAGACAGGATGAATAGTTGTTTGAAACTTGTAGACAAGGTGGATTTGTCAAAAGTTTGATTTCGGACTTCCATTGTCTATAAAATTTTGAGTATCACGACGTTTCGATTGATGTGCTATCTTCAATCGTCTTCAGGTGAACTGAACACCTGAAGACGAATCTAAACGTCATGATACTCAAAATTTTATAGACAATGGAAGTCCAAAATCAAACTTTTGATAGGATGAATAGTTTGCTAGTTTTGAGAGCTCTAGGTTTGTATCCATAATAGTATCTAGTTAGTTGATTGTCGATTAATCTGGGTAGCCTTGTGAGCAGTCAAATCTGACAGTCCGACGATGATTTAAATGTAAATCGAAATGCGTCACTGAAAGAAAAATAGTTTTATTTGTGGAACTGTGTGTGATATACGTAATCTTTTTATCTGCATGATGGAAGAGTTTCAGCAAGTTGAGCATCTACAATCTAAATGTTCAATACTTAACATAGATTAGAGCAATTTGAAATTAGTTCTTTCTCCTGAAGTTGCCAACATAGCTAAATACGTGCCGGGTTTAAAAGAGGTGAGGCTGTGTAGTATTTGTTTTCAGTTTCAATTAAACAAATATTGGAACAACAGAAAGACCTTGAATATTTTATAACCTAAATAAATCCGATTTCTAAAACTTACTCCAACCGGATTGACAGTTCTGAAACTCCCTAAGAATATTTAGTAAAATAATATCACTGTACTTGAAATACAAAATTACGTTACTAGCGTTATTTTTCAAACGCTAAATATCACATTTGTAATTTTTTTAACAAACTTCAAACTTTCTGAATAATTCTAAAAGAATACATAATATGTTACATATTCATCTGATAAAAGCACTAGATGTCACAGCTCTAGATATATTATAGAAAAGTTTATATTCCGGGAACATATATCATTCGACAAAAAATATTTATGGTATATGTAGGAAATGTTCCAGCTGTAGAGGCGTTGCACCCAAAGCTAATGGATTTCTAAAAGAAAAATCATTCATCATATTCCCATTACAGGCTCTACTGATAGACCGGCGGCCCTTGACATTTCCAGTCATCCATCTGGTGGAGGTTGAACAGTTGGCGACGAGTGAAACATTTTTTTAATATAGATAACGTCTCGTAAAGGCAGAAAGCGCTCCAGAAGCTCTGCGAGAGGATAAATGTTCATTCGCATTGACCTTATGTGTATGTCTAGAGATTGGCATTGGATCGTGAGAATATTTGCCACAAAAGGATGTTAACATGGCGCATTTTGGACAACCTAAAAAGTAACTCATATGCTCGTAATGTTATTGGGCATTTATTACCTGCGTCGATAAGTTCTTTTGTCAGCACTCTGGAGTGTTGTGGGTACAATTCACATGTGAAGAATATATGATACAAGATCTGCAATCGAGGTGTTATCATAGAAACAAATATTCAAACTTATTATACCTATCCTATGCAGGTTGCTGCTCACTTTCAAAGCACCAAACTAATGACTGCTGTTTAGTTTCGGGATCGTAATGATATAACCATGTTTCGTCTCCGGTTACGATATTAAAAATCAAATTTTTCAAGCATTAACTTAGCCCAATCAACTCTTGTTGCTTTTTGCTCACTGGTCAACAAATGTTGCACCCATCTGGAACACCGCTTCCTTAGGCGAAGGTGATCATGAACGATTGTTCTGACCACTGCCGATCCAATCCCCATAGAAGCCTCAATCTCGGTGTAGGTTGTATGTCGATCTTTTTTTTACCATATTTTTCACAGCTTTACAGTTTCCGGATTAACAACAGTAAGCGGTCGACCTGTGCGAGGTTCATCATCGAGTGAGACCCGGCCCCTTTTAAACTCAGCAAACCTATTAAAAACTGTAGGCTTAGAAGAGGCATAGTCCCCAAAGCAACTCACTAAACTTTCGTGACATGAGTCACTAAAAAAGTTAACGGCCGCCGGTCTATAACAAGAAAGTATGACAAGTCAAAAGAAAAAAAACATAAAAGGCGATAAGTTCCTTTGTGTACTGTTATTAAAGATAATAAATGGCGTATTTTTCAATTGTATTACAGCAGAAATGTATTTGTATTAGTTTTTTTGTTCGAACTGATTAACGAGCAATGGCGAACTAAATGGGAGTAATTAAAATTTTCTGTTGAAATGAAAGCATCGCCTCAATAGACAGCTTTGTGATTCTCGTAATTGAACATGGATATTTGCTGTCGAGCTCGTTTTTGAATGTAATATTTCATACAAATCATTATTGGACCATCGCATATTGAAAAGGCAATCTTTCAATAATATACTCGCAGCAATACCTGTAGTATTGATTTACCATAAAACATTCGTAATCCATGGTACATCAAAACAAAAAATATACGACATAGATTTACATAAATCATCGGGCAAAGAATGGAAAACATTAATTTGATACGAGGAATACCAAACTGTGTGCCATACCTACTATAGAAAAAGTCATATAAGTGCATTACAAAATGATAACGCATTATTTCTGGTATTTATCTAACATTCTTCGTCACCTACTTGTACCACAACTGATTTTGCTTATCTGGCGAGAGCATCGTCTTTTCAAGGTCAAAGGTCAAGGTCGGGCCATTACTCTTTCAAGGTCAGACCATTACTCTTTCAAGGTCAAGTTCAAGGGTTATTGTCCTCTTCCCCCAGAACATACAATAACACACTTCTACCATTCCAAGAAGATGTAAGAAGTATAGATCTATTCCTCTGTGGATTCAGTTTTTGGAGACTAATTTTTTATTGTTTGAATCCATAGCATGGAGAATTATTATGTGTTCATAATTAGAAAATTGATTGTAAATTAATGCGTGGGAACCCAGTATATCTACTTCAATGATTCTCTTGTAAGTTCTTGCTCTTGGAATATAAAATGTTCAGAATTCGAGATTTTGTTTAAAGTTAGTACTACCAACCTTTACAATGGTACCATTCTCTAACTGAACAGATGCAGTTTCTTTGGCCATTTCTATAAACTGGTGGATGTACCCAATTGCTCCCGTTATTTCAGCGGCTTCGGATGCTATTAACTCCTGAAATAAAAAAAAGGTAAATCTGCTTAATGCCTTGCCCTAATATAAATAAAGAATAAATGAGAAAAATTCTCTGATATTTTTTTTGTACCTACTGCTCGTAAGCTGCACTGATTGCAAAAATAAAGCGAGATTATTTTTTTTTATTGGCTAATGACGAGAATTTCAACAGACAGGAAAAGCACCAAATAAATAGTTTGGAGACCAGTAGCAGTCATCACGTTGCTATGGAGTGGTGAAAAAATATGATTGACGCAGATAAATGTGTCTTATTTATATGGAACATTACCATAAAAAATCAAACTAGCAGCTATAAATGTCAATTAATTACTTCAATGAAATGAACTTCTTCTATAATCTTACCTTGGCCTTTTGGAATATTTTTTCAGCGATAATCTCAGTGCTTTGGAACATATCTTTTCCTGGTCCAAAAGCTATACAATTCTTGGCCTCTCCATTGCAGGTACTCCTCACTTCTTCGCAAGGCAAGCCTGTGTTGATGCATTTTGGGCCTGCTGTGTTGGGAGAAACATCTCCTAAGTTAGTGGATGCAAAGGCAGCGACAAAGGAACTCTGTAAATCAAAAAATCATGATGGCACGATAGTTTATATGCATATGATATTTATCATAGGAGTTTCAAAATTTAGACTTCACCGAAGTGCAGAAGTCTAGTACGATGTGTAAATGTCTTTGACCACTCCTATGAGTGTCAGGTGCATGTTCAATCTGCAGTGACCTGTGAGGATCCCTGCTAACAAGTGGAGTGAATCCCACCTCCCGCTCAATAGCCATAGCTCCCTATGTTTGTCAGGGACTGCTATGAACCTCATGGACTGTCTACAGTCATCTCTCTCCAACCATGCTTCTGCCAGTTCGTTATATCCCCAATCATCTAGGGCATTACTAACCTGGCCCCTGCTAATGCCTAGCAAGGGTTCAGGGCCAATGCATGTGCCCCTAGCATGTGCTCCTTGCTCCTATCCTCACCAAGCAGTCTGCTTTCTCCTTACTTGGCACCCCCCTATGACCAGGGACCCACATGAGGCTCACGTTCTTGGATTGGGCTAAGCGTTAGAGGGCGGCGCTGCATTCCTGGACCAGTGTAGATCAAATCATTGGAGAAGTGACGCTATTTATTTAAAGTTGAATATCACTTTTGTAATTATTTATTATTGTTATTCAGGCAGAATGCAATGATGTGC
Organism: Bruchidius siliquastri; assembly: GCA_949316355.1. Lineage (NCBI taxonomy): Eukaryota > Metazoa > Arthropoda > Insecta > Coleoptera > Chrysomelidae > Bruchidius > Bruchidius siliquastri. The sequence goes on along the minus strand of OX438537.1, from coordinate 23,866,329 downwards.
AGTATTAGTAGTTGCTGAACTTACTTTTCCTGGTAGTGATGAAGGATCCATGCTGGTCTCCAACAAAATTGAAGCGTATCCCACGTTGTCAGATGTAACAAGGCAGTTAGTGTTGTTCATAGAAGTAGCATGCACAGCAAACCAATTTATAGCTCCTATAGCTTTATTGTCATGCTTGCTCACTATCTTCAGTTGGGTTATCGTTTTGTCTACGTTAGTTTGATACCTGGAAAAATAAACATTCCTTATAAGTGAGTGACAATCTCCATATCAGATTATCAGTTGTTCTCTAGTTTCTACTACTTTCAATGCCTATCTTCTATCTCTATTTTGGTACATATGAAATGACTGGTCTCCAAGCAATCTTATATTAAATAATATGCTCTTCATTTTTATGCTATCGAAATGCCGCACTGAGTGACAACACTGGGTTGCCTTTCTCTTTCTATCAGTTTTCCTGTCTCACTCACTCCTATACCCTTAGGGTTCAGGCCAACATAGCCTCAATCTCGCTGACAGAATTTTTTTTGTTGGAAGAACCACCTAGAAACCTTAGCGCAAAAAGCTACTATCCCCCAAACTTCCTTTACCATAACCGATCCTTGATCGGCACAATACCCAACATTGCTTAATATTCGAAAAACAACACCGACTGTCAAACCGAGATTCAGATTGGTTTGAACGCTAAGGGTATAGCAATGAGTGAGACAGCAGGAAAGATAAAGAGAAAAGGAGGATGCAGTGTTGCCGCTCCGTGCAGCGTTGTGCTAGTATAAAAATAAGGACGATCTACTTTGATAGCCACCTCGATAGCACATCTTCGTTCAACGTTTCCGTATACGTAACCTTAAGAACTAGTGAAAGACTGTTCTTATTTCCCGCAAAGTGTATCGCCACGTTCGGCTTATAATAAACTACGTTTATGTCTTACCTTGAAACGTTGTCAACAAAATAGAAAGGAGACTTTTTACCGTCTGCTTCTAAAACGAATTTATTTTATTACACAAAAGCAATATAAGACGTCGTATCGGCAAATAAAGCAAATAAATAGACTAGTAGGAAAATAAGGTATTTGAAAATATCGATAAGAAGATGCTTTTCAGGTACACTAGACGTCTTATGGGGTATTTTTTATAAAATATAAAAAAGTTACTTCTCCAATAAGCTGGAAGGTGAAACTCCAGGATAGTATCAGCAATTTTACAGTAAGTGACATATTTGTGTTATATGAACAAGTTTTGAATAATATAATTGGGTTTCAGCTATTTTCCTCAAGAATTGAGCCCAATAACAGTAGTTTGTTAATATTTGAACAATTTGACCGTCATGAGTATAGAAGGCAGCCAATAATAATTTTCATGGCAGATATTCCACCCAGCTGTCTCGCCGATACAGGAAAGACTAGACGAACTCATGGGCTCATTCTCAGCTGGTCAAGCGCTTATAACGTCTCGAAAAAGCCTCTTCCAAAGGTCGTACCTTTAGAGAGACTGATATTCATAATAACGTTCAAAGACCAGATACTATGATGAGACAGTGAATGTAAAAATAATCTTACTTTTTCAATTCCTCTGGAGGGTTGAATAAGTATGCAGCAGGGCTTCTGTTTATGTTCGCATCATGTACTTCTCCGGAGACCCAATATATCCTCGCTTCTGTTAAACTTTCATGTGCCCTTTCGACTGACTGAAAAAAAACATTGAAGTTAAATATTTAAATAACATTGATTTGATTAATTTTATCAGTAGTAGTTGAAGTAGTAGTGATAGGGAGGTAAAGCCTGGCAAGTAGGCCATCTTTCACCCTTTTTGCCGACACCGAAGACCCCGAAGAACATCACTAGAACTATGGCAGACATCGTAACTCCCTAGCGTCGATCCTTGCAGACCTTTTAATAAAGGTCATGATTCCTCTAAGTAGCACTCTTCCCTGTCAAACCCTGCTGTGCCGAACACCTAAGCCCTAAGGCCGCTGGAGACGGCACACTCACCCCGGAAGTGGAACGAGGTCTCGTCCTCCTCCCAGCCCTTCTGACCGATTGGGTCTTTGAACACTCCTTTTAGTTTCAGGTGCCTGTTCAATCTGCAGTGATCTGTGAGGATCCCTACTAACAAGTTTAGTAAATCCCTCCTCCGATTCAATAGCCATAGCTCCCTACGTTTGATGTGGCCTGCTATGAACCTCTTGCACTGCCTCTAACCATGCTTTCGCAAGTTTGTTATACGCCCAAGCATGAAGGGCATTGCTGACCTGTCTCCTGCTAATGCCCAGCAAGGGTTTGGGGCCAATGCATGTGCCCCGTGCTCCTATCCTCGCCAGGCAGACTGCTTTATCATTACTGGCACCCCATGGACCCATGTGAGGGTTTGATTTCATCAAGCTAATGCATCAATAATTCTCAAGTTAAGTCTTCAGTATCGTAACATCAGAGAAAGAGGGTGGGTTATAGAACTTATAGATGCTGGTCATGTATGGAGAAGAAGGTACAACTGAGACATTTATATTCAATCGGTCGATGAAGAATAGCTAGTGAAAATTATACCTAATGTTTTTTGTAAATCACTCAGTATAATGAGAACATCCCTTTCTAACATAATCATCATGAATAACGTATTTGATAGCATTTTGATGTGCCCTATATTCCGAAGTCTCTAGTTAAGGATATCACAACGCCACTGATACTTTAAATGAATAATAAGAAGTTTGCTCTTCGGATGTTGATGGCATAATACTCCAAACGCAGTGTCGCTACGGTTTACTTAACGCCACCGTCTAGCTCCATTTCCCCTGTGTGAGAAGTCCCAAAGATAACGCAAACGAGATTTATAGTGCAGGACCACTAAGCATTCAGCTACAAATAGTTGATATTGAGCTATCTATCAGGCTACACACACATTACTTCCGATTCCGATATGTATGTATACTCTTTTAACGCGTATGCAACGCGTCTGTGTTCGTCAGTATTGCTTAACCCTGAGACCGGAATTAAGTATTTCTTCGAATTTTATTGAGACAATACAAAGCTAAGCTCGACATCTTTGGTGCACTAAACATTCATCGTCAGAGTGGCATCGCTGTGTTCGCGTCGTTGCTTCTGTTTGATCGGCAGACGCTGGTTTGGTGGATTGCTGCCTGTGATGCCAAGTCGTGCATAAAATCCTTAAAAGTTGCTAGATAACATACAAGGGGCTAATTTGTTTCACTTGTTGATAAGGATCATAAACGATCATTTTTCTGTGATTCTAGGACTATTCATCCAGTTGAAGCATGTTTTATATATCAGGAAACATGGGCAATTTCGAAAAGGTGAAATTAATTTGTGTTAATGCATTTCCTATATGCCTGATATCTAAGCGTCCTGAACTAGTAGGCAAAGGGGATGGCATAACTAAGAACTGCGTGGTAGATTTATGAATTTAGGCCGCACTTATTCCTTTTGTGTACCGTGACGCCTTTTAAACAGATTCTTTGTATCTTCAAGCACCAAGTTAAATTGTCTAATTCCGTTCAGTCTCGTGATTTTAGATTTCTCGAAACAGCTTAGCAGATTAAACTTGATAAACAACGGAATATTGGTATGGATATTCAAACTGGGACAAACTGAAGTAAAGTTATTTTAGATCTATCCCGTTTAAGAATATTTATCATTCCCAGCCGGCCCTAATTCACACCAATTCCTATGAAGTTTGTTTTGCCCTTGAAATGAGCGAGAGAGGTCTCTTATTTTTTTCTAAGCACCACTCAGACGATTCGTTTTGATGAAATTTTGTAGTCGAGGGAGCTCGTTGCAAAAAATTCAGTAAATGAATGAACCCACACCAGTGGGAAAGGAAGTATCATAATCACTAAAAATGTTGAATTCGAGCTTATGTTTTATTAATGTTTTATGACGAAAAGCGATGTCGCTTTTTCCCGTTGGTCTGTCTTTCTTCATTCCTATCAACCTGTTTCGCCTGAAGTGTGAAACTGCAAAATGTGGCAACTCACTCACTCACACCATGGTGGGATTCGTATTTCGTCGTAGTGGGTAGCTTCGTTGTGTTAAAATTCATGTCAAAAGGTATTTGTTTATGTACGAACCCCAGGTTACGAAAGCATATCTTCTGATTCCCATGGATTTTCATCTCCCATCTGCGCTTCCACCTCAGGAAACCTCAGGAAAAGCTGTCTCCTCACTCCTCAATTCCTCACTTCTTCTATAGACTCCAAATTTCTCCTTCACTAGCAGACCGATCGGAGGAACTCCAACCATCACCATAAAATCTTCTGTCGATACTGTTCTATACGCAGAAATCAATTGTAGTAAGGCCTTTCTCTGGCGTCTCAGCATAATTTGCCTATACTTCTTTTTCAGAGCTCTTTCATAAAAGGGGCTCCATAAAGCATAATTGACTTCACAACCATTTACTGCGTCTATAGTGGATCTGCCTTTCCTGAAACCATATTGCGTAGAAGACAGTCCATTCTCAGCCACAACATGACCTCTCAATCTTTATCAGTCGTTCCAAACGTCAACCTACTAAGCTCCTCACCTACACCGCCTCTGTCTCTAGAGCAGTGGAAGTCTACACAGCACAAAGCACTACACTACTATTTGTTTTGATACATACCCTGACTATTCCGTTGACTAATGCATCGAATGTCTCATGGATAAACCCAAAATTGGGCAAATCGTACATGACATTCATCAGAAATCCTCCTGGTGTTCCATGAGTATGAGTACCGCTGAGAATGAAGTTGGAGAAGGTGTACGTATCGCCATACTTTTCTGAAAGCTTCGTTATCACCTGAAATATTGGAAAACACTAATTATATATTTGCGTTCCAAATGGCTTAAATGGTCGAAAGCAAAAACACAAGCCTTAAAAAAATGTCAAGAAATCTGCCATTATAACCTCAAACCGCGCTAAGCTTACTTTAAGTCATCGTTAATGGCTACTTAGTTAAGGAAAGCATAAATAACCTCTCTTCATCATTGTTGCAACTGTCTAAAGTTTCCTCAAAAACGTTGGTGCAATCAAGTGAGCAGTGAAGAAAAAAGGAATAATGGTAATATATACATTTTATTTCTTACATTTCTCGCGCCTGGAAATATAATGAAATTTAATAAAATTTTCCTCAAAACGTAAAGTTTTATTTTCCGTCCACCTCGAGGCTTGATCCGTATCAGCGTAACTTCCTCTAAAAGTTCACTTGGGAACATAAAGCATACTTTGAAGGCACTAGTTTCCTTTTTATTACCACGAGCTTATTGTCTAATCTAAAAATTAACGAGCTTCTTCGGTGAGTAAAATTCACAATGCATTCAAAGGGTCCATAAAAGGTACATTATATGGTTGTCTGAAATTTGTAGAAAATGTAGATGCTTCATAGGTTGTGCTCCGGACTTCCATTGGCTATACAGAGAGTTAATTAAGTATGTACACACTGAGAATAAACAAAGTTCGCTTCCAGCATGCCAAAAGCGTACAACATGGCAACGTCGCAATGCCAGTAAAGCAGATAAATAGTTAGTATGAACAGAAGGTCCACGACGCCGACGATGAAGTGGACATACTTTATTCACCTTGACGACGTTGCCATTTTACACATACTTCAGGGTATCTTTAGGTGAACTACAATTTGTTTGCAATGTATACAATCAATTTAACTGATGATTCTTTGAGTGGTTTCAAAACAAAATGTTCATATCAACATTGTTTCGCAAATAATTCGATTTTAAGATACAGGTTGTTAAACTTTAAAAAGAATGCTTGTATGAACATGGACTTGCAAATAATTAAAACCATTAAAACAAGAAAACTGAAGTTTTTGGGAAACGTAAACTGATATGAGCTATCATAGGAAAAATACTTCATTAACGAGCAGGAAAAATTCACAATTTTCTCAGCCACCTAGCTTTAGCAGTGAAGAAAGAAATCAGATTTGTACTCGTACAGGAAAAACCACAGGGGGTAGCGAGTCGGAAGGACGCCTGGAATTGACTGAATTGACATCTAAATATATCCACTAGTTCCCTTTTCCCCTGGTTTGTTGAAGGCTGAAGGTGCAGAGAATCGGACCCTTCTGAAATGTCCAAATGATTCCCTGTGCGGCCCCACTTAATGGACTTGTTATCACCCCAATTATATTTTCCTTCTTTAAGTCGCGATCCCACGACGCGACGAATGTAGATCGAAGAACGCCCAGGCTTGGCAAGACGAAAGCCAGGAATCAAAATGACGGACGAGTTTTGAGAAAAGTCATAAAAACACATATCATGGGATTTCGAGGGTTGCTCATTTAGAATTTGAAGTGAGATTCGTGCAAAGCAAAATGGCGGACGTAATACAAAAAGTCGTTTAAATTCTATGAAAATCGATGTACTGACGTTTTGAGGGTTGCTTAATTCGAACTTGAAGTTAGTGAAAAGCAAAATGGCTGATCAAAATTGGCGAACGTAATACAAAAAGTCGTTCAAATTCGATGAAAATCGATGTACTGAGGTTTTGAGGGTTGTTTAATTTGAATTTGAAGTTAGTGAAAAGCAAAATGGCTGATCAAAAATGGCAAACGTAATACAAAAAGTCGTTCAAATTCGATGAAAATCGATGTACTGAGGTTTTGAGGGTTGTTTAATTCGAATTTGAAGTTAGTGAAAAGCAAAATGGCTGATCTAAAATGGCGAACGTAATACAAAAAGTCGTTCAAATTCGATGAAAATCGGTGTACTGAGGTTTTGAGGGTTGTTTAATTCGAATTTGAAGTTAGTGAAAAGCAAAATGGCTAATCAAAAATGGCGAACGTAATACAAAAAGTCGTTCAAATTCGATGAAAATCGATGTACTGAGGTTTTGAGGGTTGTTTTATTCGATTTTGAAGTTAGTGAAAAACAAAATGGAGGACATTTTGCAGAAAGTCGTTTAAATTTGATGGAAATCAATGTACTGGGGTTTTGAGGGTTGCTTAATCTGAATTTGGAGCTAGTTTTGTGAAAAATCGATTCGTTCTATAAGTCTATTTGGTTCATCTCGTTCATGATTCCTCGTCTCGTTCGGAAATCCGTAGTCGAAATGGTCACACGCGGATTTTTGAAATCCCAGACGACCGGAAGTGATTCGTTTGATTCTTACTACGTTATCGTTCCTATGAAACGCTTCGTTCAGAACCGACTCAATTTCACAAAGTATGGATGGCCAAGTTTGACCCACGACAAGTCCAACCACGGGCCGTGGAGATTCGGCTTTATGCCGTTCAAAAGCAGGCTATCAGGAAGCAATTTCTGCGGTAGCAAGGAATAATGGCGGACTAATTAGATTTGTACGCGTGGCTATAATGCTAGATATTGTTTCTGTATATAACCGAGGAACGTAAATATTTTCGTAAAAGTGACGTCTTCATTGAAATGAGGGGTTTCTTTAAGAAATATGTTGGCTTCAGCATTGCTGAAATCGCAATAGCTTAACATTTATTAATCCTTTATCATTTATTTATACATATATTTTGAAGATCGATCGATCGATAGATAATGCACTAGAGGAAATATCTTTTTGGTAGAAGAATGCTATCTATCAGCTATAAACTGCTGAGAATTTATTTTTGTTCATTTATCCATTAAAATCATTTTATTTAAAGTATTATTTCATCACAGCCTCTTGTTATTATTATCATATTGCTATCAATATCATAAAGATGCAAAAACTAATTGAAGTGGGATGGAAAATTAACTTTTCAACGGTTTTTTCTCCTCGCCGTCTAGGCTAAATGGCAGACAACAAGCTTACCGCTTTTCTGACCCCATGATGCATCATGCACGCGTCCACGGTGACGAAAGCTGCCCTCTTTGTACCATCGTCGAAAACATAGGCTCTTGAATACTGACGAAGATGGATACCGCATCCCTTTTGACCGGCTTTCGCGTATCCCATCTGCAAAACAGTTTGACAGTGGATCAAGAACTTCACCTTATCAAGTAACAGGAGGTATTTGTACAATTAGTGATAGCATAAATTATAGTTTTGAATAATACACTTTTATATTTAATGGAACTAAAAAGTAAAAAATAATTAATAATATAAGAATAAAATGATTAACGATAAAATAATTGCATTTTGAAATGGAACTAGTAACAAGTTATAACAATCGATATCGAGCACTCCATGGTTTTATCGCATTGACATTAATTTACTTGTTAATTATTTTATTCTTATATTAAGAATTATTTCTATTTTTCAATTCGATCTACTTATTTTTGGAGCCCCAATTACGTGGCTGCTGGAATTAGACTTGCTCTTCAATGGATCTTAATTAACGGGTCTGAAGGGTATTCCCTCCGCCTCGCCTCGCATGATTCCTGTATCGTTATATTTCAAATATTCTGTCGCTACAGATACAGGTTAAACTAATAAAAGTGTGTTAAGAAGAATTATTAGATGTTATCGTATCATCGTCTTTTAAACGTATTGCTTTGTAGAAATAAATAATGGGACAAACTTATTGAACTATTGTATTGTCATCGGTCTTTGATAGGTGTGCAAAATTTAAAATCATTCTGACGTTTTGAAGTGGGTGAAAAAGAGCGTTCAGATTCCGTTACAAACATACATACATACAGGTGAAGCTGAGTAAAAAAGCGTGTTAAAAAGCTAAAGACACGCGGTGTTACCAACCGCATCCGAAGCTGCTTAGCTTCGGCGATTGGACGAAAGCAACTTATTATTTAGCAACAATCGAATTTATTTATAAGTACAGTTCATGTACTTAATAATACGTGAGTTACACACAAAATATTCTGTCATCTCCTAAAAATTACACTTTTCACAGTTCCTACGAAACATAGTCCAAAAAGTTCACTTTCTATTCATTTTGTCCAGTGTTTGATTGTTGGGTGTATTTACAGGAAAGGTATTTAAAATCTGCGCTAAATAATTGATATGATTTACATATGTACATATTTATAATTATACTATTTGCATTTAAATTGAAATCAACAAGACTTTCCGAGGATACACGGAATATTAAAAGTCTTTTCTTCACTGAACAGTTATAAAATTCAACGGTTTGTTCTTACATGATTTGCCTGATATTTTTGAATTAACTGTCATATTTTTTCGATAGTTTGCTTCTCTACAGTCCGCATTCATAATTTGTTCTCTCATTCCTGGAAGAAATTCAATTGTGTTTTTGATGCCGGACTGTAAACCTCACAGCCATAAAGTAGCACCAATTATCTGTTTGTATACAACAACTTCACAGACGTGTGCAATTTACTAGTTGGGCATATAAGGGAATACAAGGTCTTCAACATTTCGGTTGCTTTGATCCGGAGTTGCGCGATGTGGTTCTGAACTTTAAGTCTTTTATCGTTTTGAAGTGGGTGAGAATAACGAAAATTCTGGTACAAACATACATACATACATACCTACACGTCAAGCTAATATATAGCGTGTTAAAAGTACGGATTTATCTAGAGACAATCTGCGAATTTCTCAACGTCATCCTACCGATTTTTAAGAATCAGATCTGGCAACATTGCATATTTTGCACTGTAAATTGTTTTTTGTATTTGGCTTTCTGGCACTTTAACAGAGTTTGTGGTGGTGATAATTATTCCCTCTCTGAATTCCCACATACATCAATCAACTTACGAATCCTATCTCGGCGGCGGGCCCAGTACAGTCGGCCCTTCCAACTCCGACCTTGTAATCAGCGCTGGCAATCGTGACGACGAAAAACAATATAAATGCCAACATCTTCATGTCGCCCAAGAAACGCGATCCCTTTTTTGCTGCCGACATCATTCCGAACTGTCCTGCAAAAAAACGTAATATCGTTACTGTGGTCCGGCGAGCTCTCTGCATTATTAAAATTTTCATAAAAAAATATGTACTCTAGAATATTTTAGCGGTTGGTTGATTTTATGTTGGGCTATTCTGTGCTCCAGGCGAAAAAATGACTGGATTAACGGTTTGGAAAGCCGATAAGAATATTTAGTAAACTGATACCACTGCACGTGTAATACAGAGTCAACCTACTTGACGATATTTTTTTAAGGCTGAATATCAGTTTTGTAATCATTTATCATCCTTATTCAGGTTTGAATGCAGTAGACTATAGTGTTAGCAGTTGTTGAGACATAAGCAGGACAAACTGGAGTGTTTGAATAAACATGGCAACCTGATAAAAACTGGAAGCATGTATCTATCTTATATTTATAGAGAAAGTGCTCTCATTTCCTCATTGAGCAATTTAAAGCTGTGATACAGATATTCTATTGAGTACCTATCGAAAATACAATTAGCTGTAGAAATATACAACCTTCTGAGAGATGGCACTTAATTGCAAGGATGATGTGTTTTATCTGCAAATTAGTTCTGACATTGTGGCAACACTGTAGATGAATCACTGAAAACGTCATGAACTACATCTACGCAGTGTTGCCACTGAAGAAAACAAGTCGTCAAAATGACGACTTTCTGTCTTTGTTATGAGTAATATTATGAAATCTTTTAGCTCGGCGTCAAACTCTACTTACTTTCCTAATAAATCCAATAATTTTTTTAATCTCGTTAAAGATGAGTGGTATTTTTACTAGCAAAGGCGAGAGACATTTTTAAAAGTGAACAATATTTATGAACATTCAAAACAATAATTAAAAGTTGGTTTCAGGCAGATAGTCAGATTAAAATTACTTTTGATTTTATTTTTTTTCATGAAAAAAATGTTCTTAGCAACCTAATAAAACTTATTTTGCTTTGTTCCACAAAAACAACGTTTTTGAATTGATATCGACAATTCCATGACCCCAATAAAGCTGTGGGGACAAAGTGACGACTTTTTGTACTGGTGGATGGCGACTTTTTGCTTTGTAAATCTGGCAACACTGCATCTACGCGCAAACTGAAACATAGCCTACTACGTTTCGTGCCTACCTATGTATGTCTGTATTTCCCTGAGTCTTTTCAGTAGTTCTATAATTTATACAAACACAATATGATTCACGATTGTCCATTTGGAATAATGCAATTAATATTGAAGAAGAAGAATACACTCAATCCCGTTTCACTCAAACACAAAAGAACTACTACATACGAGTAGAATCAGTCTTCACAATGATAACCTTGATGTCTTCATCTCTGCTCGTTAGTCATGCTTGATCAAGCGTTATATCATACATTCATACAGTATCAGCGGCCAAAAGTGTGGAGAGTGAAAGTAGTTAACGATAAACTGCTAATGAATTCAGCTGCATATCTTGAAAACTCGCGATCGAACGTTGTTCTTGCTTGCTTAATTCCTCGAAAAGGTGGGTTTATGCTGCCTCGTGTATCCTTTTTACGTAACCGTAATTTATCCTTAAACGTTTTCAAATGCAATATGGTGTAGTGTGGACTCAAACTAGAAACCTTTGTAAATATTTGATGTTTGCCTGCCTTTCAAGCGAACTCGGTGAGGTGGTAGAAGTTGTATGTGTAGTTCTTCGAGTATTTCTCGTTATTTTGTAGTTTGTTCTCATAAAGCTCGAATCAGTTCCGAGTATACGCGACTCGAAACCGTCGTTCTAACAAAAGTTGAATTAATTCCGAATCAATTCCTGAGAACGTGCTCTAACAGTGGCCTCTAATTTCATTAATTGGTAATTACCCTCATTTAACACAATTTTCAATCGATAGAAATTGTAGGTAACAAATTTATTTAGTGTATAAATGGATGCCACGAATATTTGTTGAAGTTCAGCACTTGCCTTAAGTGACTCTGTTTCACTCCTGCCATTGAACCGGATTTTATATCTATCTAATATTTTTCTAAATCTGCTACATATATTACAGACGACAGACTATTCCGTGTCAAACAGGAAGATGATTACTCTGACCTGCAGGAAATATATGCGGGTGTGCCACAAGGAAGTGTATTGGGACCAGTACTTTACCTGCTATACACAAATGATTTACCAGAAGTTGCAGGTGTAACTACTGCTGTGTTTGCTGATGACACAGCTTTACTTGCAGTTGGTACTAGCTCAGATGTTTCTACCGATAAATTGCAGGCTGCAAGCACCATTATTCAAAAGAGAATCACAGATCACCCAGTAGTTAGAGTAAATAATATCGCCGTACTGCACGCGAACAATGCTAAGTATCTTAGAATGAACCTTGATGCAAAGCTACGATGGAAAGAGCACATCAAGAAAAAACGCTTTGAACTTAGTGTAAAGTATAGAAAGTATTACTGGCTACTTGGAAGGAATTCTAAGTTGTCACTATATAATGAAATTCTAATATACAATCAAATTTTAAAACCAGTGTCGCTTTATGGCATCCAGCTTTGGGGCTGCACTTGTGTATCAAATGTGAATATTACTCAGACTTTCCAGAATAAAGTGCTTCGTAACATGGTGAATGCTCCATGGTACGTTCGTAATTGTGACCTTCATCGCGACCTAGGAATCCCCAAGGTCAAAGATGAGATAAAACGATACGCCAATAAGCATGAAGTCAGACTACTTCATCATGTGAATACGGAGGCGATACAGCTGCTGGACAACGAACAGATCGTCCGAAGACTGAAAAGGACTAAGCCATTCGAGCTGGTGTAGTGCATTGTGCAAAACAAGGAAGTGGAATGAACAGTGTAATTTGTACAACTAAGCTAAACTGGAGGACATCAATGGATGAACTCTAGAGCATAAGTATTTTAGTTTTAAGCTTTATTAGAGACAAATAAATGGTTGATCTAACTTGATCAGTTTTGATGGACATATCACCTTCGCTAGTGTTAAAAAAAAATCTGCTACACAATTTCCAGCCGTTGGAAAGTGGTAAATACGCAGTATAATCTTACCCTTTGCCAATCCAGCTAAGTACTATAGAGATCAGAAACACCCTCATATAACATCAAAAGCCAGTAATCAGCTCCGTATTTTTCAATCGAATTAATGTCATTTAAATGCCAGCGAGGTGTTAAACGTTCCCGTCGTGACTCCCTCCCATAAATCTACGCCGTAACTGTCAAGTCTCCCGGAAAGAATCCGGGAAGGCAGCTCGGGTGGTATCTTTCCATCATCCTCATTGTTTGCACGGTAAATATTTTGACGACGTTGTTAAGTTGAAGGATCGCCGCAGAAATGAAAAAGAAAAACCGCATCAAAAAATCAACATAAAATATGTTGAAGTTGAACGGATAATAGCATCCATTTATTAAAACGGGACTTTAAAAGGTTGGAAACGAGCGTCATTTTTAAGCAACTTTCCAGGGCATTGGCTCGAGGACGAATGTCATTCAAGGACGCGATGGGCTTCTACTTCAAAAGTACATATAGTTACAAAAATCACGATAAAAATATCGTTTTACATTGATAAAACGTGTTTTAAATACTGCAATTTTATTAAATAACTATAATTAATAAATAGGAAAGTACTATTTAACTTTTGTAAAAATGATGTCACTTTTTTCAGGAATATTGTAAATTACTTGAAATTATTACGAATTTAGTTTTGTCAATATTTTTAATTCATCTGAATTTAATTCAAAAATATTATATTTTTTTTCAAAAAAATGTGCAACAAACACCAGTATGCAAAGTAATACACTGCTCAAAAAAATTAACGGAACTCTTTTCAAAATATCTATAAAATGTTAACTTGGCTCATCAAGTAATGATTTCTGACCTGACAGTTAGAAACAGATTACGGGAGGCTGATTTAAGACCAAGACGACCAGTACGAAAACCTGTTTCAACTCGAGCTCATAAAACTTCTCGATTGAACTTCGCTCGTGATCATTTGCAATGGCAGCTTAGACATTGGAAACCTGTACCTTCCTAATGAACGTTACTCCGCCACCACTGTACAAGAAGTATCCAGATTTGAAGATGGTTCAGTAATGGTTTGGGGTGGAATAAGTTTGGAAGAAAAAACGGACCTTGTAGTGATACCGAAAACCCGAACAGCTGCAAGATATGTTGATATGATTCGTTTATATCATGTTATTCCTGCAGCATATGGTATTGATCTTGGATTTCTTTTCATGCAAGATAATGCTAGGCCGCATACTGCTGCCATAACCATGGATTTTCTTCGTGAGCATTAAATTCGTACAATGAATTGGCCAGCGTTGAGCCCCGACCTCAATCCGATTGAACATCTATGGGATATATTGGACAGGCCGTCGCCGCCTAAATCCACATCAAACTCTTCAACAACTAACAGAAGCACTTATCGAAGAATGGGACAGTATACCACAGGAAGACATTCGACGGCTTGTACGAAGTATGCCAAGGAGATGCCAAGAAGTAATTCGAGCTGCAGGAGGACACACGCGATATTTAACCCCATAACATTCAAATAACCAGACACTAGCTATATAAATCAATCCGATTTTCACTTTGTCTTTTGTAATTTTTTCAATTAGTAAGTTTTTTCTTAGAAATGAATTAATAATTAAATGTTATATTCTTCAATTTATTCTGAGAAAATGTGTTTCTTCTCGAATATGTATGCTCCATCTGAATGTAACTAACACTTTGAAAGATACAAGTGCACAAAGAAGTGTTCCGTTAATTTTTTGGAGCAGTGTATATAGTTTTATGTTAAATATTTTTTTTACAAAGTTCTTACACATCTACATCTACTTACGTCTTCTCATCAATTTATAAGTTGTAATTTTATTAGGATTTATCGACAAACACAACCACTAATACTGAGAACATTTATAAAGATCAAGATGTATCTGGGGCCAGAGAAAACTGACAAAAAATTTCGTTGAAATAACGACGATTGTCAACGAGAAAGTATATCTTCGGCGTATTATATAAGTTGAGATATGAAAATGATACGAGACTTGATCCAACTTCGACTAAATCCAATATACGAGGGACAGAAATGGTAAACTACACATATCAAGTAACTTTAATCTTCAAGGTAACTGTTTTGATCTTCCTCTGAAGATGCTAACGAAGTTAGCGAAACACAGTTTGGCTTTTTTGGTTTGGTGAGTGGCGAAACTGTGTAGTGGTTGTCAATGCTAAGTGAATTGATTATTTTGAATGCTCTGAATCCAGCAATAAAAATACTTAGGTATAATAATAATAATATTTATTTTCCCTCAGACATATTATACTTGATTGCTTGAATGCCATTTGCAATTTCACAATAAATATACCGTGTTGATTATGAATGGAACTGGCTCGTTGTCTCCTAAATTGCCTAGATACACTGCTCCCCCGTACAATACCTTATGTACATTATTTATCCTTAAAAATAATATTTACTCTGCTTGACAAATTGAAAAAAATAATGATCAATCATGTATATCTCTTGATAACACATTTTGGTAAGCTTAGTTGTAGTTGGATTAGGATTTATTATTGATTCTATAATCCTTAATTATTTATTGCTTACTACTAACTAATCAATCTATTCAACAAGTGCTACTGTGTACTGTGTAAATCGCGAAAAAAATCGAATTCGGGATACCATGTATATTTTAACGTTTCATGACATACTTCATAAAAAATCATGCCACTCTTTTATGAAATTATGTCTGTCTATATGTACGTTTATAGTAGCATTAATACGTATCCGTATGCCCGGTACATCCGCAGGTTCGTAGCTGGGGCAAGGCAATCGAGGCCCGCACCAGCCGCGCAGTCTGTAAGGGACGCAAATCGTGGGCTGAAAGGGTGGAAAATGCCTTCAGTGCAGCGGTTTTTTGTTTTTTTTGGGGAGGGGGTGAATATACAAAAAGGGGTGGTAAATGCTTTCAATAGAGAGGAGGGATTGATGTCTACAAGGGCACAAATCACGGAATTTGTCCTGGGCGCCGCAATTCCTACCTAGCTAGAAGTCTATAAATGTAATACAGATAGACTCTCCCGGCTTTTGTCAGGTTGCCACGTTTACTCTAACACAACTTTGTCTAGCTTCTATTTCAACAACTGCTAATAATACGTATTACTGCCTCCTACCTGAATGAAGATGATTACAGAAGTGTTGATCCAGTGAAGTATCTTGCGGAAATTTTTTGAAAAATTTTAATTGATTTTCGACAACTTTAATTTGTATACCTTTGCATATATTTATGTATATTTTTTCGCTCAGATTATACCTCATGTTCTAATTCAGATATTGAACCAACCCTCAGGCATCATCGCAATCTGTTCAAAATGATTATTTTTTTAAATCGTTATGTCCAGCAAAAGTCTCTAATCACTCATTCAAAAAATTTGGTTTCAGAAATTAAATTTAGTCATTCTGTTTTCTATTTTGATGAAGGCTACCAAGGCAGCTGGGATGTTAGTAAATATATTCATTCATAAGTATATATGTGGTTTCAATTAACGACCAGCAGAAAATATAATAAACAAAAAAAACTATCATTTAGCTGAAAACTTTAAGCTTTCGATCCATCTCTTGAAGAAACCTATAGCACAACATAAGAAGTGAGGCCACCAATGAAACTGCTTCGGACTTAATCTCAAAAACTTGTACGTTACAACGTTTCGTTCTGTAATCATCTTCAGCTGATATTTCAAGTAGAAAAACCCGAAGCAGTCACTGAAACGTCAAAAAATTACGAACAACTGCCAAATATCACCCTCAGAATATTCACACAACTGTACTAGTTCTGGTCACACTGGTCATACTTTCAGACACTAAACTATGGATTATTTCCTATCACTTCACACTGTACAGAAACACGGTCAAATGGTAAACACGAACTAATGAACATTTTTTATCCAGTATACAGCAGTAATTCTATAATAGGAAGTGGCCTAATCTGTTGATTGGGCATATACCGAGCAACATATTATAAAGAAGGGAAGTGGTTCCAGAGATAATAATGAGATACACATACATGGGCTGGTATTTTCCATTATTCGCGGTATTCTTCGCCAGTGTCTACCTTGTCTAGTCATTTTAATATGCATAACAGGTTTGAAAACAGTGACGTTGCAATTTTTGAAAACTGCAAGGCGTTTTTAGACGCTGAGAAGACAACATCGAACATGCTAATAAAACGAGTTGGATTACAAAGTAATCAGCTTCTCGTCAAGTATTCTGTCTAAGCAATATTTACGCTGTTGAGTTGTGTTACTAATCTGAGTTTGCGTATGCCATTTAGTCTAAGCTGGGTATGCTTTGAGGATCTTAATGTATTTGCTACTTTAACTACCAATATCATTAGTAAAAGCTCAAAATAGATGAAGAGAAAAACTTTAAAATTCATCGATATCATATAGCAAACAACGTAATCAAGCCAATTTAAATTTCAGTGACTAGCAAGCAAATGTTAATCCTCTAATGCTGACCAAATGCTGACTATGTTAAACGACGTGCCAATAAACCCCACCCAAGGTTGCCAAGACTAGGGAGATTTCCCTAGATCTAGAGATTATGCAGTCCATCTAGGGATTTAGAGAAAACTTTCATTGAATTCTAGGGATTCTTAGAAGGTTTATTCAAACTAGTAAGCCGAACACTAAGAGTGAGAATTACGTTTAAAAAAACTAGCCAACAATCAATACTGTGGAGCCTCCGATGGAGATCACCAGTTCCGAGCATTAATAAGGCTCCTTTTCCATAGTCTTCACGTATGCCAAGAGGCCCGAAGCTCGATATTCCCATGATTTTATCCCGGACGGGCCTGCAAAATACATTGAGAAATGTCAAGCTTATACTTTTAGACAGACTACCCCCCACCAACTCACTTGTAGCAACCCTGATTACTGATCGTAGGGATATCAAAAATTTTATTAACATAAATGAATGAAATAAGAAAATAATATTAGGTTGACGAACAGATCCGTGCTTTTTACCATAAGGTTATTTTTTTATGTTCAGGTTTCTCTCTTGAACGATACCGGTAGACAGGAAACTCAAAGACAGCAGGCAGACAGACCGACAGTCAAGATCAGCGTAGACTCAAAAGTGCCGCAAATTAGATTTCAACACCGAGATATAAAACATATTTTTGAAACAGTGAACTCCTGGAAAGCTAGATGTCCAGACCAAATACTACATAGTCCTGCATGTTTCCTACTGGATGGTGCAAACTATACTTAAGAAAGGCATGAAATATATGCCCAGCAACTATAGAGCTGTGACTAAGCACTGCATCACGTCCAAGGTTACGGATAGTCACGGTGTATATTGTTTAATCCACCATTTGATCAATTTCAATCCTACTGTAGACAATTCTTAGGTTTGGAGTTTATCAAATATTTATTGAGAATGTTTAAATAAAGGAGATCTATACTCGGGAAACAATATTTTACAATAATCCTGACAATTCTTTCTTACGTACCGACTATGCTTTATGGTGACGTTGCAAGGACATACACGAAGTAGGATTTATTGAAAATGTACCTCACGTATAAGGAACACTTTATCAACTTGATAAATTCAAACATACAGTATTAGGCAAAATTGTTGTGAAAAGTCTTCTTTTTTGACAGACCTCAAAAAAGGAGGAGGTTTTCAATTCAGTTGTATTTTTATAGGTTTGTCAGAACTCCGTCATCTATAAACCGAGTTGGAAAATTCAATTATGATGATGGGATATATGGCTTTTATAATAATTGTATAGGCATACATATAGCGATTTTGATATATTCAGCAAACTGTCTAGCATTGAGTATTCAAAATATACCACTTGGTGCTGTAGAACTGATGACGAAGACCAAAGATACCAAAGATGGCCACCTCTCTCAAATATTTCATGAATGGTGATAAGCTATCAAGATTAGACCTTAACCCTACTACGATATACCAAGGTGTTAAAGACACCATCCTGGCAAACCATTATGAAGGCCTCAGTCTCTTACTACAGCTCATTAGACCTTAGGAATGAAAAGGTCAACTGCTTAAACAAGCCATGCAATATTTGTAGAAGATTTGGATTTGTTTTGTAAAGCCTTAGAAGGAAAATGGCTTCAGCAGTTTCGATGCGACTGCTGATTCTCCCGCTTAAAGTCCAGTGTGAGCCTGAGTTCTTCGACTTCTCTGCTCGCTGCCTTGAGACGAAAGAAAAAAATAACGATAATGATAATAAATTTCTTATATTGCTCTCAAATTAGGAGTAAATTCACAAAAGTGCAAAGCAATATAAGCAAAAGACAAAGTTCGCGTGATTTCTATGTTGTATTCCTTTGTTTTGACCGACACTGTACATAAGGCAAGCAACCTTACGACGCAGGTGCTCCTCTCTACGCCATGATAAATTTATTTCAGCTTCTGTTTTCGATTACAGGAAGTGCTAATTATGGATTCAGGAGCCTAGCTATACCTTATTATGTAGATTGATCTGCTCTCCCACCATTGTCCTTGTTTCCCTTGAATCTAACCAAATTCATAACCTCATCAGCTATATGTAGTTTGTCTATGTCGGTATGAAATACAAGATACGAGTATATCAGAATACATAAGCATCAGGCCCCTACCAAATGAGCTGACGTAGACATTTGCCAGGGACGGAGCGATGGGGGAGGGAGGGAGCTTCTCCCCCCCCCCACCAGTACGTTGTCAAGTTGACAAAAATCAGAAAGCAGAAAGCTTGCAAGAAAGGGATCATCTTCATTATTCATCGGCACAGAACACTCCTTGGGGGCTCCTAAAAACACAGTAAGGAGTCAAGGCTTCAGCACAAGGAATACTGGTACTTGATAACTGGATGTAGGCATGGAAAACCATTCATTAAATCAACATGATAAAAATGGCTGAAGGACTAATTCCTATAAACAGGAATCCGTATAGTTACGTGACTCTTCAAAAGACACTGTGTCCTGAAGGAGCATATACGTAATCCAGGGTGTTTTCTTTCTTTGTTTGCTTTTCAGTTTCAGATTATGCATCAGCACCGCGAGGACATCAAGCTGAACCGTCTGTAGGAAAATTTTTAAAGCAATTTACGGCTTGAGGGTGCTGAAAACGTAACTGGTCGGGATGGCACCATTTTATTTATTCATACCAGCCATATGATCCCTCTTCTGAAGCCGGTACTGATCAGAAGGTATACGTATAAAAAATGCAACAAAGCAATGGGAAAGATAGTAAGATACAGAGGGATATTGATTCCAGCTATTCCAGCTGTCGCACCATAAATTATTTCGAGAGATACCTCGCCGAAACGATGTACTGTACAAAGAAAAGGTTGGGTTGGACCAGCTTTAGCTGGCACAGATGATGTGGCTATAAATCGTCCATGGTCCAACACGTTTATCCGAATAAAATGATGAGCCGTCTAGAAAAAACCTTGCATAGGGTCAGCATACAGTGAGGGGTATATTTTGAAGGCATATAATTTCAAGTAATCGAGCTGGTGGCAAAAAATAAATGGAATGTATAGACAGGGTGTTCCAAAATTCCAAGTGAACATAAAATTACTGCAGGTTGACGAAGTCGAAATAAGTCGGTTGAGTCAAACTCACTTATAAGCTAAAACTGTTTACATGGAAAATTAGAACAAGTGAAATGATGGCTTTCAGAATCCTATCAACTGAAACCGAACGTTAGAAATGCTGGGCGATATTGTCTCATTATTGTGGAAAAGCAGATTACACGAACTAGAATCATGGAAATCTCATTCATTCGCAGCGTTTTTTTGCCTACTTTGAAAAACTAGTAGTTTTTGATGTAGGCTTTTTCATCGATTGATGGCCCTTGACTTAAAATTTGTGTGTATTTTCCCCTAAAACAGGAGTGCTGGCTTGACGTGTTCGATAAGCATTTTTTCTGCTCTGTTTCAGTTGTCCGGTCTTCCGAAAAAGCCTTTCGATCTGCCAATTTGGGCATCTCTATTGCAGAAGCCAAGAACTAGTTGTATATCAGTTTGATCAGTAAATGAGTAACTCTATAGCTTCAATAATTGTATTTCACAGTTCCTACCATTTGGTGTGGTTCCACAGCTGGTTTTATCATTTGGACCATACTTTTTTGAGGATATACAGGATCGAGAGGCTATGTCTGTTTTGATACTCGTGAACCTGCACATGTAAGATTATGCCATTCCGCCGATACAAAACTAGTACAAAGGAATAAAAAACATGATCTTTGCAGCATGGATTTTTGCAAAATCGTATTATAAGCAGACATTTCGAAAATTCAATGCTTTCAAAATCAAATGAACGACGATCAGTGCCTGCAGATCAATGTTGCCACACGTCTTTTTTCCTTTCGCAATCAGTGTCGCCAACGGCTTTTTCATTTTACAATGAGTGTCGCCACACGCCTTTTCCCTCTCGTATTCAGTGTCCCCACACGTCTTTTTCTTTTTTTAAGCAGGGCGGCCACACGCATTTTTCATTTCGCAATCAGTGTTGCCACATGCCTTTTCCCTCTCGTAGTCAGTGTTCCCATACGACTTTTTCCCCTAAGCAGTGTGGCCACGCAATTTTTCATTTCGCAATCAGTGTCAAATGCCTTTTCTGTCTCGTAATCAGTGTCCCCACACTATTTTTCTTTCTTAAGCAGGGTAGCCACATGCATTTTTCATTTCGCAATCAGTGTCGCCACACGACTATCTCCTTTCTTAATCAGTGTAGCCACTCGCATTTTTTCATTTTGCGATCAGTGTCGCAACTCGCCTTTTTCCGAAATTTAGTTCAAAGTTGGGAACAAAGTAAATATCTGATACCTTCTGAAACCTAGTTGGAACCAATTTAAAGATCACTCATCCATCATGAGTGTCATGTAATGTCACCAGTCATCGGTATTTAATTAGGTTATGTTTGTTAATTATGGATAAGATTTAAAATAAAGTTAAAATTCTTGAAAAAATACTAATACGAAGATGAGCTTAGCAAGATTGAACAAGGCTTGTCCAAAACTTAAAGGTGCTCGTTGTTTTGTAACAGCAGCATACAGTCCAGAACAAGATGAATACACTTCCAGAGCACATTATCCACCAATTCAGGATCTCTCTTATCACGAGAAGATTAAACGGAAAAAAGCGGTATTACATGAAGAGCTCCGCAATGTAAAGACAGTGGAGGAAAAACAAATAAAGTTGAACATGCCCAAATATTTTGGTTACAAATGCCACATGATAAATGAGAACTACTGTCCATACAACAATTTGCCCCTAGCACAGCATATTACCAGAACACATCTGAAAATTGAAAAGAAACTTCCCGAACTGTATGATAGCATTAATGTCAGCAGTTTAGTCAGTCAGCTAAAGAATGAGGTAGAAGAAGCTATCTTTGTTGAAACGGAAGGATATAGGTAGGTAATTGGTAACATGTAGCATGTTTGGTACAATGACCTACTGTAATTGATTATTTTTTTAAGAGTAATTTTTTATATTAATGCACATCAACATGAAACATTCTTCATTGGAAAAATCTAAGAATAACTTTTGTGGAGAAGAGATTAATATCAGAATTTTTTGTTTGTACTGAATTCTCAATTATATAAAATTGAGAATTCATCTAAATTTTGATAATCAAATGGAACTCAGTATAGATTGACAAATTGTAAATTTTTTTGAGTTGCAACTAAAAAGCATTAAGAGTTTGGGTCATCCCTGAACTGAACATAAGATTTGCATGAAGCATGACCTGTATAAGTGTACCTTGACAACAGATGAGAAAAAACCTTATATACATTCATTAACTTCTCCCATCATATCTGCTTGATATTTAATAAAGTCTCCAAAACTGTATTTTATTGTAACTGCTGTAATTCCAGGAAAAAGGTCAAGGATAATGTATTAAAGACTGAAGATGGAGAGGATTTCACATCTGCATTAACCAAATCAATAAATCGGCTGATAATAAATCATCTGTCAAAGCAGTACTCTCATATTTTAGATGCCCAGGTAATTATCAATATATTTGGTTTATAACAAAAAATTACTATGACAAATAATAATACAAATAAGGAAGCCAATTCCTGAAATTGGGCAGCCACTTTCTTGCAGTAGCATTCAGGGTTATAGAGTGGCCAACATTGTGTTTTGGACTTCCATTGTCTATATAATTAATAACTGAATAGTATTTTATAATATTGTTTGTTTATTTTATAGGTTGATTATGAGCCCAGAATTGAATCCACTTGGTATGTAGGTGGCATTAATCCACCAGAGAGTATTAAAAAGTGCAGAGATGGCATGAAATGGGCCAAGCCATACAAAGATGATCCTGTTGATCGAATTATAGCTTTCATAGGTACGATGCGAATGATATTTCACTGTTCATAGATACAAAATTTATTCATTCAACACATTTTCGGTTGATTCTAGAAAATCCATAACCTTAACATATACAGCTAATACAAGAGGAGACATTTATCCTCGGACAGTGCTTATAAAGCATGATATGCTATCTGTCTTTGCGTGAGGAAATCTATAAAAAAAAGTCTCGTCTTGAGATGTGCTATTCAGTACATTCTGCAGTATAATTGATAAAAATTACAAAACTAATTGTTCACGCGTTTCGCGCTGTAAGTAAGACGGTATTATTGGTCCAGTGTTGTTAATGACACATAAAAATATGTTAATAAATGAAGCAATTGATTGTAAAGTTTCGACAAATTGATTATATATCTATTTTCTCTTTGGCAACATTGATAACAATGGTACAGAACAGGCTACTTATTAGAATCCATTTAAGTATAAAAAGAAGACCTATTAAATGAGTATGTGTAGATCTAAGCAAAATGTGCGTCAATCTTGCCAGAAAAAGCATCGATGCTGCGGCATCGGGAAACGCCTCCAATTTTGATAAATACTGTTCGCTTTGACATAAAATACAGTGTATTACTGTTGCAGGGTTACCAATCTTAACTTTGAGGTCTCAGCACCCTCTACCGACGGTATCAAGCAATGAACTTGAAAGTACAGGTTTGGAACTTCCTAATTGGCAGTATGATCCCAGAGTCGTCGGTAACAAAGCGGAACAGAATAGGCGTATTATAAATCTCCCAGGTACAGTATTAATTATACTATTACAACGACATACAGATTATATATGATTGCAATAGCTATATATCGGTTTTGCTGATTATAATACAACCTATAAAACACAGTCCAAAAAGAGCTCCAAACGACGACGTACACGTTACAATTAATACTAAAGGATGCTTATCAGGACAAAAGAAGATAGATGCTTGATAAAAAAGCCACTCCATGTCAACACTTACAACTTTTGGAATGCCTGTACTGGACTTAACCCGGTTTTGCTGTAACGGCGTTAATTTTTTAATTGATCAAAAAAAGACTTCAATCCTTTCTCTTTCAATTTTCAGGATATTTTCCAGGCGACACTCATCGCTTCAGCCAACTGTCATATCATAAACGTCACCACGCAAAGAACACTTTCGGGGAAATCATTGATGAGGAAAACTCTCTCTCCAGACAGGCGCTCGTAGCTTCGTTCGGATGGTTGCAAGCGCAAGCTAACATGCTCGGCTTCAACAGCTACAACGACATCACTTATCCGTTTGTCACTCAGACCGTTATCACAGACGGCAAACATTGGTCGTTCTTTGTCTATCAAATGGATACCATCATGTTCCACTCACACTTCGCGAAGGAAAATCCGAAAAAGAATATTTGCTGGGGCAGCGGAGAGATGAAGCTCTACGAGAGCGTTACTGGTGAAAAGGTCCTGGGATTTAACGAGGAAGTGTTAAAAACACTGCTCAAGTTCTATGTTAACGCACCACAAGAACGGTTGGGTCTCAATTTGACGCCCTTTTTGAGCAGTGAAGAGAAGGTAGCAGCAGATTATTCCGATGATGATAAGAGACAATGGTTAGAGCGGGAGTACAAGTTCCTGACCTCAAACCGACCAAGATACCAGTTACCGTATGAAATTTACGCGTGGGAGAAGATCTACAAGATCGATAATCAGACTAGGTTTATGGACAAGAGATTGAGACCGTTCGAGCTGTTCCAGAAGCCTTTCAATAGACGATTCGATGATCGATTGCCGGAGTATATTCCGAGAAAGCTCAGACCTGATTTGCCGAGGTGGAAAGGAAGATACAAGAACGAATACTTCCCTTAGTTTTGGTATGTTTAAGAATTCTGTTGAAGTTATAATTATAATACATTTTATGTAAATTAATATGTTGTACTGTACTCTGATTGTAAGGTATACGCGCGGCCAGAACGAATTTGTACCCAGTAACGCGCTTGAGTTTGTCTCGATGCCCTTCATTTACATTAACTTTGGGGCACCTGATCATAGAGAATAAGACTTTATGTATGAACAAGACGTTTATTTTGTTCATTATGGTTACAAATGAAAAAGTGTAACATTCTATCGCACAGATATGTAGAAAATAAGCGGGTAGACTATGAAAATTAAGCATACATACTAAAAATGAAGATGTTTTTGGAATATACCTTATTCTGCGCTATAATGCAGAAACATTTTAAAAAAAAGAGTATAATCTTATAGTTACCTTTTCACGAGTAATTAATTTTTTTGTCGCGTAATCATTATATCTGTAAGTGTACACTATACATGCTTGCTTGTTTTGTCCAGCAACGTCTTAAAGAAGTCAAATGGATCAGCACTAATCTCCAAAGGTCACGCACGATGGCGCTGCCCGTTGTCAAAGGTCCTCTCTACAGTTAGACCGCCAGGCTCTACTGACGAGTCTAGGCTAAAGACGAAACAGGTTGTCTATAGTTCATACACTTGAAGTCAAATGGTCCATCATGATTCACAGCGGCATACCTTGTCCTTCTTGGACACATTCACGTAGCACCGTTATCGATATCATGTACGTGATCGTCAGAAGCTGTCTTGCTTAACACAATGATTCAATGAAAAGGTATTGCCTCATAATAAATCATAGTCATATTCCTTTTCGTTGAAGTCTGGTTTTATAATACTATTGTACAATTGCAGAGTATGTTGAACATATGGACATTGCCCAATCTAACAGAAATAAAAAACAGTATAAACCTGGTTTAGTTGCAAACATCCATTCAGTCAAACATAGTCCACCCTTAAAGTAATAAAACATAGGTATATACTTAAAATAAAAACAGGTAATTAATGTTCGTTTTTCTTCCAATTTATCGCCTATCCCTGGAGTCTGATCTACCCCTGGAGTCTCTGGAGCGGGATCTAGACCTGGGGCTGCGAGATCTGCGTGGCGATCTCGACCTGGAATAACGATCACAGACACTATACAAGTTGTATGGAAATAATTCAAACTTAACACCAATAATTCCCCTTCAACCGGTTTTCAGTTACTTTTGGTGAGGTTGTCTCAAATGGCTACACTGTACAGAATAAAATGCTTGTTGGCAGAACTAGACTGTGGAGGTGCTTTGCAAGGTCACTGTTCATGGTTTTAGAACATTCAAATAGAAAATAATATTCGTTGAACTAGATGTACTTATACTATTCTACTTCATGCCTTACATTCATAGTCTTGTTAAATTTCTTTGTAAATATGGAATAGTATTTGATTTATTCATTGAACATATGAACATTCCATATTCAAATGTATGCACGCCTTCAGGTTATGCAAAAAAGTGTTATTTTCAAAAATCTAAATTATGCCATTTAAAACAACCTCCCTAATTCAAAAACACTCAACAAATTTCTGTATCTAAGCAATTTGATGAAAACTTTTGCATCTCAACAGAACAAGACACTAAATTAATTACTGGATACCCTTTGAGCCAGATTTTTGCGTAAATTTTTAACCAAACATTGAATTTGTTCTCATGGATTTCGAAGAGGATAATTGTTAAAGAATCATAACTTTTTTAAGTTTTCTATGACTTTCTCTTTATAATCAACATTCCTCTAAATCTAACAAAACCGGCGATTTCTTGGTAATTATCATAAACCTCTATATTGTGCACTTCAAACAAATTAAAAAAAATAGTAGTTTTGATATAGTAGAACAAAAAATGTTGAATAAGGAACACTTCCTGTAACATCTGACATTGGCAAATGTTTTTGTTTTCAAAGTATTCACAATTATGATCTATAATATCGAAAATTATAAAGATCAATATAATCAAGCATAATTGTATGCTCACACAAAAACCTAACTTTGTGGGTTTGCTGCAAAGTTTAGGTAATTCTGTCTTGAAATAACTATAATGCAGAACAAAAACTAGGCCATATCCTGAAGAAGCATATATTGGTCTAGTGTGTATGACAGTCATCATGTAGAAAAGATAATTCCACTAGTCAAAACCAAAATTAACAGTGACGATGATTTAAATATTAAATCAAAATGCGACAGTGAAAGAAGAAGTTTTATTTGTGAAACTCTGTGTTCTAATACACTACTTTTCTGAATGATGGAAGGTGTTTGACCATGCAAGAACATCTATTCTTACTTTCTAGCATGATGAGCTGTTATAAAAATCACAA
Organism: Bruchidius siliquastri; assembly: GCA_949316355.1. Taxonomy (NCBI): domain Eukaryota; kingdom Metazoa; phylum Arthropoda; class Insecta; order Coleoptera; family Chrysomelidae; genus Bruchidius; species Bruchidius siliquastri. The sequence continues at coordinate 23,839,001 of OX438537.1, read as the reverse complement.
AAAAAAGATAGATTTAGGCGCTAGTCAATGTTCAACAATATAGAATGCAAAAAAACGGATAAGTCTTAAATATAATATCCCACCATTCGTGATCATTGTCGACGGGCGACGTAGTATGAGAAGATAGTAGAGAAGATGCGAGCGAGGAGTTGCAATAATTGCAAGAAGAGAAGATTTGAACGGAGGGAGACGAAGTTGCACCCCAGTCAGTGGGCTGCTCAAAGTTGTGGGTTGGTTGTCCCTGATTGGCCGACTACCGGTAGAGCAGAGCGCTGATTGGTGGTGGTTGTTGTGCGGTATGGAGATGAGGTGTTGAACGTTGAATTTGTCGAGTTGACCGTGGTCGTGGTCTGGTGTAGAGCGGGGATGGGGAGATGGACGGGTGGTGAGCGGAACATTTATTGTTGTTCTATGGGTCCACAGAACATTTTTTCTTTTATCCATTTGGTTGGTTGGTTCAAGTTGTTGAGTTGAGATGGAGATTTTAAGGTGGATATATTCTGAAAATATTGTAAAAATAAAGGTCAAGGTTGGTTCGCTTTACTCCTTGCCATCAGATTTTAAAATAAACTGGTTCCTTCAAGACGAGCTGTGTTGAAGTGAAACTGCAAGGATTAGTTTTCTGAAAATTTGAATAGAGTAGTTTTACAAAAACAGACTCAACTAACATATTTCTTGTTCCAGAACTTGCTGGAAATGGACCTCAACCTCACTATTCCAAAAAATGTGTAACTTTATTCAATAGCTTATAGCTGTAGAGTACATCACTTTTGAGTAATTATTGTTAGGATATATAGTTTGATATTGTTTATGAACGTAGATATATCATATAATTTACTTGAATAATCTGCTTTCAAGCTTCTGGCAATTAACATCAACAATAGCATGTCATGGTACCATCATGTAGCTGGCATTGCTAAGTCAGCATCTCCCAGGAGCCATGGGTTCTCTTCCTCTCCAGAAAATAGTATTTGCCAGAACAGCTACTGCTACTCTACAAGGCTCAGATCAGACCATTGCTGGAATACTGTTTCCATGTTCGAGGTGAACTCCCTGAAGCATCTAGACACAATCCAGAAACGAGCTTTATGTCTAGTGGATGTGCCTGACTTTACAAGTGACTTCCACAGTCCGGAACATCGAAGGAGAGTGGCTGACCTCTCTCTATTTTATGGATATTATCATGGCAGATGTTCACCAAACTGTCACACAATAACATCAAGAGGTGTGAGTACAGCAAACATAAAATCTGCCAAATGAGGCCGTCCTCACCAGGTCGAGCATCCAATGCCTCTAACCAGCCTCTTCCAAAGGCTGTTATTTTGGAGATCCTTGATGTTGTGGAATGAACTGGCAGGAAGTCTGTTCTCCAATAGTTTTTAAATATTCAACAATGCACTTTAGACATTCCAAGAATGGAATAATATATACGGTGTTTCATTTTGAATATAAAGTTAAGGTCCATTTCCGATAAAATCGGAAGTTGCCGAGAGCCGAAAATATTTTAGCTGAGTAGAGTACATTTAAAACTCCTTCTATAAAAACTTCCTGAAGATTAGTCCTGGTAGTTTCCCATATACGTATCCCTTTAGCTCCTGTTGAAGGAACCTGAGAATAAACAGGCAGTTGATTGAAGAATTATACAAAACCCAATAATGGTGAAAAAAAAATTGGTACATGAATGTAAATTTTGTACAATGAAATGAAAAACCTAAAATCTATAACATCAAACAGACTGAAAATAGGATTTTTTTGTATTTTAATATATTAAGTGATTAAGTATTGTATAGTATCTTTAATACAGCAAACTCTTTGATAATTGTTTATATTGCTCATCTCATACACTGCCTCGTCAGCTTTTACCAAAGTTACAAAAATAGTATATTGCAATTTCAAAGAAAAAATTATTAACTATAAATAAAAATTGTTATTAGGCGCTCTTTCTTAAAGATAGAAATCTATTAACACAACAAAAAACTGCTATAAACGTACCAAAGCAGGAGTATTACGTATATTTTTCTAATGTCAACCTTATACATCATGTAACCCACTAAAATATAACTCAATGCACACTGTAAGCATGTAGCGCAAATCAGCTCCTCTATCATGAAAAGCTATGGATATTCCTCAAAATGTGTTAATGCAAGATCTAAGAAAATTATTTTATCAAGTTGAAATTAGAACACCACAAAAAATAGTTTCAAAACAAAATCCTAATAACTAAATAAAAAGTGATTCATTCCATCGACAATCTACACATCAAGTTTATCTAATGATTCAGAAATTATATATATATCAAATAAGCTAGCTGTAGCTGTTTCCAACATTTGATAGTTACAGACACTGACACCTAGAATGTTTGTATCAGGATACTGACCGTGAATAACGAGATCCTCCTCTTCTACCACCTCCTCGTCTAGAACGACCATTTGACATTTCTACTCGAACCCTAGTTCCGCAGCAGCGCCTATTGGAAAATCCAAAATGTATTCATGGAAGTAGGATATAAAAGTAGTTTAACTGATTTTGTTTAGCGCAAATAGAGATCCATCCAAAAAAAATCTGAGCTAGTCAAATGTCCTATCCATGCTAATCTGCTTTTTTGACCATTGTGGTGTGGTCACAGGAAGTTTGTACCCCTGGACAAACTGTGAATGGCAGACTTTCAGTGGATGTGCTTGACAGGTTGCTCAAATGTGTCATCCGCATGTGGCCTAACATACCAATTATTGGAAGCTTCAACGTGTGGCGCCACACCACACTGATAGTGAGGGAGATTCTCTCACCCTCCTACAGTCTAGATTTTGCATTTTCAGACTTCATCCTCTCTCCACTCAAAGAAGATCCAAGAGGAACCGATACAGTGCTGTAATAGATGTACAAGCAGTGATGATACAATGCATCACTCAAGGGGACCTAGAGAGCCAAGTTCCATAAGGTGCATGCACCGAAGGAATCATGTATGCATTGTGTTGGTGCACAAGGGTGCTATTTCAAGGACTACTAAGGATTTGTGACCAAATAGTTCAATAAAAAAAATAATAATTCAGTCCTATTACTGTTTAATCATACCCTATATAACACCACTACCAAAGATCTTAGAAATATAGCAACAAACAGAAATCAAACTGCTAATGTTCAATTGGTGGTCACCAGGTATGATATATTCTGGGATAATTACAACTAATTTAGTTATTGGCTAACTTTAAATTTAAATTAAATACAAAAATCTTACGTTCCATCCAACCCTCTAACAGCATCCTCAGCATCTCTAGGATCTTCAAACTCAACAAAAGCAAAACCAGGTGGGTTTCTTGCCACCCACACATTCCTCAATGGTCCATACTTACTGAAAGCACTTTCAATTTCGTGCTTGCTGGCCGAGGAGCCCAGGTTTCCAACATAAACCTTGCAAGACAACTCCCATTCACGATATCGGGACATATTGCTGCAAAAACAGAATCATATCACAATAGTTATAGAAAAATACATACAAAGGATTCATTCTTTTATTTAGGAAGCAGATTTAAACATATGCTATGCATAGGCGCCCATGGAATACATTTCATTCTTTCAATATCAACGCCTACTGTCTGAATTTACTGTTTGCAATTTCTACCGCTATAATAAACTGATTATCAAATAACTAAACAGCCCTTTATTAAATGGAACAATACGAAGGCTTTTTGATTTATAACAGAATAATATCGTTATTTATTTACCAATCATAATTATTTTAGGCTTGAGAAGTTGCATGTTCAGCTACTTGTTTATCGGAAATTTATAAAATATTATTGGTCATCTCACCTGAATCCAATTGATGTCAAATAGTTTTTTGTAATATACTTTTGGAGTCTACTCACTATTAAATATATTCACTGATTTTTAACTAACTTTTTTGCTATTTGTACAATAGAGAGCTAAGCTAACGAACAAATGAACGCTTCGATTCCAGAATGGCGACAAGATGGCGATGGCGGACAGACTGACAGACGGACATGAACAGGTTGACAGGTAGCAGCACAAAACGACAAAACACAACATAGGGCAGGGATGGATAATACAAAGCAGATGGGTAGCAAACGGCGCAGACCCGTAGGTAGACAACCTCTATAGAAGATGGAGGTGAAGTCAGGAGCTCATACGAAGAAAACAGATCGGTTATTTATATCAGGGGCGGAAATTTATTGATTAAATCATCATAAAATCACATGAAAAGTGTAATGAAAGCCCTCCACTTCTTTTCTCATTGATGAAAAATGCTCCTATCCGTTGAGAAAAATATGTCATTGCCTAGTTTCCCATACATATATACATTAGTCCTATCTTTATGCACAGACTTTTGTTATTCAAGCTAACGGACAAACGCTTCTTGGTTCTGTTTGGCCGCCTACCAGTATGTTAACTATAACTAAAACTCATTTATAACGTTTGTATAATCCACTGTTATTTCCAACTGGTTAGACATGTTGTAGGCATTCACAATAAATAAACAAAGAAAATCACAGCAAGATGTGTATTGCACTTTCAAATCTCTCACAGTCATTTTGGTATGGGGATCAGCGTCATCTCTAGCGGGTTCTAATCACGAATAGCACCACCGTAGGAGTCAGTTCAAACTTAGAGTTATCACTCTATGACGTTTTGTCTGTGCTGTTTATGGTATAACATATGTTTGACTTTGACAAATAGGTTATTTGTCAATTTGTGAAAAAAAAATTCAAGTGAGAATGACATTCAATGATAGAAAACTCACATCACTTCGTACAGAAAAACGAGATTAATTATAATTATGATTTCTATCACTAATTAATTTAAAGTAAGTGCATAGTATCATCGATTCATACAAAAATAAGAACAAATAATTTCTGGGAGATGGGTTTGTTTGGAGTTGCAAATGACACCACCACTGCAGACATAGGTGAGTCATGTATTTATGTATTGTACAAAGAAATATTTATTGTTCATATCTATGTATCAATGTAATCACATTCAATCTTATATTTATTTCCTAGAGCAAGCCACAAGTGAAAAAGACATTGAGGAGGACTGGGGTGTGATTATGAGCATTTGTGATAATGCTGGAAAGTCACCTCAAGCAGCAAAAAGTTTTTTAAGAGCCATCATTAAGAAGCTATATAACACTGACCCTCATATTGGTGTCAAAGCAGTCACAGTAAGTTGCAATAATGCTATGCTGCAACATCCTAATAAAAGTTTTTGTTAGCTTTTAGATGCTTGCATCAAGAATTCAGGCAAAACATTTCACATTGAAGTTGCATCTAGGGAGTTTGAAAATGATTTCACTCGATTAATGTCCAAGGCACACCCAATAGTTGCAAAAAAACTACGTGAATGTTTGAAAAAATGGGCAGAGAATGAATTTAAGTCTGATCGAGAATTGAACCTTATTCCCTCATTGTATACAAAATTGAAAGCCAGTGGCTTGGACTTCTCTTCCTCAGATTCTGTAAGTAGTCATGAGAACCTCCCTCCCTAGCTCTATGCCCTCAAACAAGACGAGAAGTCTAACAAATATGCAAACTGTTGAGGGGATTACCCTATAACGAATCCAACCTGTAGATATATTCCTAAGAGGAATCTGCAGGTTATCCCACATAGTTGAACTCAATCCAGTCAAAGGTGTACTCTCAGCTGAAGAAGAAAACATTTTATACTAATAGGACTCGTACATTAAAACTTAGTTACATGAATAATATTTCAATGATAAAATTTACTTCAGGTTCCAAAAAAAACATCTGCTGTTAATAAGGATCCAAATGTAGTTGAGTCTCAAGAGGAAGAAGAGCAAATCCTCAAAGCGATTGAGCTGTCTCTGAAAGATTCAAGCTCACCACGAAAAGCTCCTACTACGTCTAGTGTATCTCTTTATCCATCTGTAAACATGGCATCATCTAACCAATCCATGTCGAAGGAGCCAAGGAAGGTGCGGGCACTGTATGACTTTGAAGCAGCAGAAGACAATGAACTGACGTTCAGTAGTGGAGAAATATGTGAGTAATGATTAGTTTGCAAGGCATGCATGAGAACGCAGACAGAATATTTTGTTTCCAACAGATTTTTTTCTCAAAGACAAGTCCATATATGTTGTATCCATACACTGATGTCAATGGTCATACATCAAACAGATGAGATTCAAATTGGGAGGAGGGTTCTTCAGTTAATATAACAATTTGTGATGAATTGTTGTTGTGACTTATCATAGATATATTCATCCTTAATAGAGGACCTCAAAAATAATTAATTTTTCCAAAATACACATGATCTCAATCGAGTGTCACCAAAATCAAATAATATCACATTGAATATGTTTAACACTAACTTTGTTTCTAGTGTTTGTCATTGATGATTCTGACCCAAATTGGTGGAAAGGAAGTAACCACAGAGGTGAAGGTCTGTTTCCTGCAAATTTTGTTACAGCAGATTTATCCGTTGAACCAGAAAAGTTCTGTAAGTAGCACTCCAGCATCAATTCCTTCAGTGACCTTGATTAGTCATTTTAAATTAAACATACATATTAACTGAAATTATGAACTCTTTGGGAGTATGCACGACATCTGTTTGTCTTCCTGTTTTTATTTTGATTGAGAAAATAAAAAATACACTTTCATGTCTCAAGACATTGTTGGCTATTCAATAATGTTATAATAGAAGTGATTGTACAGAAAAAGTATTCACCATAATTCTCCTTTTTCCAGTGTATGAAAAAGCAAAGAAAATGGTGCAGTTCAAAGAAAGTACAGATGTGAAAGTACTTGATGAAAAACCTGAAACAATGGAAATAAGTGAAGACAAAATTGACAGATTGTTGCATCTATTACACGAGGCTGATCCAACGAATCCCGAAAATGATACAATAGAAATGTTAAATCTAGAAAGTAAGTAGCATGTATCTACTCGCAGGGCTTATAGAGTGTGAAAGGCTTTCCATCTTTGTGAGGGGTGATCTATAAAAAAAGAAATAAATCCAAGAAATGAACCCATTCAATTACAGTTAATTTCCATTTCAGGAGAGGTGAATGCTATGGGACCCTTGATAGACGCCGAGCTAGAACGTGTGGACAGGAAACATGCACAATTAACCCAACTGAGTGCAGATCTCGTGGAAGCGCTGAGTCTGTATCATGCTTTGATGAGGGAACCTCAATTACCCGCTATGTCCAACAAAGTTGCATTTGGTTGTTTCCCACCTACTCCATCTACTGTGGTAAGTACTCATAGGAACATCATAGTATGAAACCCAGCAATGGATCCTAGCAGTTGCCTTGTGTTCGTTTTAAATAACATGACTTCTTTTAGTCATGATTCCAGTCTAGTGAATAGAAAGTACTTCTACTTACATTCTCACTATCCTGTTAACTAAACCTAAACCCCTAAGTTGAACTGATACCTACTTGACGCCATCTTGTTATACTTAGCAGCATTACAGCGGCACCTTACCACCGATGCATATAATGCAGCAACATCAACAGGGCCCCCCGATATCCTCCAACGATAGGATGCATCAACCGCCTTTCATGAACAGCCAACCGGGAGGTGGGCCAGCGCCACCGCATCCGCATGGAGCCCCCTTCCAGCAGCATATCCCGCAGTCAGCCAGCGCGGGACATATAGCGGGCGGTCCCGGAGCTCCACGACCACCTCAGCATTATATGGGACCGGGGTATGCATTTTTGGATTACACATAATTCGATAAATATCCCTGAGACAAATTTTTTGCGTCGCGAATAAACAGCTGTCAAACTCATTTTCAAGTGTCGCGCAGGGTGGCGCTGCCAATTGGCATGAAGTCAATGTCTTGATTCAAGACAGTCAAAATTTTACAATATTGACTTCGTGATTCCAATGGTCAGCACCACGGTGCGCGACGCCTGGAGATCAGTGTCGATGCACTTATAAAATTATATAATTTTTTCAGGGTTCCAAATTTTCCCGGTGGACCTTCTGGAACTATATTGCAACAACCACCGCAATTTCAGCCGCCTTCTGGATCTGTTCCGGCATCCCAAACAAGCCTTCAGAATGGACCTCCGCATCCGGGACCTCATTTTGTTACCTCAAACACGCATGTGACACAGTGAGGAACATTCGACTGATGTGATTCATGCGCAGCCGATTCCATTCAATGAGATCGATTTGTTATTATTTTGCATATATGATACCTGTTAATGTCTATACTATGGAATTATCCGTTTTTATTTAATATGTCCCATTAAGATGGTTTATTGCAAAAGTGTAGTAAAGTAATATTATTAAGAAAAGCACGCCGTTTTATTACCCTAACGCATTAAAATTTACTGAAATTCATAACTTCCAGAACTCTTTTTTTTAAGTGTTGAACCATTTGACGATATCGCACCATTTATTGATCATTCTTCTCGCCATATTTTAAAATTTAATCATTTTTATATTGATACATGACGAGTTTATGATTTAAGTAATTCGTTAGTCAGATTGATCACACATGAAAGGTGAGATTGATCATACAATTACAAAATTTTTAGGATTTTTTTCATTTTCAAGTTCATTTATTTCCGAAGCGGGAACGCTTAGTCGGCTGTTGTTTTGTCGCAGTGCGCCCGCTGAAGAAATTCGTAGTGTTTTTGGTGATTTAAGCTTTATCGTGGATAATCATGGTTAAAGAGTAGTTGAATCCAAATGTAATATTCCATAAGTAAGAATGTTCTCTTAGATCGCCGTCATAACCTCATTCGTACTCCTTCTCGCACTAGCAATGTGGCGTGTCAGCTTTATGAATAACTGGCTCCGTATATCGTTTTTATATATCATATAAATATATCACAATAGTTGGTAGCTACCTATAAAATTGCCGAACAAGGCACTTAACACATTTTATGGAATGTAATATTGGAAGACTATTCGAATGAATTAGCATCTGTGAGTGTGTGAATACGAGAAATGACAGAATATGAGCTAGTTCTCAATTGGACCCGTAGATGGATTTTAAAAAAATGCCATTTGCAGCACATAAATCTATTATTTATTTATACAGTAACATTTGAAATCATTTAACACATGTTTTATGCGATGACGAGAACAGTTATATGTTTGAACAAAATTATTGATCAAAAGGCACAAGTTGGAAAACTATAATAAAATAGGTAAAAAGGACACACTTTTCTGGTATATTACTTAGACAGTGTCTAGTCTCACGTCATAACTGTTTATTATTCCTACATTTATTTGCCTGAATTGCATACATGTGTTTTCATTGATTGCATACTGGTAAGTAAGATCTGCACAGCTGCCACATTAATACTCAATTCAACGAGAATTACTTCTCATTTTTTATTTTTCGCTGTAGGCTGTAAAGTCTATAAGGTTTTTACATACAGACAATATTAGAACAGTGATAATATTGGAATTACTTTGACTGATGTTGCTGTTTTTCTGTATTACGCGCATAACTAGACCCTGTCTAATGGACCAAGATCCTAGAACCATCATTTTGGCAGAACTAATATGTTTACCATAAATAGTTCAATATGTGTTTGAGAGGAAACTCTACTTGGATTAAAATACGTTTTGCATCGGTTTCCAATATTTCGCTTTCAGCGCTCTTTTCCAAGATAATGGAACGATTTTTTTGCAAATGATAGAGCCAGGTTGGATCTATGCTCGCATGGTCCTTTTTTCAATTCTTGATACAAAATTTTAAATATTGTCACATGAATATTGACACTTTTTGACTCATTTCGGATTTTTTTAAATCTTTTGGTAACCGAAAAGAAAAGCATTCAGTACATTCAGACCATTTTTAGTACACTTTTCTATCAATCAGATATCAAAAATATGGACAATAATAAACAATATATGATCAACTTGTTAGCTTTGCTGGAATGAAGTATATTCGACGACTCTAGGATCTTTATTTTTTATTGATATTGCTAATAGCACATTCAGTTCTCATGAATTGAAACATACAGGAATAGTGTTGGTTTGTCTGCAATTCTAGTATTTTTTCTTAGCACCACCTTTATCCTCACTTCATATTGAAACAAAAAAAACATAAACTGCAAACACTATTAGCAATATCGAACTGGAATGTTCGAAGTATCAATTTTCAATGGAGTTTAACCTAATATGGTTATACAATTTCTGCTTTTCAAAACCGGTGCATGCATCACGTTACAATATTCAATCGTAAAAATACAAGTCCAACAATTCAACAAAATAACAAAATATAATAAAAAATTCAATATAGCACAGGCATATAAATAGTATACAGGATGCTCCTGAATGAATCCTTCGAATAAAGCAATTATTATTGTGACAAGCTGCTTATTCTTACAGTTTTAATACTCTAAATGAGAGGCATACTATTATTTTTAGATTTTCAGTAGTAAATTACAAAATATAAAAGATTGTCCCAAAATTCTGCAAACATAGAGCTACTGCTTGTTGGCTCCTGCAATGATAATTCAGCAGCTCGATCCAAATCCACAACATTTGAGCAGTTGTCAAAACAGGCATCTCGAATGTCAAAATTGTTCGAATTAGGTTATGGAACATCCGAGATGGACATTATATTGGAGCATCGAGCAATGACAGCTGTCAGTCTGTCTTCAGACGTCAAACGGTTAAGAACTAGAGATCTTAGATATGAATTTTTGCACAGGATTTTCCTGGCAGACTTGGGGGATAACCCTCTATATGCATGCTAAACGAATGTGTAATTTTTATTTGAATCGGCGACGACCTAGGGTCAAGTGTCACTGTCTCTTAGACTATAGGATAATGGTTTGATTCATGATATTCGTATGTAATAATATTGTTTCATGCCTGTAATTACTATGCTGCTTAATAAAACTGACATATCATTCAGGAACATCTAGTAAAATTAAAATACGTACAATCTATAAAACATGACTAGAAGTCGTTAACAATAATATCATTAATTGATTCAATGCATATGTACAAGAATGTCAATTTATTATAAAAATTGTCCGTTTATGTGCAATTCAATATATGGCAATCAAAGGAAATATATATAAATTAACAAAAAAAACTGCCTTTTTTGGGAGATTAAAGGAACACGCTTTACAGTTCGCAAAAAATCTAATCACTTTATAAACATATTATTAAAAGATGGGACTGTTTAAAATTGACGCTAAAAAGAACTGTAGATGTTATACCACCAGGTATGTTGGACCAGTTTTGACTGTGAAATGGAAAAACTAAAGGCACCAAAATTCATCATTGGCTTTCATGACATGACATGGTCTCAGTTGATCATGCTTCAAAGATATCAAATATTGAACCAGAATTCTTCGACAGAACTGAATTACCGAAATGTCATATAATTATCAATACGTACATTAATAGGCCGTTCATGATTCATCTTTCAATTGAAACGAAGGATAGTTTTATTTATGTATCTGGCACCGTAAAAGGTAGTAAGACCTAATTATCTTACACTAAAAATCTACTTTTTTCACTTTGGCTATGGACCATACTATGACGAAGAACTATGTTCACTTAACTGGTAATTATTTTTACCTCTAACTACTTAACAAGTTTTATACACACTTTTTATTTAGCAATAGGATAACGAAGGATATCTAGTTTGGGGGCAAATTGAACGTATTGAAGTACAGAGTATACCATATATATTTTCTAAAGATCAGTGGTATAGTGGAGGGAAGATTTTGGGATTTGCTCAGAAGCAGCAGATGAACTATGGGGGTTGCTCCCTCCACCCTCAATATAGAGTCGCGCGTTTAGGGTACCCAATCAGAAGAGGAAAAAATCGATTGCTCTAGATACTTGAGCGCGTCAGATCAACCGATGATAGATGGAAATAATGGAACAATAATTTGATGAATTGAGCATGACGTATGGGAGTGGGTATAACTTCTGAACTGGGGGAGAGAGAGGGTGGATCAACATATATCAAATACTTCAACCGAGATATGCGGTAGTGATTGTATTTCTGACTTGTGTTATGATAGTTCTTTTCGAGACTTAACTGAGCAAGTATTTATACTTCAACAACAAAAAATGCGAAAACTATAAATAATAATCGTTGACGAAATATCATCTGCCAGCGATAATGTTAAAAGCGTAAATCAACTAACTACAAACAAATTGTGCGTAGTATTTCAAATAAATGAACACATAATTACAACAAAATATCACGTTATAAAAATTGAATTATCCAAAAGTATTCATTTGAGTAATTGTTCACTTACAGTATACTTTGTGCCTCTATTGTTTTTAAGCATATATCACTTCATTTCTAAGTACACACTTCAAACCCGCAGATATTTCATGCACAGTTATTTCAATTTTTATTTAAATCAACAAAGTTTTGTGTGCTGGAAGTGCTATTTAATTAACACTCCAGGAGCGCTGCGAGCATAGCCGACTGAAAATAAGCACCAAAAACTGTCACTGTCTCCCTGACTATTTAATTTGATTTAGCAACTTAGTAACCATCCCTGCACCTCCTTTTTTATTGTATACTTTAGGAAACACCGCCATAAGCCACTGACTGGATTATTTTTATTACAAAAAAAACGAGTTTTATGGAAATATTATAAATCTGTGTGCATTGCAGTATCTGTGTGTTTGAAGTTCCTCATACCTAAGAATACTAATCTTCTACTATCACAATGAAACAACAAACATCAATATGGTAATAGTTTTGTGAGTGTGTGTGTGTATTTTACTAGTTCTGCTAATAATAACAACGCATTGTTGCGGGGCTCATCTTTAAAATCTGATTGTCAAAAGGTAGAATGTGGGGTGTCAAAGGATTCGGGAATTGCTTATGTATTCGCGTAGAATTAACGTACAGATTGGAGATGACATTAAAATATCTGACGTGCTAGACTTTGCACTCGCCCAAAAAATGTGTTCGAAATGTAGACAGACCGATTGCCCATTAAATGTTCAGTGGCTGATCTGCATAGAAATGAAAACATGTATGTACTGTTGAGATAGTATTCATTAGGAATATCGAATGTTGCCAGCAAACTGGTTGACCTTGAGGTGGATAGCATCTGGAGAACTTCCTCACATACTCTAAGCATTCAGGCCAAACATAACCTCATTCCAACTTTCACAATCGCTGTTGTTTTTCGTAAAGGATATGTCGCCGAGTGTGCGGTTGAAAGGTTTGCTGACAGCACTCGATATTCTTCATAATTAATACTATCTTAGCAGTACATACATGTATTCATGTCTATGCAGATCAGTCAATGAAAAAAAAACATGGGCAACCGGACCTACGTTGTTTTATTAAAATTTAAGTCAATAAAAAAACAGGAGTACACAGTGAGAAAAAACAAAGTTCGCTTCCAGAACGTCTAAAGTGAGCAAAATGCAACGTCGCACTGCCAGCAAGGCAGATAAATGTTGAGTATGAATTATTGTTCCACGACGACCAAGTGCGACGTTGCCGTTTCCCTCACTTATGGAATTTTTTGGCGAACTTTCTTTTGTCGCAATGTGTACATTGATAGCGGAATCTTATACCACCAGCGATTCGAATGCGAATGTTTCCAGTGATCCTTTTGACATGCCACACAGTCGTGTATACGAAATTACACACATTCTGTCTCTCTCCAGAACAATGTATGGGTGAAGCGCATATTCTGACCCATATAAATTGTGCTCTGAGGCGACTCAGAAATCGTGACAACTCTTTACAGAGTGCTGCTCGCTTCTGCATCAACACGGGCCAGTCTCATCTCGAATTCTTTATCTAACGCTGCTTTCGCCTGTAAAAGACCAATTGCTATAGGTATTGCTTCGACTGGACAATCTCAGAAGTTCATATAAAATTGTGTGATTTATTAACAGAGTTCAAAAATAAATTATAGTTTAAAAACTAATGAAGCGCATTTATAGTTAATTGAACTAAAAAGAAAAAAATAATTCTTAATATGAAAATAAAATGATTAAAGAGAAAATTAATGTCATTGTATTACAACGTTGTGTGCTTTGTACTTCACTTTTACACTTACTCTGCATTTTGAAATAGACCATTAGACATTATAACACCTGATATCAAGCAACCCACACTTTTGTCATAATTACATTAATTTTCTCGTTAATCAAATTATTATTATATCAATAATTATTTTCTACTTTTTTAATCAATTAAGTTTTTTAAGCTCATCATTTATTTATTGATGAATGTATTTGTACTTTTATATTTGGATCCGCTGGAATTATACTCACTTAGATTCGTATGATCACCTTTTAAAAGTATTGCTTTAAGAACTGGTGAAAAAATTTAATTACGTCAATCCGGATCATCACTTCTAAACGTATAACTTTATGAAAATAAATAATGGGACAAGCTTATTGAACTATTGTATTATGATCGGTCCTTGATAAGTCTGCAAAATTTAAAATTAATCCGAAGTTTTGAAGTGGGTGAAAATAGCGTTCAAATATTCCGTTCCAAACATACATACACACACGTGAGGCTAATAAAACGCGTGTTAAAAATGTTTCTTGGGCTATAAATTTGAATTACTTACTTTCTCTCGTTGCTCTACCAGTAGATCCTTGACGAGTTCGTGCTGCCTCTGTAGGTCTTCTCTCTTATTTTCAAACATCTGTCCCAGTTTCTCTCTCTCCGAAACACCTCTACCCACCACTGCAGTCACTGCTTCTCTTTTCACTCTGGTGAACTGCTCCCTGTTTCTATGTTTTTTCGCCAAAGCTTTCACTTCTTCCCTATGATCCGCCTGCAGCTTCTTCATCAATTCCGACGTATCTTTCTCGAACTGTTCCTGGAAACGGTAGATATTTGAGTAAAACACATATTCCATAATATTCCTCCAAGAATGAATGGCGATTTTGTTTCCAACACTCATTTTTGAAGATAATGGAACAATTTTTTTGCAAATGATAGAGAATTACTGGGTATACAGGGTGCGTCACCTTTTATGCCGGTTTGAAAACATAGCATTACTTTGACATTTGTCAACCGATTGACTTGATTAGACATGTTTTTGAACCGTAAATTCAGTACAATTTCAATCATGAATCGTTCCACACGGAAAAACGCGCCGAAATAGTGACGCTGTACATTGAAAATAGTCGTTCAGTTGTGTTAACTCAACGTGGATATCTTCGAAAATACCGTGGCCAACAGGCACCGTCTGACAACATCATTCGTGGAAGTAACAATACAGGAGAATACCATCAGTAGAAGAATTGAACGCGAAGAATCTCAGCACTTACTCATTCTGCCTGACGTCAAAGGAATATCAGATGGAATCAGAAGAATAGGTCAGCGATACAAGGTTCGAACAAGATTCTCTAAGAATGCCACCCTCAGAAGTATCCTAACAAAAACTAAGC
Source organism: Bruchidius siliquastri (assembly GCA_949316355.1). Classification (NCBI taxonomy): domain Eukaryota; kingdom Metazoa; phylum Arthropoda; class Insecta; order Coleoptera; family Chrysomelidae; genus Bruchidius; species Bruchidius siliquastri. The sequence continues at coordinate 23,823,638 of OX438537.1, read as the reverse complement.
CCAGGAATGAGTGTCAAGAGACAAAGGACTGCATTTACCAGATACCATGTCAATGTGGTAAAATCGATATTGGAGAAACAAAAAGGCCACTGGAAGTAAGACTTAAAGAACATCATCTCAACCCCCAGCGAGCAGAGACAGGAAAATCTGGAATAGCTGACCACGCATGGACGGAGCACCATAAAATAGCTTGAGACGACGCTTAGGTTATTGCCAAAGAACCGCACTGGTATCGAAGAAAATTCAAGGAGCCGGTATTCATCACCAACAACAGCAACGTGTACAGCAAGCCCAGCGCAGACATTAAACCAATATGGCAGCCACTCATAAAGAAGATCAACAGACTACAACTGGACCAGACAACAAACAATGACCGACGAACAGCCACGACAGCAGACCGGAACACCACTCATCCGAAACCAATCAGAGCAGACCACACACAACGACACGTCACCGGACGGAGTATAAATAGACATGAAAGGAACATGTTCGCCAGTTCATTTGAAGACGATTGAAGATAGCATATCGATCGAAACGTTGTGATACTCAAAAATTTTATAGACAGCGGAAGTCCGAAATCAAACTTTTGCAAAACATCATTCGTTGTTTGGTGTCGAATTTCACTCAGCACTGACAGTTTTTTTCTATATAAATCGGTTCTTGTTTTCAAAGTTATTCAATGTTACCGACATAGAAAGTGGCGCATCCCGTCCAAATAACTGGCCATCGTGATTTCCTCCCACTACAACGCTTTAATATACAGTAAACCTCCCCCTATCAACAAAAATACCTTGAGCGTCTTGAGTTGATTATTTTGAGAGGCTCTGAGCACTTTATCAGCGGCGTTGTATATCATCTCGTGGTACTTCTCTCTGAGTTCCTTTTCCTGGTGGACGAACTCCCTGTTAATGGCGAGCAGTCGCTCCGAGGTGCTCCTGGGAATGCCCATCGGCGGAGGCCCGGTTGGGGGGCCTTCGCAAAGCGGCTGAGCATCCGTCACGCTCGTCAAAGGTTCCGCACTCGGCGATTCAGTATAGAAGACGGACGAAACGCTGCAACGTTGAACAGTTTAGAAATTGTAGAGTGTAGATGCTTTTACTTGATGAGATTTTTCTAATGCTAGGTCGTAATTACAAGGGCGGATTCATATAAACATGTGTCCTAAAAAGTCCAAATACAGTATATGGGTCACCAGTGCAAGTCCTGCAAATAATCTGCTCATTTGAATTCGCATCAAAACTGTTCTAAAGATGTTTATATAGGGTGTTACCTGATGATAGGACGTAATTACAAGGGCGGATTCGAGTAGATAAGTTCATATAAACTATGTCCAAAAAAGGCCAAATACAGAATATGGGTCGCCAGTGCAAGTCTTGCAAGAAATCAGCTCGTTTGAACCCGCATTTATCGTTTCATGGGTAAGTAAATTTTAGGGTAATTTTATTTGTGGTTAGACAGTGGCGTACATAAAAAACGCGTCATTCTTATTTTATTATAAATATTAGAATAAAATAAAGCTCTTATTCTACTTGAAAATTGAATTTATATGTTCAAACAAGTTATGCTGCTGAATATTCGCTTAATACGCTTTTTGCATGCATTTTAAACAAAGTCAATTCTTCTTAGATACCATAAAACTTTTCCCACAAAAATAAGCTTGATGAATTGTTGAATTTTTAAGGAAATAATTTGTTGAGATAAACATACATATATGCCCAGTGAAGATGGTAAACTTACATATTTTTACTAGATAACCTCTTCACAAGCTTCATATTCACTAGCCTGGATCGTTTTTCTGAAAAATCGCTGGATTTTTGCGTTGTCACTGACATTTTCTTTTTTTCGTGTTTTTTCCGTAGCGCATCCAATTTCTTATCCAATTCTGTCCTTTTCTCTCTCACAATTTTATTATCAAGAATTTTTTCTAGGGGCTCCGCTATCAACTCTTCCTTTTCTTCTTTAACCTAAAACGTACAGACGCAAATATAACTAACACTGCTTGCCTTGAAGAATTTCCATCGAATTGAAGATGACACACCAATTGAAACACTGTGAAGCACAGACAAGACCTTTGTATGAGCTATTATAGAAGAAAACTTATTATCTATATTAATTTATTACTACGAATGACTAAGTGAACAAACCTCGATAAGCTTGTTACAGCTGTTAACCTCGCCTACTAGAGGTACTGCAGTGGTACCGGAAACAGCAGCAGCCGCAATGATGGGCATCAAATCGCTGTCTTGTATGTCGACGGACGTCGACCCCGTCGGTATTGATTTCCTCGGCGTGGGGCTACCGTTGGTAGTCGTTACAACGGCCGCCGCCACTGCACTCGCCATGTCATTGCTGCCCGCTTTCGTCAGACTGTCTTTCTGATCTTCGTTGCCTTCCGGGGGCTCCGTGTCGTCCGTCAAGACAGCCAGTTGCTGAGCTCGCTTCTCCAGGTCGCTTAGATTCATAAAAGAAAGATAAAAATGATGCTCTAATAAACACACCGTCATTACACAATCTTTTTATCTACTATCGTTTATATTTATTGTATTTATTGAGAATATGTTGATTTACCTTTGGTACTTGATGGGGTTGGCTAGGGCTTCCGCGAAGTCTGAAAGCCCGTCGGGTACGTAGTCCTTAACCACGACGTTGAGGAAAATCGTCGCTAGTGGCAATGGTTGACCAATCTCCGTGCGCAGACTGACATGTCTGTAGCCCGGACAGAGGCCAACAACAGGGAGGATCCGGTGGCCGATGAACTTTCCGGATTCTTCGTACGCAGCTATCCGGATTGAAGCTAGATCTGGTAGAACTACCTGAATAGCGATTTTAAAATACAGCGTTTAGACAGCCTTGTAACGATCATTCAGGAAGATCAGCATGTTCAACGAACCAAATGATTTTAGAGGATACGTTGGACTTTTTAAACACATAAATTATACTTTAAAACAACTAAAAAAAAATAAAAAATAATACTTAATATGAGAAAAAAATTATTAAAGGGAAAATTAGTGTCATTGTGATAAAAGCGTGGAGTGCTTTTTCACACTAGCTCTGCCTTTTGTTATAGAACTAGTAAGGAATTTTAACAATTGATATCGAACTCCAAAGTTTTGTCACAATGACATTAATTAGTTAATCCTTTATGTTACACCCTGTATAGTAAAGACCTTCCAGACTACATGATTCGATCCCGCTAGTGCCTCTCACCTTTTTGAAAACGAAAGGTTCCTCATCGTAGACAGGATTGATGCCATTATTGGGTACCACCTTGGTGCGGAACCTCTTCCTGACCGTGTCGGCTGGCAGCCCGTACATCTCGACCTCCACGTAAGTTCCCACTCGCTTATCAGTGAGGAACTGTCCGGAAATGACGGTGATCTTGACTGTACCGGCGATGATGCCGTCCACGGTACTCTCTGCGAACGGATAGAAACGTCGATCCGTCCTACGCATGAAATCCGGCTTCAGCAGGTACCCGCATCGGAAGTTGTATTCGAATATACCTGAAGAACAATTATACAAATCAGCAGGTTCACAAGATAGTAAATTTGTGTTTGTTTATTTTTTTGGGGGATTCCCACAAATCCCAGAAAAATGTGCACGTTTTTCCTACATCACCTGTTCGTTTCCAACGCTTATTTTTTGAGATAATGGATCGTTCTTTTGCAAATGATAACGAAAGGTTGGTTCTATGCTCGTGCGAATACCTTTTTGACAGAATTTTAGGTATTGTCAGATGAAGATTGACATTTTTTTGACTCACTTCGGATGTTTTTTTTAACCTCTTGGTGAACGAAATATTAAGAAGAGGGCATAGAGCCGTCCTTCCTCTATGATTTGCATGAAAAATATTTTCAATATGTTCAAAATCGAGCGCCTCAAAAAAAAATATTGTGGCGCCGTACATGAGCCTATTTTTACCTCTGATTCGAGCACCCTCGCGATAATATCTGAAACTTTGTATCAAAAATTGAAAAAGAGGCTTTGCACAAACGTAGAACTAACCATTCTCTATCGTTTGAAAAAAAAATCGTTCCATTATCTTGAAACTAGAGCGCTGGAAAGGAAATATTGGAAACGACCTATCTTATGCACGACTTGGCATCACAGGCAGCAATCCACCAAATCAGCGTTTGCCGATCAAACAGGAGCAACGTCAGGAACACTGTGACGGTGACTATTCTGTTTAGTGTGCCCTAGACGTCGAACCTGGCGGAGCAACGACGTCGTTGTGGCGGAGTGATCTGCGTCATTCATCAAGATATCGCCCATATCTTGATTGCCCAGTATTGAACAAATCTAATTCTGTAACGACACAAACTGTTCGAGTCCTGTTAAGCTGAATTATTTTTCAGTTCAGGACTAGTAGATCGTTCCTACTGTTTCTGAAACTCGGCCAGATTCACTAGACTATTCGTATACAGATATAAGTCCCGCAAAACCCACCTAAATTTAGCTGCATGGCGAGATCCAGAGTTTGGTAGTTAAGCGCGACCAATTGGCATCCGGCGTTCCAAAATACCTGTGGCATGAAATTCGACGAATCGAACCTTGTTCCTGCCGGATAAACGCGACTCAACTGGTGTTTGTTGTAGTTCACAAATTGGATTGGGTATTCTTTCAGCAACGATGTCGCTTGCTTCTCGTCGAATGATGACATTTCGTAGCTGCGGTTCTTTTCTAGAAAGGAAACAACATGAAAGATGGTTAATTAAAATGTAGCACAGGTTGTAAAACGTTGTTTAAAATTTGTAGATGTTTTAAACGCTCTCTATATACACATATATGTCAAGAAACGCATATCCAAAGAAGCTAGTGGACAGAACTATACAAGAAATTACCGCCAATAGAAATATAAGTCAAGAAGAACACAGACACTAAGTCATTCAAAAATACATTCAAGGAATATCAGATTTAATCCGAAGATTAGGACAGGAGTACAAGATTCAAACAAGATTTTTTAGGAACATCACACTCCAAAATATCCCCAAGAATAACCATCACGAGGGCGTATCTAGACTCCAGTCTGGGGGGATATGTTAATAGTAATTATAATAAAGTTAGAAGGAAAAGCTAAAAGCAGAAAACCACGTCCTTCAACCAGACCGCCGTCTGAACCAATCAGAACTAGCCAGACAAAGGCCACGCCAGCCAGACTGAAAGACAGTGTTGCCAATCACGGTTTGTGTGCGTTTTCATATCTCATCGTTTATTTTACGAACATCGAGGAAAAAGGTGCGTCTTAAAAACATAAGACAACAACAACTGTCAACGCGAGATTGAGGCTATGTTGGCCTCAACGCTAACAGTATAGGAGTGAGTGAGACAGCAAGAAACCAAACACAGTGTTGCCGCATCGTGAGACGTTCTGCGCTAGAACTACCTTGAAAAACAATAATAATGATTTTATACATAACTTACTTTTGGCGTTTTCGAAACTAGAAAAATGTACCGGCTGTACGTAATTGACCAAGGCCGATATTTCAGCCCCGGCTTCAGTCTCAGTGGCAGGGGCGGGTTTGTTCTCCCCTTCAGCTTCGATACTTTCCATAGGAGGATCAGCGTCTAATGTTTCAGGTTCATCTTCGCTCGACGATTCTTCGTCTTCAGTTGCCGTTGACTCCTTAGAACCCTAAGAAACAAGACGTTGGGTTTTCTTACAAACAGATGATCCCCTTGAATTCCAGTTAACTTTTAGTATAACATATGCATTGAGAATATTGTTCGATATAAAATTTAAAAAAAATAGTACTGATCCTGGTCGCTAGGTGCTAGCAAATAGCCTCGAAAGTTTTTAGATCCCGTTTTATTCCCTCAAAAATGACTGCATATAAAGGGTTGAAAATTCTTGAAGATAATGTGTCTGTTATTCTGATAGTGTTGGGTTTATATTTGCAGTAATTAACACTGCATTTTTTTTGTGCTCGAATGCCATGTACTTTTTGCAAACTTACCTGTCTCATTTGCAATGGCGGAGCATGTTGGAGAGCGTCACCGTTTCCCGTGATCTCCCCACCGGCGGCTTCGGGAGAAGGGGTGATGCTCCTTTTGTGGTGATGATGGTGGTGATGCTTCTTCTTGTTCTTTATGATTATCTTTCGTTTCAGTGCTGATGGGGGCGGCAGAGGATTGCCTGCAATTATTCGTCGAACATGGGTATAATGAAAAATTGATGAAGACTGATTCCATACTTTTTACGCTGTATCTACTCGAAACTCATATTCTATCAATTTTTATAAAACTTGGTCGCCAGATGTTTTGATTGAAGAGCAGTCGTTTATATGGAAAATTACAACAACTTAAATAATTGGAGGGGTGGACCGCCATATAGTTGTCATACATTTAGATAAGTGTGCAAAATTTGAAATTAATCTGACGTTTTCAAGTGGATTGAAATAGCTTTCGAAGATCTAGTCCCAAACATACATACATACATACAGGTGAAGCTAATATTTTCATCATTACTTAAATAGTATGAAAAATTTAAAATAGCGTTCGAATATTCTGTTACAAATATACATACATACAGGTGGAGCCAGCTGTTTCCCAGACTATTACTTGTACAATAACATGTTTTTTTTAAACACAGGCAGATCAGCAAGGCATAAAACCTACCAGGTTCCAGTTTATAATTCTCTAAAGGCGTTTCCAGCAGCATATCTCCGAAAATCTCCCTGCAATAGTTTGCGATCTTGGCTTGCTGTCTAGGATTGCAGTGGTTCTCGAAGCTCAACACCACCGGGTAATCGGAGGTCTTGAATGCTGCTTCTGCGATTGCTTCCAAGGCCTCTTTGGCCGATATTTCCGGTACGAAAGTGTAACCATGCACCACGACCGGTTCTTCTGTACGGCCATTCCAGAAGTCCAGTTCTACACACCTGGACAACGTACAAATAAACGATAATATTCATCGGGTAATGTAGAGGAAGAGTGAGAAGGAACTATACCTAGAATAAAAGGCATTTGCATAGGTTTCCAATATTTTGTTTCGAGTGTTCATTCTTGAGGTAGTGGAACGATTATTTTGCAAATTACAGAGACAGGGTGGTGGCGAAACCCTATTTTCAATGTTCCAATCTTTCACTATAATTTGCAGAATGAATCGTTCCATTATCTTGGAAAATGAGCGTTGAAAACGAAATATTAAAAACCCATGCAAAATGATTTTTATTTTAGGTAAAGTTCCTAAAATGAAAATATGAAATTAACTTTCTCGCTAATCATATACTAAGAATTATTTGTAAGATTTCGTTACAAGCATACATACATAAATACATACACGTGAACCTCATAAAAATACAAATTATCCCACTTTTAACAGAGTAATATTAAATACACCTACCAATGTATTTACTTGTTCCATTTTTTTATTGACAGTAATTCATTTTGTGCTAAATTGTATTGAGGATGTATTTGTAAGCATACCTTTAAATAAAGATTATTATTCTTATTGTTATTATAATCTATGGAGTATAAATGTACCGATATTGATTCAATTTCCTAATAAATAAGTGATATTTGGCACCCTCTGCCAACCTCAGATAAATTACCTACATCCTGCTAACAGGCATTGCCTGTACATTTCTGCGCTTGACTTTCCAGTGAGCTGATGTCCCGTCAAGTAGGTGTTGTGGGAAGAATTGATGAAATAATGTGCTAACGGATGATCCATATCGTGACTGAGATCAAACTTACTGGCTGCCATTATGTTGTTGTCTTCAGACAGTAGATACCGAAGGAAACCTGTAAGGAAAAGTACGAACGATAACAATGATGATATAGTATGTGAAAACATTCAACAGCAGAGCTGCGATTATATGGTTTAGTTCTTTTCTAGACATTCAATGTAAGGAATGGTGTCAAGTAGGTTAACACCGTACTTTACACGAAATTATATTTTAGAAACGAACATCAGAATTCGAGTTTCAAAATTTCCATAATGCCCAATATTTACCAATCTTACAATCAGTCAATAGTTCTAAGCACTGAACAAAACGGACTATAGACTAAAACCACTTGATAGCATTTTCATAATCAGTTGCACCAGGAGTTTCAGCCTCCCCCGCCCTCCCACAACCTAGATTCGCCGCTGTTTCTCCACCATCTGTTTGCTTCCATGCTTGGTGACGTTGAACAAAATATTAATTTTTGAAATATAAAAATATGTTTCCTCAGTAGAGTTACCTTCAAATGAAAGTTGTCCTTTTTGTGCATTGTACTTGTTAGGTTCATAGAGGGCTATGATGTCTTTGGCTCTGGCACAATCCGCGTACGGATGAAGGATTTCGTTCAGTCTGGGGTCCCTCTGTGTCTTATTCAGAAAGTCGACAAACTGATTCGCTGACATTACTTTTTTCACTCCGACACTGAAAATGTTTACATGTTACACAGAAAAATGTATAGATGCATGGGACGTATGGATTTTTCATTTGGCGGTGTCTAAAATTCACTTACAAATTATCACTAATCAAAAAGCTACAATATGTGTTGAAAACAAAAGATCAAAAGAAATCGAAAGACAAAGAGGGATACGTTCTATCGCCTACACTTTTTAATGTATATTCTGAGAGAATACTTAGAAAAGCTTTGGAAAACGAACTGTTGTTTTGTCACAGTGCTTACACTGCAAAAAATAACGTAGTGTTTGTGGGTATTCAAACTTTATCGCGAATAATTATGGTTGAACAGCCTATGCCGACGTGTAAACAGTGAGAATTTATGAATGACTGTAGGAGTAAAATTCATAAATACTCACATTTCATTGAATACCTTCTCGACTTCAGTCCGCTTAGTTAGCTGAATGTAGAAATTGAAAAACATTTCAAAATTGAATGTATCAGGATTGATGGTGTCATTCTTCCCTGTTGAAAAGCCCAGCGAATGCAGAATTGACTCTATCCTTTTCTTGTCGTCCTTGTTTTGTGCGAACATTTTCACGACACTAGAACACAAAACCAATGTATGATAAATAATACCCACATTGATCTTGATTCACGAGGGTCACGCTGAAAGTCTTTAGATATTCCTAATCTATACAAGTTTAAACAAGTTTGAGCACGCAGCTATTTTGTCTAAAGTTGTAAGTGCTTACACGCAAAGGCAACGTTTGAATCGTTCAGTAGTTCCCTTGCCATGGTTAGGAATGCATCTAAGTGTTGGCCGAATTTTAACGTGAAAATGGAACCGGGTAGTCGCGATTTTCGAGCCATGATTTTGTATGACTATAAAAAGGGACTAAAACAAGCGGAATGTCACGAAAGTTTAGTGAGTTGCTTTGGGGACTCTGCCCTTTCTAGGGATACAGATTTTAATTAAAATAAGGAAGTGTTCCAGATGGGTGCCACATTTGTTAAGCAGTGAGCAGAAAGCAACAAGCACTGATTGGGCTAAGTTTATACTTGAAAAATTTGATGATGGGCACAGTAAAAACACATTTAATATCGTAACCGGAGACGAAACATGTTCATATCATTATGATCCCGAAACTAACAGCAGTCATTAGTTTGGTGCTTTGAAACTTAGCAGCCTCCAATGAAAATTCGTCGATCCAAGAGTGTTGGAAAGAAAATAGTCGCATCTTCTTCTTCTAAAAGCGGATACGTCACAACGGTAGCCTTACAAAATCAAAGGACAATTACTTCTGGATGGTATATAACCAAATGTGTTCCTGTAGTCTTCCAAGAACTATGCAAGAGCCGTCCAAAGACTGGTCTGCGGGGTATTCAATGGCACCATGACAACGTACCCGCCCACAGCGCCGCTAGAACACTCGATGTTTTTGCTGAACAGGGTGTCAAACTGTTGCCTCACCCACCTTATTCTCCGGACCTAGCTCCGTGCGACTTCTTCTTATTCCCTAAGATTAAAGAAAAGTTACGAGGTCGCCATTTTTCCACCGATGAAGAGGCGGCAATCGCTGCATTTGAGGAGGAAATTAGCAACCTTTCAAAAGAACGTTGATCACAAGAATTTGACAAGTGGTTTTACCGAATGCGTAAATGTATTGAGGTAGGGGGATAATATGTTGAAAAAACAGAATAGTTCTTTTTTAAAAACCTTGTAGTTTCTCTGTATCTAAAAACTTTCAGCGTGACCATCGTATAAACTCAAAAATATGGAGTTATTGTGATAAATTCAAACTTAGCAAAATGCTACTCGTGGAGGCTTCTTCTATTTGCTCATTTCTACTCTATTCCTTACAAGCGGAACTCATTTCACAATTAGATTGGCAATCATATTAAACTCGAAGCTGAGATGCAGATAGTTTAACGAAATCGTGTTTCCATCTGCCGCTCATTTTGAAATTGTTCAGTAAAACGACTACGTCCGACACGTGACAAAGTACAAATGTTGCAATGTTAAATACTCACTTTTTGACAGGAACATTACCGGACTTATCCCTAATGAGATTCAATTTGGTGTAAGCTTTGAACAGGTACATTTTCGGCGTGCCAGTGATCTGGTTGAGATTATAAGCCAGGCTCAACACTGCGTCCGTCCATAATTTTGCGATCTCTCTTTTCGTGCAGCAGAAGTTGATGAAAGTGAGGTTGACGAAGTCGTTGGCACAGCATACGGTTATTGTTTTCTCTTCCAGCGTGTCTTGAGAGCCCATCGTGACGATCTGTCGAAGCTTCGGATCCTGTATCAAAACATAATTATCATTAGCACACTTGGACAACTATTCTGAGATTTGCAACATTGTGCGAGAGACAGTGATATTTTTTCGTAATTATTTTCCCAGACAAAATATTGGAGTTAGTTTGTTGTCTTAAGTGACGCAAAACAACAATGTTTGAAGTGTATGCTCTCCACTATGCATCACACCTCCTATAGACATGCATGTTTCGTCTTTAGCCTAGACTCGTCAGTATAGCCAGGCGGTCTCACTGTAGAGAGCAATTGGGTAATATATATGTAACCCAGGCAATGGTGTGATAGCAGCATCAACACTGATCTCCAAGCGTTGCGAAATGTGGCGCTACCTATTGGCAACTTACGTAGTCAAGGTCCCTTACATCTGTCAACAAGGGTGAACTGATTTACAGCGACATCCCTTGTTCTTCGTAAACTCTATTTACTATGTTATCTCGACAATTTTTGAGTCTGGCTGAAATATTCTCATGCCCCGGTCATAAATATTTTGATTTATTCACTAAAGAAGATCAGGAAATTTATGAAAATTACCGCAAAAATATGTGAAACTGTTTAGATTTTTTTCTTAGTTTTTCAGCTGCCAGACATATTACCCATCATCAGAGATTAGCCAGAATATTTTTTTTAAATTTATTTTACTATTAGAACCATTTTTTTAAATTATTTTTCATTTTAGATTTTGAAAAATCCCAAATATCCCAATTATAATCATATATTTCCAATTTACACTTTATGGTACGCCACTGTCGAGGCGCGCTCTTAGCTTTTGGCAGTGTTGCCTTTATGGTACTCCACCGTAAGAGAAAGAAAAGTCCTTTTGCGTTGCAGGCATTACATTTTTTTTGAACAATAACGGATTGTATTTTTAAAGCACTAATGAATGAAATGTTTTGTTTACCTCTGTTCAATAGTCTAAGCATTATACGTATGTGTATGATTTTCACGTTCTCGTTGTAGGATACGAAATATGATAAAAACACAAGTAGCAGGACGTAACTGAGAATCGGATTTAGAACATAACAGTAGTCTAGCGCCGGCGTGGATCACCGACAAGTGGCTGATGAATAGAAAACGTTCCACAAAAGCTCATTTTACTCTTGATTATTTTAATCTCGGCCAGACCGCGAAGCCTCACCGCGCGCTGGTTCGTCCTCAGTTCTCTATGAAGCGGAAGCGGAATACGCGTTGGAAATAGAATGCTTTTCGTGTGCTGAAGCCAGCTATGTCAAGGATATTGTTGTCCAATGAATCATAATTTGAAAAACGCCCTTTTATAGTTGAACGAACTGAAATGTAAATAAATATTCTTTATATAAGAATATTAATGTCATTGAGATAAGAGCTTGGTTACTTCAGAGGTCGCCTGAGCCGCAGCCATAGGGTCCACACTAGTGTTGTGAATGGAAATATTTCCGCAAGAAATGGAAATACCGGAAAACATATTCAAAATACGTTTTGAGAGGTTAAAAGCAAATTTTTACCTCAATCTCGTATAATTTCATGCAGTAGAAATATACTAGATGAATAATGTCTGAAAGAGTACGTCTATTACGAATATTTCAAATTCCGAGATTCACCGCCATTCTTCAACCATTGGCAACCTTGCTTCCTGCAACGCGATATGCGAGTGTGCTGCGGACAAGTGCAAACAGTATGTACAATACTATTTCATTTGTTTTGTATAGTCTTGACTACTTGATCGTGCATTTTAATATGGAGAAAACAAAGCAACACCGAAGGTAATAATCATTTTAACCATCATTATGTCGCCTCTCCAGGGCACCTAGTCATTTGCACGTGTAGTGATGCCATTGCATCGATTACTTAGCAGAAAAACTACGTCTGGCCAGAGTTAAACTGCGTAGGTTCACCCTCCAGGGACTATAAATTGTCCTCAGAACATTACTGAGGCCAGTAAAAACTATAAAGTTCCACAGTAACTCTCGGTAGCGGCTGATTCTTTTACGAGCGCATTTAAAAAGTTCAACAATTTGTCGCGGTGGTTTTGTTCCGACTTGGGGCTCGTGGCAAGCCGCTTATTTCTTCCCACAATATCCACAAAAACGCCGCCATATCTTTTAAAATAAGAAATTATAGTGTATTTTACCATTTCCTGGTATTTATAGAAAATTAGAATATGATATAATGATGTGTATTCGTATGGACTTCTCTATGATTTAAGCAAACCCAAAATTTTGAAATGAATCAAATTCTCCGAGATTTCTAAAACAACTTACTTCCATTGGATTAACAGTTCAGAAATCTGATAAAATAATATAAATATACAGAGTCCCCCTAATTGAAGCTAATTTCTTTATATGCTAAATATCAGTTTTATAATCATTTATTATCCTTAAAGTCATGTGTAGTATCAGCAGTCGTTGAAACAGAAGCAGGATCAACTAGTTTGTAAGATCATGTAGATTATAGACGCTCTTACTTGTTGAAACTCTTCCATCATGTAGATCAAAAGTTGTGTAGTTTTATTTGTGAAACTGTGTGAAACCTACACAACTTCTTATCTACATAGTTTGTTAGAGTAAACGTGCCAACGTGACAAAAGCCGGGAGCTCATATCTATACTCATTTCCAATGCGAACTTCTTTAGTATCGCTTAAACGATAGACCCGGATGTATCAAGCGTTTCATATGGATGAAACTTCGGGGTAAACTTTTTATAGATCGCCATATAGAAGTCTTCAACAACACCCCCTGCCACCTCCAACCCCAATTTTTTATACCTTCCAAAAATTTCCTACACAGTGACAGTAACCTAGTTCCAAAGGTACTGAAGCACTGAACGACAGTGAATTGCCTTCTTGAAAACCTGCTGAAAAGCTACTGGTATAGATAAAATACCATCCACCATAGACGTATGGTCAAGCTGGACCAGGACCCTTCGATTTCTTTGATGCCAATGAGCAACGCCACTTTGCACGATACTTGATTATTAGTGTTACTATCACCGTTTCTATGGCAAGCAGTATACGTATGGTTATTTTCTTTTTTCAGCGACTTCATAGAATGAGACATGAAACATATGCAACAAATATATATATTTGAAACGTTTACGTATATATTAATGAAATGGTTGTATTGAGAAAATTCATTTGGAATCTTGCCTAGACGTTCTGTTTCCTCGAACATAAAGAAAGTATTAATAATTTTAAATGAATACATTTATTAGCATAGCATTGCGTCAAAACATCTTAATGTCAAAGCTACCCAGAAGTATATTTTTTGTACTGGCTGATAATAATAACTCTTGATGTACATAAGATCAGCTCCAGACACGTTTTGTCTTTAGCCTAGACTTCCCAGTATATTGGATGGCAAATACGTAAACCAGTCAAGGGTGTAATAGCAGCATCAACACTCATCTCCAAGCGTGGCGTATGGCGTGGTTTTTGATATTTGTGATAATGCAATGCTTAAAGGCTCGCCTATATAATTTAAAGCCCGAAACAGTTCGAGTTGATTTGAAGTTCACATCACTCCAGCCGAATGGTTATTAAATTAAGTTCGAGTTCAGGTGCTGTACGTTTTTCACTGAACCTATCTAGTAGGCCAATGTTTCTTCATTTTCCTTACAGGCGGAACGCTTATCAATGTCAATTATGCTCGGGGATCCCCTGGTATGTAATTAATAGTAGAATACTTATTTGTTTCAAAACAATAATTTTAAAACCAACATAAAATAACGTAAACCGGATTGCTTGAAGTCACTTAAGATTAAATTTTCTTTCGCAAATGACTGAGCGAACAGCAGTAAAATGAACAACGTATCAAACATTTACATTGATCACTGTTTTACAAAAGAAATCTCACTATTTAAGCAGTCCAATTTCTTTTACATATGTACTTTCGTCGTATTAATTTGGTGAAAAAAATTAATAATCTGGAATATATCCCTTTCTTTATGATAACCTTGTAGATTTATTTTTAAATTTCACACATAAAAATTCTGAACAGTTTAAAACAATATTTTCACTATACATAAAAATAACCTCCAATTCGAGAACCAAAAATAACAAGAATCTACAAAGAAACTCTACTCTCATTACGCGAATAGTAGTTGAGTCAAAACTTCCTAATTTTGTTATCATACGCTTTTCAAATGCAGTCCCTAAATTTAAGAAGGAAGTGCGTGCATACAATCCACTTTCTTTTATTAGAATAAGATAAAAATCAAATAGATTGAAAAAATATATATTTTTTTGATCGGAATTACAGATTATAACGTACCTTTGGTATTTTGGCGAACCGTCCAGTTCTCATATCCCTGATGATGGCAATGTCCAGTAGGTCCATTTCATGATTTTGGTCCACCCAATATAGATAGAAGCCATTTGGATCGACTCTCAAGGTAACAGGGGTGCCCACCCCTGAATCCTAAAAACACATACTAATGTAAGCCATGATTATATAGGGTCGTCAAAAGTAAGGGGTATCGAAACAGAGGCGTATACAATGGGGGCTAACAGGTGTAATTATCCAGCCCCCCCCCCCACCCAGATTTTTCACCAAAAATTTAATTAAATTGCTTTTTCACAAGGAATTAATTGTTCATATATAAATTTGGGTAACGTAATATTTGTATAAACGGATTGTTAATACGGTATATATCCCTACACATTAAGTTTCGAATAAAATTTGCAGATCTATACATGATGTATTTATATTTTAGGATGTTGTGCACTGATTGCCAATTTCTTGGTATTTTTGAATAAATAATATATCTGGTACCATTGAAATCAAAATAAAATTTCGAAAAAGTAGCGATAACTCAAATTCCATTACATATGGACTGGAATTAAAATTCGGCTTGAGAGGGGACTCTATCTAGTATAAAAGGCATGGTTCCCAATATTTCGTTTCCAGCGCTCATTTTTCAAGATAATGGAACGTTTTTTTTTGCAAATAATAGAGAAAGGTTGGTTCTATGTTCGTGCGAAGCCCTTTTTGCATTTTGTGATACAAAATTCCAGATATTGTCACATGGATATTGACATTTTTGGACTCATTTCGAATGTTTTTTACATTTACGCATTCGGTAAAACCACTTGTCAAATTCTTGTGACCAACGTTCATTTGAAAGGTTACTAATTTCCTCCTCAAATGCAGCGATTGCCTCTACATCGGTGGAAAAATGGCGACCTCGTAACTTTCCTTTGATCTTAGAGAATAAGAAGAAGTCGCACGGAGCTAAATCCGGAGAATAAGGTGGGTGAGGCAACAGTTTGACACCCTGTTTAAAAAAAATCGAGCGTTCTAGCGGCGCTGTGGGCGGGTGCGTTGTCATGGTGCCATTAAATACCCCGCAGACCAGTCCTTGGACGGCTCTTGCATAGTTATTGGAAGACTACAGGAACACATTTGGTTATATACCATTCAGAAGTAACTGTCCTTTGATTTTCCAAGGCTGTGATGTATCCACTTTTAGAAAAAAAAGATGCGACCATTTTCTTTCCAACACTCTTGGAACGACGAATTTTCGTTGGAGGCTGCTCACTTTCGAAGCACCAAACTAATGACTGCTGTTTAGTTTTGGGATCATAATGATATAACCATGTGTCGTCTCCGGTTACGATATCAAAAGTAGTTTTACTGTGCCCATTATCAAATTTTCCAAGCATAAACTTAGCCCAATCAACTCTTGTTGCTTTTTGCTCACTGGTCAAGAAATGTGGCACCCATCTGGAACACCGCTTCCTTAGGCGAAGGTGATCATGAATGATTGTTCGGACCGCTGCCGATCCAATCCTCAGAGAAAGCTCAATCTCGGTGTAGGATATATGTCGATCTTTTTTTACCATATTTTGCACAGCTTCTACAGTACATAAATCGAAACGCGTCGTTGGAAGAAAGAGTTGCGAAACTCTGTTTCCTAATAAAAAAAAATTATCTGAAAAAATATAGTGGTTGTATCCTTTTCCTCATTGTTTTTTCATGGGTCGCAGTATTTTATTTGGTCGTTTGCAAATATCCGGGTCTGGTCACCTTTAAAGGTGGCAACCGTACTTGGGAGGGGCTAATTATGCTCGCGTCCACACCCTTGGTGGGCACCTCGAATAAACTCGCTCTCATGGGCGTCCATATAGCAAAACCCTCAGGCGGGCCAGATTACTAGATCAGGATGAGATTTGTCCGAAGGAGCGGGATGAGGGAAGGGGGGTTAAGTTTTGTCTGTGAATGATTTCAAGAAAAAATCAGGCAACCCTTGGCAGTAATTTTACTAGCGAAAGGAGTTCTATTTACTATATTATATCTATCTGAAAAGGAAGGGGCATATTTTATTACCCGGTGTTTTTGTTGAATTGCAAAAAAATACTCTACTGGGTAGTCATACATTGAAATTCGAAGGGGGCAAATAAGGTCATGAATGTAAAATTTTAGAAATCATGGGTTTCGGGTTGTTTTCACCAGATACTATTATAATGGTATTAATTTTTCCTATAAAATATGATGTATTGTATAGATGTACTGTGATTGACGCATCTTCACCAGTTCAAGCTTTAAACGCCTCAAACATGCCTTTTCCGAAAGTCGCTCTTTCGTAGAACCTCGGTGTTGTGGAATGAGGGTGGAGTTCCCCGATGGTTAGAATCTATAGCGCTCTAAAGTCAATGTAAATAGACATGCATCTTCTAGCAGCGCTTATGAAGCGTGACAGGTTTTCTGCTTTGCGAATGGTTATCTATAAAAAAACTTTGGAAACCGTTTACTAGGTATTCAAGCGTTAACATGAAAAATCGTTAAATACTCCTAATTTTGAACAAAAATGTAAACAACTCATTTTGATTCTACTGATATCACCATAGGTACAATAAGATATGAAAATAAATTAAACAAATTGCCACAAGAACTAGTGAAAATATTTAACTTTATGATAAAAACATGCCATAATAAAGAGAAAGTGATACTTTAATGAAGCGACAAAAAATAAAACTTGATAGGTTGATGGGCCTGTAGATAGTTTTCCTTGACAGATGAAAACAACAACTAAAGATTCCTTGGCTGTCGCCCAAATTTCTTGGCAAATTTATTTATGAGCTGGTTTTTGTTGTTTTCTAGTCCATCTAAGCGGATTTCGCTATTAGTATACTGAATACATCTTTAAACACTTCGAAAAGTAGAAGAAGACCTTTCGATGGAACAAGTTGTGGGTGACATAAAGAAATTCCAATAAATAGCATGTCTATCACTTTTTCTAACTGAATCTGATTTTTGCAAAAAATAAAACCAAAAGGATAACTGTTCATTCGAATTATGAAATTTAATATAAACTGAACTAATCAAAGGATCCAAGTATGTTTTACTTAACAGGCCAAATGGAGACGAATATTGTAATCGCAAACAAATTCCTATCCGAGATATTATGTTTTCTTAATATTTGATGAAGGCTCAACATTAGATTATTAGTGTGACAAGGACCAAAAAGCTTTGTAGTTTTTGAAAATCGGTTCAGTGGCGGCACAGTTATCGTCAAAAACGAAAAAAATCAGTCGACCAAACGAAGACTCGCCAACAAGCAGCGACGTTTCGACAGTCCTTGAACTGGACGATTGCTCAAGAAAACAAGCGACGAAACCCAAGGTCATATCCATCCATACATCTCTCTCTTTCTATCCTATTGATACGGTGTTGGGGTATCTAATGTAAGAGCGGTACTTGTTTCGCCACTTAGGGATTCGTAGCTGAACTATCTGTTTTTGAAAATCGGTTCAGTGGCGGCACAGTTATCGTCACAAACGAAAAAAATCAGTCGACCAAGCGAAGACTCGCCGACAAGCGGCGACGTTTGGACAGTTCTTGAACTGGACGATTGCTCTAGAAAACAAGTGACGAATCCCAAGGTCATACCCATCCATACATCTCTCTCTTTCTCTCCTATTGATACGGTGTTTTGGGGGCATTCAATGTATGAGCGGTACTTGTTTCGCCACCTAGCGGTTCGTAGCTGAACTAAATGTGCATAATGTATTATGACTGGGTGGTGCGCTGTCAATGGTAGCTTGATTTCTTGTCAATTAAGCAACAACAACAAACGGACCAAAGAAGAAAACTGATATGTGATTCCAAACGATCAAAAATTTTCAAATTCGATTCAAATATCCATTTCTTGCGTGGGAAGTACAGTGTCAACCAACTTGACGCAATTTTTTACGCTAAAAACCGAATATTTCTCATCAGACAAACCCTCTTCTTTGCATCCCCCTCTCGACGGGCGCCATTGTTCACACTCGATGTGAAGCTAATTGCATCCCGTTTTGCCTGTCGTGCGAGGGCTTGAATCTATTTTAAAAATAACTCGCTGATGATAAACACGACAAGAGACTAAAGATCAATATAAGAACCTTCAGATTGGATAACTCCATTCAGGATGCAATCCCAGAATCATTACACGAATATATATTTTCTACCAGTCGCTAATTGAAACCACGTACGTATGGATGCATCTTTACTGACGTTTCGGCTACTCCCACGAGCTCGCGTCACACCCTAATCGTCAGTCTTTTGAATGGGAGGTTTATTCGGGTTCATTAACATCATCCAACCCTGACAAATAAGACGCATGCTGGCTTGCCAGCCGTCGAAATGAAGCGACACCCCAAACTTGAATCATCTTCCATCAAGCTTCTGGGAATTCATATCAACAATGACATGTTATGGAGGCTCTCTTGCGCTCCGAAAATTATGTTCTCCGGAACAGGCCCAGATCAGACCATCGCTGGAAAACTGCTCACGCTCCAAAGTCCCCCTAAAGCTTCCAGACACAATCCAAAAACGAGCAATACGTCTAGCGAATGTATCTGACCTCACAAAGGACCTCCATAGCCTAGAACATCGAAGAAGGGTGCCTGATCTGCCCCTATCCTATATATATTATCATGGCATATGTTCAACTGAGCTGTCTCATATGATATCACCCAGAGTCGCCAGTACCCAGTACAGCAAAGACTAGAGAAACTCAACGAAGGCATCCTCACCAGGTCGATACCGGGGATTTTATTCCCCGATAGTTACAATCTACATCGTTTTAATGTCAATGTGAATGAACATTTCTCCTCTCGCAGCGCTTATGAAGCGCAAAAGGCTATCTGCCTATGCGTTAGATTATCTAGAACTATCTAATCTTGAAAATCCAATAGATCCCCCGACGTTCGAGTGATTCCCCATTCAGCATCGCGAGTTCCGCTACTATAATAAAGTATATTTTACACAGTGCATTCCAAAATTAGACTAAAAACCGTTATTTGAAAGACATGATGGTTCAAGTTTGACAAAAACTATATCTACTTAAATGCTTCATATGACAACTATGAAGTATATCAACGCACAATGTCTCTTTATCAAATTATTAGTATCGCACACTGATATTAGAAATACAAGCAACAACTGATATTATGTAAATACATGCAGTTAAATAAATTCCTAAGTAATAATAATCCTATCTAGAAACAATAGTTAGAAGATTTAACAAAGGAAAACTATCTAGGTCAAGTTGATCAGGTATTTCCAAGCCTTATAACGATATTTGAACATTCATCCTCCACCGCATTTTAGGATGTGCGAAATATTTGGATGTTTGCGATAAATCTATTAAATGTATACAATTATTTGATCATTTTCAATATTTCCAACGTACAAATAAAATTTGCGACACATACTTTGGATAATCTGACCACTAATGTGACAAGGAAGAAATATAGGGTTTGAAAAGCGGATCACCGCCGTCGGAGCCCAAAAAGGAGAAACATCAAAAGCGCCCAAACTTTTTTTTAACTGTTTCTATCGTCAATAAAACTTTTAACCCGTTTTAATATATGGATCCAGATTCCAGTTTCAGTGGAACGCTCAAAAGACTCAGACAACAATCCTTACAAAGAACACGAAAGCTGAGCCGTTGAGGAAGAGCCCAATATCAGCTTCCATCAAGTTTCTGGGAATTAACTTCAACAATAACATGTCATAACGATCATGTCTGCCTTTGCCTGAGATTATTTAATAAAAAAAACGTTTATTCTACAATAAAGATTTCACCAAACTATAATTATGAAGTGTATGCTCTCCTCTATGCATCAGACCTGCTATAGACATGCATGTTGCGTCTTTAGCCTAGACTCGTCAGTATAGCCCTGACGGTCTAACTGCAGGAACAATTGGGTGGTATATACGTGACCCAGTCAAGGGTGTAGCTTCTCAATTCAAACCAAAAGATACTAGTCAGATTTTAGTTGTTAAATACAAGTAAACTAGTTATGCGTTTTGCATGTAGTCCAGTTTTTCAAAGCGTAGTTTTAAAATTTTTGGGAGCAAGAAAAAATCAGAATATTTGGTGAGGACGAGACTCAAACCCGTGTCTGTAGCATTCCGGAAAAAATATAGTCAAATAGGTTGATTCTGTATTTTACGTACAATGATATCAGTTAGTAAATATTCTTATCAGATTTCAGAAATTTTATTCCAGTTGAGGTGAGCTTAGGAAATTTGAGAAAATCTTGAATTTTTGAAAAAATATATAATTCAGAAATGATGTATTGTAGTAGTGCCGATATTTTTTTTATTGAAATCAGAAGCTCAACAGCTCCAAACTGAGAACCTTTCGTGAGAAGTAAACTGATTTTAATCTCTTCACGAATAATTGATCAGAGCTCTTAGTAGGGCATGTTTCTACGGAGTATTTCTGTCAAAGGGCCATATATAATGTAATATATCGGTATTCAAATCCCCGTTGTAATCTGAACACAACACATCAAGGCCTGCATGCATACCCAACATATTCTGGAAATAGCGCCCACCATGGTATCATATATATTTTGTATGGACACTAGCAGCAAATAATATATAACCGTAACACATACGAGGGCAAAATGAAAGGCAATCACTTCACCATTTGCCTCGTAGGGCGTGGGAAGTAAAGCGATATATCATGTTTTAGTACGAGATCCCACCATGCTAAATGGGGATTTACTCGACCGACGCTTCGTGGCGACCTATTGAATTTTGAAGATTAGATGCTAGACAGAAAAATAGATTATATTCCTTTCACCCGTGGAGGGAGCCTCTATTGCTTTCAAAAATGGAATCAAGAAAGTCACACGGGAATACTTGAACCCGTCAGACATTGATGGTATATGTTGATAAGGTATGTATATCCAGATAACTTCTTTGAATAATAGTCTGTTACGCTACTGTTGAGATGTTTAGTTTCTAATCATTGTTTTGAATAGAAAAATATTAAATCGTTTCCTGAAACTCTAATAACATAATCGTAATAATAGACTAGATGTTTACTTCCACTGAAATCCCATTGTATTCACATGTGTGGGACATACATACAGATCTCAGAATATCAGGCATTTATTTGAGATATCGGATTATTTTGAGAAAAATTATCTTTCCAAAAATGCGATTAACTCGAATGATAATTATTACCAAAATGCTTCTTATAAAAATGACAAACTAATAGCTTAAAAGCAATTTCATAACTGTCAAGTTTATAACCAGTCGGCAATCATTTTCCAAGGCAACCCTTGATTATTTCCTCTTTCTCGAAAGGTAAGCAAGATACGAAACAAAGTCAAGAGACAAAAAAGCTCTAAAAGGTTAATGCGTATATTTATTCCAAAAAATATATGTTAAAGTGCGGCTCAGGACGTCACTGGTCTTAATTTTTCCATTTGGTAAATTACCCCTTTAGAGTTAAGTGATATTTAGCTGCTATACCATTATGTAACTTGATCATTACTTCTGTCACCGTCTTGCCGAATGGACGATTTTCAAAAAACATGCTTCGCTTCTGTCAATATTCAGCTTACATACTTAATTAACACCCTTCATTTGTCACTTTTCTCCAACAAATTATCTCAAACACCACACTCGTATAGTTGGCTCTGTCGGCGACTTATCAACCTGGTATTCCACGACCAACTATTTTTACGTAGTGTTTTGAATGACAAAAGAAGGAATAGATAAAGTGTGTCATACACCAAGAATGGAACGTGCTGTGACTACGTATAAAGATCGTATCGCCTTGCCCTACAAAGGATTGAATTAAACGATAGTCGGAAGGGCTGACTGAATACCACGCCATGCATATGTATTTGTACAAACTTGGTATATGATATGGTATATTTAAGAGAACATTTTTGTATATATGTGAATGGGTTTTCAGTTTATTACGAGAAAACGATTTTACTTCACAAAGGTAAGCGTAAGTATCGTAATCGCGAAAAATGTCGGATTCGAGATACTGTGTTTCCTTTAGGTATGTTTTATGACATATATACATGACAAAAAACTCATATACGTCTGTCTGTCTGTACTACTCTACAACTCGTAAAGTACTTTATGGATTTTGATGAAATTTTGACAGGTTGATCAAAAATTGTGAGTCTCTACTATCTACGTGTCTTGTCTTTAGAATAGTCATTAGTTAGTTAGCTATAGCAATGTACAAAATTCCTAATCAAAATTTTCTCTAATTCCAAAGGATACTGTAATAATAAATTTACTTAGCGGAATTATAATTAAACAAATAGAAGTTATTCATTGTTATCATAATAAAGTAATTAGTAAATAATTATATGATATATACTTTTATTCAATACCTCCTGGAAATTAAAAGCATTGGAATCTTTATGCCCTTTTTCTTTCGTTCTTGGCAATGCTCTGATTTCAAAACTAAATGGCATTGCATAATTTTCACACAAAATAGGCACTGATGTGTTGACATCAATGCCTACTTTGGCAGGACACCTAATAGGATTTATTCTCATTTAAATGAGCGTCATTCAGTCATAATTAAAGAAACTTGAACTCTTAACAGATTCTTTGGACAAAATTCTGATTTTTGAGGTCACATTACCATACTGTTGTTTCAACAATTCATTTATCAATCAGTCTGGTATTCTGAAAGAGTTATACTGAGGATAAATAATAATGTACTTTGGGAAACAACAAGTAGCTAAGAGCTACGACAAGATAACCCGCCCTTTTAGTTATCTAATTTTACCAGCACAATTTCATTCATCTTTCCGAAATACTCACAGAAAATACTGAATTCATAACAGAAGAAGTCACAGAAAATGAATAAATATATCGTGTAGATTATTACCTCATCCCACTTGATGAATTTCTCGCCGTTTTGCAGTGCCTCGGGAACCTGCAACGGTTTGAGGGAGACAGCATTTGTGGAGCCCGGCACGGGGGCGGGCCTAGTGACAGGGGCCGCGGACATCCTGGGTGGCTAGTGAACACCACATCCCAATCGAGAAGGCCAAGGCCGCCTTGTGGGCAGCCCCTCCGAATTCGCTGCTCCGGGTTTCATGACTTCCATACCGCGTCACGGAGGCATTTACGACGAGCGGATGAAGTAAATATACCGTCACCGTCACCTCGACACAACGATATCCGCGTACGTATTCTGGCGACTCGCGATGCTAACCCGCGACACTTCGCAGTCGAAGCTGTTGCGCGCCAGCGTTGCCGAATTGCCGAATCATTCTTGAAATTCTCGAATGGGTATTTTTATTCCAGGGAACTGTGGCGCCCAAGGCAAGTTGGGTTATTTGCGCCTTTGTGGGCCTAACTTTCCCTCTCATCTGACAGGAAAAACCTGAGGGTCAAAACAGACCTCTCAACAGTAACCATTTCTCCCACCAGCGCAGAAAAAACCTGAAGAGCAAAACAAAAAGTCTTACTTTCGATTATTAATTATTTCAAATATTGAAATAATAATGGTTATACACTCCTTTCATCCTAATAATAATCTTGTATTCAATTTTCATTACAATTGATGTGTTGTGTGAATACGAATGACAGTATATAAGATATATTTCATATATTATTTACTCAGTTTATTCCATCAATTACACGATTTGCATAGAAAATAATTGTTTTTCATATTTTTCATGAGGTGTACTAATAAATATATCATACAAATTGCTAATGGGACGACGAATTGAACAAGTTGCTTTTTGGCGTAACCACAAAATTATTGTTCAAACATTCAGGCTGTACCGTTTCCTAAAAAAAACGAGAATAATGTACAAAACTGCATACTTGATAGCAACCATTAACAACATTCTTAGGGCCAACATTAGAATTTCTTATACGAAAATTTATTAAGGTGCAAATCAGCGGATGAATCATATTACTATTTTCTACTATTCAAGTTCTGTCCTTTTATTTTTTGTCATTGTTTGGTTTAAGAAAGGACGCCTTCTTGCGGATTTCAGCAACGGTTTTTCTTTTCAAAATATTTTTATTACTAAGTTCCGTCGCCAGCTTCGATGTCATCTAATGATGCAGTCGATGGTAATGGCAACGCCGCACGACGCCTACCGCCCAGATCAGCTGTCCGCATGCCCGCAATCTCGATTTTCACAGTTTTCCCTCATTTGCAGATCTGTCACTGAAAAATTTTACGTGTCCGTCAAAATATGCCGTTTTGAAATCTCAGTGATTATGTTGCTATTATCCCGGCTGCGCCTCATCACATTCGATGTCACAGATACCCTGCTAAAATTCCGGAGAACGATTCCCGAGCAGTACGGTCAGGTTGGCGCTTTTTACGGGATTCAAGTAGACAGAGGAAAACTAGCCGGGAATTTTAAAAAGCACTGGACGCGCATGAACAGAGATTATCCCAATTTCGGCCTGAAAACTGCTATAGGATGGGAGGATTGGTGGAAAATGCTCGTCAAAGGTAACAATAACAACCCAGAACGATCAAAGTCCCTCCCGTATTTGTGTTACGTATATTAGTGTTCTTTGTTGGATCACAGATATTTTGAACCTGATTCTGAAGGTAGGTCAGCTGAAAGACCTGCGTCGTGCGAATACGAGCAATCGCTCATTCCTTCATTGATTTCCATAGACGTAGCTGCATTTTCTTTTCCAAGGGGGACCTGATAGGCATGAATGAGAATTATAAATTTCATATTCGCAATACATTACGAAGTCGCATGCTGGTATGCCAGCCGTGGAGATGGGGGGACGTCCAATACTTGAATCATACTTCATCAAGTTTCTGGGAATGAATATCAATAATGTATGTCATGGCACAGTCATGTTGCCGATCTCGCTAGATCGGCGTCCCATACGTTCGGGGCTGGGGGTTCTCTTCCGCTTCAGAATATTGTTTTCTCCGGAACAGTTACTGCTACTCTAAAAGGCCCAGATCAGGACATCGCTGGATTACTTATAACATGTTTGGGGATGTGCTTCCAAGCATTCGCTAAAGACTTAGATAATGTAGAAACGAGCAGTACGTCTAGTGGATGCGCCTGACCTTACAAAGGACAACCACAGATGCCAATGGGCTGCGCCGCTGCGCGCGACACTTAAAAATGAGTGTTGATTTTGCTATTCCATGACTAGGTTACATACATACTACCCAATTGCTTTCTACAGTTAGACCGCCAGGCTATACTGCCGAGGCATGACTATAGCAGGTTTTAAGTATAGTGAACACTCATTAAAACACGTCAGTTCTTAAGTTTTTTTGAAACATGTTGTTTTACAGCTTGTTGCATAGTCAAAATGGTGCTAAAACCGTGTAATTTGACATGTAATTCCAATTAACAGCTGCCAGGACAAGTAAAGGTGGAAATATTATTGTCGAACAACGAATAAAGCATGAAATAATGTCCACTCAGGTACTTTCAACGACTCCAACATCACCGTGTCCGACTTTGATGATAGGATGTTAGATGCCGTGGCGTCACATCTGATAGCTGCTTACAAAACTCCCTCGTGTTGGGAGCACTCTAATGGTGTCTTGGATTTGTTGTCCTATGTGAAGAGTCGCGGCATCACTATAGGCGTCGTCTCAAACTTCGATCCCAGACTGGGAGAGACGCTGCACAACTTGAAGCTTAGACATTACTTCCAGGTAAGAGATGCATTTATTAAGTCAACTTTCTAAAGCTATTTCAGGGTGTCCGGCATTCAAATCCTACCCAAATTCCGGTAGATCTACAGATATTGAGGCTTTTTGTTTACTTTCAATAATATGCATATGATTTTAGGACCGATTTTGCTACTCAGATGTTCAGAAGTTCTGTACTTTTAGTGCTCAGCTTACATTGAGTTTTAACATGTCACTCTCGTACTAGAATTCAACAGCATTTACCGAAATTTGACATTACTATCTACCAAATTTCATTCTCACTGGATTGACAGCAGTGTTCCGATCATGTTATTTTGGACTTATGGGTTTTATTTACAGTTAAATCACTTTCAATTTTTATACACCATACTTTACTAAAATAAATAAAGGAACAAAATAGTTATAGTCTGATGTAATGTTAGTTGTCACTGTGCTTCTCAGACAAGGACAATTATTGATAGGTTGAATTGAATTTGGAAAATAAATCTCAAAAACGTTCCGGTCTTCAAAAAATTCCTTCATATTCCCAAAATTATTAGCAGCTCCAGAAATATCAAAATTTTCAATAAACTGATACAACTGCATGCAGATTACAGAATCAACCTACTTGACAATGTTTTTTAGAAGACTGAATAGCACTTTGATGTTAATACTCTTACTTTGCATTAACACTTTTCTATCTTCAAGATTGAATTGTGAAATATTTACACTAAGTTTCACACGATTAAAGATGTAGGTAAAGAATTATGCATTTCACTTGAATTTTTGACAAGGCTTTAGAAAATAAGCAAAACAAATCTAGGACTTTTTTATTAATGAAACCTAATGTAATGATTACAAAATTGAACCTTGATTATATTTTTTATTTGGCAGTAATGAAATAAAGGAGTTTATTGTAATTGTAATTATATTTATTCACACAGTAAATATTTATTTTTTCTTTCCTTTCTTTGAAGCCTGATCTTTGCTCAGGTGTGTTGATTCCTTACTATCCCTGGCAGGTTGCCATTTCAATGGTTTTCGCCTGTATATCGGCCATGGTGGAATGGTTAGCTGGAAAAAGCAATGTTCAATGTATGTGTAAACAGAATTAGAAGACTCATTTCTCATGCAAAACAGTGCAAGTATTCTAATAGCTAACAATTTATATGTTTTGAAAATTGTATTTTTGTGCAACAGCTGATAAGCCAGTATATTTTCAATTCATTGTCTATGAAAGAATCTATTAAACAACAAACCCAAATGAAAGATTGTTCTTTGAGTTGAAGTCTCCAAGAAAATCGTATTAGATCAAATTACAGAAATGCAAATAAACAAAAATTATCAAACACTTGCAGCATATTCTTCTAGTTCCTAGTAATGTGACATTTTATCAGACAACATCAGGTAAACAAATAGATTCATTTGACTCACAAGCAGTGCTAATGCAAAACCAGCCCCTAGAATATAGACGGTCTGTGAGAATTGCTGTATGATGTAGCCCCATATCAAGCCAACAACTCCAAAAATTGTGATGATTATCCTGGATAATTTCTCAGCCCTAGCTTGTCCTTCATAGTCCTGAAAAATGATTAGATATTAACAAATGATAGCAATACTGCATGCCCAGATGTTTCCCCATCATATATTGATAATCACATTTTCAAATTATATCACTATATCTACTTGAACACTGCAGCGATTTGCAAAGTGATTATCTGGGGGAAAATATATTGTTTTTTTGTTGAAAGGGGTACAATAAGAAATAACCACATACCATGTGTGTGGGAATGCTGCTGAAAAAGTCCATCTTGGATGCAACTGTTCGTTGCTATGCTTTTATAGTCGCTTAAAAGAAGTCCTGAATATTTTTATGTATTGCAAGCCTATAATGAATTGGTGTGTTGTTACGTTTTATCACAATTCTCCGTTTTACATACACAAAAGTTTACGTGTCTCTTGTTTTCGTCTTGACGGCAGACCCCCGGTTTGTGACGTTTGACGCACTTGTGCTTACTGCTTACGTCTATTCCAAGGTACCAATTGTGCGGTGTTGCATCATCTGCTTTTTAGACGTGATTGAATAAGCTGAAACAAGCCGTATAGAAATTGTTTAATAAACACTTTTATTATATTATTATTTCTAAATTTTATACAGTTGCCTTGTATTTTGTTTTGTTATTTTCAAATAATAATGTTTTTACTGTTTATTTCCAGTTCGTTTTGAGTTCGTATGAGGCGGGAGTCGAGAAACCTGACAAAAAAATATTCCAAGAAGCAATGAAATGGTCCAAATTGAAGGATCTAGGTGAAAATGAGTGCCTACATGTCGGCGATAACCCCCAGGTGGACTATTTGGGCGCAAAAAATGCGGGATGGCAAGCGGCGCTCATTCTCGAAG
Organism: Bruchidius siliquastri; assembly: GCA_949316355.1. Taxonomy (NCBI): domain Eukaryota; kingdom Metazoa; phylum Arthropoda; class Insecta; order Coleoptera; family Chrysomelidae; genus Bruchidius; species Bruchidius siliquastri. The sequence goes on along the minus strand of OX438537.1, from coordinate 23,794,704 downwards.
ACAAAAAGCCAGAGGCTCTCATAGCCAGACATCCTACAATCGACCCAACTGAAGTGTTCCCTAGTTTGTTTGATTTGGTCAAACATTTAATGGACAAGTCAAAAAATGAAATGTTCTCGCGAATGTAAACTTATGTATCTATACCTGACATGTCATTTCAATCTGTTTGTAAATAAAAGTTATAATTTTGAAGACTAATGGCGTAATAACACTAAAATTTTAGGTACATAAGGAATTTCTCTTCCCATATGCGTAGGTATACTCGTTATTGCACCTAAGAGGGTAAGTAGATTGTAGATGCTTTTACTTGGTGACACTCTTCATGTAGATAAAAAGTTGTGTAATTTACACACAGTTTCACCAAGAAAACTTTTTCTTTCAGTGACGCGTTTCGATTTATATTTAAATCATCGTCAGACTGTCATAAGAGGATAAGGCCTTCGTGAAGGTTTCCTTCATTAAGGACGTCTCAGGCTTAGGGCCATATGCATATTCGTTCCTCAAGCACAAGTTTTCCTTGAAAGTCCATTCGTAAAGAACGTCTTACCCATTCTTCTTTGTATTTGCATTGCATGATCAGAATTATGGAAGCAATGATTGTTTTTTTAATCCGTTCCATGTCAAAATCATGAATCTGTGCTGCCAAAACGCCAATTTGAAATTATACTTCTCAAGTAATGGAAATATTTAGTACTTCCGTTAATATATCAATCTGAGTTTATATATTATTTATATAAGAAATCCTTGATAACTATTAGAGGGCGACACTTAGATGGTTCATTATCTCCAAGTGTCGCGCAGAGTGGCGCTGCCCATTGATATGTTTACGTAGTCAAGGTCCTAACAGCTTGGACTTTGCCTAATAGCGGTGAAAGATGCGCCCACGATATCTGCCAACAATAATAATAATACTTTCTTTATTTTCCCTTTGTCAGTACACTGCTGGTGGAAAAGAAAAATAATAGAATCCTCACATTCAGTCAAAATAATCCTAGCAAAGAGAAAACCCCAAGGGGGAGTTCACGCAAAGTGTTCTTCCACTCAACCCTTGTATGTGTTCTCATTTGTACCGTAAAAAAGTAAACTAAAACTATTCTAAAATAAGAAGCACAACAAAACATGCATGGGGGTCACCTTTTGAGTCCAATCAACAGCTATTATACTGCTGTTTAGTTTTTAGAAAAATATTGATCACGAACATATGTTTTGAATCTATGAGCACTATAACATTTACAATTAGAAGGTATGGAATTATATAGCCTATAGACATTGAACGTAAAACTTCTCTCAAATAGTGTAGTCTTATGTGGTGGAGCAGGGATAGACGATTTATTTCTACTATCGACACTGTGTATACCTGTTCTAAATAATATTTTACTATACAAATAAGGAGGGTGTTTATGTACAATTATTTTATGGAATAGGCATAGAGCGTGGACGTCAAACCTGTCTTCCATATTCAACCAATTTAATTCTTTTAATTTGTGTGACACCCGATCAAACTTCCGGATTACATATATAAATCTTATACAGGAATTCTGTACACGCTGAATCCTATTTAAGCTTTCACTATCTAAACACGGTATATAAACAACAGAGCAATAATTGAACTGTAATAGCACCAGAGTTTCACACAATAATTTTTTTGTATCAATTGACAAGTACGCCTTATGCGGATAAAGCAGCTTCATCGAAGCATAAGCTCTTTGTATTTTTTTTGACACATACTCTCTAAATCTTAAATAGTGATCTATAATCAGTCCTAAATTCTTGCATTCATCGACAATTTTTATAGACTCGCCACCAATATTTACCTTAGTATTTGAATTCACGAAAGTTCGAACAGTTTTCTTGGCAAATACTAAGGCAACTGACTTTTTTGAATTGAGAAAAAGAGAATGTTTCTTTGAAAATTCAGCTATACGATTCAAATTATCATTCACTTTTTTATTAGCTGCTTCCAGATCAGATACAGGAAACGAATGATAGATTTGCGTATCATCTGCATACATATGCACAGAGCAATCTTGAACGAATTTTGTGAATTGACTTGTATATACAGTAAAGAGTAATGGTCCAAGTACTGAACCTGATTTTATTTTTCGTGGTTGAGATAGATGAGATCCAAGTTTAACTGTCTGTGTACAATTTTCTAAGAAGAATATCAAAAGTGATAAAGGTTCAGTGCAAAGGCCACAAGACTTAAGAATTGCTAATAAAGTTTTATGGTTAATAGTGTCAAATGCTCTACTGAAATCCAACATTGCTAAAACACCGCACCTGTCATTATCTAAATCATGAATAATATCATCAGTGATTTTCAGCAAAGCAGTCGTACAACTATAACCACTACGAAATCCCGATTGAGTGGGAGGTAAAATTTTGTTGCTATCTAGGAAGTGTATTAACTGTTTAGCTAGTATTTTTTCTGTTAGTTTCGATATGCCGCATAGAATACTGATGGGTCTAAGATCAGACAATTCGCTGGGCTTGCCAACTTTGGGGACAGGAGTGATGCGAGCGTGTTTCCATGCTGCAGGAAATTTCGAGGTGACGATAATGTCATTTATAATTTGACTAAAGATATACCAAGACCATCAGAACCAGGCGCCGTATTTTTAATTGTTAGAAGGGTACCAAAAACTTCGAACTCTGAAACAAGGTTGAAACGAAACTCATTCTGACATATTTTGTTGAGTTCATAGAAATCACAATAGTCATTTTTGTTTTTTGGAATGCTATCTATGAAATAGTCATTGATTATATCAGGATTATCAAAAGAAGATAAATTGTCATTTTGTGATTTACTGTTTATATTTAAAGTTTTCAACTCTTTCCATAGTTCCTTACCATTCTTTGTACCCGACAAATTTTCAAAGAATACCTTTTTCGTTTGCTGAGTTTTATAGTTAGTCTGGTTTTTTACCCTTTTGTAGTCAGCCCAGTTTTTTTCAGAATGCTTTTTTCTGAGTTTCGCTCCAGCCTTATCCCTTTCTTTCATCAAGTGCTTTATTTCGTCATTAACCCAAGGCACTCTTTTCTTGGTAATTTTTATCGTCTTAAGTGGTATATGTTCATTAAACAATGACGTCAAGATATTATTAAATATCTCAACCTTTTTATCAACGTCATGAACGTAAAGTATTTCATCAAGATTCTCATTGTACAAATCGCTCATGAATGCAGTTTCATCAAAGTAACGAAAATCTCTGTAAGTATGGAGCTTCGACGCTATCACAGGCTTAACAAGTCTAAAGTGACAACCAATACAAGCGTGTAATGAAAATTGTGATGTGTTGACGAAGGTAGATTCTATGAAAGACTCATTATTACAAAGAATAACATCAATGAGCGACGCAGAGTTCCCTTAAGAGATCGTTTCTTGCTGTATATATTATTCTTAATGTGCACATCCTTCAGAGTAACAATTACATGTCTTGGACGTCCATTGGAATTTTTTCCCACCCTGTAGGAATTTACAACATCACCATCGTTAACTTCAATCTTTAGTTTACTTCCAAAGATATCTTTTATTTTGGCGACAATGTTTTCCTTTGGAGTTTCTGGTAAACCCATTAGCCGAATATTATGATTTTTTTCCTGCTGCTGCAAATCATCTACTTTTTGCTCTAATTTATCTGTATCATCTCTCGGTGTACCAATAGGGGCTGTGGTTTTGAGACACCCTATACATAATACAATAATAGTCGGGTCAAGAGTTTATATCGTGTGATAATTCTTTCGGGTGCTAACAAGAAATTGTGCAATTGAAATAGATAAACAGATGCCATCATTAAACAAGAAATTATACAAATAATAAGCTTAATTTAGACAAGAAACAACATATATCGACGTAATTGATAGTGAAATATCCACAAATGGGCTGTACCTCTAAAACACCGAGAGACATTGAATTAATAAAAGAAGCTGGAGAAGCTGATAATTTTATATAGCCGTTTGAAAAGTAGATTGAAGATGTGGAAATCTGATCGAATTTTCTTGAAGTCTACACCGCAGAGGTACTATGTAAGTTCTGTTTACCAATTTTTCATACAACCTGAGGTTTGGGCTTCAGGGACAGATTAATATTGTATATTTTATTTCTACAAAAAAAAACATATATAGTCTTGGGCCGTCCATATATCACGTGATCCGTGTAGGGGGTCCCAGTTTATCAGGAAAGTGATTTCAGCATTTATGAAAATTCGACATCGTGCAATTTCAAGTTTACCGCCAGTAATTTAAAATATTTGGCAGTGTAAATATTGATGGGGGGTCGGAGCTATCGTCAGAGTTTACCACACAGGAGTGGAGGGGTCACGTAATACAGTGTGAACGTAAAAGTTTAAACAACCCAACAAAAATAAAAGATCAATAAATTGGAAAAAGACATTATCAATCATTAAAAAGAATAAAGATTAAAAAAATATAACATAGGTGAAACACAGTGTCATTTACGGTTTGTACTGAAAAAACTTTTGCATAATTGTTTTGAATATGGCAGGATTTGAATTTTTTATATTTTCCAAAAAAATGGGTTTCATAGAAGGACCACCTTAAAGAGGTGTTTCTTAATTCAGTGAATAATTAAATCGTGAAATCTGCACTATTCCTGTTCGTTAAATGGGCGACTCTGTTCGAGTACACAATCTAAATAAATAGATAGATAAAATGAATAATAGATCTGGAATTCTCCCATCTGGTGATCTTAACGAGTGTCTAATCGCGTTAGTGAAATATAAACAACGTTGGAAATTTTCCAGTGAGCACCATTGCTTGCCTAAGCCGCTTAAACATACGCTCCTGATGAGAGATAAACGTCAAGAAAGGCGAGAACCATGAATTCTGGATAATACTGTGGTACAATGTGTAGGAATAACTGGTTATTGTACAGCAGAAAAATGCACGACATATCATTTTTTTCACAGATAACCTCTCGCAAAGGCAGAAAAGCTATCGCACTCCAAAAGCGCTGTTAAAAGTCTGTTCCCATTGACTCTAAAACGCTACAAATTGTAACCATCAGTAAACAAACTCCCCGTCAGCTCAACGCTGTTGTTCTCCAAAAGAACGACTTCCGGAAGAGGCTCGTTCGATTTGGTGAGGACACTGTGGACATGAGAAATATAATTATTGGACCATTCTGTTTTTTCACCTCCTGTTTCTTGAAAATACAAAATAAGTTGTGAAATATCCTTAATTTAAGATAATTCGAGATATGCCGTTTTCAGAGTAATGCAAAGAAGATAATAGCGATAAGAAGAGAGGATCAGAGCGTATGGGAGAGGAGGGCTCCTTTCTCCCCGTCACACGTGAGGAAACTGGTGAAATATGGTGTGAAGGTCATCGTGCAGCCCAGCAACAGAAGGGCCTACCCCATGCAGGCCTACCTGAATGCTGGTGCCATCGTTCAGGAAGACATTTCAGAAGCGAACGTCATCTTCGGTGTAAAACAGGTAAGACGAACGAAAAATAAGAATCAGGAGCTATTTATATACTTATTTGTGCCTCCTTTGGAAATGTGTTTTTTCATTTAAAAAAATACTTATGAAGCTCAATAGTGTGTCCAGGGGGGAGGGGCTATAAAATCCCGTCCACAGAATCCGGTAAGTATAGACATTTTTTGTTCTCGAAAAATTGTCGACAAACCATGGCCCCCTCAGAAATTAAAATCCTAGAGCCGCCACTCTGAAAAGCATGCTGCTCCCGTCCTCAACAGTTCAGTGATGTACTAGACTTTTGGCTTGGTAAGATGTCAATGAGGGCGACACTTAGATGAGTTGCTATCACACCCTGGGTTGCTCTCTACAGTTGGACCGATCTGTTGCTGCTTCAAGCTAGTCCAAGTGTTAGGACCTTTGGCTTCCGGAGATGTAAATAGGCGTCCCCATAGAGGGCGACACTCAGATGAGAGTTCGAATAGTTTGCAAAGGACTTTTGTAAGCTCTCTGGTCCAATGGTTCAGGACGATTCATGGTATTTGGTTTGGACTAGGGTTCAAGTTTACAAGAATACGTTTTTTCAAATCCCAGTCTTGCCCACGTTGATGGTAGTGGATGGAATACCTTAAAAGAGTATGATACAATGAAATCCAATTATTGAAGCAACCAGATTTTACATACTCTTGCTACTAGCATGATTTCTTGAAAGCCTATAAGAGGTTGGAGTATACCTCTTGCTTTATGATGATCCGATACATTTTATTAAAGTATCTGTTATCTTTTTTTAAGGTACCGATAGAGCACCTGATACCGGAAAAAACCTACTGCATGTTTTCACACACAATCAAGGCACAGGAGGGAAACATGCCTATGTTAGATGCCATATTGGAAAAAAGAATCAGACTTATCGATTACGAAAAGCTAATGGACGAAAAAGGTATTTATTTGAATCTCGATATTAATAATAATTAATATTATCAGATAAGAACCACTTTTTTCATTCTTTTCAAAAAAATATTGGAACTTCTGAATCTTTCATAATTTAAGAAAATCACACCCTGAAATTTTTATAAATTTCCAAGAATAAGTAATTATTTATTATTCAACGATGTACTTTTTCAGAGCTTTCTCACTTTCTCAGTATGATATTCTTTTGAAGCTCATATCGAACATCAACTATGGCTGCTGATGGATAGATATATTTTTAATTACATATTTTTTTCAGGAAATCGGGTGGTTGCTTTTGGAAAAATGGCTGGAATAGCTGGGGTTATAAATATTCTTCACGGACTTGGGCTGAGACTACTGGCACTAGGTCACCATACACCTTTCATGCACATTGGTCCTGCTCACAATTATAGGTAAGACTCGAAATATCAACTTATAGAGTCAAATTCCAGAGTAGACCTCCGTTATTTTAGCCTAGAAACGTGAAAGCTTAACAGGTAATTAAAAAAGCTTCCCAGAGTACGATCAAAGGCGGTCGCCATCTCTGAAGTCGCCAAGGTCGATTGTACGATCTGTCGCCACCTTTGACGACCACCTCCAACGATTCCGTGGACGAGTCGCCGTGTGTCTTTCAAATTTGATTCGAAACTTTGGAGGTCTATTCAAAAATTAATTTCTGAACTGATACCATTGTGTGGGAAGTACCGCGCTAATCTCATGACAACATTTTTTCAATTGCAGGAATTCCAGTATGGCTCGTCAGGCAGTGAGAGATGCGGGCTATGAGATAGCGCTTGGTCTAATGCCGAAATCCATCGGACCATTGACGTTCGTATTCACTGGGTCTGGAAATGTATCGCAAGGATCTCAAGAAGTATTCCAAGAGCTACCACACGAATACGTTCCACCAGAGCTGCTAAAGAAAGCTGCGGAACACGGAAGCTTGAATAAGGTGTATGGATGCGAGGTGAGACTTACAAAAAATGCCAATGAATTGATAACATATTTAGATTGAAACCAATGCAAAAGTATATTTAAATCATCGTCAGACTGTCAGAGTAAAATATACATCGAAACGCGTCATTGAAAGAAAGAGGGTTTTATTTGTAAAACTTTGTGTTCTGATACACATTTTTTTATCCGAATTATGAAACAATTTCACCAAAGAAGAGCATCTACAATCTACCTGATTAGGATTTTTTTCTAGGTAAGGCGGAGGCACTACTTGGAGAGGAAAGAAGGTGGTGGATTCGACTCTGCTGAATACGAGGAACATCCAGAGAGGTTATTTTTCATTCCAATTATTCCAGTGATTGTGGTTGATACAGAGTGTACCAAATTGTAGCGGGCACTACACTTAACTTCCTTAATATCATAGTTGGAAGGTCAATCAATTCAGTGGAGTTAAACAACTTTTTTTAAAACAAGCTTTTATTTGAATGCGCTTAAAAGAATAAAATGAACTTTTCATTTAAAACTTTTACTATCAACTTATAACGTCAATACACAATTTATATGAAATAAAAGCTTTTCGCGAAATTTACTTGTGTAGATAAACAAGCAAATTAAATAAATTGATCTGATTAATTTTAATTTTTGAAATTTACAAACTAAGTAAATACGAGTAGTCAAATCTCGCGACAAGTTTTTATATCACATAAATTGTGTAATGAAATTATAAGTTGATAGAAAAGGTTTTGAAGAAAAAGTCTTTTTAGCGCATGTAAAAAAAAACTTTTTTTAAATAGGTGTTTGAGTTTTAATTCATTACTCACTAGTGCGGTTTGCTCTTAAAGTATGTTTTTTTAACTATAACCTTCTGAATTTCTCTTCCAGATATATATCAACATTCAATAAAAAAATTGCACCATATGCATCGGTGCTGGTGAACGGCATATACTGGGCACCGAACAGTCCAAAGCTGTTGACCATTCCTGATGCGAAATACTTGTTGAAGCCCGCAGTCACTCCTTGGTTGCCCACTTCCTTTGGAGCACCTGCTTTACCCCACAGAATGCTGGGCATTTGTGATATTTCAGCAGATCCAGGTAACCATAACACAGATGACCTTGACTTCGTAATTTGCCAATGGGCAACGCCATCGTGCGCTTTTTCTACTATCAATTTATTATAATTACAAATCTACGAAAATTGGGTTTCAAGGAAAAAAAACATTATAGAATGTGTTTCGTTTCAGGCGGCTCGATAGAATTCATGAATGAATGCACAACAATAGACACACCGTTCTGTTTGTACGATGCGGACAGGAACAAGGACACGAAGAGCTTCAAGGGTCCTGGTGTACTGGTGTGCAGTATAGATAACATGCCCACCCAAATACCCAGGGAAAGTACAGACTTTTTCGGAGACCTTCTCTTCCCATTCATGTTTGACATTATGCAAAGCAATGCTCAAGAACCTTTGGACCAGCATAATTTTTCATCAGTAGTACATGGAGTAAGTATTGCTTTGATTCATTATTATTACATTATTATATCATTATTACTATTTTTTCAGGCAATCATTGCGAGTAACGGGCAGCTGACTCCAAACTATGAATATATTCAGGAATTGAGGAAATCACAGATGTAAGTTTATAGATTTTGAGCTATCATTCACATCACACATACATTATTTTAAGAGGGAACTCTATGCAGAATAAAAGGCGTTTTGCACGAGTTTTTCAATATTTTGTTTTTATCCATTATTTATTCATTTCTAATTTAACAATGTAGTATCCTTCACAGTCTAGATATACATTTTAGCATCCGCCGATGTAAAACGGAAACCTTGCAATTTTTGCCTTTACCCGCGGAAATAAGAAGTCAATAGGTGCTGGGTCTGGATTATACGACGAATGACTCGTTACTTTTATGTTTGGAGCATTCAAATACTCCTTTGCTCGAACAGCAGTGTGAGGCCAAGATGATCCCCTTGTAGGTTTTTTGCGAACCTTTTGGATAACCTAGGACAAACCAACTGTTTTATATCATTCTGAATTAACAGTACGTCTATCTTCCAGTGATGCAGTGTACAGTAACTCGATAGGAAGTGTTGAACATTTATTTGTTTCAATTTTTGTTGGAGTCGACTGAATTCCAAAGACCCAACCGGTCTCCTTTCTGAGTCAAGTTGTGAGGGATCCACCAAGAACAAAGTTTACGGTCTTTGAAATGTTTATATAAAATAGTGTTAATTGCTTTCACACCAATCTTTAAATCTGCTTCATTGTTTCTGACAGAAACTTATAATACTTGATATGTTCAACAAATGTCACAAAACACTAGATAGTCAAAAAAATATATCACTTCATTATCTATAATCTAATTTAATTTCTGAATCCTTATGTAATCATTTGTCATTTGTCATGAGTTTATTGTCCTCACACGGAGTCAAAATATTTGTCGTATTTAATACTTATCTGAATTCATATCATAGTAGGTAATCTATCACCTATACAATTATTTTGTTGCATTATTGTATCCATTGTTGTAATATGCATTCATTTTCAGAAAAATGAGGCACAAAGACTCTTACAAAGGTGATAACACCAAAAACGTTCTAATCCTAGGAGCAGGAAGGGTAGCTGCCCCATTAGTAGAATACCTCAGTAGGGATAAAGCCTTAAATATAACAGTGGCATGCGAACAGAGAGAATTAGGAGATAATTTAGCCCAGTCCTACCCTGGTAAGTAAATAATCGGAAGAAAGGGTATAAAATGATGTAGTCTTCAATAACACTGTTTCCGTTGCACTGGCAGCCGATTAAACTCCTTGAGATTGACGAAACAACTATACTAACGTTTCGTGTGCCTTGGCAGGTTTTATCACAGTATAAAAGATAGAAAATAACATTTTAAATTATGTAGAATCAATATTGGAATCCTTCTCTTGGTATCAGGTAACATCTCGAGATTGTAGCTCGAAAGGCAGCAATCCTTACACCATCTAATAATTTCGCAAGATTACTGGAGTTAAACGTCATGAATGAAACGTCATTTATCAATGCCAAAAAATTATAGTTTTCCCCTCTTCCTCACCCCCACCCCCAATGTTTGAATCGCGAATATTTGTGCATAGGAGCTTAGAATTTTCTTCAAAAATCTGAGATCTCAGGCAAAATCATGAGACCTGGCTTCACTGTACGCCACTCTATCAAGTGCATGCCCTGAAAAGCTGCTGACACAGCGTCTCGATGCATCCACGGCAGACTGTTTGTTGCATAGGGAATTGACAAACATCTCGCATCTTGTTTAGAGGGGAATGTGTACTGACGATGGAATGTCTTCTTGAAAAAAATTGAGATACTCACCCACCTCCACCCCCATTTTAGGACCCCATACAAATTGAAAATTTATCAGAGGCCTTCGTCTAAAAACGAAGTTTGACAGAATTCTGAATCATTATCAGGAGCCTCAGAAGCGTTTAAAAATGCTTTTATCACGATGACATTATTTAATACTTTTTTGTACTGTTAATTCGATTAACTATAGACGAGTTTTATTTAGTTTTCTAAACTATGCTTTATCCATTGGTGAATTTATCCTTGACCTTTGATAGTCAGAGCCTCATTGCCTGGCTGCTGGAATTAGACTTGCTCTTCAATGGATCTTAATTAACCGGTCTGAAGGGTAATCTCTCCGTTTATGGGGCCTCTGATGAGTCCCGTATGGTTATATTTCAATGATTCTGTCTCTATACATACAGGTCAAACTGATAAAAGTGTGTTAAGAAGAAATATTAAGTGTGATTCGTATTAAAAATACAATATCTCGAATTCGATTTCATTGCGAATACGCCGAACATGTAAAGACTTGCCCTGACCTCTGTGACTTTCCTAGGAACCGAAAGTGTTTATTTGAATGCTGCCGACAATCACGCCGCTCTCCAAGAACTAGTTAGTGGAGCCAACGTGGTTGTCTCCATTTTACCAGCAGACTTGCATCCTACAGTCGCCAAAGCATGCATCAATTCAAAAGTACACATGGTCACAGCAAGTTATATGGCTAATGAAATCAAAGATCTGCACCAAGCGGCGACCCAGGCTCAAGTCACCATTCTCAATGAAGTTGGATTGGATCCTGGTAAGTCAACTATAGGAAAATTCCGTCAAGTAGATTGATTACTTCTCACGAAACGGTATCAAATCAGAAATAAAGATTTGAATCTGGTTTTGTGACTGTTGATCTTTTGCAGTAATGATTTCAGAAATTTGCATTTAAAGTTTCATTATTTCTTAAAGTTGCTTGAAGTGGATTAAGAGTTTTGAAAGTCGATTACAATCGTCAATAAATTAATACCGCTACACGTGTGATACAAAATGTGATCTTTTTTCAAAAATTTAAAAGTTTTTTCGTTCTTACCACAATAGTCACATAGCAAAAGTATAACTCACGATCATGTGCTAATCGAATAAAAAGCCGAAACTAGCAGAATACTTTTAGTGCGGATATTATCTTGAAAAACATAGGCCGGCTTTTAAAAACTGCATATGAATCATCCCAGGTATCGATCATCTGCTGGCTTTAGAATGCATCGAAGAGGCGAAAGAAGGTGGAGGTCGAATAACATCATTCGAATCTTTCTGTGGAGGATTACCAGCTCCAGAATTCAGCGACAATCCTTTAAGATATAAATTCTCTTGGTCGCCTCATAGGGCTCTTTTGAATACACTTTCATCGGCTAGGTAAGTAGCTATATTGTTCATCACACTATAGATAGGAATAATATGATAATTTTATAGGATGGTGTCTTTAACACCTTGGTATATCGTTGTCGGGTTATTTATGGGTATGAAACTATCCGATACCAGCTGTAGAGCTTGCCGACAGGCACCAGAGGCGCTTACGAGGGTTACGCTGAAAGTCTTTAGATGTTCCTAATCTATACAACAAACAACAAGTTTGAGCACGCAGCTATTTCGTCTAAAGTTGTAAGTGCTTACACGCAAAGGCAGCGTTTGAATCGTTCAGTAGTTGCCTTGCCATTGTCTCGAATGTATGTAAGTGTTTGCCGCATTGTAACGTGAAATGGAGCCATGATTTTGTATGACTTTAAAAAGGGACTAAAACAAGCGGAATGTCGTGAAAGTTTAGTGAGTTGCTTTGGGGACTCTGCCCCTTCTACGGCTCCATTTTTTTATTGGTTTGCTGAGTTTAAAAAGGGCCGGGTCTCACTCGATAATGAACCTCGCACAGATCGACGACCCACTGCTGTTACTTCGGAAACTGTGCAAAATATGCTAAAAAAAGATCGACATATGACCTACATCGAGATTGAGGCTTCTCTAGGGATTGGATCGGCAGCGGTCCGAACAATCATTCATGATCACCTTCGCCTAAGGAAGCGGTGTTCCAGATGGGTGCCACATTCATTGACCAGTGAGCAAAAAGCAGCAAGAGTTGATTGGACTAAGTTTATGCTTGAAAAATTTGATAATGGGCACAGTAAAAACACGTTTAATATCGTAAGCTAATAAATCAGACATAGTTGTTCTCGACACCAACAAAAGACGACGTTCGTTATGGCCTATAAACATTTTATTAATAATTTTCTTGATTTTTTCCGAATGAAGAAACGGAACTAAATATAACTGATCACACCTTACAGGTACTTAAGAAAAGGGCAAGTTGTGGAAATCAGCGAAGGAGGTGAACTGATGAGAGCCGCCAAACAATTAGATTTTCTGCCGGGATTCAACCTAGAAGGCTTCCCTAATAGAGACAGTATTCCTTATGCTAAATTATATGGTATGTTTGACCATATTTTCAATTTATTATCATGGAGATCGTTATAGTTTATCTAAAACAAAATGCTGAAATAATCGACTTACCATGAATCAAAGTGTTCATACGGCAATCAAAATACACACAAATCATGTAATTACGCGCTAATTGTCAACACTGATAAAGCCCCGGTACACAATGGGCCATGCGCGTAGGCCATCATTACTCGTCAGCTTGAAAGGTGTTCACACAATGGCGCAGTATTCAAGATAGACGTAAGCACTACCCCTTCGGTCGGTAACGAACTGAACAATGGCCGACAGTGTGAACACTACCGGCCAGGCTACGCCACGATACTGTTTGAAGTGTGGCGAAAAAACCGACGACATCGCCATTAACCACTGCCAACTGTCCGCCGTTCCTCTCTGTAAACAATGGCGATGGCCCGCAGTGGCCCATCATGGCCGATTTTGTATTGGGGCCTTGAAACGTCATAAACTTCATTTGAGAGGCAGCACAAAAACACGGAAAGAACTGAACAGAACGGTGAAAGCGGCATATCAAAAAATGTGTGAATTTACTACTCGTAACATCGTTCCCCACCATTTCTTTGCAGGTATCCAAGACGCCACAACGATTTTAAGAGGAACCCTACGGTACTCCGGGTTCTCCCAAGCAGCGCGGGAGCTCCAAAGTGTGGGCCTTTTGGACACCCAACAACATCCATGTTTACACTCACAGGGACCGGATGTCACATGGAGACATCTCATATGTAACCTGCTCGGTGTGGAAGACGAAACGATCTTGCTAGGGAATCTGAGAAGCAAAATCATAGAGAGAACAGGCTCTGAGTTCTCGGTGGAGTTGTTAGGGGAGCTTGGTCTGCTAGATGATACGTTGGTGGTGAAGAAGGGGACGCCTATGGATACCTTGACGCACTATCTGGCTTCCAGGTTGTCTTTAGGTATGAAATTTAATAGGTACTTACCGAATTAGTAACACTGTTTCGGAATTCACAACGTTTTGGTCGATGTTTGGTACCCTCAATCAGCTTCACGTGAAAGGATTGAGCGTTTGTTGCAGTACTGCTTTCATACTTTCTCCTCGTCTTGGCTTTTCACCCCGGTAAAAGGCAGTGCTGTCGATTACGGCGATTCACGCAGCCCGGCGGATGATGAGTAAGCGTCGCCGAATCATATCGGTTTAAATGCAGTATATCGATGTTGTTTATTATTGATCGTCATATTGGTTTGATTTCCATACTGCAGAAATACTTTTACTTTTGAAAAATTATGATTGGATGTTTTACTAACTAGGGTTAGCAGAAAGAGTATGTGTATGAGTATGTCCAATTAAATAATTAGCTGTAAATCCGCACCAAATTTTAAAATGTTTTTACTTCTACTTTTTGCTACTATTTTGATTTCTTAAAATTATCCGAGACCAACGTGTATACAAATCATGAAACATCCAGAAAACTTAATATCTTGAATTCGCGTAGGAAGTGATCATACATGTCTATTTTGTATTATGAAAATTATTTTTTTTTACAGGAAAAAATGAACGGGACTTAGTAATATTGAGACATGATATAGGAATTTTATGGCCTGATAATAGGAAGGAAAATAAAGGGATCAACCTAGTTGTGTATGGAGACATCAACGAACATTCTGCCATGGCGAAGACTGTTGGATATCCAGCTGCTATTGCAACTAAAATGATTTTAGATGGTAAGCATTTGTAACGACATTTATTAACTAGATAAATTATTAAATCGTCATCAAATCATTTGCATGCTTAATATTGTTGAATTTCAAAGACATGCTTAATAAAAAAAATATCCCAATAATCATTAGACATATCATTGAAGCTTGAAGGAGGTTTTTTCTTTTTTTCACTCTGTACCTGTTGAGATGTAAAATAGTATAAGAGACTCAGACAAAAAAGTCACATGCTGTTCGGCCTTCAGCTTATGGAGGCTCTGTGACGGGCTTCTGGGCGCTAATTTTCCTCAAAATTGAACTTCCTTGACGAGTTACGCTTTTCTAATGATGATATTCGCCTTGAGCGCCACCGAATACATAAATATTCAGAGTTCAGTTCGGGGTCCGCTCTCGAACGAATTGCGTGTTTCGTTATAATAAAACCAATGAGAAACAACCGACTTGAATGATACTCGACCCTCATTTCCGGCACGGAAACGAAGACCAGATTCGTGATAGCGACCCAGAATTACGCAAGAAACGAGTTTTTCACATGTTTGAAGGAAAAAAATTCGGCCTCTTTCCGGATTGGCTTTATCTTCTCATAAAATAATTTCCTGCTAGAAAACGGGACATTATAGCGCAAATCTGAGCACACCCTTGGATTCAGCGGAAAAATGTCCATCGGATAGGGATCAACAGTAAGAGGAGATACGATTTTTCTCCACGAGATTCAACTATTACAAAAAATCATCTATCTTGTAGCCCTAAATATACACATTAATTATTTGAATTCAGATTTTACATTGAGAGCTGTGTATAGTTCCTTCTCCTTCATTGATTCAGACCTATGAATTTAATGATAATATTTGTACGTTTTTTTCAGATGAAATTCAAGAGAGAGGATGTATCTTGCCATTTGCCCCAGAAGTCTACAGACCAATCTTGCAAAGATTGAGAGCTGAAGGCATCTCACATAACGAAACATCAAGATTTTATTGAACAATAATAAGTAGCTGCATAAGTCCTAAACGATAATTGTATATGTAAGTGTTACAAATTGCAACTATATACTATTTGTATGTACAGCTCCACCAGCTAGAAGTTCATTTCTGTCAAACTTCGTAAGTCGGTGCTAATCATTTTGCTCAATTAAATACTAAATAAAGCGTGTTCATAATTATTGAAATATCTTAGTTCTTTTATTGGGGAAAGGCTTTTACATCCCTCCTCGAGTGGATTTCCGTTCTGGATTAAACGAGGCCCGGGTAGCATTTTGGTGTCTGCTTCTCCTGCAAATGGCTACTTTACAACTCTTAAGTCTTTCCAGATAAGTAGTGATTTGTCAAGTCACTCCACGTACACAATTCGCATTTTGAAATCCGGAAAAAACTGACCCAGTGCGGAATTCGAACCACATACCTTCCGATTGCCGATCAGACGCTCTGGCCAACTGAGCTAACTGGGCAACGTTTGATTTTGAACATATTGAGAATATTTTTCATGCACATCATAGAATAAAGACGGCTGGATGCACGTGTGGAAAAAATTCATGTAAAAATATCTAAAATTTTGTATCCAGAATTGCATTATTTGAAGAAATGAGCGCTAGAAACGAAATATTGGAGACCCATTTTATCCTTGACAGAATCCACTTTGAAGAACGAAAAGGAAACTATTTACGTTTTTTCAGTCAATAACCCCATTAAATACACGTTAGTAATAGCGAGATGTGGTGCTACCCAACAAGAGCGCCAACATGGCCAATCAGGAAATCCACATTAGGTGCACAGGCCGGGGAGCCTAAAATTAGGTTTGTTAGTAGCATTTTAGACAATTAAACATAATACACAATTGAAGTATCGATTAATACTTTTATTGTTCCTTATACATAATGTTATTTATAAATTAGATTTAATTTATCACCCATTTGACATGAATAAAACCATGTTGGTCTTAATATTGTAATTTCCACTCTATTACCAGTTACCCATAGCATTAACTCTAACAGTATTATTACTTCACAGTAAAGTTCTAACACCTTCCCAAGTACCAGATTATTTTCTTTGTTTCTATGTGTATTTACAGTACTACTTTTGATTTCCATCAGTAACTGCTGCAGTGACCAGACAACAGCAACATTCGGTCGACGTTTTCAGGGCCGGATCATCCAATAGGCTAAGTAGGTTACAGCTTAGGGGCTCAAGACTTTAGGGGCCCCTGACTGAGAAAATAGTAACGTCAGGTCAACGGTATTCGTTCATTTTTCGGTACATAACCTCCAAAATTATAGAGGTCCTAAGTAATTTTTCGTATAGAGGTTATTGTACTGCACTAATCCGGCCCTGGACGTTTTGTCAACCAACCAAGTCTATCCAGTTTTTAAAAAATCACCACCTTCAAAATAACTGCACGGAAATATAATGAAAAAAATTTATTTGATTGAGCTAAACGTTAATAATGATATGATATAAGATTGCATGTACCAAAATTAAATGACTAAGAATGAGAACGAATCATTTATGATTAAGTAATAATATACACCGGTCATACGAATTGAACCCTAAAAAAATCTCAGTGTCGGAATTTCATTTGGAGGCCGCAAAGAATTGCTGCTGCTGGCTGCCGTTTTGATGTTGCAAGGGCGTGATTGGCATCGTCGCTAGTCGAACCGGGGAAGTGTTGGGATTCGTGGCCAGTTGGTTCATGGTGGGCAGAGGCGCTTTGCGTGGCTTCTCGACCAACAGATTGTCCAGGTCTATGTTGATATTCCCCCAAGTGCTGCCCACTGGCTGGTTGGCCTTCTGCGATTCCCCCTTCTGCTGGTCCGATGCCACGTTGTTGTTCGTGATGGAAGACGGCTGCAATAGATTGGCTTCGCCGGTCATGAAGTGGCTACTTACACCTGAACAGATGAAACAATTTTTTCGTTAAGACATCTTTCAGGTTATTGGAAAGTAATCATATTTTCCGCTAATCCACATACGTATGAATTAATCTCTACGTCCAAATCAGCAGTCAGTGTATGGAGGGTCGAGGTTAAGGAGATCCGTCTCTGTGTATCGAAAAGTGTCCGATGAGGTAGTTAAATTATGGTGGCGCTAGTGTGGCACGTGAGTAAACTTTAAAAGAAGAATACTAAAGTACTATAGAGAAGTAAACAAGAAAAGTAACAACTTCCGCTTCATTATAGCGCACTTTCTGTTTTTTCAGCTTATATTCACGAAATTATTTTGGACTACGTGAATAGTTGAGGTTCTGTATACTGCAGTTCTATTAACAACTCTAGTCAACAAAAGTATTAAATTTTTCAACTCAGCGCACTCCACTTCGTCTATAACTGTCAAATTCATTTTATACCCCTTTGTTACTCTAGCGCTATTCTGGAGGGATACAGAACTATTATTTACTGCATACAGCTGCACAATTTTCCAACAGATCTTCCATATGAGGGACCAAGTTTCTATAGTACACAAAGAGGATGATGATATCAAAACGAAGGTGAAAGAACCTGCCCTTATGAAGTGACACGATGATTGTATTTCTAATTCCTCTATAGACTGTGAGGCTTGAATTACTATTATGGAATGAATAGATACATCACCAAACAATTATTTTTATTGAAAATATCACAAATAACATATGAAGATTCTTTATGTCGCCAATATCGACAACTAAAACTATACATAACTGAAAAATTGTTTGCATAACTTCACCAAGATTAAAGAGTCACTTGAGTGGCGCAACCTGATAATTGTCGGAACGTCTAAACATCTTCTTCCTGCTTCATCTTGAATACAGCATCTATCATCGCAGCCAGGGTGTTAGCAAAAGATCTGCATTCAGTGTTGGCCTCCCCTCTGACCGGATTCAGGAGATCGGTGAGCCACAATCGCAGCTCAAACAGAGCATCCTTATGGTGGAGCAGAAGAACGCTTTCTGGAACGGCTTCTAAGCAGACAGCGGCTAATCTGATGATGGCTACCCTAACTTTGGCTTCCTGGTGGAATCGCAACAACCAGCAGAACCGGAGCGACTCTCCGACTATTCTACTTGCCACCGGGGTGTTTGCTGACAACAGCGCCACGTCTGCTAAGGTGTGGATGTAGTGTACTAGTAATACGGAGTCGCCTGACGAATTATTCAGCATCTTGTTGTACTGTAATGAGAACAAAACTTAAAACTTTCGAGGATATTAGGTCCATATGTACTGTCAACTACTCAGTTAACTATTCACCCTGTCGAGTATGGCGTCAAGTAGGTTGACTCACTTCAGAAAAGTATCGATAGAAGCTTAGATGGTGATAATTGGAGTTCCTCCGATCAATCTGCTGGTGGAGGAGAGATCTGAGGTCTATAGAAGAAATAAGCCAGGAGTGGGGCGGGAGGCAAGCTGTTCCTGAGATGGCAGCGGAGGTGGGAGACGACATTCCATGCAGCGAAGACCAGAAGATTGATTCCAGACGTTAAAGAACGGATTGACCAGGGAACTGTGCCTGTGGACCACTAAACCTCACAGTTTTTTACAGGACTTGGATGCTTTGAAAGCTACCTAAGAATAGAAAAACTACGTATATTGTCTTGACGAGGATGATACTCCAAATATTCTGCTTGAATGTAGTAGATGGGTAGACGACCTGAGAATACTGAAAATTACTTTAGAAGAAAGATCAACTTTGCCAAGTTTGTAAACAAAGTCAGATGGAATGATATTCAGCCAATTTTGAGGCATATAATGAAAAATGAAGTACTTGACGAGAGAAACAAGGAAGCCAACCATAGGCTTCCGTGACATGGGGTTTGTACATGAATAAACTGTAACAATATGTACATAGAGAGTTAGGGAACGGAAAATACCGTTTGGTATCAATTGAAACGCGACGCTACCCACTACGACGAAATGCAAATGGCACTACTATAGCTGATGGCCGAGGGGTTTCAGTGGGTATGCCATATTCTGGAGAGTCTCACACTTCGTGCGGAAAAGGCTGATCTTTCGCCTAAGAGGGGCTATTCTCCTGAAAAAAGGTTGACTCACTTCGCGTGCAGTAATCAGCTTGTTAAATATTTATATCGCATCTTAGAACCGTTGATACACTTGATGTAAAATTTGGAAATATCGGAAATCTAGGAAAATTCAGTTTCACCACGACCATACTGACCATCACACTATATTCATACTTCAAGATTAAAACAATTTCTTTTCAACTTACCTGAAAACCATACAGAAGAGGAAAGAAATAATGCGCAGCTACCTCCGAAAACCTCGTCACGTATTCTCTCTTGACAAGCGTATGCTTCGCAAAGTACCTCGTCTTACTTTCCAATCTCTGTTTGATGACCTCATCAGCACAACTCTGCTTCGGCACGGCTTTCTTCCTCTTTTCATTTCCATCATCCGTCAGAGGTCTTCCAGACAAGCTTTTGGCGCTCTCGGCCAACACGTCCAGCATGAAAATCCTCTTGGATATGGAATACGCGCAGACATCTGCGTGTATCTGCCTGCATATAAATTCCGCGTACTGGATTGGATATACGCAAACTACGGCGACGCAACTCTTGAACACCAAACTTTCAAATCCCTCCACATAAAATCCGCGCTCCAGTGATATGAGTATTTCGAGTAGTTGTACGCCCAGAGCAACATCGTCATCAGGTAGTTGTTCGGAAATGAGTTTTGCGGCACATTGCAACGCAACTGCAAACTGTTCCGCATCCTGGGTCTCCAGAAGCGCCTCCTTCAAATCCCGTAGGTAGACGGGAGGTGGCTTCTTTGATTCCTTCACGTCGTCCAATATATCGTACGGCTCCAGATCATCGTCGCTGTCCAACTGAAAGTCCGTTCCATCCAGGATTTTTATATTGCAATTTTTACTTGCTTCACTGCTCAAATCTGCGATGGTTATTTTATTTTTTAGCTTGAGCTCAACCGGAATGAATCCTTGATCCTTCTCGCTCTGGCACTGTAGGTTTCCAAACAGCTCCTGTAGTTCTACTTCGAACTCACTCGCTGTACTTTCAAAGTGGATATCGAACTTTTTGTCAGCCATACATTGCAATTCTTTCAGTATTTGTAAAGACTCCCCTTCAATACCTTCATAATTGAACGCCAACAGTTGTTCTGTTGTACCACTCAAATGATTCAGGAATATCTCGCCGATTTTCATTCCGAGCACTCTGGTCTCTGCAACAGTCGATTCTAGATGTGAGGGAACACTCACCCTTATCAAATTCTTCAATAAATCTAAGTCTCCTCCAACGAGATCGGCTTTTGGGCAGTTTTTCAAGGCGCATATCATCAACTTTGCAAAGTACACTCGTTCTTCGATGCTATTATTGATCATCGAGCTGTTGTTCGCCCAAATATGCGCTAGATCCAATATCATCTTCACAAGAGCTTTCGTAGAGACTCTGCTCAGGTACAAACACAAATTGACTATCGACTTATCGTAGTGTTGTCTGTAATAGGTGAGCATGGGTATTTTCATACACAAAGTGTATCTCCATTGCGGATCGGTGACGATGACATCCCCCAAGATCGACTCCATTTGGTATTTTTCCGGGTCCAAATGCGATAATACAGCCTTTGCAAATATTTCAATCGCTGCCCTTTCCAGATGACGGACTATCTCTTGAACCACTCGCCGATATTCGTTCAGTTTCTTGCAAGGCTGGTGCGTAATCGAGGCCAAAATTTTGACGAAGTATTTTCCTCCTCCAAAGGAAGCTTCCTGACGAACGTTGAGCAGAACTTTACTCAACAGGATAGAGATATATTCGAACTTGATCGAATCGGGAACTATCTGACGTTTCATGATGGCTTGTGTGAAAAATTCTATCGACTGCAGGACGTTCGAGAATATATGGTTGTTGAAATTCTTCTCCAAGAAAAAATCTGGAACTCTTCCTTGTAGGGCGTTCGCGACTCTACTTGGGGTGGACACATACAATGTGACGAAACTTCGCCAATCATATTCCGCCATAACTTCGCTGCTTTCGACCATGGACATTTTGCAGGCATACACGAAGCAAGCTTCTGAGCGCAGCAGCAACTGGAGCAAAGCGACGGTATCGTCGTTCAAGCGTCGCATCAAACATCGGTAACTGACCTTGAAGCATGTAGGATCTTCCATCGAAAACAGTCTTTTGACGGGTTCGTACAATTTTCCACCTCTGAACGGAAACTGTTCGTCGAACAAATCCAACAGTGCTATTATGAACGCTTCGAACGTGACCTCTAACGTTTCGTCTACGAAATCGTCTAGGCGGAGCAATTTCTGAAGTGTGGCGACGTCGCCGATTTCTTCCGATATCTCTTCAATGTCCCTCAGAATGTCTTCCGCTTCTCTCTGGGACGTGATTTTGTTGATTGTCTGGAATCGTTCGGTGGTCGTGTTTAAACGTCGCCGCAGTTCTTCCGTTTTGACGTCCTTTTTTCGTTTGGTTCTTTTTGGATGGCGTTTTTGAGATGTGTCGGCACTGTCACTGTACAGACCATCTGCAAAACGGGAAACGCGAACGTCAGTTTCCCGCAACACAAATACATACACTCGCATTTCACAGAAGTCAAAATATATCAGTAAGAAATGGTAGCAATTATATCAAATCAATAAATTCCTTCTATAAGTGGATTATGGAAGGTGTACACATTACAAGTTATGTCCGCTAGTAGACCAACTTTATTTTTATGCAAGTACAACGCCGCACAGAGAGGCAACACTGCATTCCCTGTCTCTTTCTATCTGTGTTGCTGTCTTACTCGCTCCTATACTCTTAGCATTCACACCGACATAGTCTCAATCTCGCTTTGACAGTAGCTGTCGTTTTTCGTAAAGAATATTACACAATGTCGGATATTGTGCGGTTCAAAGGTCGGTTATGGAAAAATATGTTTGCGGAAAGAAAAATGCTCTAGAATCTAGAGTCTAGACATTTTCAATTATCCGAATTTCGTGTCGCCGCATATCGTCAGGCGTACAGAAGGGGACAGCGTTGCCACATTTTGTGATATGGTAGAGATCCGCAGAACCTGAACGCGCCATCTACACCTCGGTAGAATGACCACATACGATATCAATTTAACACATGACTAAAACGCAATTTATTTGTTTAAAGCTTGTTTTTATCCCATTCTGAACAATAATCAGAGGATTAAAAAAACTTTTGTCTTGATCACTTAAAAACGTCTCAACAAATAGAGCATAAAAAGTATAATCCAATGAGGCACTTTTGTTCTGCCGAAAACGATTTTTACGAGGTCATGATGAAGTAATTGCAATGATGATGCCTTTGAGTCGGTTGGTCAGTTTGTGCAGTTTGTCAGGTCTGACAAACCAGGAAAGCAAATGAAAATAAGGAAGACAATCAGGCGAAGGAGAGAATGTTCAGGCATTATCAGTTTAATTTTTCGATTAAGTTTTGTTGTTCCAGAATCAATTTTGATTCGGGTTTAGTAAAACTGTACAGTGCGAGTCTCGGTTTTGTCTGCTTGCGAACTTGCTCGACTATAACGTTGCTGCATCAGTTGTTTGACGTAGTCTTCAGATAAAATTGTAGAGTTATCTGTGAAGAGTCTTGACACACACCGTGGGGCATTCGTGACGTTGCGTGAAGTCCTGTTCTGCAAAACCTGTAGCCTTTCCATACGCATCTTAGACAGTAAGCCGCACATATATAAATAATAGCTGCTACAATTACCATTTTGTAAAGCCGAACTGTGTTCATTCTCCGACATTCCTTACATTCGGTGTGGTCCTACTGGTGGCACTTTTCTGTATTAGATTTTCTACTATCATTCGCTAGATCTTTTTCAATATTCGATATTTTTCTTTTCGTGACAGATGTTCTTAATTCAATCGATGATAGTCCGAACCATTAACCTAAATAAGCTCAACGAGTTCATCCACACAGAGTCGAGCTTCCAAAACCTTCAACGACCCTCTTCCAAGGCACTGTCTGTGAGAATCACAGCGACGTAGAAAGAGCTGTTGGCAAGTTTTATTCCCGGATAGTAACAGTTTACAGCGTTTTCAAGATACCATTTCACAGCGCTACTAGGGCACGACAGCACAATTCCACTATATGAAATGCAATCTATGAAAATAATGCTCTAGATATTTTACTTACATAAACAAAAGCACCTGAAATCTTGTAAATTTCTGACTTGACATACCTGGTTCTTTTTGCATCGATCGAATATGATTATTATAAATATTTTTTATCGTTTCTGTGCCTCATGCATGTTTCTAACATCCGAACCGATCTAGGTGATTTTATGTGGCGTGACACTTACCCGAGTTGAGTCCATCCAGCAAATCGAAGGTAGGATTGTTGTTTTCTATATGTGACGCGGTTTGCTGGCGAATTTTCATCGAGGAAAAGTCAAGATCGGCTAACAGGTCAGCGGCGGCGGGCGTTTGCGCCGCACCAACAGGGGTAATCACCGGCTGTGACATCGACATCGGACTGATGAAAGGTTCTTCCTACAAATGAACATCAATCGATTTGGATTAGACTACTTCTTATACAAGGATTCACTCAAACGTGAAAAAAACTCACGAAAAAAAGAAATTTACGAACCGAAGAAGAATGATGTCTACATTTTCAAAATACGCTCGAAAGTGGAAGTGTGATGATTGTTTTTCCTTTCACTCCGACATTGATCGTAATATCATAGGTGAAAAGACTCAGATTATGTGAACCTGGTATTGTTCAAATGAATTATAAACAATAGCGGCCCCAACACACCACCTTGAGGACCCCCATTTGATCGAGAATTGATCCTAGTCTTCCGCAAACGACTGAACGAACGTTTACTTACCGGACGCATTTGGCTGGTAGGCGTTGTAGGATATTGGGCGAGTAGATTTGGCACCGCATGCGGCACAGAGGAATGTCTTTCTTCCGTCACGAAGGCCGAACTGAAGTCCGCGAAGCCACCGTCATTGGGCGGCGGTTTCGTCGACTCCGGTGGACCGAAGACTGCTTCGAAGTCGCCGAATTCGACGGCTTGTTTTGATGGTGATGTTTGGGAGGGAGGGGAGGTAGTGGAATCAACTCGAGAGTCGAAGTCCAGGATATCTTCTGGTGGGGGTTCGTTTGCGCTTCTCGCGCCGAATAAGTCATCAGTATGTGAGTGAACAGTCGGAGGACTGTGATGCGTATCATTACGACCGAAATTCGCCGCAGCACCTGCAGATTGAAAATGTATATTAAACCAGGGTGTTCGCGTCTTGTGGTTTGGCCACTGTTCTAAACCTATTAAATGTCGAATCAAAGCATACACGAAAATTCCTTACCTAAGTCGACCTTTTTCAGCACCTTATTCTGCTTTTTACTCGGTGACAGGGCGACGGCATTTGTGTTCAGGTTGAGATTGACCTTCTTTTCAACCACTGCAGGACTAGTAGACCGTTTATCTACTCCAACGTGTGTCGGAGATCTACACGAACAAGTGAAAATATATTAGGCAATGGATTAGGAAGTGACAGTTCATTCTTGGATAATTTGTATGAAAACTGCTACAAATATTGTTTAGCTGAGTGTTTTTTTAGCTGTAGCAAATCGAACTGCTTCTGACAGTGTTGTCCATTAACACGAAATTTATTGGCACCTTCACAACTGAGTCCATAGTTTGTTTTTGATTACCAAGGTTGGAAATGACTTTCATTTTACTATTTCGACTAGGAAATGACAGGTATTTTTGTTTTGGGTGGAAATCTTATTTTATAGATAACATCTTGAGAAGCCAGAACACCTATAGCGCTCCAGGAGCGCTACGAGAGGATAAATGTCTAGTTCAAGTTATTTGTCCTATGGATACTACTGCTGTCTCAAAATTGCGGCAAGAGAAAAAAGGAGACTACAATACCTTTTAGTGGTTTTATTTGCTGCCTCTCCATCATCACTGTCATCTTGCTCAGGCTCATATTCATCGTCATATGAACCTGCACCAGGTCGGTGGTCCCTATACCGGTTGGTGGAACCTCCGTCCTCCCATTCGGTGTCTTTACCCCCACCACTATAACTGTGATCCTCCCACGATGCTTCTCGGCTACTACCTGCCGTAAAAAAACAAAGATTTGTTCTAGACATGCAACAACAGTAGCTGTGATTCATGGATATGATTATAGTGATTCTCAATTGATGAAAGCCTTCCATTGTTAAAATAAAATTGTATCTACATCTATACCAAATAAAATTGTGTCTGCCAGACTCCCCTTACAATAATGTTTTTTCCTTTCCTAGGATCTCTCCTACATAATGTCTGCATTAGCACTGCAGCCTTAAGGCTGATTGTGCATATAGCCCCCATTCTAAAAGTCTTGAACCCTGTGCTAGTGAAGTATCCCTAATATCATCCACTTACCAAATCTCATACTCATCATATCCGAACTCATCCCGATGAACTTGTCCTTATTCTTTTTGGCTTTTTTCCTCTCCTCCCTCAATCTATCATCATCTTGGATGAAATCGATCATCTCTTTCACTTTATGTCTTATATTTACACCTTGGTCTTTGCCTACATCATCAATGAAAGTGTAATTCTCTAGCGACCTTAGGTCATAGATATGTTCCCTGGCAGAAGTCACAACCCGCTCTGAGCCATTTTTTATCAGGTAATGAAGGACAAGGAGGGACTGAAAAAATAATAATTTTAGGCCTATTGGGGGAATGGACAAAATAAACAAGTAGACTAGTGCATATATTTCTGGTACAATTGACATTTTGCACACAGCCTGCTCATTTATCATGATTCATTTTACAAATTTTCTGTATAAATATTTGCTAAATGAGACACTAGTGTATGATTAGATCACTAGAAATGCAGGACTTTTGCTGTTCAAATTCTTTCAATTGAATCGCACTTTAAAAAGATGTCGAACATCTCAAGAACTTGGTGTAGTGCTAATCTTGTCTATTGTTGAATAAAGATTCAATTCTACATTGCTACATATTGTTTATTGAAGTTAGTGGGATTATACACTGATTATTCAATACCTTGTATGTTCTCCTCCAATGTTGTTTATTGTCCTGTAACATTCTTTTCCAAAGCATGGACATTACTTCTGGAAAGTGTTCATATGTGAATGTAGAATGAGCAAGGTCTTGCATGATTTGACCAGTGGGGCCCCAAGGCTCGTCGTTTGTTGCTTCTCGTACCTTCGCCTCAATTTCTGTGTAGTTCATCACAACATTTGTGCTGAAAACATACAATATCAATGAACTGTGATATTTACAAAATATACTTCAAGTGGATCACAGCTGATCAAAATCTTCAATAAACTGTTTCTGTTATTCTTAAAGATTTGATCTTTCGAAGTGTTGTGTGAACTTTTGCAATAATGTACTATGAAGATGATAAATGTGGCTGTCGTCGTTGTTAGCTATCGAATAAAGCATGAATCACCCTAACACTGAATGTTTACCGGCGAGGCGGACATACGACGATGCCATTCTGCATGGAACCAGTCCATCCACTGTTGCCAGATGACTTATAGAGGCAACAGCTTACAGACGCGAGTAACTGGTTAATTTATGGTGGAGTCTCAACATAATTCAATGAATTTATACAATCATAATATCTAAATTTACTGGGCTATGGTTTTAAAATATATTATTATTTGAAATATTGTCATTATTCACTTGTACCTCGTTTTGCATGAGTATCTTATCAGAATTTATTATGATATATTTAAAAACATTCACTTAAACCTGATTGTTTGAAGTATATATCTATATGATGACTGTAAGATAAGTGTTTCATATAAACGTTATCACATTAAGAGATTGAGGTATGACTCCCTAATTATATACAGTAATTATTCGTATAAATTGTTTTATTAGGAAAGTAATCCTTTTCAAAGAACTCTAGCAGTATTACCTTAAAGAATGAATTATGTTATCTCAATCTGACCTATTTTTATGAAACTATCAAGTGAAGGTTCACTAGTATGGAAAAATTATTCTTACATGTCACATTTTCAGTTAAAAAACCATAATTATATGATAAATTTGAATATTTATTTATTTTACATATTTTGGTTATCAAAGACATATGAATGTTCACATTGTTCTAAAATATTTGATATTTAGACTTTAATATATTTTGAAGTCAGTACTTTCATGGAAGGTAATTGCTACACAACTCTTGTATTTACATAAATATTTAATGAATCATTCTAGAATAAAATGTTATTTTGTGCTCTTATCACCATTATTCTGGTTTATTCTAGTACTTGAAACTGCATATAGATCTGTGGAAGTGCAATATGAATAACCTGCACCTTACTTTTTGTTGTGATTTCTAGACTAGATTCTGACTTTTCAACAAATATGTGATTGATATCTTAAGGCACTAATGACCCTAAGGCCTCATTAGTTATATCATCATGTTACCTTGTAATGGTAGTATAATAATATGGAGTGAAAGTGAAGTGTAACTTTGGATTGTAGTATATCAGTGTATAGAAACAGGTATAACATGTATTGTAGACCAAAAGAATGTCAATGTAAAATATGAAGAGACAAGACACAATACATGAATGAGTGTGTTTGATTTGAAAAACAGGTAATCTTCACCAATTAGGTATAGAATATCGCACCTGATTGAGATGGTGATACTTACACTTTATCGGCGAGTTCACGCACTTTCCACATACTGAATAGGTTTTCCATGTTTTGTCCAATATGTTCTAAACTTATTCAAAATACAAAAATTCCAACAAATAATTATCAAATTTTAGCACATGAAACATTGAAGGTTACTCCAACAAAATCGCTTTCTGAAAATGTATTACATTACTAGCACAAAACAAAAGGGATAATTACCACATTAATTACTTCACTTTCTGTGGGTTTATTTTACGGTATTTAAAAAAACAGACATCCAAATGTTGTGCGAAATGACTGATCATAGTGACTGATGACTTGGCCAAGGCCATCGCCACATTGCCGCATCGCTGATTGGCCACATTGCCACATCGTCGTTGCACCACAATAAGGTAATAGGGATGTGAGATTTCAACAAGTAACACGATAGTTCGATGCATCGAAACGATCGAATCATGTAGAAAAATGTATTCTCGATAATCGACCGCTATTTTCTGTACATTGATTCGTTGTAGAAATATGTCAATTAAGTAACATTTCAATTAAAAAGATAACGGGGTAAAACTTCTGCGGTGCGGCACCAACGAAGACTTATTCGTAACGATGTTTTTTTTGTGTCAAAATGGTCGACTTTAGATATTTGAAAGAAATATTGATGCCAAAGCCCTTTCATCAACATGTTATCATTAATATATATTCTTCGAATCTTACTTCAATTCAGTAAGCATAATAACAGTAGATGTTAGTTAAAAAAAGTTATAGATTTTGAGATTGCACAGGCCGCGAGGTGTAAGCCTAAAATTCGACATTTTCTATCATAACTTTTCTATTCGAATTTCACAAAAACTAGTAACTTCTTAATAAGAATACAATTTGATATAAATATATTTATTTTGCCTATACAGATACATGGTGTTTGTTTTTGAATATATGTACACTGTTGTCACTGCCTCCTGATACCAAATATTTTCTGTTTGACCAATCAACTTTCAAAACCTAGAACAGAAAAAGAAACAATGAATGCAGTGTCTTCAGTTTTGGATGCACAGAGATTCTGAAAATTATCAAAATGAATGGATTTACATTACTTTTGAAACTCACCCTGTTGGGGTTTCTCTGAATCATATTACACTTGTACTAGCCGCAAATTAAAAAAAACCTGTGATTGAATAAATAACTCTACTAACATTTTGGCTATATTTGCCTTTTCAAAGTACAAAAAAAATTGAAACGAACCTGTCCTTCGTGTCCTTGAAGATCGTAAAGCGGAGCTCTTGGACTTCTGGTGTCCCACAATTTCACAGCAGCATCGTAACCTCCTGATACAAACAGATGTTCATCATATTCTGACCACATAACTGAACTCACCCATAGTAAGTGAGATGTGAAGGTTACCTGGAAAAATAATATAACAAATTACCAAGAAACTACCCAAACTACAGAGGGCGGGTAGGGTTGTCAGAATTTCGTAGTGACACTTTTGCCTTCGAGTCAGTCAATGAGCCACTGTTACTGTCTTACTTGCTTGCCAGTTTCACAGTGAGCAACTTGCAATACTTACTCTACATACAGTGCCTTCCTGGGATCTGGGATCGTAAAGTCTCACGTGTCTGTCTGCACTAGCTGTTAACAGAGTCTTTGACAACTTGGACCAAGATGCATCGAGAAAGGCTTTCTGACCTACTGTTTCACTTTTGATGCCACCTAACTGAAAAATACAAAAAATTCAATGTTACTGTCACATCTCTTTCAGAAAATATGAGTGTTGCGGAATGAGCTACAGGGGAGATATTCTACGATGGTCGTTATTTTTTGTATCTGGATATTATATATACCTCAATGTCCCATATCTTGATGGTATGATCCATGCTGGAAGTACAGACTGTTCCGTCATCAATCCAATGACAGCTGCTGATCGTCTCTTTGTGTCCTTGAAGGGTATGAAGAGGCGTCTTCACTGGTAACCCGCTAGGACCGCCTCGACTGCGCTTTTGGACTGGCTCACCGCTATTGTCATCATCCACACTAGACGACCTATTGAAATTAATCAATAAAACGACCAAGTTAGGCAACAAGGAGAGATAGATACTTTGTATAGAGCCCTGATTAAAAGTCTGTGGAAAAGAGTATTTTTTATTTCAATTTGGCCAAAGCATGCCTGATGAACATGACTCCTTACCATATTTTTAAGTTTTTGTCCCATCCACCAGTCGCAATCCTCTGGACATTCGGACTGACGGCAACACTATCAATACCTCGTTCATGGCCACGTAACTGAGCCACTGGATTCGCTGTACTGTTTTCTAAAACAAAAAATAGTATATCCAACCACCCTCAATTGCCTATATTTCGAAGATTGATATGCCATCCCACAGTCAGTTTATACTGACACCCAAAAGTGGCCTACTTTTTCTTTGGATAAAACATGCTATAAACTGACTTCGCACTAATGCGAAAAGTTTACTGGTGCTCTGCTATGAATGGGCAGGTTCCCAGTTAGCTCAGTTGGCCAGAATGTCCGACCGGCAATCCGAAGGTGTGTGGTTCGAATTCCGCACTGGGCCAGTTCTTTCCGGATTTTTGTGTATCAAGTATGAACAGTATAAGATGAGGCAAAGTCATAGCTAGGGTAGGGCGATTATGGCTCCGATTTCTCGTCTTCAGCGCACTGTTCATCAGGCACAAAATCATGGGTTGAATGGGCAGTAAATATCACTAGAGGATTTTTTTTGTTCTTTAGGTTTTCTTGATTTCTTAATTGATTTAATGGAAAAAATACCTGTATCAAAGTGCCACAGAATGCCTGTAAGGTCATGAGAGACGCTGATAAATCCGCTGTCAGGTCGCTGGACGTCGAGCCAGCGTACGTTTTTGACAATGTTGTTGTGTTGTTTAAGTGATGTCACCAAATGACCACCTGTCGTCCACACGTTCACGGAATTGTCATAGCAGCCAGTCAATATCAAACGAGCGGCGACTGAAGTGTGGATCCCACACACCCAGTCGTCGTGAAGGAGAGAATCTTTTGGCTCAGGCGCTGGCCGCCGCTCCAGGTACTCCACCTAAATAATTATAATAGAAAATATATGGTTCATTAATACAATACCACATATAGTAGTAAAACTTCACGACTATATAGAATTGAATACAACAATATCAACAGGCTTAACATGTCTCTTACATCAACAATAGATTCAGTAGAAACATTGTGTTCTTTGAGGTGTTCAATCAGAGGCAGTCTCAATAGCTCATCTTGGACAAGGAAGTCAAAGTCTCTTTGCTTCAGATAATCTTCGCCTTGAGATTCTTTCAAAAGCCGGTTCAATAGTTCGTTTAGTGCATTTACGTCTACGTTCTGGGGCACCGACAAGGAGACATCAGGAACAGCATATCTACAAAAGACAAAAGCAGTGTAATTACTAGGGGGGGATTTAGGAGATGCGGACCGCTTACGCTTCTTGTTTAGTGATCAGACGTATTTGTACTTGACATTCATCGATGTTTTGCATTTTTTTGAATGTGGTTAGATTCTGTTATTTTAGTTTTCATAGGTTAAGGTTAAGACGTTTACAGGTGACAGCACAAAACGTGAGGGAATTAGGTTAGGTTGTGATTTGGTTGTCAAAATTAGTTTCTGGAGAGCAGCATCTTTTGGGACCTTTTTGACAGTAACAGCTGATTAGCAAGATCAGTTCAAAGTAAATTCGAATTAAGATATGAGCACACATTCATGTTATCATCAATGAACAATATTTGTAAGGTTTAATAAACGTACAACATATCATTTGAATGTGCTTCCATTGTGAATATTATTTTTGGAAGAAAATAAATTCTAAGCATACTGGCTAAACAGCTGTTGCTGTCAAAATTGTCCGAAATATCATAGATCAAAAAAATATACATGCTGAAGCAGAGAAGAAAAAATCAATATGAGTTTCTAGAAGTAATTTGTGACCATTACAATCTTTGTTAGTTTCTGTCTATGTTGTATACTCAAGACAGATGGATACTGTCAATAGCTTTCTTCTGGTTCTCAGTCCCAGAACGGTTCTAGAACAGTTCGCGTACTGCTCAGAACTAGATGCGCAATAACTCAGTTCAAGAATGGTTCAATTATCGTCCTAGAACGGTTCGATGTATGAATGAACCAGAACAGCTTTTTTTAGTTGGAACCGTTAGAACCAGAGAATTGATCGTTCTACGCCTGGTCGACTCGGACGCAATAATACGGTTTATGGACTTTTGATTGAACATGATACTAAAAGATCCATATCAATATAATATGTAAACTATATCCACCACACAATAAGCAAAAGAAATCCAATAAAACACACAGAATATATATAAAACAGCCAAGTTAGTGACAAATAACTGACATCTAATCATTTTGCCGATTCAAATACGATAGATTATATATATATATGCTTCACCGATGATCCTAGTCACAATATATAGTCAGTATGGATTGTGTGTACACAGACACACCCCGTGATGAACTGAAAAACGCAGACGACGAATACGTTTCCTTATTAAATGTGTGTCGTCGCTGCGTTAATATAGTCATGGCGTGTACAACGTTCGCTCGACTACCTATCCCGAGTTCGGTCGGCCGGCGGTCGAACATATAACGTCTAGCGCTCGTCCCTGGATCCGGTGTCTCACACGAATTATTACACTACGAGGAAATTCTCTGCGCTCGGCAGCACGATAATATCGTTTTGAAGCACAATTTCTAATCGCATCAGGTCATATGGCTGCATTAATGGTAAAGGGCAAACGAGCGACGAGACCTATAACTTAACAGACGGCCATAGATGTTCGCTTGATGCGAAACATCACTTTTACACAATTTCCAACGATTGGAAATTATGCAACAAATCAAAATACTATAAATTTGTATGTATGGCGGTAGTGGACGAAACTTACTTTCAAGAGTTGATCGCTAAAATATCAATAGTTATACATACCTTTTTTCTTCTCCGAGTACACAATTTCCAATGGAAATAATATGTGTAAACAGGCAATGGCAGTATACACGACAAGGCTCTCTTATAGAGGTCATGGCTAAAATTAAATTCAAGTTATGGCGACAGTTATACGTCGTTTTGAACGAATCATTGGAAATTGTGTAACAAATCAAAACTATATGAATTTGCATGTATCGGAACGCTTAACACACAGATTATTAATCCTAGCTAATTTTTGATGAGCAAAAAAAAAAACAAAACCTCCTGAGGAAAATCGAGTTGTTTCAACAGGACGATAACTAAATCGTTTCCTAGCTTAATTTTTCATGAGCAAAAAAAAAACAAAAGCTCCTCAGGAAGATAAATCGAGTTCTTACCTTGCTAATTTTTGATGAGCAAAAAAAAAATATAAAAAACAAGACCTGAGGAAAATCGAGTTGTTTCAACAGGACGATAATAAATCGTTATATATATATATATATATATATATATATATATAACGATTATACATATATATATATATATATATATATATATATATATATATATATTCCTTATTGAATTTTGGTATTATTTTTCATTGGCGGTCAATGCTCTTTCAAGATCGCCGATCGGTTCCATTGACTAGTTACACAACCTTTAGAATAGGTCACTGAACAACCATGAAATATGCTGCGTGCATTACAGGAATTATGAAGCTCAACATAATAATCTTATGCGGCTGAACTTGATCGGAAATCATAAAAATCGGTGCCAAAAATGTATCGTTCGCGCTTTAAACGTTTAGTGGTGACATCAAAAGGAAAATATGACAACACCGCGCGCTGTCATAAAGAAATTGTGGATTTTTTGCTCGTTCTATTTTGAACCTTATGTACTCTGCCCATTAGGATACAAAAATAGTGGTTTAAAAGTTCCCTCAGACTTTAAATTATTTCTTTGTTAATTGAGATA
Source organism: Bruchidius siliquastri (assembly GCA_949316355.1). Lineage (NCBI taxonomy): Eukaryota > Metazoa > Arthropoda > Insecta > Coleoptera > Chrysomelidae > Bruchidius > Bruchidius siliquastri. Next base: position 23,760,355 of record OX438537.1, on the reverse strand, counting down.
TTTAACTATGAAAAATTACTAAACCATATTAATAAGTCATGCCAAAATATTTCTATGTATAGAATACCGATGGATGGCAAAACTTTTTTGAATAAATTGTAATTGGAAAGTACCTACTTGTAGTGGGACTTGTGTGCATTCAAGTATTCAAAATTAAAATGGCTGGTAGCTCTGTAGTTCGCATGATCAGGGGGGTGAAAACTAAGTATCATCTGGATTTCTCAACAAAATGTTGTATGATAATGATCTTTCTGTGGACCAAGGAGAAGTGCAGCGCTAGTATGAAAACATATAAGGTTGAGTTGAGTTTACCGTTTTTTATGTTGTCCGATCTTGTACATATTTTCCTAGATAATCTTATCACCTTATTCATAAGGTCGACAATGCAACAGCCCCTAAATTCCTGGTTTTCGTATGACAGTGGCCTCTGTTGCCAACTCTTAGGTGTGACAAAACACTTAGAAGGTCCATAGCTCTGATTTTCGCCGAAGATTAATGAATCAATGATCTATACGTGTCAAATCGCTTAACTAGTTGTTATTTTGGTATACTGAAGGTCTAGGCTCCTTTCTCCAACTACACCCCCCCAAGTCAAGTCCATGGAAAAAAATAAAATTTCGAGAAAGTCTGGAACAGTGACGAGGTGACACCCAGTTTTTTATATTTGTGTGTGAAATTCAATTATTGATTTAATTATTTCTTAACACCCTTCTGTTTTTAGTACTTCAAACCATATTCTCTTGGATACTTCTGCTCTTTTTGTTGCCATTGTCAATAGTATTTTTGGTAGAAAAAACATTCAAGGTTCATATGTGGGGATGCTCTTCCTGCACATCCTGAAGGCTGCTTGTATCTGGACACAATCCAGATACTTTATCAATACAAAAAGTATCAAAAACTATTCCTTCTCAATGTTGATGGCAACTTTTGCACACAATAAAATTAAAAATATAAAATTTGGCCCACTCTAGATTATATTATTTTGCACTTACCGTTCAGTCGTCGGATCGGCACAATTCAATGGATATTTCAGCTCTATGATCTCGCCGTTCTTTTCTTTCAGCTGTCCTTGATTCTCCATGTAGTACTGCACTAGTTCTGAAAGAGTTGCAAACTTCTCCCCGCCATAAAGGTCGTAAAAATCCCCGGAATTTTGAATTTTAATATGCGTCACCTCGCCATTTCGCCTGAAATAGATGAATCAGACCCATTAATTTCAACCACATATCTTTTAAGTTTGGAGATGTCAGCACATTTTAGTAAGTCAATAGGGTACTTGCAATGGTCATACATTCGTGTGGAGAAAACCTATTCTTAATCTCCGTAAGTAACAGCTAAATTGTGTTTGATCTTCCACATATAAGAACTTACCTAACTGATAAGGTGAAATCCCCTGGATTTGAGGAGCTGGGCCTTGCCAAGAAACTGCAGTCCACTCCTCTTTCCATGAGTAGCTTTTCTGCCTCTATGCCACTTATAGTTGGCCAAAACCATCTGAAAAAAATTTTCTAGGTTCAGATACTTTGGTGAACTGACAGGACTTGCAGCAGTAAGCTATATAATGAATTGCCACAACATTATTGAGATATCTCTAAATGGCTTGAAGTGTCAGTAGAAATGGATCTGGAATCACCATTGCCTATGACTGGTTTAGGATGAGTGAATAAAATTGCAACTCTTAAGACAGAAAACTGCCTAAAAATAACCATTTTTTTTTAAACATATATTTTAGTCAAATTACAATATTAACAAATAATCTATTCGATGCAACACCATTAAATTAATACTTTTCATCATAAAAGGATATTTCTTTTATATTGTTTATAAAAAACTAAAAACGCTCAATTATGGTTAAACTTAATGACCAAAATCTATCAAGAAAATTACTAAGACGTAAGGTTTTACTTCTATGTGAGATTTTGAATAATTTGAAAAGACTTATATTAATTTGAAGAAGTAGTCAACAACAATTAAACAAATTAAGATTCCTGACAAAAAAGTTCATCTCATCTTGACATATGCCAAGATCCTACTGACATTCTACAATCATCAGTTGATGTATGTAATAAATTCTAATATAATTGGGGCATTTTCTCTTGGAAACTGATTGATATATGGATTCTTCAGCTTCCCCCATCATATATTTTAAACTATGGAGTGATGTGCTTCTTTCTGACTCAATAGGTTTACTAATTTTCCTTTTGAATGCAGTGGTTTTCTTTTTTCCACAATATGGTCTGCAAAATCATTCTAAGAAAAGTAATACTTATTCTATATAAACACATATCAGTATAAAGGCTCTGGTTTTTCACCACCAGAGTAAGACCATCGTTTACGAATCAATAATAGGCTAACATTCAATAATAGGCTAACATATATTTCATTGGTTTCTTTCTAGTTTTTGATCTAGGATGGCAGGTGTTTCTTCTTTTCAAACCCACTGCACCACCTGATTAGATGGAATAAAAAATTTGTTAGGAATGTACATACATCAGAAACAGTACTGATATACTTCCATCAGAATACCTATAAACTGTAGAACGCCTTGCAAAAACCGTATGTTATGTCCACACCAGTGTCATATCCAAAGATTGTGGGGACTATACATTATTGCAATCACTGTGACACCTCATACAAAATGTGGCGGACAGCTTACCTCCTCGAACTCATTATGTCCAATTAGTCCTAGGAAATTAAATATACTAATGTGGAATTAATTACAGCCCAATACAATATATCTACGAACAATTTCAACTTTCAGCGCCATGTCGGAATAGTCGGAATGTAGGTTTGTGAATTTTGATTTGGTTTTTGGTTGTCAAATTTGGTGTCGACTGTCAAGATGTCCATTGCGTTAAGTGTATGAAAATGGAGTCAGGAGAGCAAAAATTTTTGCTGTCACATTGGCTTTGTTCTGGTTCCGCCGCGAACCGTCCTAGAACTGTACTGAGGATGCGCATTAAGAATCGGGTGTTCTGGTTCTGTTCGAACTGTTTGCGAACTGTGAATCCTGCGTTCTGGTTTTTCTCGGACGGTTCTAGGATAGTCCGAGAACCGTCCGAAATCAGTACCTGCTCGGTAGCAAGAACCAGTTTTGGACCGTTTTAGGATTATAATAGGCCTGCGCACTTTGGGTATTTTTTCTGTCTAATTGTTTTGCTAACCCTAGAAATGGGCCTGTAATGTATTTATAATATATATATATATAAAAAAAAATATAAAAAACAAAACCTGAGGAAAATCGAGTTGTTTCAACAGGACGATAACTAAATCGTTTCCTAGTTAATTTTTCATATATATATGCTTCACCGATGATCCTAGTCACAATATATAGTATGGGTTGTGTGTACACAGACACACCCCGTCATGAACTGAAAAACGCAGACGACGAATACGTTTCCTTATTAAATGTGTGTCGTCGCTGCGTTAATATAGTCATGGCGTGTACAACGTTCGCTCGACTACCTATCCCGAGTTCGGTCGGCCGGCGGTCGAACATATAACGTCTAGCGCTCGTCCCTGGATCCGGTGTCTCACACGAATTATTACACTACGAGGAAATTCTCTGCGCTCGGCAGCACGATAATATCGTTTTGAAGCACAATTTCTAATCGCATCAGGTCATATGGCTGCATTAATGGTAAAGGGCAAACGAGCGACGAGACCTATAACTTAACAGACGGCCATAGATGTTCGCTTGATGCGAAACATCACTTTTACACAATTTCCAACGATTGGAAATTATGCAACAAATCAAAATACTATAAATTTGTATGTATGGCGGTAGTGGACGAAACTTACTTTCAAGAGTTGATCGCTAAAATATCAATAGTTATACATACCTTTTTTCTTCTCCGAGTACACAATTTCCAATGGAAATAATATGTGTAAACAGGCAATGGCAGTATACACGACAAGGCTCTCTTATAGAGGTCATGGCTAAAATTAAATTCAAGTTATGGCGACAATTATACGTCGTTTTGAACGAATCATTGGAAATTGTGTAACAAATCAAAACTATATGAATTTGCATGTATCGGAACGCTTAACTCACACATATTATTAATCCTAGCTAATTTTTGATGAGCAAAAAAAAACAAAACAAAACCTCCTGAGGAAAATCGAGTTGTTTCAACAGGACGATAACTAAATCGTTTCCTAGCTTAATTTTTCACGAGCAAAAAAAAACAAAACCTCCTCAGGAAGATAAATCGAGTTCTTACCTTGCTAATTTTTGATGAGCAAAAAAAAATATAAAAAACAAAACCTGAGGAAAATCGGGTTGTTCCAACAGGACGATAACTAAATCGTTTCCTAGTTAATTTTTGATATATATATATATATATATATATATATATATATATATATATATATATATATATATAACGATTTAGCTATCGTCCTGTTGAAACAACTTCCTAGTTAATTTTTGATATATATATACATATATATATATATATATATATATATATATATATATATATATATATATATATATATATATATATATATATATATATATATATATATATATGTATATATATATCAAAAATTAACTAGGAAGTTGTTTCAACAGGACGATAGCTAAATCGTTATATATATATATATATATATATATATATATATATATATATATATATATATATATATATATATATATATATATATATCAAAAATTAACTAGGAAACGATTTAGTTATCGTCCTGTTGGAACAACCCGATTTTCCTCAGGTTTTGTTTTTTATATTTTTTTTTGCTCATCAAAAATTAGCAAGGTAAGAACTCGATTTATCTTCCTGAGGAGGTTTTGTTTTTTTTTGCTCGTGAAAAATTAAGCTAGGAAACGATTTAGTTATCGTCCTGTTGAAACAACTCGATTTTCCTCAGGAGGTTTTGTTTTGTTTTTTTTTGCTCATCAAAAATTAGCTAGGATTAATAATATGTGTGAGTTAAGCGTTCCGATACATGCAAATTCATATAGTTTTGATTTGTTACACAATTTCCAATGATTCGTTCAAAACGACGTATAATTGTCGCCATAACTTGAATTTAATTTTAGCCATGACCTCTATAAGAGAGCCTTGTCGTGTATACTGCCATTGCCTGTTTACACATATTATTTCCATTGGAAATTGTGTACTCGGAGAAGAAAAAAGGTATGTATAACTATTGATATTTTAGCGATCAACTCTTGAAAGTAAGTTTCGTCCACTACCGCCATACATACAAATTTATAGTATTTTGATTTGTTGCATAATTTCCAATCGTTGGAAATTGTGTAAAAGTGATGTTTCGCATCAAGCGAACATCTATGGCCGTCTGTTAAGTTATAGGTCTCGTCGCTCGTTTGCCCTTTACCATTAATGCAGCCATATGACCTGATGCGATTAGAAATTGTGCTTCAAAACGATATTATCGTGCTGCCGAGCGCAGAGAATTTCCTCGTAGTGTAATAATTCGTGTGAGACACCGGATCCAGGGACGAGCGCTAGACGTTATATGTTCGACCGCCGGCCGACCGAACTCGGGATAGGTAGTCGAGCGAACGTTGTACACGCCATGACTATATTAACGCAGCGACGACACACATTTAATAAGGAAACGTATTCGTCGTCTGCGTTTTTCAGTTCATGACGGGGTGTGTCTGTGTACACACAACCCATACTATATATTGTGACTAGGATCATCGGTGAAGCATATATATATGAAAAATTAACTAGGAAACGATTTAGTTATCGTCCTGTTGAAACAACTCGATTTTCCTCAGGTTTTGTTTTTTATATTTTTTTTTATATATATATATATTATAAATACATTACAGGCCCATTTCTAGGGTTAGCAAAACAATTAGACAGAAAAAATACCCAAAGTGCGCAGGCCTATTATAATCCTAAAACGGTCCAAAACTGGTTCTTGCTACCGAGCAGGTACTGATTTCGGACGGTTCTCGGACTATCCTAGAACCGTCCGAGAAAAACCAGAACGCAGGATTCACAGTTCGCAAACAGTTCGAACAGAACCAGAACACCCGATTCTTAATGCGCATCCTCAGTACAGTTCTAGGACGGTTCGCGGCGGAACCAGAACAAAGCCAATGTGACAGCAAAAATTTTTGCTCTCCTGACTCCATTTTCATACACTTAACGCAATGGACATCTTGACAGTCGACACCAAATTTGACAACCAAAAACCAAATCAAAATTCACAAACCTACATTCCGACTATTCCGACATGGCGCTGAAAGTTGAAATTGTTCGTAGATATATTGTATTGGGCTGTAATTAATTCCACATTAGTATATTTAATTTCCTAGGACTAATTGGACATAATGAGTTCGAGGAGGTAAGCTGTCCGCCACATTTTGTATGAGGTGTCACAGTGATTGCAATAATGTATAGTCCCCACAATCTTTGGATATGACACTGGTGTGGACATAACATACGGTTTTTGCAAGGCGTTCTACAGTTTATAGGTATTCTGATGGAAGTATATCAGTACTGTTTCTGATGTATGTACATTCCTAACAAATTTTTTATTCCATCTAATCAGGTGGTGCAGTGGGTTTGAAAAGAAGAAACACCTGCCATCCTAGATCAAAAACTAGAAAGAAACCAATGAAATATATGTTAGCCTATTATTGAATGTTAGCCTATTATTGATTCGTAAACGATGGTCTTACTCTGGTGGTGAAAAACCAGAGCCTTTATACTGATATGTGTTTATATAGAATAAGTATTACTTTTCTTAGAATGATTTTGCAGACCATATTGTGGAAAAAAGAAAACCACTGCATTCAAAAGGAAAATTAGTAAACCTATTGAGTCAGAAAGAAGCACATCACTCCATAGTTTAAAATATATGATGGGGGAAGCTGAAGAATCCATATATCAATCAGTTTCCAAGAGAAAATGCCCCAATTATATTAGAATTTATTACATACATCAACTGATGATTGTAGAATGTCAGTAGGATCTTGGCATATGTCAAGATGAGATGAACTTTTTTGTCAGGAATCTTAATTTGTTTAATTGTTGTTGACTACTTCTTCAAATTAATATAAGTCTTTTCAAATTATTCAAAATCTCACATAGAAGTAAAACCTTACGTCTTAGTAATTTTCTTGATAGATTTTGGTCATTAAGTTTAACCATAATTGAGCGTTTTTAGTTTTTTATAAACAATATAAAAGAAATATCCTTTTATGATGAAAAGTATTAATTTAATGGTGTTGCATCGAATAGATTATTTGTTAATATTGTAATTTGACTAAAATATATGTTTAAAAAAAAATGGTTATTTTTAGGCAGTTTTCTGTCTTAAGAGTTGCAATTTTATTCACTCATCCTAAACCAGTCATAGGCAATGGTGATTCCAGATCCATTTCTACTGACACTTCAAGCCATTTAGAGATATCTCAATAATGTTGTGGCAATTCATTATATAGCTTACTGCTGCAAGTCCTGTCAGTTCACCAAAGTATCTGAACCTAGAAAATTTTTTTCAGATGGTTTTGGCCAACTATAAGTGGCATAGAGGCAGAAAAGCTACTCATGGAAAGAGGAGTGGACTGCAGTTTCTTGGCAAGGCCCAGCTCCTCAAATCCAGGGGATTTCACCTTATCAGTTAGGTAAGTTCTTATATGTGGAAGATCAAACACAATTTAGCTGTTACTTACGGAGATTAAGAATAGGTTTTCTCCACACGAATGTATGACCATTGCAAGTACCCTATTGACTTACTAAAATGTGCTGACATCTCCAAACTTAAAAGATATGTGGTTGAAATTAATGGGTCTGATTCATCTATTTCAGGCGAAATGGCGAGGTGACGCATATTAAAATTCAAAATTCCGGGGATTTTTACGACCTTTATGGCGGGGAGAAGTTTGCAACTCTTTCAGAACTAGTGCAGTACTACATGGAGAATCAAGGACAGCTGAAAGAAAAGAACGGCGAGATCATAGAGCTGAAATATCCATTGAATTGTGCCGATCCGACGACTGAACGGTAAGTGCAAAATAATATAATCTAGAGTGGGCCAAATTTTATATTTTTAATTTTATTGTGTGCAAAAGTTGCCATCAACATTGAGAAGGAATAGTTTTTGATACTTTTTGTATTGATAAAGTATCTGGATTGTGTCCAGATACAAGCAGCCTTCAGGATGTGCAGGAAGAGCATCCCCACATATGAACCTTGAATGTTTTTTCTACCAAAAATACTATTGACAATGGCAACAAAAAGAGCAGAAGTATCCAAGAGAATATGGTTTGAAGTACTAAAAACAGAAGGGTGTTAAGAAATAATTAAATCAATAATTGAATTTCACACACAAATATAAAAAACTGGGTGTCACCTCGTCACTGTTCCAGACTTTCTCGAAATTTTATTTTTTTCCATGGACTTGACTTGGGGGGGTGTAGTTGGAGAAAGGAGCCTAGACCTTCAGTATACCAAAATAACAACTAGTTAAGCGATTTGACACGTATAGATCATTGATTCATTAATCTTCGGCGAAAATCAGAGCTATGGACCTTCTAAGTGTTTTGTCACACCTAAGAGTTGGCAACAGAGGCCACTGTCATACGAAAACCAGGAATTTAGGGGCTGTTGCATTGTCGACCTTATGAATAAGGTGATAAGATTATCTAGGAAAATATGTACAAGATCGGACAACATAAAAAACGGTAAACTCAACTCAACCTTATATGTTTTCATACTAGCGCTGCACTTCTCCTTGGTCCACAGAAAGATCATTATCATACAACATTTTGTTGAGAAATCCAGATGATACTTAGTTTTCACCCCCCTGATCATGCGAACTACAGAGCTACCAGCCATTTTAATTTTGAATACTTGAATGCACACAAGTCCCACTACAAGTAGGTACTTTCCAATTACAATTTATTCAAAAAAGTTTTGCCATCCATCGGTATTCTATACATAGAAATATTTTGGCATGACTTATTAATATGGTTTAGTAATTTTTCATAGTTAAATATCTCAATTAACAAAGAAATAATTTAAAGTCTGAGGGAACTTTTAAACCACTATTTTTGTATCCTAATGGGCAGAGTACATAAGGTTCAAAATAGAACGAGCAAAAAATCCACAATTTCTTTATGACAGCGCGCGGTGTTGTCATATTTTCCTTTTGATGTCACCACTAAACGTTTAAAGCGCGAACGATACATTTTTGGCACCGATTTTTATGATTTCCGATCAAGTTCAGCCGCATAAGATTATTATGTTGAGCTTCATAATTCCTGTAATGCACGCAGCATATTTCATGGTTGTTCAGTGACCTATTCTAAAGGTTGTGTAACTAGTCAATGGAACCGATCGGCGATCTTGAAAGAGCATTGACCGCCAATGAAAAATAATACCAAAATTCAATAAGGAAGAGTTTTTCCGCAACCTTTTCCACTGACGCTTGTCAAAGTCATCGCAATAATAAACAAGTCCATTATGGTAAGTGACGTCAATATGTGCAGGGTATACAAAACCTGTCACGTCTCGTTGTAATATTCAGATCGATTTTTTAAGAATGGCCGTCAACTAACCGCCTGTTGCGGTCAACTTTAAACAAATGCTGCGAGTATTGCCTTGCATACTAATTAGTATGATGGTTCGTCCTATTATAGACACGGTCATATAACCAGAAAATCAAATAATTAGAATGTCAGCGCTCAGGGCTAGACTTTCCATTAGACAGCCTCCCCGATAGTGTTGGAGAATTCCCGTTAACAAGTTAGTCGAACCTTAGACCTTTTAATGAAGGTCTAAGGTTCCAAACTAAACCTCCTCCAGCATATTTTACTAACTTATATAAGTACTATGTCCTATTCATTTATCCACAACAGATCAACAAAAACTTCATCCTACGTGAACATGATAATATCACAAAAATGCCACTAAAAGTGCTTGAGATCTTGCAAAGGCTAAACGAAATCAAAGATAAACGCGCAAGACCGAGAAACATTGTTTTTTGAAAATATTTCTTCGAGCAGAAATGAGTCAAAAAATGTCAATATTCATGTGACAATATCTGAAATTTTGTATCAAAAATTGCAAAAATGGCTTCGCACGAGCGTAGAACCAATCTTGTGAAATATTGGAAACCCATGCGAAACGAGTTTTATTCAAGATGGGGTCTCCTCCTAACATCAACAATCTTTGGTTTACTCGAACATTTTCGAAATTATTAAAGATTCGGAATCGAATTTCACTGTACTAAATTATCCTTTGCCTATTTGGTGTTTGCGAGGACGCGATGACATCCTGTCTTCATAGAAGACAACAGAAGAACATCGGAAGAGGCGTTAGTCACAAGTGGAAGTGTTGCTGTGGTTTCCTTCCTATTCAATAAAGAAAGTGACCAGTGGTGGTGACTCACTGCTAAGGATGTGATCGAGACGTCTTTCAAAGAATAGTAAATCGCATCATCAATGATATTTCCACGCAGTCCGATATACCAAGAAACGCCGCTGTACTTTCACACGCAATGATATCAAAAATATTGAAAATATCGATAAAAAATAATCCAAATTTCCTAGTTTCCAAAAAAAAACGTTTTTTTTCAATATTTCTTATCAACTGGTCAATCGTTGTAAAATCGTATAAAAATATTCGATAACCTGATACCACTGCATGTAAAATATAGAGTCAACCTACTTGACGATATTTTTTATATCCATCCTACAGTACTGGATGACACAGTCTGTGTAGAAAATTGAATTAGAAAAGCGTATATCTGTATGTCGATACCAATTACCTATCAATATGTTGTATAAAATGCTGTTTGCTCATTAAAATGCATGAAGCCTCTGCTATAAGATCCTTAATAGCAATAATGCAGCATATAAGCAGACACACAATTAAAAATATTTATAGCATTGTCATCAGCAATTACATTTATCTGGTATACGCCAGATATGCTTCGAAACCTTGAGCTGTCATATTCAAACCGGTACAAGTGGATTTTGCGTTATACGGCAATTAGGTTTTATTCCGGTCACCTAGTCCGGGGGTAGTATTGTAGATGTGCTTATAAATTTATGAATTTCTCATATACCATCTGATCCAATTTGACCCAGAGTCGTTCCAACATTTTTATGCATTTTAATACAAATATATTGCTGCCCTGAAAATAGGCTTCTTTTGAGCCAGTACAAGCATGTCATCGATAGACTTTTTGTAGACTTCGGCCGGTATGGCCTTTAGTTCCTTAATCTAATTACATTTCATGACGTCCATCGACTCATGGCACGTTCCCCGGAGCTGATATTCAAGTTTCGGAAACAGTCACAGGGAGCCAAATCTGGCGAATACGGTGGCTGAGCGATGACCATTTTTTCGTGTTTGCCAAAAATTAATTCTCATTTGTTTTGGAATCGTTTACAATGAATTGCTTCACGTAGATGCCCAAAAATGGACAAGTAGTATTCCTTATTGGCAGTTTGAACCTTTGGAACGATTTCATGACGAACTAAATCGCGATAATCGAAGAAAACGATGAGCATCATCATCCGTGTTTTTTTCGGTTGCGGTTCATTTTTTTTGGGGGGTCATTCACTAGATTGTTGATCAGTTCCGACGTGTCATATTCATAAATCCATGTCTCGTCATCAGTAATGATGCGTTCGATGAATGTAGGGACGTCATAGACAGGACAAGCATCTCTCTTGCTACCTTTACTCGGCGTTCTTTTTGCAAAAAATTCAGATCTTTTGGTACGAGTCTGGCGTCGACGAACTTCATACTCAAAACATCGACGTCAATAGAGACGTTGAGAGCGTCTTCAATAACAACAGTTCAATTTCTTTCACTTCTTCAATGTTGTCGTCGTTCACTGAGGTGGATATGAGGCAAGTTTCCTACGACTTCACTGAATGCTTTTTGTCACTGGATTACTTCTCTTATAGTTTTTGATAATAAATTAAATTAACTTATATACCTATTTTATGTTTTGTATGGAAGCTAAAATTTCCACATAAAAACAGTTCACCTGTATTATTTCGAGCGTTGATAAATGTGTTTCCTTGTACAGCAACAGTTCAAACCAAGTACAGATCCTTGCTTGCTATTTGAAGAACACCTTGCAGTTGACATTGAGTATAAACGCGCTATGTGAACTGAATACACACACACACACACCTTTCTATTATTTCGTTGATAACAATTACTAACACTCGGTACTTATAGAAGTCTTAAATTGACACCTTGCTTCCCATGTATTGGATATCTGGTTTTCGAAATTCGAAAAGCATGATGAACTATTCAATATTCTAAACTGTTAATCGAGTTTAAGTAAGTTTTGGAAATGAATGGAATGAAAGAAAATATGTTCAAATGAGGAAACAATACTGCATTTCGAACTTACTTCTATATATTCATGTTATAAAATATCCTGTATGTTTCATAACTCATTTTTAAATAAATTTATTACTTTAAAAAAACAATATCGTTAAAATATTAAAGTTGCTATTGAAACCAGAAATTTGTATCTCGATTCATTGAAACTGGGGATTGTTAAGTGAATTATATTTTTCAAGTTATTTTGTTGTATCCTGTGAAAAACCTTGCATGTTATGCATTGGATTGTTTGTAATTGTACAACTATTCACTTCTGAAACATGATTCTCGTTCATTAAAAGCATGATTTACACTCCATATTTTCATATGGTTTTTACGGTGAATTAAAATAATTATTTATGCAGATATGTATGTTGTAAGATGCTTGTTGCATTGAAGCATTATACTGCTGATGCATATAATTTTCCTCTGTTTAACTGACCGATTAGGTATATCTACTTCATTAATCGTATTGTAAAATATCTACAATATTAGTTTAGTTCGTTAGTCACCAGCGGGGGCCGCTGTCGAGGGATATGTGCATCTCGTTATAATAAAATGATCGAGAAACTGCCGGTTTAGAAGATATTTATGTATTTGAGGGCGCTGAATCCGAATTCGATCATTAAAAAAGCCTAATATATCGTCGGGTGCCTATTTGTGGGAAAGGCAAGCGCTATAGGGGTCTTCCTGACTCCCCCGATACCTCCTCGGGCCTCCACACATCTGAGGTGATCAGCACCCCAGGATTTGCCAAAAAAAAACAAGTTCTTGTTCTGTTTGAAGAAAATCGGTATTCGCCCTCCCTCCGTATTCACTTATTTTCAGAAAATATATTTTCCGAAGAACAGAACGCCCGCACACCATTGGATTCAGCGGAAAATTCAACGTTGGATAGTGTTAAAAAATGCGATGGCAAACTGTTTTTCGCCTCGAAATAGGTTTAAAAAGTCGGTGTTCAAAAATCGTAAAAAATCGGAAAGGGATACCGTGGAAGAATTTTAGATCGAAAAATCGTGTTTTTTTTAAACAAAGCGAATTTCGTTTTCGGTCGATGTCAGGCAATGCCATCCCATTTTCGGAAATACACATCCAAATCAAACTTGAATTTTCATGAACATATTCAACAGAGCTTACGTAATTTCTTATGAATCAGTAACAAAGATATCTAGGATGGTTTTGCGTAACTGTGTGATATGTCACGGACAATCTGCTCATCATATTTCCTCCACGAAACAGTCTGAATATAAAACACTAAAATGGTACGTTTTAAGTAAACGCATTGTCATTGAGTTCCAGAAACTATACTAGACCATAGTCATCCTGCGTACATCATCATCATTCATGGCACATCTATACGATGTAAGGGTGTGACGTCAGCCTGTGTTATTAACATTGGTGATCGTGTCTTTTTTCAAGAGTGTCACTCAAATTTGAATTTCTCATTTTATTTTTTTCATCATCCTGTCAGGTTTTACGCGTCATCGAATCCGTCTCCGTATTGTTTAGACGTAGCAGAAGGACATTGCCTCCAATTAGTATTTGATTCGGGTGTCTGCGTATTCTGAAATGCCGATATTAAAAAAATTGAAAAAAATACCTTGCCGATAAGCAAAATGAACCATTCCGCCTTGTTTGTCGCTCATCTTTGTTTTCAGTTGCACTTAAATGAGGTGCACTAAGCTTGCCTTAAGAGAAGACTTTACCTAGAATAAAAGGCAAAACGCTTTACCTTGCAAAAGCATGGGTTTCCAATATGTCGTTTCCAGTGCCCGTCTTTCAAAATAAAGGAACGATTTTTCTTGCAAATGATAGAGAAAGGTCGGTTCTATACTCATGTGAAGCCCTTTTTAGATTTTTGATACAGAATTTTAGATAATGTCGCGAGGGCGCTTGTAAAAATGTTTGAAAATATTTTTTGTGCAAATCATAGAGCATGGACGGCTCTATGTCCGTAAGAAAATCCTCTTGTCTATATTTGGGTTACCAAATGCCTAAAAAAAACATCCAAAATGAGTAAAAAAATGTCAATATAATGTGACAATATTTAAAAATGTCTATCAAAAATTGAAGAAAGGGCTTCGTACAAGCATAGAACCAACCTTTCTCTATCATTTCCGAAAAAAATGTTCCATTATCTTGAAAAATGAGCGGTGGAAACGAAATATTGGAAACCTATGCAAAACGCCTTTTATTCTAAGTAGAGATACCTCTTAAACTTAAGTTGGTGCATTCGGCCATAAACCTCTTAAAAAATGGCGTCAAGTAAGTTGACTGTATTTCCTGTCCATCTGTATCGGTTTCTTGAAGATTACCATATATTTTAGAGCTGCTTATCCACTCAAATTATATTTTTATTTTAACATTGAAAATCATCTGAATTTTCAAATATATTTAATTAATGAATTTGGCAATTTCTAATTTATAGAATTCTAAAATCTAATCCAAATCCTTATTTCAAAACCGACATCATTGCGTGGCAAGTACAGAGTCACCCTACTTGACCCCATTTTCTAATCGGTCAACGAAACAGCCAGGTCAGAACTGCCCTCAAACCGCATTTTCATTTTCTAAACGACATCGCCGCCAGAAACGGAACCTGCTGCTAAATATGCTGACCATAGAAGGCGTCGAAAGTCCTCGCGACGATCCGATTCCCCGGAATCCTCCAGCAGATCGTCATTTGTTGTTTCCTCCGCGCTCAGCCGCCTTGATTCAGCATGTACCGTCTTCCCCTTCCTCTTCGATCGTTGTAAACAATCGAATGTCACCCGGCGACACGGCGTGCCACCGACAGTACCGCCGACTGTCAATCGAATCAGTACCAGCGCGCCCGGCGATCTGTCGTCTGCACGTTAATTTCTACTATTTCGACCCGGCGAATCGGCGACGTAATCTCCAGTCAGCGCGCGAGCTTTCTCGGAAATAGTAGTAGTAATATGTGGATGGGATAATTTGCGATTTGCAGATAGAGATATGACTCGGACGGTGATGCATCCCAAATCGGGAACTGCGGTGCTGGGTATGCCCACGGCATCCGTCATCATATCCACCGCGATTCACGAGTTCAGGAAGGCTTTTGTCTACTTCAGCTATAAGTAAGTGGATGATTATACGTAGCCAGATTCTCTGTTTTAATTTTATTTTATAGATAGCCTCACGCAGAAAGCCTATCGCGCTTCATAAGCGCTGCGAGAGGATACATGTCTATTCACATTGACCTTAGAGCGCTGTAGATTGTAACCATCGGGTTCCGGTAGCTCATTCCACAACGCCGAGGTTCTCCAAAAGGACGACTTTTGGAAGAGGCTTGTTCGAGGTGTGGTAAGCTCGACCTGGTGAGGATGGGCTCGTTGAACACCTCTAGTGTTTGCTGTAATAGGACTCTTGGTGTCATTATGCCACCGTTCTGCGATGTTCTAGACTGTGTAGGTCCTTTGCGAGGTCAAGTCCATCCACTAGACGTATTGCTCGATTCTGGAAATGTTCTAAAAAAAAAATTTTCAAGCAATTGTTTTCAAAATATGCAGAAGTATTTATCATGGAAATAGGTATATGTGAAAACAAATCATGAAAAAAATATTCCAAATCGACGAATGTAACTGATACAGTACCTGAAACGACAGTCGAGATGATTATTGGAATATAAGATATTTTATATCATCACCTAGAATTCGAGAAAATATTGAAAATTGACCAAATGAAGAAGTTTTGACGAAAAAGCTTGAAATATCCTATAAAAAAGGTTGGTTTCCACACTGTCAAGTTGTTAATTTTCATCCAATCAAAAAACCCTCAGTAGATTATAGTGCACCGACTTGTATTTTTCAAGTAAACTTTGGTATTGACTTTACTAACATAGATACATACAAATATACGTTTGTTTGATAGAAAAGTGCTCATATGAATGTGCCTGATGATACTTGAATTAGTGAGGAATCATTTAAATGGCACAATGCTTATCTATCCGTTATCAATGCAAGCATTAAACCCAATATAAAATTATCATGGAATTACTTGTTCTTCAATGGAACAATAATTATTACATTATATTGAAAAATGTATTTGAGTACTAGTAGTAGAGTATGGTGAGTACTAGACTAATTTTATAGACAAATTGTGCATAGTATTATCATTATGACACATCGATGTTGTCTGGAAAATATTTTAATTGCAAAAAAATTGGCTGGCTGTTTGTCAGTAGGTCAGTATGTCTGTCTGTCTGCCTGTTTCCGGTTATCTTCGACCCTTTTCTAATTCCTAAAGTACTTTTTGGAGCTCGATGGAACATTGCAACTAGATTACTACTAAGTTACTACTATGGCGAGGACAAAAAAATCAAATTTTGATTCAGATATTAATTTTTAAACGGATATCATTGTCTATGAATTACAGCGTTACTATGTCATTATTCTATAAATAGGGCTATTTTATTCAGTTTCTGTTTTAGCGACTTTTTCTACAGATTACTGCATTTTTACTGAATAAGAATCATGAATGATGATGAAACTTTATTTTAATTGCAGTGTTTTGCGGGTTGAACTCAATTGTGGAGCTAAATTTTTTCCACCCTTAAACATTGAGAACATTCAAGATTATAAAAAACTCAATTTTGCGATATTCATTAAGTTAAAATTGAACTATCAAAGTTCCAAAATCCAATCAAAATCTCTGTATATTTCTAAACAGATCCCATTGCGTGGGAAAAACAGCATCAACGTAACTGACGCGACTTAATATCATCACGAATTGCTTTAAAATAATTAATATAATATGATTAATAAATTAATGTGCAGCTTAAATAAGCACTAGAATCGTTTACTACCTCAGCCACGGTTTTAGTTGATGAGACGTCACATAACTTCCAATGAGGAGCTGAACCAGTTTACCCGGATAATTTCATTTATTTATCGAGTTATCCATTTTCATGATGGGAGATTTTGTTTCACAAGCAAATATAACATAAGATCACTATCAAGGCTGGCGATGTTAGTTCTGTAATATGGAAATATTGTAACATTACGCGTCATAAAAAAGACGGGGATGCGTGGGGGACAACTTGACTCCATTTTGCCTTTCAAAGTCAGTGATTCGTATCAGGAAAGATTATGTAAAACAGAAAATTGCGCGTAAACAATATCTCGATCGACACTTATGTCACATATTTTAGCGATGAGTTAAACAAATTAGCCAGCATAAATATTAATTTTTCTAGGCAAATACGCTTTGAGATTGAAGTGTAAACAGTAGCAAACACAAATAAATAGGCGAGTCAAACGAATGTTTTAGTGTTTTATAAAGTATTACCTTTGTACTATTTTGTATTTAATCTTTTCTGTTGACTACACAGTTCGCTATTTAAGTTATGGCTTGTTTTATCATTGTTTTATAAAACTTTCTACATTCCAGCCAAATTGATTTTTTGATAACATACGAAAACGGAGTTTATTGTTTGTATGTTCGATTGTTATTTCGTTGCCAGTATTTATTATTAATTCTAGTAGTTGAGACTATTGGATCTTGAAGATTAGATGGTAGAAAGGAAAAAAGGTTATATGATGATGAGAAGCATCCTCTGGCTTTTAAAAATGTAAAAATAGTCACATGGAAATACTTAAAAATGAGAGAACAAAATTACCAGTGAACCAGAGTGGAGCTTCCATTTAAAATACTGGCAAGCTTGTTGCGTTTGTTCGAACCTCATTGCTTGATGAAGAGCAAAAACAGAATCGTACGCCGAACGGATCTACACACGCATTTTGGAAACGTCGTGATTAATCGAACATAGCAAATCCAATAACAGATATCTTTCATTTACATACTTAATGAATTCTAATTCGTTATGCGATGAACATGTGTAGACTTAGACGCCCACTGCGACTTTATCATAATAGAAAATCGTTATATAAATCTCAGTAAGGCTTTGGTTTTCTATAAATGTCGCGTGATGCGTCAATTTGACAATTAAGTCTGCATGCCACCAATCATAAGCCAAATAGTACAGCATTGTTGTACATTATCAACTCATATAGGTGTCGCCCTCTATGGGGACGCCTATTGACATCTCACGGAGCCAAAGGTCTCTTGACTGGGTTACGTAGGCTATGCCGACGAGTCTAGGCTAAAGACGAAATATACACGCCTATAGCAGGTCTAATGCTTAGTGTACTTATTATACATTATGTTGTTAAAAACTGCTCATTTTAACTGAATTATTTTTTTAATGGCTGTTGCTTAACAGAAACTATCTAATTAGTGTGTATACATCGTTTTGACGTTCGAGATTCTCTCTATTGTCATGCTTGCTGAAGCTAAGTCTGGTTGTCTCTTTCAGATGGTTCCATGGCCACCTATCCGGTAAAGAAGCGGAAAAGTTGATCCTGGACAGAGGAAAAAACGGGAGCTTTTTAGTGAGAGAAAGCCAGTCGAAACCTGGCGATTTCGTGTTGTCTGTTAGAACGGACGATAAGGTTACCCATGTGATGATTCGCTGTACGCCGGTGAGTATTTGCGACGTTGCATTAAGGAAACATAATATCTTAGAATTCGAAATTTTTTGCTATCACACAATGCTTCCTGACCTATTGACATGAGAGGTAAATATGCAAAACGAGTAAACGATTCTATCGATTTTTCCAGGATAACAAATATGACGTGGGAGGAGGTGAGCAGTTCAACAGTTTAGCGGAACTGATCGAGCACTACAAAAAGAATCCTATGGTAGAAACGTCTGGCACAGTTGTCCATCTCAAGCAGCCTTTCAATGCTACAAGGATAAGTGCCTCGGGGATACACAACAGGGTCAAGCAGTTACAGGTATGCCATTAATACGAGGGTCACGCTGAAAGTCTTTAGATATTTCTAATCTATAAAAGTTTGAACAAGTTTGAGCACGCAAAAGTTGTAAGTGCTTACACGCAAAGGCAGCGTTTATATCGTTCAGTGGTTGCCTTGCCACGGTCTCGAATGCATCTAAGTGTTGGCCGAAATTTAACGTGAAAAGGGAACCGGGCAGTCACGATTTTCGAGGCATGACTTGTATGACTATAAAAAGGGACTTAAACAAGCGGAATGTCATAAAAGTTTAGTGAGTTGCTTTGAGAACTCTGCCCCTTCCAGAGCTATAGTTTTTAATTGGTTTGCTGAGTTTAAAATGATGATGAACCTCGCATAGGTCGACCGCCCACTGCTGTTACTATTGAGGCTTCTCTGGGGATTGGATTGACAGTGGTCCGAACAATCATTCATGATCACCTTCGCCTGAGGAAGCGGTGTTCCAGATGGGTGCCACATTTATTGACCAGTGAGCAAAAAGCAACAAGAGTTGATTGGGCTAAGTTTATGCTTGAAAAATTTGATAATGGGCACAGTAAAAACACTTTTAATATCGTAACCGGAGACGTAACATGGTTATATCATTATGATCCCGAAACTAAACAGCAGTCATTAGTTTGCTGCTTTGAAAGTGAGCAGCCTCCAACGAAAATTCGTCGTTCCAAGAGTGTTGGAAAGAAAATGGTCGCGTCTTTTTTTTCTAAAAGTGGATACATCACAACGGAAGCCTTTGAGAATCAAAGGACATTTGCTTTTGGATGGTATATAACCAAATGTGTTCCTGTAGTCTTCCTAGAACTATGCAAGAGTCGTCCAAAGACTGGTCTGCGGGGTATTCAAGGGCACCATGACCGCACCCGCCCACAGCGCCGCTAGAACACTCGATTTTTTTTGCTGAACAAGGTGTCAAACTGTTACCTCACCCACCTTATTCTCCGGACCTTGCTCCGTGCGACTTATTCTTATTCCCTAAGATCAAAAAAAAGTTACGAGGTCGTCATTTTCCAAAAAAAAAACAATAAAGTTTTTTAAAAAACCTTGTAGTTTTTCTGTATCTAAAAACTTTCAGTGTGACCCTCGTATATAGTAATGATTGAGTGATTTTGTTTTTATTATTTAGTTTATACCGGGTTCTTTCGGCAACAGGTATGCCTATTTTGAGTTGGCCATGATGGATACAATAGTGCATCAATCAATGCAATTCAATCAATCATGGATCAGTAAAAATCTAATTCCAAAGTTCAAATTTGCGGTTAGCTATAGATAAGGATATATAAAAAACAGCATCATTGTGGTTAATAAAGCGTAATTCTAAAGTTAAAAAAATCCGAAATATTGAGCTGACATCCTTTATGAAGAAATCAAAGTACTGATACTCTGAAAATGGCATCCGAAAAAGTGATTTTCATATTTTATAATTATAGAGTGAAAATGGGCCGAACGGATTTGGAAAAGCAGGATTTTGGGAAGAATTCGAGTCTCTGCAACAACAGGAATGCAAGCATCTATATCAGAGAAAAGAAGGAATCAAACCTGAAAACCGAAATAAGAACAGATATAAGAACATATTGCCATGTAAGTAACAATGTCCAAAACATATCAATTCATCTTTCATACAAACTAAAGAAAAATGCGTCTGGAATTATTGATGAAAAATTTGAAAAATGAAGCTGTCCAAACGAATTTCATATTTGTAGTGAACACAGTTCAAAGAACCTTCGGTCGTATTCCATTGAAATATGCATCTTTGGTGAGCAACGACTTGATGACCAACCCTGTAAAATTAAAATAATTACTTCGACACTCTTTATGTATATTTCAAGCATTTTGATTTTAATGATAACCTTGTATTTTGATAATTTCAGTTGACGATACCCGGGTGATATTACGCGATGGCGACCCTTCGGTTCCTGGTTCGGACTACATCAACGCCAACTACGTGAAATGGCGTCCGGACGATTCCGGTGGAGGGGCAGGGGGTGGTGGTGGTGGGGGAGGTTGCGACGTGGTCGCCCCCGATTCCGGGAAATCCTACATCGCCACGCAGGGTTGCCTCCCATCTACCGTCGGCGATTTTTGGAGGATGGTGTGGCAGGAGAACTGCAGAGTAATCGTGATGACCACCAAGGAGACTGAACGAGGGAAGAATAAATGTGCTAGGTATATATACACTTGGATCTATTCTCAATATTTCGTTTGAAGCGGTTTATTTTGAACGTATTGAAAATATTTTTCATGCAGATCATAGAGAAAGGACGGCTCTATGCAGTTTACTTGATACTTCGGTTATTTCTGTTACCAAAAGGTTGCAAAAACATCGAAAATGAGTTGAAAAATGTCAATATTAATAATACAATAGAGGCATGGCATCCAGCTATTTCAAAAATGTGGTTTTTTGGAAATTCATCTTCATTCAAATAATGTTTATTATTGTCACATAAACTAGTACAAATGAAAATAATTTCCTTGGTGCTATTAATTCTCTGTTTCCGCGCGTAGTTTGAGATGTGGATCGAATTTTAGAAGTGTTAATCATCTTGCAGTAACGTTTGAGAATATTGGAAAGTGTGGAAATTGTTGGAAACTAAAATGTCAACTTTTTGATATATTTACTATCAATATCTATTTTTTGTTTTATAGATACTGGCCCGATCTGAATTCTTCAAAGGAATACGACAAAATAAAAGTGAAAAACCTGGTAGAGTCGTCAACGCCACATTATACGTTAAGAGAGTTTTTAGTTAGTAAGGAAGGTGCCACCTGTGAACGGAAAGTCTACCATTATCATTTCCAGGTTAGTATTGTTTGTTTTTCGATGACGCATCATCAAGAAAAAGTTATATGTCTAGCAAAGACTATACCAACGTCTCCTTATATATGATTTCGGTCATTGAAACTGAATATCACCTTAAAAGAAACTAGAAATTTTCGCGGAAAATGTTACATCGTATTGAGTCCATCATACGAGGGCAAACTGTTTTTAAACAAGATGAAATATCTTTTTCTGACGGTCCTCTGGGCGCATATTTTACCCAAAATGGGACTTTCCTGGCGAGTTACGCTTTTCTAATGATCATATTCTCATTCAGCGCCACCAAATACGTAAACGTCCCGATTTTAGTTCGCTTTTCTCCAGTGGGAGAATTAGTGTTTTGTTATTATAAAACCACCGAATACGATATCATGTCGTCGGATGCCCATTCGTGGGCGGAGTGAGCGCATTCGTGGGCGGGGCCAACCCATTTGTGGGCGGGGCAAACTTACCCATGAAACGATAAATGCGGATTACAAAGAGCCGATTTATTGCAAAACTTGCATTGGCCAACCCATACTTAAATATTACATTACCACTGCTTAAATATCTATTTAAAAACACACAAAACTGGTCAATAAACAAACGTACGTCAAACTAGTCAACACTGGATACGCCGGACTCGAGCAGTCTTGTCATAGTCATTTCTTTTCTGTATTTAATCACGATTTTCATTCAGAATTTAAATATTTCGAATGGTTGGTTGTGTCATGGTGAGTCTTGCTGTTTAATTCACTTGCAACGTCGATTGCAGGCGTGGCCCGATCACGGTGTCCCGTCAGACCCCGGCGTAGTCCTGAACTTCCTGCACGAGGTGAACAAGCGCCAGGAGACGATTCAGCAGGAGACTCCTCTTCAGCCCCCGGGGGCCATCCTCGTGCACTGCTCGGCCGGCATTGGTAGGACCGGCACCTTCATAGTCATCGATATGATCCTGGACCAGCTGAAGAGGAACGGGCTGGATTGCGAGATCGACATCCAACGCACGATACAGATGGTCAGGTCGCAACGGTCCGGAATGGTGCAGACGGAGGCTCAGTACAAGTTCGTCTATCTGGCCGTTCAACATCATATCGAGACGATCACCGAAAGGATGAAGGCTGAACAGGTATGTTTAGCTCAACGTTTTATCAACACTGTATGTCGATAATGTTTTTTTCTATATGGCCACACACTGTGGATGCATTAATAAGCAGCAAAGAACCAATGATTGAATTCACATTGCGAATAGAAAATGAACATTTTTTAGATTCACGTGTATTTGTGTATGTTTGTAACGGAATCTTCGAACTTCGAACGATGAGAATACAATAGGTTAATTTATTATTTTGTATCATCATATATTTTGATGAAGCGACAAATTAAAAATTAGGTTTGATGCTGAAACATCAAAAAAGCTGGTAAAAACTGGGAAAATCATGTTGATTGATTTAATATTTCTTACTCGGGCATTTTTGGGGTTGCTGATTACAATTTCATGTCAAGGTCACAAATCACTTTCATCCCTTACCTCTTCGCATAGTACCAGTGCCGTATATTTCACATAACATAACATAATCAGTTTGCATATCAGATTCCAGGTTTTTGGGATCGCTGATTATGCATTTCGTGACAAAATAACAAAAATTCACCCTCCTAGGCGTAAAAATTCAAATATCATAGGAAATGTAACTGCAAAATGTAAAACAACTTATTTATTACTCTGTTCAATTTTTTTTTTCAAAGAAAATGTGTTTCCTCTTCCGACGATTTTTCAGTTGTAGTTCGATTTACACCGGTGAAGAGTTTATTTCTATTTTTTTTTTGATGAGGTCAGACTGTGATCTGTTCAGTCCGTGATCGATTTTAACATATATCGTTTTTGCGATTAGAAATCGCTGCAAATGGGCAGAGAGTACACCAACATCAGATACAGTGGAGATATCGTGTCAGGAAGTTGCATGTCACCGCCTGCGACGGCCGTCAATTTCGGAACGCCTTCTCCAACCAATGCCAGACTGAACGTGACTTTGAGACAACAAGACGTCACCGTAAAGAAACCACCCAGGGTTGTATCAGAAATACCTCTGCCAAGGTACGTGATTTGAAAATTGTATTTTGATACATACACACACAAGGTGTTTGAAAAGGTTTTCACGATTTACAACAAATTCACTCAGGTTATTAAACAGTTTTTATTTCATCTTGAAATTAACTACAAACTGTTCTTCCTACCTGTTCCTTGACAAACCCCGCTGCATTGTAGAATGAACTCCTCTCACAGCGCTTCTGGAGCTCTATAGGCCTTCTGTCTTTGCGAGCGGTTCATGTTCTATGTCCGGCATAGTTTCAATAGTTATCGAGACCAAAGCACTGTTAGAGTGATTGTGTAATTTTTTTGTTCGTTTTTCAGACCTCCCGAAGAACTGGTGAAGCCGACTCTGTACGAGAACATTCCTGGCACCCCCGTGCCTCCGCCGCCCCCGCGGAAACCCTCGTGACACACCGGACTGCAGCATGGAAAAGGCAACCTCTACTTTACGTACCTTCGTAGTGTGATTTAAAAATAAGGTAGAATGAGGAACTGAACCTCCACCGCTACCACAACAAATTTCACTCAAATCGCGATATGCGCACAAAAAACCTCTCATTTTATTCTAGTATCTTTCATGAAAAATATTGGTTTGATTATTTATTAATTCAGACAGGTCAATATTTTATTAATGCAAATACAGAGCTCTGCGTTACAATCTTGATGTACACATTGGGAAAAAATTAAGTTCGCCTACAGAATCCCTGAAGTATGTAAACGGCAACGTCGCACTGTCTCACTGGGAGCTCGCCGTTGCCACGTTGCACTCTTTAGGCGTTCTGGAATTGAAATTTGTTTATCCTCAATGTATGCCTGTCATACCAAAGTGTATAATCTTGCTGAATTGTGCGATTTATAGCAAAGATAAAGTGTTATGGGGCAGAAGATGCATAAGAAGGAGTGAGAAATGGTTCAGATCTTTATTCTCTCTGATTGTTATTTTTTTTTACTCGGTGACTGCAAGTTTAGAATGTTGAATTTTATCTTTCAAACCGTGCAGGTTGGTTGAATGTTCCAGTAATTGTGTTGTAGAGCTCATTTAATCCTGAGCTATTTTTAGAATTGTTAGGGACACGTGATTTTAATTTAAATACCACCTAGTTGAGCAAATTCAAAAAATGGGCACTCTCACTCTTTTATATGTAAGAAGTATCATTACTTACATGAATTTAGAATGGAATAGAATTTAAATTACATGTGCCATTTCTATTGTTAATAGATAATGAAAGATTTTCTCTGATATTCCTAGATTTTCTTTTAAATAGTATTTGTGGAGTTACTGAACTGAATTGACACGTATTCGCATCCGTCATTCTGCTTCCTTTTTTGTCAGTGTGCAAAATAACAAAAAAATATCGTAAATTTTCCAAACATTTTTTTGCTGTCAAACACGACGCGATATGTCAACAAAAAAACTAAATATTAAAACTATCTTGTTGTTTGTCAGTAGAATCGAATCACAAATACATCCTTGGGTGTCTGTAGAATATAGTGCCTGCACTTACAGAGAGTCCCCATTAATGACAGTAAATAAAATCAATTACCCGAAGTGTTTTTACAAATTACAATTGTGAGATACCTAGACTGTAATTGAGAAATAATTTATTTTTTGCTATATGGAAAGCACTACGTATTTTTCCAAAGAATTATGCTTGAATTAACTGCAGGGCCGTGTTCAGATAGATTAATATGTGATACTGACTGTGTGTGAGAGGACATTCTTTTGCGAATACGGCACTGAATAAATATGTGATGTGGCTATCGTGATTTTGTACTGTATTTTTTCTCGCTTTTATTATGTATTTTCTGTCTAAATTATGAACGATTTTGTATTATTAAAACATAATTATATATTAGATGTTTGTAAATTATTCGAGAATATACGTTTGTATAAATGTAAGGTTATTATTGTATACAAATTTTGACAAGTATGAAATATATATAAATATATATATTGGTGCTAATTTTTGAGTATTATTTAATTATCTGTTTTCACGCGTTTAAATCAATGATTAAGGACGCTTACGGGGATGGTGGCATGAGTCGTTCAACAGTGTTAGAGTGTAAAAAGACAGAATGAGCGCTCGTATCAGCGGTAAAAATACGTTCATGTACGGTGCCACGATATTTCGTTTGAAGCACATGATTTTGAACACACGGAAAATATTTTTTGTGCAATTCATAGAAGAAAGACAGCTTCATGACCAGACTAATAAATGACGCCAAAAATCACACATCCTGCTGCCATCTATGGAGATGCCATTTAACTAGAATTCGATTAAGAGAAATTTGTAAACAATGAAATCCGAGCTGTCTATATTGAAATAGAGATGGCACCGAAAATGCGACACATCTATTGCCAGGATGATACACTGTACTTTTGAGTTAGGAGAAAACTGTATACGCTGAGATACTAGGCGCCAATACGTTGCATCCACAAGCATAGCGCGAATTCAAAATACGCACCCAAATCGCGTGCAGTTCGTCAGAATCTCGACTCGCGCGTATTTCGCGCGAGTCGAGATACTAGACACGACTTGTTTCGTCCAGTTAACGCGCGAACTCTTAGCGTGTGCACGTATCTACTGAGATGGAGTGCAAATTTTGATACCTAGTTGTTTACCGTCGAAATAGAAAAAAGACCAGCAATATGGAATTTGGAATCATCTGATTATGCCAACAGAATTTCAAAACGCAGAGCTTGGGAAGAATTGGTCGTAATATTATCTGATAAAGATGACTCCGAGGAAAAAAATAAAGATGTAGGTTAATAATTATTATTTATTATATTGATTGGTAAAAAACAAAGAAAATTACATCATTTTGTCCTTCCAGGGCAGGTGACCTTCTTTCACAAAATAATCTTATTCAATTAATAATAAATAAGAGTATATCATCAAATGATTCCACGGAAATACGACAGTAGCTGAAAAACTTCTCATGTTGTCTCAACATTGGATACAAAGATACTATGTGTCATTCTATCTTTTGGGGATGCGCGATGTGACACAAGGAGACTTTGTCAATCACAGAATATATAAGGTTAGGTTGCTGATGCCCATGCTGATGTATAATTGCAATCACAGAATTTGCATTTTTGTCACTGACAGCTTTGAAGTATTCGTGACAATTTGACGTTAGGACCTTTGAACACACAACATAGAATAAAAATTATAAGATAGACAACTAGGTGTATTGTGTGTTCAGTATCGAATAACGATTCTATGTTGCCAAGTTTCTTGCCGGCCAGATGTCAGCTTAAATTAATTTGAGAGGTCGTTAGTCAATGTAACTTTAAAAACTTATAATGTGGTTGTTTCTTGGATTTATCTCATATATTCTACTAGCCATTAATTGAAATCATATACGATTGACTTAATGTTCCAGCTGCCACCGCAGCCACTATCAAAATATGAATGAATTTCATATTTTGTATATTGATAAAGGATGCCTAGGCAGCAAAAACGCTAGCATATCGTAAGTCAATCATATGTTATTTTATTTGGCGACCAAAAAGTTAATATACATAAAAATTGTAAGACAAGCAGATGCATAACACTACAGGCAGCAATTTAGGCTCCAGCAATATACTCGTATAAGATAAATGGACAGATTACTTTTTTCATCCACTTGTCTACATGACTGAAATTGTACAAAACAATACTTTGTTTTATTTATGCAATAATCTTGTGATATCTAACTTCACGCGGGTTCAGATTCATATTATTAGCAAATCAAATTTCATTTCTAAAACATAACTTCTATCAGTGCAAAAATACTACCAAGCTAACAAGATTCATATTTTTCCATTATTCAGTCAGACTTTGGATTGGCGTCTGAGACGAAACCATCTCACAGAAATTTATATGAATACACATCTTTTTCCTTGTTGATCTATGTTATGACATGTGTCATATATCAATTGTCATTCTGATAACTGTCATCATGTTGTCATCTGTCATACGTGCAGTCAGATTGTGCTTACAAGTGATTACCTTATATATTCTGTGGTCTACAGAGTACCACGGTTTATGAAACACTGCTCTTTAGGCTAGCTTTCTGGCCTAAACATAAACAAAACAAAAATACCATGTGAATTTTAATAGTTTAGTAATTGTAGTCGATAATTCTTAGTGCCATGTATTCAAATAATAGCCATCGTTTATTTAAATTATTCTTCCAACACAAACCATGACTGCTCCTACACGGATCACAATTTCTAAAGTATACAATTTCACAAAAGCCCCCACTTATAAGAAATACAAAAATTTCTTTTTTGTGC
The DNA here is from genome assembly GCA_949316355.1 of Bruchidius siliquastri. NCBI lineage: Eukaryota > Metazoa > Arthropoda > Insecta > Coleoptera > Chrysomelidae > Bruchidius > Bruchidius siliquastri. Next base: position 23,732,003 of record OX438537.1, on the reverse strand, counting down.
TACTGGTAATTTCGATATTTATAGCTCTCTCTGTGCCGTATACGAATTATGCTAACGATTCCTGGAAAAAATACGAAACGGTTCAATTCAGGAACCTGAAGAACCTCCCTGAAGTCATCCTGAAACATAAAGTACACGTAGGAACACCTAGAAACCCACACTGCACCCATTGGGATTGCTTCAATATCTACAGGTTAGAAAAGACAATTTTTCATTTTTATCAGTGCTTCACAGTGGGGCAAACACAAGAAGACTCAAGTAATCAAGAACAAGAGTATTTATTTGAAATAAAATTATAGAACAAATACATAACAATAGGCACAAATAAATATATATTATGACTACTGAACATGTGCCCCTATACATAGGCAAAGTCAAAAATAATTTTTTCTAGCTATAATCTGTAAATAAGGTGTAAAATTAGAACTTATGCCTTATATTTTTGAAATAAATGCTCAGAGTGGAATTTAAAATTTTTAGAATTTTTAATTAAAAAGCAAGTTCGCAATATTGCATTTATTCATTCATCCATACATATTCAATCACTGGTGGTGTATGGGTAGCAAAAACAAATGCAATATTGAATGTATCGATAAAGATGATTATTATTATTATTATTATCTTTTTATAGGTGTGGAAGAACTGGCCACGACAGAATTGCAGTCTATGTGTATCCTCTCCAAAAGTTTGTGGATTCAAACGGAGTACCAGCCACTGAACACCTATCAAAAGAGTACCTCACTCTTTTGCAGGCTGTGGTTAGATCCAAGTACTACACTGCCAATCCTAATGAGGCTTGCATATTCATACCATCCATAGACACCCTGAATCAAGACAGGATTCGACTGAACTTGACTTCTAGGGCTTTGAATTCGCTTGCTCAGTAAGTATTGTAGATAGATAGAATTAATGATTAGTGTTATACAAAAAATACTGGTTAGAGCATGAATAACTATGCTGGAGGTATCTAAAGACTTTATTAGGGAGCAGATTAGTCGTTTGGTTCAGAATAGTTGATACAATTTGGATGAAGGGTTGATGAATGTATAAGAGCAAAATGGACAACATCAAATGTTTGCATTAACCATTGTTGGATATAAGAATGCCTCTTATTTAAATAATAGAATTTTTGTTTCAAACTTAACTTGTTAGCAATTAATGAGCTGAAAATATCACTGGCATTATGATAACCTTGTGTGACTCATTGTCATTTTTAATCAATTCAATTGCAGTTTTTCAGCTTATATAAAGTAGTAGACTGGTGCCTAATTGGTATCTGAACAGTATTCCAAGGTTGAATTTCTTATTATTTATATCATATAAGTGGTTTGTCTATAGTAAAAAATCAGAACATTCATTGGAATATTTTTATCATAACTTATCAGTAAGATATGGATTTTGTATACACATCTATTTTCGTGACCTATACAGAACACCAATCTAGTGACTTATAATATACTATATAGATATCCAGCTTTTCTTACAGAACGAAATGGAAAAGTTACACTTTGAATTTACAATATGCTGATTCAATTTTCAGTTGGAGAAACGGAGAGAACCATCTAATTTTTAATATGGTTGCTGGTAGCTCTCCAGACTTTTCGCCTGTGATAGAACTGGAGCTTGGCAACGCTATGGTGGCGGGCGCTGGGTTTGACACACACACGTTCCGACAGTACTTTGATATATCCTTACCTGTGTTCAGCCCGGTCGCCAGAACTGGAGAGGTCAGGGATACTGCACATGATAGGTTTGGAAACATTTTGTTTATTTACTGCTTGCTATAAAATTTTGAATCACATAAATGCCTAGATTAATTGAGCTTTCACCAGCAAAATATTGTATCCACCAAACCTATTCAAAATACGTTAAACTAGTTTCAGACCCTACTAGGTTAGATCAAACTATCTATAGAAATTGTAGATTTGAAATCGTTGCACAAATTACAAAAAAAACAAAGGATATATGGAGCCAAGTGCAGAGTTGTCTTGCACAAACTTTCAATAGTTCTCTCTGACTAGAAAGATCTCATAACCAGAATTCGTGGGATTGAAGATTTTTGATTTAATATATTGTTTATTTTAGGTCGTGGCTGGTGACATCTTCTCAGCTTAACATTGATCCGTATTTTCTGACAGAGCTACAGAGACTATCTTATCAACATCAGGACACGTTACTAGTGCTGGACGCGTGCCATATGCACAAATATGTCCGACGATGTGATATAAATACAGGAAAGCAGTACAGGTATCCAAAGGTGAGAAAATTTTATCCCATTTACACCCAAGTATGAATGGGAAAAGCTTATGAGAATTGAAGTAAAAAAGAGTACAATGACATATAATACAAGATGGTAGATTGACAGCAAATCTTTTCTATTTGCAGGTGTTACGTGAGAGTTTGTTTTGTCTAGTTGTGAGAGGAGAAAGAATGGGACAGATGGTGCTTTTAGAGGCCATGGCTGCTAACTGTATTCCGGTTATAATCATGGATGGCCATGTTATGCCATTTAGTAATGTATTAGGTAAATAAATTAGTTTTATGAAAGGTAACAAAAACTAAAAAAAAATTAAACCAGGAAACTACTGAAAATAATGAAATAAAGTAATACCGCCCTTAAGTAAATTTCTGTTAAGGTTATTTGTTACAAGAAAAGTAGAGTTCTATTTTTTGTATGGTTTAAGTCTATATTTTGAAGTCAGAGTAGTAGTAGTAGTGCTTGCATGTGTGGGGATGCGTTGAGAAGCACTTCCTGAAGCCCCTGGACACAATTTTCCATGGAATAATTAATCACTATGAATTTCTAGACTGGAGACATTTCGCTGTATTCGTGATGGAGAACCACCTAAGTACACTGATGGACGTTTTAAATGGAATATCCGAGAAGCGGATCAGACAGATGCAAGCTAGCCTTCTGCATGTGTACCAATCATACTTTTCCAGCATGGAAAGAATCGTCCTCACTACCTTGGATATCATACAAGACAGGGTGTATCCACACCGTGGGAAGACGTACGACGATTTTAATTTGAGGCCGATAGAGGTGATTAGCGAAAATCTAATGCAATATCTTAAGCTTATTTTAAAAGAGTGCAACACTAAGTTGAGTTAAAAAAAATGCGTCAAGAAGGTTGACTCTGTACTTAGTGTCTGATTGCAGAACTAATAAACCACTTGAAGTAAGTTTTGTGAATCCTAGGAATTTTCAAATCATAACGCTGTATAAATTTCTTATTATGGTGATTGCGAAACCAGTGAGGTTCACCTGAGCAGGTACCGTAAAAACCAAATCTAATGTTTTATTTATTTTACAGATAAACTTAAATCCATTCTTTTTCCCGATTACCTCGCCAAAATCACACGGATTTACGGCCGTCATTTTGACATATGATCGGATAGAGAGTCTGTTCACTTTGATAGAAAGATTGTCCAAAGTTCCTAGTCTTATGAAGATAATTGTCGTGTGGAATAATCAGAAAAAATCTCCTCCTCCTAGTAAGTACACTCGATGTTATCCGAAATAATGCGGAAGTTTTACATGTTTGCCATTGTATACTGGACCAATTGTAACAGATTTTATCTTTCTTTTTCAGTGTCTGACTTTCCTAAAATCCCAAAACCGATAAATGTGATACGAACTAACGAGAACAAATTATCAAATAGGTTTTATCCATACAAACAAATAGAAACGGAAGCTATATTGCATATTGACGACGATATTGTGATGTTAACGTCGGACGAAGTTGAATTTGGTTATGAAGTATGGAGAGAGTTTCCTGATAGAATAGTTGGTAAGACTTTTTGTGAGCAATGTTTCAGACAATTTACAGGGTTATATTTCTTTTCAAACGTTTCTAGGATTTCCATCTAGAACGCATATTTGGGATAACACGACCAGGTCTTGGAAGTATGAGTCGGAATGGACGAACGAGATTTCAATGGTACTGACAGGAGCAGCTTTTCTACATAAGTACTGGAGTTTTCTTTACACCAAAGACTTGCCTTCCGAAGTGAAAAACTGGGTGGATGAACACATGAACTGCGAAGATATTGCCATGAATTTTTTGGTAGCTAATCTCACGAATAAACCACCAATCAAGGTGAGTCAATATCATCATGCGAAGGCAGTTAGATTTTTTGTTTAATTAGATAAAACATTTATTTATAACTTCAACACTCATCTTCAAGCATCGTGCGTTGTGACGCTGTCTATTGGAAACTTTTCAATGTATTCCTCCCACAGTAAAAGTATTTTTGCAATTGGAAGTTGTCTTAGACAGACACGGAAAAACGTTGAGAATGTATTTTTCTTTTAGGTGACTCCCAGGAAGAAGTTCAAATGTCCGGAATGCACCTCGAACGAGATGTTGTCCGCTGACCTGGGGCACATGATGGAGAGGACTCAGTGCATCAATCGATTCGCTGCCATCTTCGGCCGCATGCCACTGAAAACGGTGGAGTTTAGGGCTGACCCTGTTTTGTTCAAGGATCCATTCCCTGAGAAACTCAAACGCTTTAACGACATTGGCAGCTTATAATCAGATATTTTGAGGGTGATAATATGAGTTTTCTAAAAGGAAACACAGTACTGGGAAACGTGTTTGAACACAAAGAATTTCTAAGTATGTATATCTGACGATATTGATTTCTTATAATAGAAATAGTGAAGCTATTTAAAAAGGAATGATTGATAATTTTTCTCAACTCGTAGGTTTTTTTGTATATGAAATGTTTATGTGTATGTTGCATTGTATATATTGTATATAATTTTTAAATATAGAGTTTTTTTCAACAGGTTTATATATTTTTTTATGTTTTAATAATGTTTATGTACTGGAAGTTTGTGTATGTATGTATGAATGTAAATTGTATATTTAATATATGTATGTTTTCGTACTGATGAAATGTTCAGTTTTTTTTAATACCGACCTTAAAATCTACCTAGATTGACCAGAGCAGTTATTCAATTCTATTTACTAAATCGTAATAATCAGAAAAGTGAGATCAAAATGACAAATTGGAGTAGGAAAAAATCTATATAAAACTTTTGGTGGGCATGCCACTTGAACTCACATCTCCAGCTGGCAAATATCATATATCTGAATCGCTGTCAATCCAACCGCGCTCTGACCTTGAGATCACACCGCTCAGATCAGCAATCATCTGGTCATTAAAGCAATTTTATGTTTTTTCCATTGTCGCCATGTGGGACACAGTATAGAAGACTTTTTAGATTACAAAGAATCCGTAACTGAGCAATGACAGGAGAGGGAGATAAAGACACAAATTGGAGTGATAAAGATCCATGAAAACCACTGGTGTGGACCGGGCTCGAACCTACGTCTGCAGCATTCCGTGCTGTTCTCTTAGCCGACATATATCTGAATCGCTCTCACTCCAACTGCGCTCCGACCTTGAGAGTACACCGTTCAGACCATCAATCATCTGGTCATTGAAGCGAGCTTCTGTTGTCCATTGTCGCGTGTGGTCACCACGTGGTAAGCAGTATGGAAGACAATCCGAATGAAAAAGTATCCGTAACTGTGCAAAGACAAGGATAGGAAGATTAAAGACAAATTGGAGTGAGCAAAATGTATGGAAACTACTAGTGTGAACGGGGTTTATCGCGCGTTTTCCGACCATTAATCTAAAATTCATGTTTGTGACGTTTCGTCCTCTTTTTTCAAACCGCATATTAAAAAACTTATCGTTCAATTTGTGCTTTAGATAAAGTCGCGTTGAATCAGATGTATTTTGAAATTCCTACGGAGACAAAATTGAACCCAACTCTGATTCTCATTCTGTCTATGCGCGCACATACATAGTCCATCTTTGTCTGCAGATTCCATAGGATTTCTAACAATACTACTGCTTTCGTTGCCTGCAGCATATTTTTTGCATAAATACCCTGAGTCGCTCAAGAAACAATAAACCAATATTGAATTTACTGGTTATTCTATATTTAGTTTTAGAATACCGACATAGTTCAGTATCATTGTGTATGCTGAGGACACTCGATACACTATAGTGATTAAATTATATGAGGTGAAATAAATGGTACGGGTAGTGTCTTCGAAATATTCCATACCCAAGAACACCTGTGACTCTGTTCTGCTCCATGTCCAAGGGTATGGAGACTGCCATTAATGTACAGCTTCTGCAGTACCTGGTCAAAATAATATCAATGGATATGCTCCCGATGTGTTTACCATCAACGTGGGTCTTCCTCATGAAACATCATCTAATCATATCAACAGCTTCACAGATGGGCGCATCTTTATTGACCGCATGGAACCGGACAACAAATAGAGTTCAGTTTAACGCACAAAAAACTCGAACAACAATCCTGAAAAGCTAGTATGGTAGCCATGGCCCAATACTTGAATCATCATGTCATGGCACGATGATGTTGCTGGTCTTGCAAAATCGACGCCCCAGAAGCTGGGGGATATATTCTCTGGAACAACTACCTTCTGGACACAATCCAGAAACGAGCAATACCTACACAGTCTAAATGATCAAAGGAGGGTGGCTGATTTGTCTGTTTGCTATAGATATTATTATGGCAGCTGTTTGACCAAGCTGTCTCGCATAATATCAGTACAGCAAACAATAGAGGAACCCAACGGACTCATCCTCATCAAGTCGAGCTTACAAGCCTCAAACGAGTCTCTTCCAAAAGACATTCTTCTGGAGAAACTCAACCTTGAGTGTTTCAAGGTCAGTGTGAATAGACATTTATGCTCTCGCAGCGCTGATGAAGCGTGACAGGTTGCCTGAGGTTTTCTATAAAAAAGTATGAAACACAACTTAAAGTTTCGATACGTTCCTATTTATATTAAATAGCTGAATTCACAATGTGTAGAGAGGCTTTTAGAAGTATTAACATCAAAAGAAAGGATTTAACCAAAGTGATCCAGCTTGTATGTATTGTATCAAATTTGAATATACTTCTCACTTTTCCACTAGTTGTTAGGAGGATCGCCCGTACTAGTAAGTTGGTTGCGTTACTAATGCAATCGTATGCCTAACTCGTATTCTTCGTCTTCTCGACACAGCCTCTTTTTGTGCCCCATCGTACGATGCGACGTTCTCACAGCAACAAGCAGCAAATGCCAGCATTCGAGTCGGTGAGTGATCGTAAAGTAGCCTGCAACCGAGTGTTTCACCATAGTGCGAGAGCTATCATCAAACTGCAACCAATAAACAATATGAAAGATATAAATGTGTTCTTGGAAAATTGAAAGCTAATGGTCCAGACCAAACGCTAGCAATCGGCAATACCTCCAGCAAAGCGTAAGAAAGGGAGAAATCGTGTCAACCAACTAAAGACCTGCGATTCTGCTCTGGATAAAGTACTCGGATAAAAACATGATCATCAATTATTGTCGATATAGCTTCCTCAAGCAAAGATCCACTGGAGCTCTTCTGGCCTATGCTGTACAAAAAAGCGATTGAGCTTCATGAAGAGTGAGTAATCGAAAATAGAAATGTTTAGATAGGTGTGGCATGAGGAACTTCTAATCAAGATTGCTGACACCAGGTGTCAGTGAATGGTTGGATATTTTTCTCATGGATCGATTATTTGTGGTGATAGATGGGTATGTAATCACCATCAACCCCGCCATTCCCCAAGGATATGTCCTTTCTCCAAAGCTCGTTTCGCTGTACATATTGGAAATAAGATATAATCCAATCTTTAGCATGGAACCAGGAAAGCCGTTTCCATTACGAGAGGCCTTATATCGGCGGCAACAGCATGCTACCCAGATCAACCCAGCATATGAAAAACATAGTACAATCATACAAGAGACAAGGCAAAGGCAAATAGATGCTGAAACTTTCTCTAAACATTGATAAATGTAACGTGGTGACATTTACAAGGAGAAAAAGTGTTGTGCCTTTTTATTACAATATTGTGGGCATACAGCTAGACCGCCAAAATGCAGCTCTAGACTTGACTGAATATATTAATCAAAAAATTTCAGAAGCATACAAATGGTATGGTTTTATTGTGAGAAATTGCCGAAAATGCTATAGCAAACCAGCATTAAAGGGTTTATTTTTTGCTCTTGTAAGATCAAAGCTAGAATATTGTTCTATAATATGGAACCCATACTATGAATGTTATATTGAAGGGTTGGAAATGGTTCAGAGAAAGTTCCTAGAATATTTGTGATTCAAAATTCATAAAGCATATCCGGAACAAGGAACAGAATATCAACTTTTATTGAATCGATTCAACATGGATAGTTTGGAGACTAGACAAAAACTGCCATCTTCGTCATCCTTACATAATGTTTCACAATTCAATTCGCATCAAACAATGACCTGTTATTGTAATAATCCACGAACTAATTTATTGCTAAAATCCCCAGTATCAGAAATGTGTACAGTATTCAATAATATCTTGAACCATGTTGATTTGTTCACCTGTAGCCTTATGGAATTAAAATCTGCTGCTAGGAATATACTATGATATCGTGGTATATAATACATATCGTTCAAATATATTATAAATAATAGCGGTCGAAATACCCGTCCTTGAGGAATCCCATGTTATTTAATATAATGCACAATTGATTGCAGTTTTTTTTGCAAACTACTACAAAGGAAATTTTCAAACCTGTTCCAGATATGAAGTAATACTCAAATCGAATAGTCTCGAAACTTCGGAAGCGCTGTGGGCAACACAAGTTTATTTTTTTCTGACTCGAGTCAAATGCAGTCAAAGACAGCAGGCAGTCCAAGTTGTTCATAGCAGGCTCCGAAAAACGTCTTGAGCTGCTGAACAGAAAAAGGGAATCGCTCCACCTGTTGGTAGGGATCTTCACAGATCACTGCATTTTGAACTGACAATTGTCACTCATAGGAGTGGAAAAAGACCCCGTCTGTAAGGAGTGTCGGGAGGAACGGAGACCTCATTCCATTTCGTAGGAAAGTGTACCATATTGATGCAGATGGATGTACCTTGAGATGCCTTCAAGCTGGATTTACGATTACACAAGATACTATTCTCAATTTGCTCGAAATTTTGGATACTCATGGATTTTCTTCAAGACCTCCACAACAAATAATCCAATAGTTGTTGCTGGTTTCTATTCGTGAAAGAACTGTGATGTTATCTGACTGAGCCAGTTACGAAGTGACTCGAGTCAGAAAAAAAACTCTTGTGGCACTACATCGCTTCCTTACTAGACCTTTTTTAAAATCCAAGAAAACATCTCCTAGACTATAAGCGAATTCTCTCACTGGCTAATGGTGGACGGACCTGTGAGGACTCTCTCACGCCAGAGCCAGGCAGTCTAGTGCGATGCAGTGCGGCCTCGACCAGTCCGGTTGCAGAGCCAGTTCGTAACACAGCCTTAATAAGGCATCTACGCGCATACTCACAATTTCCAGAAGATCGTCCGTCAACCGTCATGCCAAAGGACGAGCCACGATTGATGACAATCTCGATGCGTTCGATGACTTCTTGACGAATTGCCAGGTACACATTCTGAGAGAGCAAACATCAGATTGGGGAACGTCCGTACCTTGTGTTATGCAAATTTTGACCTTTTTTGATCTCCTACCACTGCGTGACAGACCGTGACGATTGCTTAGACTCCCCTTCAATAAGTCTGTCAATAATTCAGTGCAACACACAGAAGACGAACAACTACCTAACAAGGAATTCGTATACTGGTCTTCCAGCTGTGGAGATGCCCAATATTCGGGTCATCTCCCATCTAGATTGTGGGCCAAGCTTACTAGATCGCCAGCTACAAGGATCAGATCAAACCATCTTTGGAATACTGCTCACATGTACGGAGATGCATTCGGGAGCAGTTCTTGTAGATTCTGGACTCAACCCAGTAAAGAGGAGCATACCTGACCTCACCAAGGACCTTCACAGTCTGGAACATCGAAAAAGAGTGGATGATCTGCCCGTATTCCATAGATACTATCGTTTTAAATATTCCACCGAGCTGTCTTGCCTAATAACCCCAATAATGGTCAGTATAGCAAACGCTAGAGGGGCAGAACGAGCATATTCTCACCAGGTCCACCTTCTATAATCTCAAACCGGCCTCTTCCAAAAGTCATTATTCTTTTGAACATTGGCGTTTAAGAACTTGAATCAATTACTGACTTTAAATAAAGCTGATAAAACAGAACAGAAAGAAACCTCTCTACTGAAGGCATTTCCCTCCCTTCCATCCCACAATTTTGCATCCCTGCATAACCAAAACGAAGCAGTTCCAACGATAATCTCTCCTATGGAAGGAGAATGTAATCAAAACCTCTCTGAAACAATCTAGGCTATATTTTGATGGATACTGTCAAAACTAAAACTACAGGATAAGATTCAAAAGTTACGTTAACTAAACGGTAGATTCCCATACAAAATGCCTCATACTTCTCACGGAAAGATTGTCCAGAGCCTGAAGTGTTTTTGAAATACACGAGAGTGAATTTCTAGCAGTCAGTCATTATATGTGTATAACACAGTATCATATTCTTGCTATCTGTAGAAGAAAGAAAATATCTTGAACACATGTGTAGTGTTGTGTCATCAAGAAGACAATACCGTAGGTGATTTAGCATCGATGACACCACGGCACACACAGCAAGCATCGAATATTTCATGGTCTACCACAGTGGCCTGTGGCGGCAATCCTGCCTCAAGATGTCTTTCCTTATATTAACTTCGACTAAGTAAAGAATGCAACACACCACTGCAGCCATAGACATCCGATCATTGTTTTAAAAAAGGGTTGCAACAATGCCTGGTGTATAAAATTTGAAAAAATATTAAGATATTTTATACAATTCGTCATTTGTTGTCTCTACCCCAAGTTGTCAGTAGGTAGTATTTTGCCCACAGCCCAGTTTGAGAATATTTTTTGTCTAGTGCTCTCCAGGTTTGTTTCACGTGCCAACAGTCCCGAATCTGAAACAGTTATCGACACCATCATGCTTAAACCATATAGTCGTAGGATGTAGAGGTCTTCTACTGCCTCCTTGAAAGTGCCAAGCGCCTACAAGATGCTGAGGTCTGTTTCAAATGTGGAGCAGATTGATAGAACTTCATGGAAAGCCTCGAGTTATCGCAATGGATATATACAAAGGTTTTGATAGAATATGGCATGCAAGAATGCCTTATCCAAGAAGAAGAACACTGTAAAAATCCTGGAGTAGCAAATTTGAGCTTTCTCTATCCCTTTCCTCGGTTTGTTTGGTCTTCGATGTTTCAGACTGTGGAGGTTCTTTCCTTAGACGTATTGCTTGTTTCTGGACCTTGTAGAGTAACTGTTTCCTGGAGCGAGAGAAAACCACCAACTTTTGGGATGACGACGTAGCAAGGTTGGAAGCATGATCGTGTCATTGTTGATGTTAATCCTCAGAAGCTTGATAGAAGATGATTCAAGTATTGGGCATTCTTTCATCTCCAAGGCTGGCCGAGCAGCATGCGACTTCCTTGTCAGGGCGTAACAAGTTGAGGACATAAATGAGAAGGTCGAAAAATGTATTCACATTATCAATAACACTATTGAAATTACTATGGATACTATTATAATAACAGCTAACAGCTGCACATTTGACAAATGAATTAACGTAAAGAAGTTTTTAAGATAGCAACCAAGCTACCTTATTGTTCAATAAGGAATCCTCAAGGAACGACTATATGACCCCAGAGAATCTTGAGCTCAACCCTGCCAATGCCTGTGGATGTCGTTGGTGCAGGAGCATAGAATCGATCGATAAGAACGATCGCATATTTCGGTTTGCGTCTCCTTCATCTTCTGTCTTCGTTCCACTTGACTCTTGATGCCAGGCACGTCAAATGTGTGTGCGCACTCTGGGGGACGGAATTCTGGGAAAAGATGCAGTTTTTTGCACTGCCCGACACAAACTTGATTTTCTGATCGATGGCGAAAGACGCAAGAATGTCACATTAAGAGGCTTTACTGTGTTTCGGCGTTAACTGTTTTGCAAATAACGATGGACGTTTTTGAGTTACACTAGGTGGTATTGGAGGTTTCCACGACCTCCAAGGGCGCTGTCGAGTTGCTGTAAATGAGTAATAATGAATAAATTATAAGTTTAAACAGAACTCGAAAAACACACTGTAATAGCAATAGCGTATAAAATCGTGAAAAACACATTTTAATTATTAATATTGTGTTCATTGATAAAAAATCCAGTAATTCACTATAATTAAATTAATTTTAATAAGTGTACAATAAACATTAAGTGATATAGAGAAAAAAATGTCTGTATTTTTTAAATTATGTTACTGTTCTCACAAATGTTTACATATGAAACCACCACATGTTTTTATTTTCAATAAAATAAATGGTATTTAACACACACACAAATAGGACCATTTCTTACAGTGACACGTTTCGATTTATATTTATATTATTATTATATTATTTATTAGCTGTGATTCACAATTGAATAAAATGTTTCGTTAATAACACGATTATTATTTATATAAAAATTTAAACATGGATAAAATAAAAATAAAATATAAAATTAAAATTGATAATTTTTTTCAATATTTTATGTGTATTTTTTTATTTTTTCCAATTTTTATTTAACTTCTGTAAAGGCTGATGAAACAGTCCATTCAAGCAACAGCATGAAAATCTGAGTAAAATCTGAATGGCAAAAAAGGCAAGCACTACTGAAACCCTGAAAGAACTGAGTGTGAAAACTTTTATTTTGTACAAAATCATTTTTGACCCCCCCTCCAGATCCAAGGCCCAGGGCTTCACTTCACTCTTGTTGGGCCTGTGGCTGATCAAGGGCCCTAAAAAATCACTACTTTGACTTTGAGAAGTTAAAAGATGCCGCATTTGTATAACACAATCACCAAAATTCAAAGTAATGCTAGATTTTGGTGAATGTGCATACAAAATGTATGTTCACGTATGAATGTATTATATTACTGATCAGATTAACAAACTTATTGTAATCATTATAAGATTTATGTCTCTAGATATTATGGTAGAATGACTTCGCAATTCCGAACATCAAAGGTATAGACAGATGCAAGTGAAGCTAGTATAAGTGTGTTTGAAACTATATAAACTAATTATAGGGCTTAAGTTTTGAAAAAGCACACTTCTAATCTCTTTTTACAATATTTGCTTTCATCCAGAAGTGCTCCTCGATATAAAATGAGAATTATCACGATTACTTACTCGCTTTTTCCGCAAGCTGATACACAATTCGCATTTTGATATCCGGATCAGGTCTTCAAAACTCTGACGCTATTGTACCTCGCCTTACAAACGACGAAGCCATTCCGGAGTTCAACCAGGTAGCTCAGTTGGTCAGAGCGTCTGACCGGCAATCGGAAGGTGTGTGGTTCGACCCTCCCACTGGGCCACATGATGATCAGTTGGTCTAAACAGATTTCAACGCTAATCTCTAACTTTGCATTGCTATTAGTCCAGCCTAGACGGACTATATAGTGATTCGCCCACGTTAGTTTGCATTTATAAAGTGCGGCTCCAGTACGACAAAGAGCGGGTATCGTTGTTATCTTTCCGCGCAGCACAGCGTTCTCCTTTACGTATTGTTCCTCTCGGGATGTTTATTGTTCGCTTTCTTATTTATATTTTACAATTACAGGCGCTTTATCTATTAAATTAGTATTGATTTAATGGGTTAAGTTTGTCGCTGTTGTTGTCGGCTGGATATTATTAGAAGCCGCATTGGAAAGCCACCACTACCACATCGACACACACGACAAGCCACTCTCGTTACAATCTGTTCGAGATTTTATAAAAGGTTTTGTAGTCAGTGGCGTTCTACGCTTGAAATTGATCTATACAAGTTTAAACAGGTTTGAGCACGCAGCTATTTTGTCTAAAGTTGTAAGTGCTTACACTCAAAGGCAGCGTTTGAATCGTTAAATAGATGCCTGCCACAATCTCGAATGCATTCAAGTGTTGGCCGAATTTTAACGTGAAAATGGAACCGGGTAGTCGCGATTTTCGAGTCATGATTTTGTATGACTATAAAAAGGGACTAAAACAAGCGGAATATCACGAAAGTTTAGTGAGTTGCTTTGGGGACTCTGCCCCTTCTAGGTCTACAGTTTTTAATTGGTTTACTGAGTTCAAAAAGGGCCGGGTCTCACTCGATGATGAACCTCGCACAGGTCGACCGCCCGCTGCTGTTACTCCGGAAACTGTAGAAGCTGTGCAAAATATGTTAAAAAAAGATTGACATGTAAACTACACCGAGATTGAGGCTTTTCTGGGGATTGGATTGGCAGCGGTCCGAATAATAATTCATGATCACCTTCGCCTGAGGAAGCTGTGTTCCAGATGGGTGCCACATTTGTTGACCAGTGAGCAAAAAGCAACAAGAGTTGATTGGACTAAGTTTAAGCTTGAAAAATTTGATAATGGGCACAGTAAAAACACATTTAATATCGTAACCGGAGACGAAACATGGTTATATCATTATAATCCCGAAACTAAACAGCAGTCATTAATTTGGTGCTTTGAAAGTGAGCAGCCTCCAACGAAAATTCGTCGTTCCAAGAGTGTTGGAAAGAAAATGGGCGTATATTTTTTTCTAAAAGTGGATACATAACAACGGTAGCCTTTGAAAATCAAAGGACAGTTACTTCTGAATGGTATATAACCAAATGTGTTCCTGTAGTCTTCCAAGAACTATGCAAGAGCCGTCCAAAGACTGGTCTGCGGGGTATTCAATGGCATCATGACAACGCACCCGCCCACAGCGCCGCTAGAACACTCGATTTTTTTCGCTGAACAGGGTGTCAAACTGTTGCTTCACCCACCTTATTATCCGGACCTAGCTCCGTGCGACTTCTTTTCTTTCCTTAAGATCAAAGAAAAGTTACAAGATCGCCATTTTTCCACCGATGAAGAGGCAATCGCTGCATTTGAGGAGGAAATTAGCAACCTTTCAAAAGAACGTTGCTCCACCAAGCTTGATTAGAAGTTCTTCATGCCACACCCTATCCAAAGCCTTCGATCTATAGAGACTTGAGACTCTACGTGGAGTTCAATTGCTCAGATTAAGGCACTTCAGAAAATGCATAATAATGACAGTCAGATTATTTCTATTAAAAAACTTTGTAAAATTCTGAATTCATCCATTGATATCCGACTAACGGCAGTTGCTCACCAGGATGAAAATATTTCTGCAAAAAACACTGCTCCGTGTTCCGGTAAACACCGGATTTTGTGACTTTCGCTAAATTTCCTTTTTCGTCAAAGCGAGGTATTCAGCATCATCTTTAGAAATCTCATCTCTCGAATTGAAGTCGTTTAATTGTGGGACGCACATCTTGTTTTTGTGCCATAAGTAGTTGTTTCTCAATCCATACCGAAATTTTTACCGCTCCTTGGACTTTCATTACATTTTTGCGGTGCTTTCGTTTTTTTTGCGTTCGACTACGGAGGACGGGCTTCTAATGAGATATCGACAGTTTGTTTAATTTCTGCCACTATTACAAGCATTTTTTACTGTCCATGTCAATCATAACTCGGGAGGTACCATTCTGATTTCGATGAGATTTGAAACTATGTACTAATATGCAAAGAATTAATAAGAGGAAAACTCTTTATAGTTTAAAAAAAAAACAGTTTTGAAAAAACTTAAATATGGGTCGTCAGTGCAAGTTTTGCAAGGAATCAGTTTCTTTGAATCCGCACTTATCGTTTAATGGGCGAGTAGGCATAAGGTTCTATTGATATGTGGTTAGTCAGAGGCGCACATAAAAAACGTGTCGTTATCTTTTCAAAATAAGAAGAAGAAGATTCTTAAACCCAGTCTACTTCAGAATATTGGCATAATACGCTTAATTACATACATTTTGAATAAAGCAAACGTCGTTTAATTGCTAAAAGAACCGCGGATTGCTGAATACCTTAACAAGTTTCCCACTTGCGTAAAACTCAAGTTAAGAGGGAACTCTGCCTAGAATAAAAAGCGTTCGGCATGGGTTTCCAATATTTCGTTTCGAGCGCTGATTTTTAAAGATAATGGAACGATTTTTTTTGTAAATGATACAGAAAGGTTGGTTCTATGCTTGTGCGGAGCCACTTTTTCAACTTTTGACACAAAGTTTGAGATAATACAACATGAATATTGACATTTTTTTGTCTCGCTTCGGGTGTTTTCTAACCTTTTGGTGACCAAAGTATCGAGAAAACGACCTCGTGGCATAAAGTCGCCCTCCTTTCATAATTTGCACTAAAAATATTTTCAATATGTTCAAAATCAAGCGCTTGAAACGAAATATTGTGGCGCCTTAATTTTGTATCAAAATTGAGACAAGAACTTCGCACGAACATAGAACCAACCTTTCTCTACCATTTGCAAAAAAATATTTCCATCATCTTGATAAATGAGCACTGGAAACGAAATATTGGAAACCCATGCAAAGCACTTTCAATCCCTAGGCAGATTTCCCTCTTAAGTCTTCAACCTGCCAAAATTGCAGAGGCGGTAGGTGGTTACATGCCTGAACGCATACCGGCAGAAATCGCCGAAAGGACTTCACACTTCCCGGGTCTCTTACAAATCGCAGTGTCCGCAAAGCTGCCACTCGACATCCTTGAATTACAGCCGGCCATTTGTAAATCTCTTCTTCTGCGGATGAATTTCCCGGAGAATGTTACATATGCGATGCAATTACGCTTCACACGGAATCCACCTTATCGCCCTCAGACCGATCCGAAAAATCACTGGTGGTGTTGTATGAAGATTTCTGTGGTCTGTTCGTGGATGTCTGCGTGAATGTCCGGCATTCTTTGCTTATATGCGCTGGATGTTGGTATTCATTTGGTTAATTTCAGTACCGGAGCTCGCCAACCATTCATAATTTGCTTAAGAGGCGACTCTACCTTAGATAAAAGGCGTTTTGCAAGGGTTTCCAATATTTTGGTTCCAGTGATTATTTTTCAAGATAATGGAACGATTTTTTTTGCTGTTTATGTGTGGTTGTTTACCATCAACGCAGGTGTTTCTCAGGGATAACGATTTGTTGGAAATAACTAACTAACTAGTCCTATCATGGATACTAAACTCTCAAATATACTATATACTATCTATCCTGTCTAGCTATTTTTCTACTAAATTATTTTTTCTCATTTGTTGTGTCTGTCTTAGAGGAAATACCTTTTTTGGCGACTGCATTTACACTAGCCTTAAGGGAAACCCCTACAAAACCTTAATCATCGCTGTCAAAATGTCCTTAAGATATTTCATAGTTTAACAATCTGGGTAGCCTTGTAGCTGTCAAATCTGATAGTCCGACGATGATTTCAATAAAATTCGAAACGCGTCACTGAAAGAAAGAGTTTTATTCGTGGAACTGTGTGATAATTACAGAACTTTTCATCCAAATGATTAGAGAATTTAGTTTAACATATCATATAGTAATTCCGGCCCTGTAATGAAAACTTGAGATCCGTTCTCGAGTACGTGTTGTACAGTATACGAGTACAGGCAGACGGGCAAGTCGGGATCAACCACGGAATCTGCGAAATGAGGAAGAGGTTTGGCATACTATCGGTTTTGTTAGCAGCCGTACTCATTCATTGCTTGTTTCATATCATAAGAAATGCTGTCCTGTGTATAGTGCAAGAAATACCTTTCATTTCGCTGAAGCAAGATGAACGATAAGCTCGTTATGTATTTTGACTGATTTTTGCACATGAGAAAATAATATTAGAAGAAATACTTCGAGATTTTCTTCGCCACTTTTCTGATTGCATTTATTTCGTGATTACAATACCTCTCCCGCCTATTGGCGTAAGAAAGTAGGCATATTGGAGTCTAACTAATTGCACTTGAAACACAGTTGTACTGTTGTTAACATTTATAAATATTTACAATTTGTTTCCCAATATTCTATGCTTCCACCCTTATTTATAGAAATTAAATTTTCTATTTTTGGTTAAGGACTGATGAAGAAAAATGTATGTTTTACAACTTTGGTCTCGTCAATTTATGCAGTATCACTGACATTTTACAGTAAATTGAGGAAATTCGTTAATATCGTTTTTGTCTTTATTTTTTATTATAAACAATTATGGTGTCGAGATGAAAGTTGATGACGGCGTACAGTCCAATTCTAGCAATATGTCATCTGTCAATGTTACATCCGTTGTTATTCTTTATGCGACTGGTCTAACGAAACATCCTTCAGTCCAAAAATAGATAACTTGGCCTTACGGAAATAATTATTACATGATGTTATGGTAGAAAATCGTTTGTACACGATTTCAACGCGTTACAAAAAAGTCTATTTTTTTACTCAAAACATTTTGGGAAGATTGAAGCTTTTTATAAATTGTATTTCTTATGCTTATTCAGATACATTATTTTGTTGGTGACAGTTATAATGTCAGCTTTATATTTACTATTGTAGTTTGATTAATCATGGATAGTTAACTGATTAATCAACGCATTTATGTAGTTAAAAGGACTTTAGCAAGTCAACCAATTGTGGAAGTTCAAAGGCAGCTTTGTCGCGAGTTCAATATTTCAAGACTCGGAGGATTTCCAACTCGGCAAACAATAACGAAGTGGTTAGAGGCTTCAGTAATACAAATAATATCAACTTAAAGTTTAGAGTTGGCGTATGAACATTGAGAAGCTCCAAAGTGATCAAATCAGTCAAGCTATTTGAATAAGTCAGTACTGAGACATTCAATGGAGCTGCAGGTTTCTGAAAGAAGCTTACCAAGAATTCTGCATTCAGATCTTTTAAACAAGTGATACTTGTTGCAGAACCCTATAAATCAGTATTTATATGGTCTTCATGGGTAAGGCAACCTTATTGTTAAATTAAGATGGGGACTACAAAGAAACATTTTTCATATATTTCAGGAAACCCATCTTCATCCTGTGTAGTCAGATTTCAAAATGCTCAGTACCGGCTAAGAATACGTGATTCCTATTGCCAACCGAACTAAACAAAACACACGCAGTACCTCAAGCATACCGAGCGACTGCACAGAGAGAGTGAAATGTCAAAAGTACTCTAAGCATAAGAGATCATCCACATTCGAAAACGTTATCCATATACCTGTCAGAAATGCCCGGAGAATAAATGGGACCTGATTAATAGAATTATCGAGAGCGGCTAACCTGACTGTAGGCAGGCGACTGGGCGATATTTCATACATGCAATGAACACAACTAACAAAACGAAATCAGGCCTGGCATCGGGAAGAGTATGATGGCATTGGAAGACGATAACGAGATGAAATGATCAAGCTATAAGTCATTGGTGGTGCATGTTTGCCACACGTCATGCGTTTTATAGTCCCCTTTTACTGTAAAAATGTCCCAATCGAGAGTTGTATATAGTACTGGCACATTTTCTTTCAGCATGTAGAATCAATGTAGTCGTCATTCTGCCTATTAGATCAACATGTTGTCACTCCATCGTTTTCGGGAGCGCCCTGGATTCCTGCGACTTAACGGTGATTTGTCGCGTGCGATTCTGACTACTCTTCTGTCGTCCATTCTATTGAAGTGTTCGTTCCATTCCTTCTTTCTACCTAGTATCCACTCATCAACGTTTTCTACCATGCATGTTCTTCTTACATTCTCACTTATCTTCTGCAGTGTATGTCATAGTTGGTCTAACCACTGCTTAGTAGATTTTTGACTTGGTTTCTACTTTAATATTTTTATTACGCCATATTGTGTCATTCAACGTCCTGCTATTCTTGTTGCCTTCGTTGTCTGTTCTCTAACCTCCACCTCAACATCACCATAACCTGATATTTCTATGCCTAAATACTTGATTTTAATCTCCTGCTGGATAACTTTGCCTTCAACTTCCAGTTTGTATCTTAATGGTGTTGTCATGCATTTCGTTTTCTGGGCCGATATCATCATATTAAATGATTTGGCAATGCAGCTAAATCGATGTAAAAGTCGTTGTACATCATCGAGTGAGACCCGGCCCCTTTTAAACTCAGCAAACCAACTAAAAACTGTAGCCCTAGAAGGGGCAGAGTCCCCAAAGCAACTCACTAAACTTTCGTGACATTCCGCTTGCTTTAGTTCAATTTTATAGTCATACAAAATCATGGCTCGAAAATCGCAACTGCCCGGTTCCATTTTGACGTTAAAATTCGGCCAAAACTTCGATGCATTCAAGACCATGGCAAGGCAACTACTGAACCTTTCAAAATAGCTGCGTGCTCAAACTTGTTTAAACTTGTATAGATTAGGAATATCTAAAGACTTTCAGCGTGCCCCTCGTAAATGGGTGTAACAGCATTTCATTTACTGAATTGATGTTATTACATGATTGTCGGGAAATTTTTTGAGATAATGATTCAGTTATAACCCGTAAAGCTACATTTTCAAAGTACATATTGAAATTATTATGTGTGGATTGTTGATTGACTGTTGGCATTTATGCACATCCACGATCTTGGGACAACTCCATTTACTATGGATACATGTTGACAGCATCCTTGAGACGTGCTGTCTCTGAAACCGAAGCAGAACGCGTGATAGCAGATAATTATCTCCATGAAAATGCCAGATGATTTTCCAGCTGCTGATAATCGTTAGATGTATCGGTAGTATCGCGTATCTGGTAGCAGCAAAAAGTGCCCTCTCGTCGGCATTTGTGACTCATATAACAGGTTACGACAATTATTTATGCTAAAAATAAAAGCAAACAATAGGCAGTCCCTTGACCGGCCTGCACTGGCATGCATTCTCTTGCCTTCAGGCTACAGCTTCTGTGTTCCCGCGAAAAAACTGGTCACTCGGATTATCTGTCCACTGGAGGAAAAACTACCTTATCTTGCACATTACAGACAACTAATTGGATATTTTAAAGATTTTTTTGCCGATGGCGAATAAATATCGGATACGTGTTTGAAATGGTTAATGAAAGCCAGCGAGGACGGCACGGAGAGGACGGGAGGGAAGAGACATTCCCCAACTGCGTGCTCCGGATATTTCTGTCAGTATTGTATGAAGTCGTTCGATAGTATTCGTTGTTCGAGGAGCTCTCTAAGATGCTGGGGATTCCGAAATTCGATAATTATTTCACTTCTGAAGAATCGACGCTGACTTTCCGTTTTTTTGGTCCGGGCTGTTCGTTGGAGGTCATATTTCGGATAATTCAGTACCAGCTGTCTTATTGTTGAGTTTATAGATGAGACAGAATGGATATAAGAGCCTAAAGTTGAAAGCGGAAGATGTGACATGCCTACTTCAAGTCTGCCTGAAATCAACATATTTCTTATTATGTGACATTTGATTGACAGAATTTCGGTAGAACACCTCTCGATACAATTAATACACTACATTTGCCGCAGAAAACCAAAAAATGATAACGTAGATGCAAACAATGTAATATATGAAACCGACTGTCTGTATGTCAAATGGTATATTGATGGGTCTACTAGAACTATTAAGTTTCGAATCAAAGAGCATGAAGTTATAAAGCCAAAGTAGAAACGTCAACACTCACCTCTTAAACATCGCGCATCATGGCACTGCCCATTGGCAACTTACGAAGTCAAAGGTTCTAACACTTGGACTGTTCCTTACGACATCTGTCATCAAGCGACATCCCTTGTTCTTCGTAAACACTATTTACAATGTAGCGTTATCTCGGCTCATTCAGTGTTTACAAAGAACCAAGGATGTCGCTGTAAATCAGTTCACCCTTGTTGATAGATGGCGTATCTGTCTACGCTTCAAGGCATTCCAGGTGTCAGGACCTTTGACTTCGTAAGTTTTTAATCGGCGTCCCCATAGAGGACAACACTTTGAGATGAGTTGATGTTGCTATCACACCCTTGACTGGGGTACGTATATACCACCCAATAAACATATATGTCTATGGCAGGTCTGATGCATCGTGGAGAGCATCCAAATCAGCACTCAGTGAACAAGTTTGGAAAGTGTGGTATAGAGTAAAATGAGAGGAAGTTTCTATACTACACAAAGAGGATAATAATCTTAAAAGGCAGGTCAAACAATCTGCCTTTAAGAAGTTGAATGATAATTGTATTTCTACTTTCTCAATAGACTATAACCCAGTTTGGTTAAATATGCTCTATCGAAAGATCTAGTCAATGTTGTCCAAACCTACAGATGTACCACAAGTTTTTCTCCAGATTTCTTTGTGGTTTTATCTTGGATCCCAAATATGGGGGTATTGCTTTGCTGCCTTGGAGTAGCACTGTCGTGGGTTGCGTTTAATCCTGCCTGGCCTCGTTAGGACGCCGACCAAGAAACTGGGGTATCTCTTTCCCTCCAGGAAATATATTCTCCGGAACAGCAACTGCTACTGTAGAATGTGGAGCCCTAACGGCCTTCATGTAGTGTGCGAGCTGTGCTGGTTCATTAACAAATTCGGAGGAGCTTTGTTTTATCGTATATTGAGCTTTGATACATATATTTGATATACACACCAAATTGAGCCCCAACGATATGGTGATACTTGTTGAATTGGCGAAAATATGCGACGTGCAAAACCAGAGTTCCAAGTTAGGTTATTGTTAGTTATTTTATTCAGAACAAAATGGCAGTTGACAGCTGTCAACTCTGTCATAATAGTGATGGGCGATCGGTTACGCTTCGGGCCACAGACCACAGTTCTCTATCTCTATTTTATAGATATTATCATGGCACATGTTTGAGCGAGCTGTCTCACATAATAACACAAGATGGGAACTATAAATAGGACCTCAAATATAAGGAAAATGCACCTTAAAGTGCAGACCATCAAATGGTACCACTGACACTGCAGACACTGAAGAAATGTAAATGTGCTTCTGCTTCTGCAGCACCAGCAACGACGACAAATTTAAATTACGGCTGGGAAGTTGTAATTAAAGTAGAGTGTTAATTGGGCGTAGTGAGACAGAGAGAAGGAGAAACACGCAAAATAAAAGGCCTTAATGAGGTTGCGCAGGGCGTGTTGGGATCCCGACAAAGTACTTTGCACCACGACTGAATTTGTTTGTTGCTAAAGATAATACTGTAGATTTTAACTTACAATGGCTAGTTCACAATTATCAAATTGATTAGTTCTGAGTATATAATTTTATATAAACACCGGAAGATGTTCCTGTTTATAAATTCAGCACACAGCCTAAAGGAAAATATAACTATGTCACGGGTGTCTATTTGCCGCGGATTTTCAGTCACAGGACGTTCCAGTGATTAGCGGAAACGTGATCGTGGTAGCAAATGACTATGTTAATGCTAAATTGTATATGCCTCGCCAATATTTATTCCACATTAACTTCTGTAGGTTCAGACTTGTTGCACATTGAAAAGTGAGCGAAAATTTGATGAAACGTAACCAAGGATGCCTGGAAAACTGCTAATTTCAAGTTGGCTGTCAGAGCTTAGCTTTTGATAGCCTATCACGCTTCATAAGCGCTGCGAGGAACACACTCCCCGATAGCTCATTCCACAACGCCGATGTTCTCCAAAAGAACGACTCCAACGATGGTCCGATCTGGGCCTCTCGTTGAGTATCAATACAGTTCCAGAGAATACAATTTCCTGGAGCAGAAGAGAACCTTCAACTTCTGGGACACCGAACCAGCGAGACCGGTAATATCATCGTACCATGACATATACACATAATTCCGAGATGCTTGATGGAAGATGCAGAAACAGCAAGCGTTGATGACAGTCTTCATAACCTTGGACAGGATGCACAGAAGTCACAGATCTATAATTGCTAGGGTATATTTTTCCTGCTCTTCTTAAGTATAGGTAGTACTCTCCCGATCTTCAACCCAGTAGGAAACACTCCTTGCTGCTCGGAGAGTCTAAATAGTTTGCAAAAAGACTATTGTAAGCTTTCCAGCACAACGTTTCAGGGGACTTACTATTATTTGGTCTGGACCACTATTCAGTTCCTCAAGAATACGTTTTATGTCTTGGTGTTGAACTCTAATGGCTGCAAGCACACAATGAGTTGCGAGCCTTGCCATTATCATGTTCCAAATGTTGCCTCCAAGTCAGCTTACAATCCAAGATGATACCAACATATTTAACTGATTAGATTAGTACAAGTGATTTCCCAGAGGAGGAAAGCTTGGCCTAATGAACCCATTAATCTTGTGGGTTCTCATTTCATATTCATTTTGTGTGGGGTCCTTTTATCATTGACTTCATACTGTTTATAAACGGCCTTAATACCAACACGTCCTCTTCCCCTTCCTAGCGCATGACAAACCGTATTAAAATTTTATTTATTCACATAAGATATTGATAATTAAATGATTATTGCGTGGCGTATGACTGCATACCGCCACGATATTTATGAACAATAATATGTGATTCATGGGCAAGAGGAGCTTCAAAGAATACCAAATCAGTTTGACACGAATATGGATGAAACGGTCAACGGAAATGAGGACTGGAGGGCATTTCAACCAAGTCGCGAACACTTCATATACAGGGTTTTTGCCACACATTATTGAGGGACACGAAGGGGAATCATTTTCAAATTTCCACCGATAAACCCAGTACTCAAAATTAAGAATAAACGCCTCTCTCTTCTCAAAGAAAAGCAGACACTTTGAGGCAGGTTTTTGCTGCCCCTCCAGGAAATTATCTTCCCCGGAACAGTTACTGTTACTACACAAGGGCCAGATCAGGCACTCCCTGAGGCTTCTGGACACAATATAGAAACAAGAAATACATTTATAGGATGCGCCTAACCTCACAAAGGACCTTCACAGTCTAGAACATCGAAGAAGTGTTCAATGAATCTTAGAGAAGCCTCGTCGATGAACCGCCAATTCATAGTTGAAGTTTTACACTTCCTTAGAGCATCCTTAATGATAAGGCGAGCTATATAAGAAAGCCTAAAACTTCGAGTATAAATCAGAACATGTAAGGTGTCCTTATCGTTCACTCAAGGTAATGGAACTATAAATACGATCCATAGAAATCTTCCTGCTTATCTGATTCGCTGCGCTCATGCCCCGTCATATTCCGCACCGTCCGATCATCTCACCGCACGACATCTCGAATATATCCTTATTTAGAAAAGTCACAATGCGAATTAACTATTTTTCGCTGGCCGAGAGAGAAACAAGGAATTCGCCATAGCTGGTCGAGGAGCTGATGTTTTATCATCATACACCGCTGGAATAATTTGTCAGGTCCGCGTGACCGAACGCACAAATGGCCCAAGATAATATTTTTTCCTCAGGAGTGAAGTATCTGACGATTTTGCAGCAAGCGTCAAGTCCGGAGTCGATATTGCAGCATTAGGACATGAAAAAACCGCCGTTTCCAACGATCGATGTCGAGCGCGAATTCCATTGGAAATGTCTTAGCGAAACTATGCTCGAGAACAAGGAAAAGTTACTCATAGCCCGGTACGCTGAAGATTTCAGATAAGAAAAATTTATATGGCGATGAAATTTCGCATGGTGGTCGTTTTTGCAATAAGAATGAAATTTGGACTTACCTGAGATAGTTGACTTTCTCCGCCGCCACTGAACCAATTTCAAAAAACTACAAAGCTTTTCTGTTCATGTTTGCATACTATCCAGCTAGTCTATAAACTAACTGAGTGAACACTTTAACCGTAGCATATAATTATGATGATATTTATCAAGATTAACCCGGAGAGCGTACGAGGGTCACGCTGAAAGTCTTTAGATATTCTAAATCTATACAAGTTTGAGCACGCAGCTATTTTGTTAAAAGTTGTAAGTGCTAACACGCAAAGGCAGCGTTTGAATCGTTCAGTAGTTGCCTTGCCACGGTCTCCAATGCATCTAAGTGTTGGTCGAATTTTAACGTGAAAATGGAACCGGGTAGTCACGATTTTCGAGCCATGATTTTCTATGAGTATAAAGAGGAACTGAAACAATCAGAAAGTCACAAAAGTTTAGTGAGTTGCTTTGGGGACTCTGCCTTTTCTAGGGCTACAGTTTTTAATTGGTTTGCTGAGTTTAAAAGGTGCCGGGTCTCACTCGATGATGAACCTCGCACAGGTCGACTTCCCACTGCTGTTCCTCCGGAAACTGCAGAAACTGTGCAAAATATGGTGAAAGAAGATCGACGTATAAACTACACTTCAGGCTTTTCTGGTGATTGGATCGCCAGCGATCCGAACAATCATTCATGATCACCTTCGCCTAAGGACGCGGTGTTTCAGATGGGTGCCACATTTGTTGACCAGTGAGCAAAAAGCAACAAGAGTTGATTGGGCTAAGTTTATACTTGAAAAATTTGATAATGGGCACAGTAAAAACACTTTGAATATCGTAGCCGGAGACGAAACATGGTTATATCATTATGATCCCGAAACAAAACAGCAGTCATTAGTTTGGTGCTTTGAAAGTGAGCAGCCTCCAACGAAAATTCGTCGTTCCAAGAGTGTTGGAAAGAAAATGGTCGCATCTTTTTTTTCTAAAAGTGGATACATCACAACGGTAGCCTTGGAAAATCAAAGGAAAGTTACTTCTAAATGGTATATAACCAAATGTGTTCCTGTAGTCTTCCAAGAACTATGCAAGAGCCGTCCAAAGACTAGTTTGCCTGATATTCAATAGCACCATGACAGCGCACCCGCACACAGCGCCGCTAGAACACTCGATTTTTTTGCTGAACAGGGTGTCAAACTGTTGCCTCACCCACCTTTTTCCCTGGACCTAGCTCCATGCGACTTCTTCTTATTCCCTAAGATCAAAGAAAGTTACGAGGTCGCCATTTTTCCACCGATGATGAGGCAATCGCTGCATTTGAGGAGGAAATTAGCAACCTTTCAAATGAACGTTGGTAACAAGAATTTGACAAGTGGTTTTACCGAATGCATAAATGTATTGAGGTAGGGGGAGAATATGTCGAAAAAACAGAATAAAGTTTTTTAAAAGAACCTTGTAGTTTTTCTGTATCTAAAATCTTTTAGCGTGACCCTCGTATATGCCTTTATTCAAAAGAAGATTTGCATTTACCATTTTTATAGATAAAGTGAGATCGGCAAAACAAACTGATGTGACTCAAAAAAGATTTCTAAAAGCAAATTGCACCAGCATCGTCTCCACAAAATTGGTTGTTTGAGGGTTATATCAAATATTCATTCTTTACAATCAGGTTTTTGCCTTTTATCGCGCAACCCACATCGTGAAGCTTATTGTCTGAATCATTATTAATATCTATACTTCACACGCCAAGATTTTTTCATAGATAACCTCACGCAAAGGCGTATCACGTATCACGCTTCATAAGCATTGCGCGAGGTTAAAGGTCTATCCACGTTGACCTTAAAACGCTGTAGATTCTTACCATCAGGGAACAAAATCCGCAGCAGTTCCTTCCATTCTATGGTATGGATATGGAATAGAGATAGATCAGCCCCTTCTTCGGTGTTCCAGACTATGGGGGTCGTTGTGAGGTCAGGTGTATCCACTATCAGAAGGATAGTGCCATGGCGTATGCGTCACGAGAAATCCGAATGGTGATGCAGAATGTTTCCTGGTCACCTGATATCGAGGTACGCTGACATAACTTGGCCTACAAAATCACCCGAATTGACAACTTTTAATTTTTTTCTTGTGGAGATACCTGACGCAGAAAGTCTGCACTAGACGTCCACAAACACCACAAGACCTCAACCACAGTACATTTTCAACGAAATGCAGAATGTTAACCCAGAATTGCTGGGAATAGTAATGGAAAATTTTAGGAAGGTGGTTGCGGTATTGCATAGACGTTTAAGTGGGACATTGAATAATATTTAGGACAAAATTGCCTTTAATAAAGTTATAGATATAGAATGCTGTTTGTCCTTTACATCGATCTTTGAAAATAGACGATGCCTCCTACAGATCCCTGAATATGCGACTTCCAGTCCGATAATTTTCTCATTTTCCTTGTACGATATGCGGAAATTTGCAAGCTTAGAAGTCCTAAGTGTGTGTCTGACCATCGCATCGTTCAGCTGTTCAGCTTCAATGTTACGCAGGTGTTTGCCGGTACGAATGTGTGCCGCCTTTTGTTTATCGCCATTGTATCATTGAACGAATTTCTAAATAGAAACAATAATAGGTTCTATTAAAGGTAATAAATACAAGGTAAAAAGTGGCTGGCGCGGTTTTTCTCGCATGCCAGCTCTGGATGATCATCGCGTTCTTAGCCGCTGCGATATCTCGCAACAACAAACTGCCTCGTTTCACCTTGGACTACTTGGGAGATTTTGTGAATGAACAACATTGGGATATTGAACGGCGAATGCATAGGTTTTTTATTTCTTAGGTTTTTCGTATATATCCTCTAGCTCTGGAACACAGTAAATCTAGAGCTTAGTACTTTTTTTTTACTTGCCATCGAGCTCTTTAAACTGTTGCGCCACCAACCGTTTTTAGCAAGAGACTGAAAACATTTCCAATTCTTTCGGACATTCACCTTCTCCAACTGATCTGAAGAGCGGTAGGCCACGCCAGGATTGAGGAGGTGGCGGAAAGCAACCTCCCCATTTCCTCACTCAGGGTAGCAAGGGTCGACGATAAAGTGAGGTTCGATATGAGATTCTCGCTCGTTCTTCCCTCTAGGGAGGAGTGGATGGAAGGGAAGATAAGATTTCCGCCCCACAGCATGGTATGCTACACCGACGGGTCTCGCTCGAAAGAGATGGGATCCAGTGGTGCGGGAATGTGCCTGGAAGGCAGAGGCGTGAGGAAAGCGGATTCACTCCACTTATTAGTAGGGATCCTCACAGGTCACTGCAGATTGAACAGGAACTTGCACTCATAGGAGTGGTCGAAGACCCAACCTGTCAGAAGTGCTGGGAGGAGGACGAGACCTCGTTTCTCTTCCTGGGCGAGTGTGCCGTATACAGCGGCCTTGGGGCACAGCAGAGTTTGACAAAGAAGAGTGCTACTTAGCGGAATGGTCGGACATCATGACCTTTATTAAAAGGACTGGAAGGTTCAACACTAGGGAGCTACCAGGTCTGCCATAGTTCTAGTGATGGTTTTCGGGGTCGGCAAAAGGGGCCAAAGGTGGCCTACTTGCCAGCCTTTGCCTCCCTATCACTTCTACTACTAATCTGAAGAGCGAAAAAAACCTTTTTGTCTTGTAAGCAATAATTTGAGCGCCAGAGCAGCTTCTTAAGTTTCTCCACCTCCTAATAAGATATCTAGGGAGTTTTCTCCCAGTTCCGGAGAATTTGATTTCCTGTAGTGGAATAAAAACCCCAGTTTCGGGGATGCCATGAGAGATGATGGGTTAGTAACATGCTGAAAATTTTGCATTCATTAATTTACAACTTGACTATGATGCAAGGGAGTGAGAGGGTTACAAACCTATAGAGAAGAACGCCACCTCGTCGTTATCAACACGATCGCTCATAGCGCTTAAGTATGGGTAGAGGTAATCAACAGGGTGCAAGGTATCCCCTATATGTTGATCTGCCATTCTTGAGTGAATCCCCAATTAGGGGAACACCACCTCGTCCACTGGCTCACGAGCCATCGCGTATCAGGCGAATCTCTTGATAAGGGATTTATTCAAATTTGTATACTGTTGGATTTCTGCTGGATTTGGACGACAGGAGATGCAGATGTGCATGAAAACAAATTATGCAATGTACACATTCGAGCTCTGAGAACGGACAAACGAACGAACGCAACCGCGAAATACGTAGTTTGGCTGCGCGTCCATCGCCGATTTATGGACAGTCCGAAGACAATGGAGAAGTATCTCCTTTTGTCAGTCTTTTATTTTCCTGCACAGTAATTATTCCGCCTATTGTTTTAATTAAAATAAAAATAAGTATTAATATATTATTCTGTTCCGATCGCCGATGTGTGTAATAATTAGTTCCCAAAGGACGATAACCCAGCAGCTTTGTGTTATGCTAAGACAACCAACAACAGTGGCGTAGGAATTGATCATATTTTATGTTGTCTAGGTTTATGCTGGAAGTGAAGATAAAGTACAGCAGACGAAAATGAAACTAGAATCGCAGTTTGCTGAAAAAAAAATGGCCACAAGTAGATTAGATTAAGAATAATTCAATAGTAATCAACAAAACGTTATGTTAACGTAATTGTGTCAATAAATTAAATCTTCCATGATTTAAACAATCCTAGATTTCCTAGATATCCAGAACTCATTTCAACTGGATTAACAGTTCTGAAATCCGATAAGAGTCAACCTACTTGACGCTACTTTTTAAAGACCAAATATCACTTTTGTAATTATGTATTATACTTATTCAGGTAGTATTAGCAGTTGTTGGAACAGCAGCAAAAATTAGTGTTAGAGTTAACGTGGCAACCTAAGAAGCCGGGAGCGTATATCTGCATAATAACATCTTTAATCCAACCGTTCGCCAGTATCGCTTGAACGATAGACAGGGCATATCGCGCGTATACGGATACGTAGCTTCACTATTACTCTTTTGTTTTTTTGGGTAATTCTGGGGCGATAATCACGAATATGACAGTTTGAAAGGCGTAAGTCTTCAGGTGAGCGCTTAGATGGATATCTCAAAAAGTACGACCAAAGCTTCTTTTCATTGAGATGTATCTATCTCACTATCCTCGACCCACAACACCAATTTTTTACCACCACAAAAAAAATCGGATAAAGATCAGGGACATTCAAAAACGAAATTTCATGTTTTTTTTTTCTTTTTCGAAAAGTACTTTCTCAGTTATAATAGGGCCAAGCATTACCGGACAGAGTACAGACAAACAGACAGATCGACATAAATAAGTGACATGGTTCTTCGCGATGTGTATGTCATAAAACAATAAGAAAACAAAATATCTCCAATTAGATGTTTTTTGCGATTACAAGGATTTTACGATGGAAAGCTATCAACACAAGTTGTTGGCCTTAATGCCCTCTCAGTGTTAGTGTACCTCGAATGAGCTATGCTAGGAAGACCAATCTAGAACTCGCTACTTGCAAAATAATTATACGCTTGTTTTGATGGAAATGAGCCAATTAAATCAGATACAAAAACCTATATCGAATAATTATCACCAATCAACAATGTTCGCACACACACTCTAATCCCAAGCCTCCCTTTATCGATACACTTTACAACAGAGAGTCAAACCTTCATTAGTTATTCCATATAATATGCATCTGATTAGATAAGAAACGAATCTCTCACAGTAATTGGTTTCATATCACACACAATTATTCGTACTCATACTGAGAAGTAACTCGTGAGCTCAAGTCTATGTTTCCAATGAAAATTTTTACTATCCACGCCAATTGGCAGGGAAGTCTTGATGTCACTCATTTCGCAATCATTTAATTGATGATTCGTTTATCATTTATTCAGTTATTCTTCCATTTTACGGGCAAGCCCATTTTGACAGAGGGTTGTACATTAACTTTGATACATTCAATATTCGCAATATCAGAAAATTAATAATGTGTACAATATGCGATTAAATGATTGTTACGCAGAAAATAATCAACAAAATTCTAATAGTTTTTCAGTTGTGTTCTTTGCTGCATTTAAACTACAGTTAGAGATATCGCACCAATCACTATTTTTATTACAAAGTTCAGTCATTCTATATATTGCTGATTTTTGCATAATCTCACTTCTAATTGTTGGATTATTAAAATATAAATTGTTATATCTAAGAAACCTTCGTGGTACATGAAAATTTAGCTTAGAAAGAAGCATAGAACAATCAATATTATTATTTATTAGATTGAACACAAACAGTAAATCGGTACTTTTTCTTGATGATTCTAGTGATGGAATATTGAGTTTATTACTAATAGAAGTTTAATTATGGTCAGTTATATTCAATGGGCAACCAATTTTATAAGAAGCATATTTGAGAAACTTATGGTTACCTCTTTCAAGTAGAACATTTTGTGATTTCAAGTATGGATTCCATATTATCGATCCGTGACAAAAAATAGGATAGATAAATTAATAATAGAGAGATCTAAAAAATGCTATTCATTTAAACTCTTTTGAAAATTTCTTAATGGAATTAATATTTTTAATAGCTACATTTTTAATATGCTCAATGCGAATGTCGAATTATAATACCTAGGTCTCTAATGAAATTAACTTTATCGATGATTTCTCTATATTTTTGTAAAAAATACGACCCTTAGAAATGATCTAGTCACCTTTATCTTGTATTTTATATTACAAAACAAAAGAATGGCAATATCCCATCAGTGGCGCTGTGAAGATGAAATTATTCAAAAACGCATCATGCTGAATGATACAAATTGCGCTAGTTTACGCGGTCTACTACTGCGTTATGAAAGCAATGTGCTTACGATGATGTCTAAAAATGTGGTGGATGCAAATTTTAATGAGTCGGTTCTCAGATAGAACAGGTTGAAATTAGTGATGTTTGTGCACCACATCGATAATTAATATCGCGGCAAGAAGAGCAGTAACGAGCACTGGTCGCATTTATATTCGCTACATGACTTTTTTTCCGATGGTTTATTTGCGCTAAGTGCATAGATATATGATGTGATTATATTAAATGGTAATTGACTTAAGAGGCTTTGCGATACTACAAGTGGGGACACGTTGACAGATTGAAACTTGGATCTAAGACATTATTCACTATTAACACTGTTATACAAATAAGATTGGATGGAGCTGGGAGAATGTTAGATAATCAAGTTCCAGTATGCCTTGTGTTGAAGTCTCAGTCATTTCTTGATTTGGTTCCCTACTCTGTTTTTAGGTAATTACAAAAAATTTAATGCTATATTGCTTTTTTCAAGGAATGAATGGTTCATTTCTTTATAAAATATTATAAATCATAGAGGAAGATATCATGTATTCCTATTTTAGCTATTTTGTGCAGTCGTTTTCGGATTTCTCGTATTTTTTAATAACTGATTTTAGAAATAAATAATTCTGGTATCATTGATATTGAAATTATTTGTCGCAAACTTTGCGATTACTCAAAATCAGCTGCATATTTTTAAGCGTAGATTTGTACGTATCAGAGAAATAGAACCAACGAAAAAGTTTCTTTATTCTCTTCCAAATGAGTTACAAGACCATAGTGTTCATCTGTTCGAACTCATTCGAAAAAACATCACGATGAAATCCTTTTTCAGACCTCAGACCTACTCCACCGTTTCACTTGATGTTAATATTTATTAATATATTTCTTTTTCTGTTGCCTCAACTATCTCGACGAAGGTATCACAACAAATGAAGGGCATGAACAGCCCTTGCCTCAAGGCCAATTAATGAGGAAGATTATCCCTTTCTCGCAGTGATCCTCCCTACCTTCTTATACCTAGTTATTCGCCCAATAGCTGTGGATTTCTTTCAAGTTTTAATTCCAAAAGCTGCATTTATAAACTGATACTACTACGTAAGAAGTACATCATCAAATTATTTGCTGGAATGTTCTCAGATACAGAATAATCTTCCTGCCTAAGAAAGTGAGGTGAGCTCTAAACTCTACCAAATGAATACCAAACCGTTTGCCCGAAAACGAAATACAGATTTCCATCTATTTTAAATCACCTTCTACGTTCTATTTTCCCATATCCTCAATGTTTTTCCTGTCCAGCGGTTAAATTTAGCTGTACGAAAATAGTTCCTAAAAGGCTGCCGGTCTGGTAGTATTAAATTAGAAATCCCTCTTGCTCGTATTAAGAACATTTTCTTCCATACATCTCGCATGCTGGCTGGATATTTTCGGCGATTCGACCCGACTGGTTGCAGCCTGTCCAGGAATACATCGAAACCGGTATCAAACGCAATTCAATTCTTACACTGAGAAAAATATTGTAATGTGTTTTCTTGATTCTTGTTACATGGCATGTGCCTCATGATTATATTTTTAATATCTTAGTTGCAAATACTGTATTGTGAAATGTAGGGAAAGCAAGATGGAGAATTAACACACAAATAAATTACAAATTTTATTGGAAACAGTGTCATATAAAAACTATCAATATTATAAAGGCACATTTCACATGAGCAGGTTTGTTATAAATATCAAATTATCGAATAAGCTTTAGATCACACGCTAAATGAAAACAAAAAACAACAATCAACTAGTTAATAAGTTAATACCTATACGTATATCTACAATATCAACTAAGTACTCGTATTGGTTCATGGTGACGAACGTTCATATATAAATTGATAGTCATCGCTTTCAGTGTTGAAATATTCAAACTCAGCGACTTTCGAAGGAATAAATTCTCAATGAACTCCATTGCACTTTCAAATATACAGTCTGATACTATATGAACTAATCAAGGGTTTTCCTATTTGGCACCAGAAACTGTTGAAATCCTGGAATAAAGGAATCAAAATTCGACAACAAGGCCGGTGTACCTCAGGGCTCAAACCTTGGACCAACCCTATACTCACTTGTACATACATGATATCCCTTGCCCAGCGAAAGTAAATAAATTGTATCTGTATGCTGAGGACACTAAACTCGTAACACAATAGTGATCTATTGGTGATTTGGTCCATTAAGATCAAAGAATTTGCTTTTATGGCGCTCTATATATCGAATGCTTTCGATAGGGTGTCTGATCAAGCTTGGCATCGGGTCTATGCCAATGGTCACAGGGATCTGTGTGTGTGTGTGTGTGTGTGTGTGTGTGTTCTAACGGACTGTTATAAATAACATCTAATCCAGCAGCTTCGCTGATGACAGCTCCCTCATTTCCTAAATGGAACCAGGAAAATCACAGCACTCCCGGGGGACCTGACTTTGGCGGGGACAATATGCTGTTCATTTCAATGAGTGACATTGAATGGAATTCTGTGGAGATTTACAAATTTAGTTCAGTTGGACGCGAAGAATACTTATACAACAACCCTCACAAAGAAGTTGCAACTCCTCATTCCACAACAAGCTCGGTCCACAGTTACAAAATGAGAATATATTGAATAGGGCCTACTTTTATTCTACTTTCCGGACTGTGGGGGTCCTTTATAAGATCAGGAGCATGATGTCAATTTTATATGCAAATCACTATCTGCTGACTAAGGCATGCAAAGAGGAAATGCACCCAACACCAAAAAATGCAAATTACGAACACAGCTACTGAATTAAAAATTTCGGCAGGGATGTTTAATCATTAGATCGGTACTGTACCAAGTACCACACGTACCAATATCCTTTTCCGGTCACTTTTCGATATCTATGTGACCACGCATATCCGTACTGGTGGTGTTCCTTCCAGTTCCTGTGTGGTGTGTGCCACTAAAGTACGCAAAGTAGGAAGCGGTACCGTTCTAAACAGCAACGTGGGTATCATGAAAATTATGGTAATATCGGCTGCCGCGCTTCTGTTTATGAATTATGTATACTGGTAGCGTCCCAAGAACGAACGGTAATGGGCCTTTGTTCCGCACCAGAAGTAGATTTATTCGTGATATACCGCTATAATGTAGGACTGAAATGTCAATTATTGAGATCTGTGATTCGTCCTTCCAATCTTCGACGCTAAATGATCCAAATGGGGGATACATTGCACCCTGTTCAGTACCTTTACCACTAAGCCCTCTATATAGAGCAGCCGAATAGTGAAACATCGATTGTTTGAAATAATAATCTGACGATTTAAATTAATATTGAATGTCATTTTTAGCGCATACAAATGCCAAAATAATTCTTAAGGCAGTTAGTCCGTAGATTTGCATTCAACTTGTTCTTATGTCAATGCTGGAACAAGACTAAAACTCCCAACTCTATCTACAGCATAGTTTTTCGTAAAATTAAAGTCTAATTTGAGCTGCTGACTACGGTAAAACGATTTTAGTGGTGCATTTACCTCGTTTTTGGTGAAAATCTATAGTCCAGTGCTGTAGCTACCACGAAAAAATACACCACTAAAAGCGTTTTAGCATAGTTAGCGGATCAACTTTAATTTACCAAAAAAACTGAGCTGCGAACGAGTAAAATTTCATACAAAAACTGCCGCTCAAGGCTATAGCCCCCTAAAACCGCCATCACAATACATGCGATGTTGAGACACTTGTGAGATACAATACTTTATTTCCTTTTCGACAGATCAAGTTCCGTGTTCTGTCCATTTTGATGCTGTTGTTGTCCGCCCATCATCGACAATGGTATGGTAATGAACTGCGGTCGAGTAGCCCCGTCTTCGGGTTGTGCCAATCCCAGTATGACTCCGCCTCCGGAGGGCGTCGCCGTATACATCACGCCTTGCGGTGTCTGGTACACCAATGGCGACAGTAGCGGGGGACCGGTAGGCGGTCCGCTACCACCATTGGCAGCGCTCGACGTGTTCGTCGCAGGTTTTGGAGATGGTGTAGGCGGTTCACTGTCCATCTCGCCGTCACTGATGCAACTGTCACTCGAGTCGCCCCCACCAACCGCACTGTTGTTGTCGGTCTGAAACAAAGATAAAAAAAGTTTTTTGAAATTTGTAAAAAATGTCTCCATTGTTTCGAGATTTTTTTGTGTTTCACAATGTTCTCAGGTGAAAGGATCATTTGCTCCGATGCTGCTTTTATACTTTCTCGTAGTTTTCGAAAATCACAGACACGGAGTTATATTCAAAACACGTTCAAACTTCATTTTCAGACGTTTTTGAAGAGCCTGATCATTTTTAAATTTTTGGCGGGGGGGGGGGGCTTTGAGATTTTGGGGGTTGAGGTGGTTAGAGACCTCAAAATATGTTAAGTGTTGGTATATAACACGTTCTATTATCTATAAAACTTTGACCACGGTAATAATCCTTTTCTTATTAGACAGATATTTGAGATATCGATCCAGTGGCAGCAGATTAATACATATTCATATAACAACGCGCGATATATTGGTCAACACACAGAAGAATAATATAATATATGTAGAGGCGTCTGGATTTTGTCAGGTTGCCACGTTGGCTGTTTGTTCTGCTTATATTCTAGCGACTTACACTACAGGTCACATCTTTTCAACTGAATATGAATCTCGAGTAATGAACAATCTGCTATTTAGTCTCTCAAATGATTGTGTTAAGAGAGTTGACATCATATTCCACGTGCAATTATATCACTTTATTGAATATTGCGGTCAGACTCTTGTAAAAATCATTAGAGGGACCCAACGGACGCATCGTCACCAGGTCGAGCTTGAAACGCTTGAAACTAGTCTCTCCCAAAAGTCGCTCTTTTGGAGAACCTCGGCGTTGTGGAAGGAGCTACCCAGATGGTTACAATTTACAGCTTTTTTTGCCTTCGTGATAGTGAACATTACTCCCCTGTTATCTCAAGCAAAATTAACAACAGGTCTCTTGTTCGTAATATTACGTCATTATTAACAACAATGCCTTTATATCGTACCTACGGAATAAATCCTTCACACATAATGACAGTTACACTATATAATTTGAGTGAAAATATCAAAAACATGCCAAGATCACGCTATAAATTATTATTATTATAAATTGTACCTTACAGCCTTGAGTTCTGTTCATTTAATTATTATCATTATTATTATCTATATAAAAAATGCACTGGCGCTGACTGCTGAATTCTTATTCGCCGCGAGCATTACATCACAAGATTCGGCTCAAAACAGTTATCGCCTTATAATAGATGTAATTGTGAATTCTTCACAATCAAGCGACTCTTCGAACACCTTTGAGCATATCAATAAATCTAGTATTTCATTACGTCTACAAGTTGTCCGAAACTTTTCTCACAACCAAGCGTTACGACAATGGCATATTAATGAACGCGTATCTGTTGTGTTCAATTAAAGCCATTAATGTACCTCTGGACGGTTTTGTTTGAGGACGATATGACCGGCACAATTTGTGGGCGTTTATACTTCACAGTTGAAATAATTAGCATCAAGATCAGGGTTGTCGATTGGCGTAGAATTCTACGATTTCCATAAATTTCAATTTCTGTGTGGCATTTGCGTAGGAAACGCAAACAACTAAATACCTAAGTGTATCTTTAACGTCGATTCGCAAAATTGTTCTGTGTTTTGATTGTACTGAGTATCTGCTTTTGTGTGATTCCCAGATTTCTATGTTCTATGATTCCAATGACAGTTCACCGTAATGTTCGCGAATGACAAGAGATGTCGCTGTAAATCAGATCACCTTTATGATAGATATTTTGGTAGGGGACAATATTTTGCCGTTGTTGACAGTGCATAGGGAACAAATTGAGGTTAGATTTTTCTCCACAACAAAGCCAAAACTCTATCAAACTGACATATATCGCATAACTTACATCTAAATCTTTGCTTATAGTCTCTAAAAAACAACACTACTTTTCATCACAGATTATCTTACGTCACGAAGTTCCGAATATCACATTTTCACTCTAACTAGTCTTTGGATTTTCACTCTTCTTTACAATGTTGGGAGCCAGATTGCCCACACTGGCCACTGGGATTGCCACCAGTTGCGGCTGACTTATGTTTGGACCTTGCAGCAGTCCCAGGATCATGCCGTCTGGTGTGGAGGCGTAACCGACACCTGAAGGGGTCTGCAGAAGGAGCGGCAGAGCTTGGACTGGATTGGTTGGAGTATTTGGCATGACGCAAGGCACTGATGTTGGAGATACTATGAGAGAAGAGTTCCGAGGATTTTTAGAGGTACCTGGATTTGATTCTGCAAGTCTAATGAGCGTTTGAGGTTCAGTTTTGGATTCAGAGGAGGTTTCGGTTTTTGAAAGGTTTTGGGGTACCACTTCTATGGGAGGGGAGTGAAGAGGATTAGGTTGATTGTGCTGAGTTTCTTCAGGCGGGTCTGGTGTGTCTTCAATCTCGTCACTGTCACTGCTGGAGCCACTTTCACCCTCCTGGAACAAATGAAATTCGCTATAATATGGTGCTTTGCGGATAAATGTGATTCATTGTTTGCAAACAAATAATAGCTCCTAATTACGATACGAATGACTGAAATATTTTTACTGACGATACGGCTGATTCGTTAGCCATTTTCAGAGTACAAAACGAAAAAATTGAATTTAGAAATAATATCTTCGGAATCCATTTCTTGAAAAACAAAATGAAAAACGATGCCGATATGTTAGTATATTTCGGTCAATGATATGTCGTTTCAATTGGCGGCTAGTAGAAAATATTTTTATTTTGTATATATCCTTTCACTTAATTCGTATGAAAATTTGTATCGATTATAATTATGGAACAATATTGATTAGAGGTCACACAGATATTAAAAATGTCTCCAATATTGTAGGTACAAACAGGAAAAAACAGGCTCCTGTTTCAATCCACAACATGCAGAAGTTAGAGTATGCATTTAGTTGAGAGTATACAAGTTTAAGATGCAATTCAAAGGCAATAGAAATTTGCAACGATCAGCAATGTATCCTGATCAAAAATGAAGATGTTACAATTATATAAAAATATATAAAATTGACTGTGACATGCATTTTACTAATATGAAAAACGCAAATCTTTCTAATTGTCTAATAAAAAACACCCATCTCTGGAAAATTGACCTAACAAACTGCTGTGTAAAATCTCCAATCAGGTGGGTCAATGTCTGTTATTTGTCAGGAAGACATGTCAGATAAACACGTTATCTTTAAGAAGCTAGACCAAACCAAAAGATGTTAGATATAGAACTCTTGTCTTTTTTATTACATTGCTCATCCTCTTCGCTATCTCTAAGCACTCGTATATGTCCAGCTCCTTAATGATTACAACACTAAAAAGCTGGAATCATACGAATCTTGGAGATAGCTGGCTAAGAAGTCCATTTCCGGGATCGAAAGGAATCCGATATAGAAATCTCATGCTGTTTTGTTAATATATATTAACAAGAATGAAAAAGTGTAAATAAATAAGTCTAGTTCAATTAATAGTCGATGATATTCAGGAGAATATAACATAAGTCACTGGTGACTAGATGTCTAGCCATTAGATTCGAGCTTTTCACAGGTTAGAAACTTGGGAACAAGGTACCTTCCATAGCCTACTCGCCAGTTTAATTCTGTTTAGAATTCAAGAGATTGTGGGTTCATTTCCCAGTGGCGATAATGTTTCAAAATCAGTCATTAGTTCTTAAAATACCATCATTCTATTTGAATTTGTTTATCCACCTCTGTGGTACAATCCTGTATATGGTTTCTCGCCAAAACAGAATACGTCTTTTTGTTTCACATACCTTAACATTCATGTGACTGGATGGCTTTACAACTACAGTAAAACCACCGCTAATTACTGCATCTACGTTTACGTAGCCGTCAAAACTTATTGTTTATGTCGAGTTCGATTAAAATTGCTTGACATAAAGGCGCGTCTTATTTATTCCGAGTTATTATACGTCTTGTTTCTTGGAGATCCTACCGTACAGCCAGACTAACAGAAATTAGTGACATGGTTTTTCGTAAGGTGTATTTTTATAACACAAAATATGTAGATTTTGATTTTTATTGCGATACGTAGTAGGATTGAATTAATTCAAATCATTTTATTGAACTAATCGGTACAAATCCTTAATAGTTCTCGAAATAGCACCCGAACAGTGCGTATACGCCTTCTGGAACTCGTTTTCCATGATCCCCTCGTAACGGCCCCTAGTACGTCTTCTACGGAGCTCAATTGGTTTCCCTTGAGGTCCCGTGCGAGCCGAGGAGACAGGAAGAAGTCCCTCAAAGGAAGATCCGGACTGTGAGGGGGTGGGGCAACGTGTCAACCCTATGCTTGGACAGAAACTCCTTCACAGAACAGCATGGATCTGATCTTCAATCTGTTCACTCTGGCTTTTTCCACTCGAACACTATTGAGCGATTCATGGCAGCATCTCAGTAGGCTTCCTAATCATTGGGAGGGTCACCCTCGCGGTTTTCTCCAGTTTGAAGCAGAATTTAATGACGTAGCTCGAGATGTTTCTTCATCTCTCTGATCACGACGACACTCCTTAACAGAGGTTCAGTGAATCGAATTGCTTACTCTCCGCTTGACCACAGGCGACTGGAAAAAATATAGGATCTCTTCCGGAATGTCCTGCACTACCACGCCCAGATGGCCCTCCGTTCGCGCTACAGAATTTCAGTTTTAGTACTTTTTGATCCTACCCTGTACATCAACAATAACATGTCCTGTCCTTGCTAGGTTCAGATCCCAGAAGCTGGAGTTTTTGTTTGGGGATGCACTCCAAAATACTCCATGAAGTATCTGAGCTCGATAAAAAGAGATACGTCGAATGGATGCACCTTATTTACAAAGAACCCCCAAAGTTTGGAACATCAAATAAAATATGCTGATCTGATCCCCAATTAGTTTTCCAGATAGTTACAATTTACAGATGCTAAAGGTCAATGTGGCTAGAATGTCTATTCTGCCGTTTTTAGGGATTTTCTAAAAAACATTAATAACAAAACCAATTGCTGTATTATATTGTTAAGCAATGAAGAAGCAGAAACTGTTTGACTCACGTTCAAATATGCCAAAAAACAGTGTAAAACAAACCATGCACAATAGAAGTATCTACGTACCTTCCCCGTATACCAATTTTGAACTCGAATTTGATTCAATCCAGAGGGCTCCATAAATTTCAGCACGACCGATAAATTTTGACAGCTTGCGCTGTAAAAATAAGAACAGCAAAAATGCTATGGAATTTTTAATAAACGGTGGCAATATATGGTGATTATTGTAAATCTTTCAGGAATTTTCTTGAACTGGAACTTCCCTCAAGGTGCAGATTTTATTAGGCAGATGAGGAAGAAATAAGACCCCTCACGTTTTGACTGGCATCTCATATCTTATCAAACATATTTTTTGATGATTAAATATTTTTTTAGTAACATTCAAATTTTGCTATTTGTAAGAAATTTGTGACAAAATCTTACATTGTCATTGAAAAAACAGCCTCCTTATCTTGATCATGTATACATCGCGAATTTCTGAGAAAATATTATTAGCGCCTGTTAGAAATAGCTATTATAAACGCACTTATTTGCAATTGCTCACTGCGCAAGTGTAACCCATTAAAGAAAGGTGCACAATTTGGTTCCGTGCTTCCTCTATACTCAAACCACATTATTATGTTAATCGTTGCCTGTTCTGTGGGTCTGTGACAGAACTGTCAAGTGTCAACATGTTGTTGATCAGCGCCAAAAAGATTCACGATCACGGCTTGTTCTGTGATGAGTGTTGCCAAAGAGCTGTCAGTTGCTGACACCCAAAACTGCAGAATTTCAGTATATCAAGGTGCACAATTCAAGAATCCCCAATAATAATCCTGTCAGCTACCTTATAACGGACTATGAAAATACAATACGTCTCAGAGGACATGGGTATAACGTGCAATTCATTGCCAAGAAATAGTAATATCGCGTTTATCGACTAATTTCGCGATTTTAATACTTCCCCGCCTATTGGAATGCTAAATCACATTAAAATTAGTCGATGAAATGCCTGAAAATTTTCCACCGATGTCTATGAAGCAGTTTCATATGTGTATCTTTCTAAGAAGCAATTCCAAAGCTTTAATTAGTATTGATTGAGTCGCATCATTTGATGTGCGCGCATCTATAGGCATAAATCTGTTCCTAAAGAAAGTCATAGTCATAATAACAGGCTCTGTTGTATCGTAATTAGGATTGGATGCTTTCTGTATCCAATTAATAATGCATGGCGAACGTCGGGAAGGTATCGTGATACAAATGTTGGGAACTGTAAAAAAATATGAGTTATGACACTGCCATGTAAAAATTTATCGATGTCGGTTGTAACTGGAAAAATGCATGTACGAATATTAAAACCGAATTAAGTAGGTTGTATCACGTTTTAAAAGTATGGTTATGTAATTAAATTTATTTTTCGACGATTTCCGGACAACTCGCACTATACAATGTGCATTATATTGCAATTGACTGCAATATTTTTACCGACATTTCGGCAGCCGCCTCAAAAATTTTAATATCATTATAAGTTCAAAATGATTTTATTTTTATTTTGAAAAAGTCTGTCAAGGCAGCCATAACGTTAGTTATGAAGCACGCAAAGGCAGACATCCTATCGCGCTTCATAAGCACTGCGCGAGGATAGATGTCTATTCATATTGACCTTGAAACGCTGTAAATTGTAACCATCGGGATTAAAGTTCCCGGTAGCTCATCCCACAACGTCAAGGTTCTCCAAAAGGACGACTTATGGAAGAGGCTTGTTAACTCCACCTGGTGAGGATGAGGATCAGGAATTACTTTGGGGCGCATCTGGACCTTGTACGAGGGTCACGCTGAAAGTTTTAAGATACAGAAAAACTACAAGGTTGATTTAAAAAAACTTTATTCTGTTTCTTCAACATATTCTCTCCTTTTAAATCCAGCAAACCAATTAAAAACTGTATCCCAAGAAGGGGCAGAGTCCCCAAAGCAATTCACTAAACTTTCGTTACATTCCGCTTGTTTTAGTTCCTTTTTATGTCATACAATCGGTCAATACTTAGATTCATTCGAGACCGTGGCAAGGCAACTACTGAACGATTCAAACGCTGCCTTTGCGTATAAGAACTTCCAACTTTAGACAAAATGGCTGCATGCTCAAAGTTGTTTAAACCTGTATAGATTAGGAATATCTAAAGACTTTCAGCGTGACCCTTGTATTCCTTTGATATATCATCACGAACTGGAGGACATGCAGTTAAGCAATTTCAATATTGAATTATCACTTTTTTACAAATGCATAGCAATGTATTAAGGACGATTTTATCTCTGCAAAACGTGCAGGTGGGTCTGCACACTGTTCACGCTTCAAAAGCACCAGGTACACTTTTTCACACTGGTTTCACATCTGCTTACTGCATGCTAATTCATTTGATGGTGCGACCCCACGCGATTTTACTGAATTACAATCAAAAGTGGCTTCTTTAGTGAATAAAATACTGCTGATGCAACGTTTGCAATGTCAATTTGGAGCTACAAGGAGCAGTTCAATGCCTGTATATCAGGAATAACGTTTTCAAAACGTAGTTCTTCATTAAACGTTCATTTGAAAAATAGTGTCGTGCTAACTACAAATTTAATTAGTTTTTTGTTAAATTGCCCTGTTTCCAATATTTTCCATATACCGACTGAACACACAACGAGCAGAGACAGAAAAATAAAGAAACCTTATTTTAAACTGACTTTGTTTTATACGAGATCTTACGAGGTGATGTCAGGAAAGGTCAAAAAAGCAATATTTTGATTCTCGAGCAAAGGACTTTTGGATTTGCCATTTTTTCCTAACTCCGAAAAATACTTTCATCTAACAAACATATCTTTTTTTCTCATGAAAATGCTAGGTTTTAACTTACTGCGCATCCTTATCTTAGACACAGTATGTGAGTGGTAAATCAAAGTCAAAGAAAGTCCAGTAAAACTGGTGCTTACGCCTAATATAGAGCAATATGAGCATATTGATTTGAAAATCTTGATGAGACGCAAAGTCTGGTAGGTTCGCACTGTAACCGGTCGGTAATTGCAAAAAATAAAGACGAATCTAAAAAGCAGTAGAAAAGCAACAACCAGCTGTGTAGCATCCGTACGTATAATGCATTTCCATGGCATAAACACAGTTTTTCATGCTCGGCCGTTGCGTTGTCCCGATTTGGTGCTGCTCGACCGATACTGGCCGAACAGGAGGCCGTAAACGCCGTAATAGGAAAGCAAAGCCACGCAGTCTACTGCGCCGGACGAGCCCAACCGCTTTTCTAACGATCATAGACGTTCAAGATGCTTTATTTATTTTTCAAAGGGGATGCTTTGCTCTATTGTTTTCCCTTGTACTTTACATTTTTTCCAAGACGCTTTTATTA
Source organism: Bruchidius siliquastri (assembly GCA_949316355.1). Taxonomy (NCBI): domain Eukaryota; kingdom Metazoa; phylum Arthropoda; class Insecta; order Coleoptera; family Chrysomelidae; genus Bruchidius; species Bruchidius siliquastri. The sequence goes on along the minus strand of OX438537.1, from coordinate 23,687,249 downwards.
GCTACGATTGTATGTCTGTTTGTAATGGAATGTTCGAACGCTATTGTCGACCACTTCTAAACGTCAGATTCATTTCAAATTTTGCACACTTATCACGGACTGTAGTTTAATAAGTTTGTCCTATTGTTGCTTTCCATTCCCAAATTCTTTATGATAAAAATTATATTTGAATTTCAAATTCATACCACGCTGAGAACGCCGAAGCTAAGCAGCGTCAGACGCGTTCAGTACTTGGATGGGTGATTGCTTGGGAACACATTAGCCTTTTTTTATTAGCTTCATCTGTATGTATGTTTGTGATGGAATTTTCGAATGCTATTTTCACCCACTTCTAAACGTCAGATTCATATCAAATTTTGCACACTTATCACGAACCGATGACAATGCAGTTTCTGAAGTACCTAGACTGCCAGTACAAGCAGATATCCACGGAAGATCCATCTAAACCATATGTGGAGTAAAGAAATTGAACTTCATGCCAAATATAGTGTCCTTGATTTGAAGAAATCCCTCCAATTATTTGGTCTGCCAACACTGGAGCCCAAAGCGGACCTGTCTGCAAAGAATTTTTCTACAGATAACTTCTTGATAAATCAGGAAGCCTATAGTGCTCTAAAAGCGCTGCAAGATCATGAATTCTATCCACATTGAGATCAAATACGTTATAAATTGTAACCATAGGGGGAAAACTCCCCGACAGCTCATTCCTCAACGCCGAGGTTCTTCAAGAGAACGACTTTTTGACGATGCTCGTTTGAGGCGTTGGAAGCTCCACTTGGTGAAGATGAGCTCGTTGGGCCTCTCTACTGTTTGATGTACTGGGAACTCTTGGTCGAACATTTGCAATGATACAGAGAATAGAGACAGATAAACCACCCTCCTTTGATGTTTCAAAATGTTGAGGTTCTTTGTAAAGTCGTTTCAGGATTGAAGCGCATCTCCACATATGCGACCTCTGAGCCTTGTAGAGCAGCACGAGATGATCGTGCCAGGACATGTTCATCTTCATCTCCGGACATCCTGAATGCCGCCTCCTTCACCTGGCTCTAATCCCCCAGGATGCTGTCCATGTCTTATCGCCATCGCGAAGAATAATCAGTCTTCGTTCAAATTTGGTATTGGTCGTAGCGTAGCGACAGAGAGCTGTGATCCAGCGTGCGTAAATCTAAAGTCGAGGCCGAGTCGCGACTACTAATTACACGAATTAATTGTTATTTACTTCTCTCTCATTGTCCTGTAGTCAGCGGGGATTTGTATTTATCGATATATTCAGCTAATTTTATTGATGGCGTACCCGCCGACCCGATGGTGCTTCTGCTTCTGTTGCAGCTCGGTTAACGAGGAGACATGTTTTATTAATTGCCGCCCAACTGTACTTTCTGGCTCACCGCCGAATTGTTGGTAGACAGAATGGCCACTGATGCTCGCCTCTTCTGATAATAGGGAAGCCCAATGCGAGATCTTGGCCTTTATTTAGAACAGCAGACTAACCTATGGGAGACACCTTGCACCCTGTGGAGTACCTTCACCATATTTAACACCTCTATATGCTGAAAAGTATGCCTGCCTTGGGAGACAATTTTGGGAACTTAGATGTTATAATATTTGGATTTCAATATTTGATTAATTTAATCCAACAGCACTGATTCAAATGTTTATTTCTAACTGAGCTTGGGAAGTACAGTAGCAACCTACTTGACTTGATGCTTTGCTCTTCTTGAATCCATGGTCTCACTGAAGGCGTTCAAGATTTCTTACGCGAATTAGGAAATCATTCAATATTAATGTATGGGAAGTTGAACCGAGTCAATCTACTCGACTCCATTTGATCAAATACGCCATTGCAACAACCGTGTACCGATATAAATCTTAGATATCTGAAGATAGTACGAAAGCATACACAGATACACAATAATATATTCTGCGTCCGCGGTCACAAATTCAATGGATGCTTCCATTACAAAATTAATCTAATAGCCAAGTGGATTAATAAAATATCATTTAATTTCAATAGAATAACTACTTTACATATAATATTTGCGATCGGATAGAAACGATAAAAATTCGATTAGATACAATTCGAGATAAAATCGGAAAATAATAGGATGGTTCTGTCAGCGATGTATAAATACGAGATACTATGCCATCGAATAGTCGGAGCATCTTAGTGAAAAATCTAAGGAATTATAAAGAATGGACAGTTTACGAATTTGAATGTTGGATCACTTCTACCAAATCCGTTCCGAACTAGCCACTTTGCGGGCGGTGAACAGCACCATCAAAGGCGGTTCCAAACATTTCGATAAAAATTGATTGTGGTAAATCGCCCAGCTTCATATTGTGAAGATATTATTTCATAGATAACTCCGCACAAATTCAGAAAACCAAATGCGCTCCAGAAGTGCAGCGAGAGGATACATGATTATTTATAATGACGTTATGATGCTATAGACTGTAACTATTAGGGGATAAACCTTTCGACAGCTCATTCCACAACGCCGAGGCTCTCCAAAAGGGCGCCTTTTGGAAGAGGCTCGTTCATGACGGTGGAAGTTTGACCTGGTGAGGATGCACAGTAGTTAAATTATGGCGCTACTGTAGCACGTGGGTAAATTTTGGAATAAGCGCCGAAAAATAATAAAGTAGGATTGACAAGTAAACAGAAAAGAATAACTCCCGCTTTGTTATAGCGCACCTTTAATTAATCAATTAATTCGCCGCACTTCACTCTGTCTACAACTACTACATCCATTTCATACTCCTTTGCTACTCTAGCGCTATTCTGGAGGGATTCAGAACTACTATTTCCTGCTTACAGCTGGACACTTTTTCAACATATCACCCATATGAGACGACGCTCCTTACCTCTACCCTCCATATTGTATTGAAGGTTGCCTACAATTTCAACAAATCGTCCTCTGTTCTGTCTGAATATTACATTTTCCAAAACGTCTAGCCTATCGGGTCCACTACGTCCAGTCCGGTCGAGAAATAGTATCGAGCGTGAAAGAATGCATTTATTTACATGTGGAAGTGTTTCAAGAACAGCCGAAGCCTCCTTTTGTCTTTTGTTTCTCTGTACACGGCCCCATACGTGAATCCATGCGTGTTTGTCGATGCACCGACAATGCTCTATTTAAATATATGATGTATTATGTATATGTTTTATGACCTCACGAGGTTCCTAATGAGAGAGCAGATAATTGCAGACGAGTCGAATAGAGATACAGAATGGATGATAATATAATATACAGGGTTTTGAAATAGGTATCGCCTATTTTCAGTAGGCCATGGTGGATAGATACAATGTTTTGCTGGTGACAGTTCTATTGTCAGTTTGTATAGCAATTAATGCAATGTACTGATTTATATGGTTAAGACGTTCATAGCAAGTGAATAAATTAGTTGTGCAAGTTCAAAGGTAGTTTCGTCGCGAGTTCGATGTTCTAAGGCATGGTCAAAGTTAGAGGTGATCTACGAACAAAAAGAACCCCGAAGTAATCGAGACTGTCAGACAAACTATTCAAAGAAGTTCACAGCGATCAGGACGTATGCCTAGAATTGAAGAGACAAAAATCAAATCAGCTATGGTTTCAGCAAGATGGTGCCAAGGCGTATACGTCATGATAAGCCTGAACGGTGTTGTTGATATCGAGGTTTGGTACCAAAACTTGCCATTAAATTCACCCGACTTGATGCCTTCTGAGTTTTCTTGTGCAGATTTCTGAAGCAGAAAGGCTACACGATACCCTACAAGCTGTACATTTCTGCAGACATTCAGAATGTCAACCTAGATTTACTAAGACGAGCAATGGAAAATTTTGGGAAGAGGTTGCAATACTGCATAGACGCTTAAAGAGAACGTTCAACCGACGTAATATTTAAGACAAAATATTGCACTTAATACGTTGTTAGTTGTCCCAAACTTCTTTGAATTGAATACATTTGGCCTTAGAGATCTTCGAAAATGAGTGATACCTGTTGCAGAACCCTGTATAACCCTTAGTCAACCTACCTTTGACCCTCTTTGAGTCTTTAAGGGACGTTACACTCAACACCCCTTTCGAACGAATAAAGCGAGTTTATAAAATATATGCACATCTAATTCCAACGATGATAAACTCGAGCAACGAAATCTAAAAATAGAACTGTGTCCACAACGCGGAAACATACGCTGCAAAACCAATACCCACCGGGTAATCCATTATTTTATACGAGTTGTCTTTCTGGTTATTTCTAATGGGTCTTCAGCTGGGAAACAGACATGTCCGCAGTGTATTTATGCGTTTCTTATGACACAACTTTGTAGAAAACAATATCGATCTGCGACCGGCTAGTGAGAATTTCTCACGTGCCAGTACGCAGAAGAAAGAAAAAATCGCTTGGATTCAGGTGTGGATGTTGTGAGGTCGGAGTCAGATCGCCGTTTGCATCGATGGTTTGCCTTGTACTTCCTGTTTCTTTTTACTTGTTTATAGCCCTGAGGAATACAATAACACTAACGTTAATGTCTACCATCTGCGTGAATATTCGAAGTTTTAAATCATTCCGTTGTTCTCGCATAATGGATAGTACATAGGTCACGCTGAAAGTCTTAAGGTACAGAAAAACTACAAGGTTTTTAACAAAAACTGTATTATGTTTTTTCAATATATTCTCTCCCTACCTCAATACATTTATGCATTCGGTAAAACCACTTGTCAAATTCTTGTGACCAACGTTCTTTCGAAAGGTGCTAATTTCTTCCTCAAATCCAGCGCCGCCCTCCAACGCTTAGCTCAAACCAAGAACGTGACCCTCATGTGGGTCCCTGGTCACAGCGGGGTGCCAGATAACGAGAAAGCAGACTGCCTGGCGAAGATGGGAGCAAGGGGCACATGCATTGGCCCCGAACCCTTACTGGACATTAGCAGAGGCCAGGTCACTAATGCCCTAGATGCTTGGGCGTATAACGAACTTGCGAAAGCATGGTTGGAGAGAGACGACTGCAGGCAGTCCAAGAGGTCCATAGCAGGCCCCAACAAACGTATGGAGCTGGGAGAAGGACGAGTCCTCGTTTCACTTCCTGGGTGAGTGCGCCGTATACAGCAGCCTAAGGGCTGAGGTGTTCAGTACAGCAGAGTTTGACAGGGAAGAGTGCTACTTAGCAGAATGGTCAGACATCATGAACTTGATTAAAAAATGTGGAAGGTTCGACGCTAAGAAACTACCATGTTCTAGTGATGGTCTTCGTGGTCAGCAAAAAGGGCCAAAGAAGGCCTACTTGACAGGCTTTGCCTTCCCATTACTACTAATACTACTTCATCCGCCATGGCCTACTCTAAATCATAAAGTAAGCGATTTGAAGTTCAATGTTCTTTTTACTTCCCACGCTTGTGGGCGGAGAAGTATTTTAATCGCGAAACATTCCGAATTTGATATATTCTTGTTCCATGAAATGGACAGCACGAAAAAAATAGTATGTTGACGCTGTACTTCCAACGCAATGATATGACTTTGAAAATTAATATTTCTTACTTAAATATATAAGAATAAAAGCTACTGAGGTAGCCTAAATCGAAGACGAGTCTGAGAACATCTTCAGATTTCTATATACCACATACAGGCGTTTCGAAAGCTTATACATGATCAATCATTGATCTCTTTTGACAATTACAAGCCAAGTACACTGTTGAACTAATCTACTCGATCAAGTCCCTCATTAAATCGGAATCTATGTGATCGATCGATGATTCCGAATAGCGTTTGTGGCCGAAGGCACAGCCTAACATTAATAATACTATTAATTACATGGGGGACACCGATCTATCGGGTGTCACGTTATTAATTTTTTCAGCGAAAAATCATAATAGCGTAACTAAATAACCGATAAAGAGTAGGCATTTTAATGAAGGTTCGATCAAATTCATCCCGTCCGAATTTGCATGGCGGTTGTGGCTGTTAATTCTAGGGTACAGGACGACCAGAAAATCCGGAGGATGATAATCACGGCTGTTCAGATTTTACAGCTTAACGGCGTTGGTTTTGATATCGAAGGTGCCACTTTTTTCGCGTCAATCGTTATTACGATACTTTCGGGTATGGAATAATACGAGCGACATCGCCCTCAATTTTTTAAATATTCGTGAAAAATCAGCAACTTGTTCCAATCCGATTATGACCTGGTACTGGTTTGTTTGTCATCAACAAGGGCCGCTGGACGAATTTGTGGTTACCGTTACGCGACTCAACAAAATATCGCGTTAAGAAGGTTGACACTGTATTTACCACGTAATAGCACCAGTTGAGATGAAGATTTGGTTCGGATTTTTTTGAGCTGCTCTTAGTGAAATTGAAACACTTTGAGGCTGTATAAATTCCCAAAATTTTCGAAACTTACTTAGAGTAGATCGACAGCGATGAAACTCTTGAACAGCTGCATGTGGAATACAGAGTCCATCTACTTGACGCAGACTTCTAAGAGGCCAACTAGTACTTGCGTCATCATTTCTGAGTACTGTTAGAAACGCCAACATAATACGATGGATTTATTTGATTGCCAATATCAATAGATGATAGGCACTTTAAAAAAAAGTGAACTTACTTGAGAAAAAAATTACGGTTTAATAGTAGGAGTAGTAATAGGGAGGCAAAGCCTGGCAAGTAGGCCACCTTTGGCGCTTTTTCCCGACCCCGAAGACCACCACTAGAACCATAGCAAACATGCTAGTTCCTCAGAGCCGAACCTTCCAGACCTTTTGATAAAGGTCATAATGTCCGACCATTCCGCTAAGTAGCACTCTTCCCTATCAATTTCTGTTGTGCCGAACACCTCAGCTCTAAGGCCGCTGTATACGGCAAACTCACCCTGAAAGTGGAACGAGGTCAGTCCTCCTCCTCCCAGCACATCTGACAGATTGGGTCTTTGACCACTCCTATGAGTGTCAGGTGCCTGTTCAATCTGCAGTGACCTGTGAGGATACCTACTAACAAGTGGAGTGAATCCCTCTTCCGGTTCAATAGCCATAGCTCCCTATGTTTGTTGGGGCCTGCTAAGAAGCTCTTGCATTGCCTGCAGTCATCTCTCTCCAACCACGTTTTCGCAAATTTCTTAGACACCCAGGCATCTAGGGCATTACTGACCTGGCCTCTGCTAATACCCAGCAAGGGTTCAAGGCCAATGCATGTGCCCCTTACTCCCATCCTCGCCAGACAGTCTGCCTCCTCGTTACCTGGCATCCCGCTGTCACCAGGGACCCACATTAGGGTCACGTTCTTGGATTGGGCTAAGGGTTGGAGGTCTCGTCCTCCTCCCAGCACTTCTGACAGATTGGGTTTTTGACCACTCCTATGACTGTCAGGTGTCTGTTCAATCTGCAGTGACCTCTGAGGATCCCCACTAACAAGTGGAGTGAATCCCTCCTCCGATTCAATAGCCATAGCTCCCTACGTTTGTTGGGGCCTGCTAAGAAGCTCTTGCATTGCCTGCAGTCATCTCTCTCCAACCACGTTTTCGCAAATTTCTTAGACACCCAGGCATCTAGGGCATTACTGACCTGGACTCTGCTAATACCCAGCAAGGGTTCAGGGCCAATGCATGTGCCCCTTGCTCCCATCCTCGCCAGGCAGTCTGCTTCCTCGTTACATGGCACCCCGCTGTGACCAGGGACCCACATTAGGGTCACGTTCTTGGATTGGGCTAAGGGTTGGAGGTCTCGTCCTCCTCACAGCACTTCTGACAGATTGGGTTTTTGACCACTCCTATGACTGTCAGGTGTCTGTTCAATCTGCAGTGACCTCTGAGGATCCCCACTAACAAGTGGAGTGAATCCCTCCTCCGATTCAATAGCCATAGCTCCCTACGTTTGTTGGGGCCTGCTAAGAAGCTCTTGTATTGCCTACAGTCATCTCTCTCCAACCACGTTTTCGCAAATTGCTTAGACACCCAGGCATCTAGGGCATTAATGACCTGGACTCTGCTAATACCCAGCAAGTGTTCAGGGCCAATGCATGTGCCCCTTGCTCCCATCCTCGCCAGGCAGTCTGCTTTCTCGTTACATGGCACCCCGCTGTGACCAGGGACCCACATGAGGATCACTATTTTGGATTGGACTAAGCGTTGGAGGGCAGGGCTGCGTTCCTGGAGGAGTGATGATCTGATCCTAGGAGATGCTACTGCTCTCAAAGCTGCCTGGCTATCGAGGCATATATAGATGTCCTACTGATATGTACTTAAAAAAGAAGTGGACTTCCTTGAGAAAAAAATTACATTTCAATAAATATTAACCCGAAAAGTCCATCGCTATCTGTCTGGCTACAAAGCCAATAAAAAGGATCAGAAATATCTTCAATTGTCGATTATAGCTGGGATGTTGGACATGAGAACAAACATGTTGTTGTGTTGTGTTCGCGATATCCATCTGAAGAAGAGCAGCAGAAAATCTGTTTTCAGAGAAGCGTGGATGGTATCTGGCAGGAGATATCTAGTGGCATCTCGATGGTAATCTGCAAAGCGCGGACTTGGCCGGTCGGCTAGTCTGTAAGCCGACTAACTAATGGTCGCAGCTTACACCACAATTACACCGAACAATGGCTATTATATTGTTATCGAGTTACTCTCTCCCAGGCAAAAATATTGACTTATTATATGCACGCGTTATACATGTGTATAGGTAGGGACGCACGCCGCGCCGCGCCGCGCCGTCGGTACTGGTACTGGTACCGGTACCATCGAGGGCGTTCTCTTTGTATGTGTGACGACGTATGCATATACAATGCTATATAGCCGCTTAAGCGCCTTCACGTTTTTTTCGTTCGTTCCGTTCTTCCTAGTACAGACCTTTTGCATACGTGTGTGATTTTATACATGAATTATTTTATCCTTTGACGGAGTAATCGAATCACACAGAACTCCTTGATTCTCACATTTTTTTATGAAATACCTCAGGCAAAGGCAGAAAGTCCATCACGCGTCATAAGCGCTGCGAAAGGATGAATGTCCATTCGCATTGACCTTAAGAGGGGACTCTACCTAAAAGATTTGGTTCGGATTTTTTGAGCTGCTCTTAGTGAGATTGAAAAGCTTTAAAGCTGTATAAATTCCCGAAATTTTCAAAACTTACTTCAAGTAGATCGACAGCAATAAAACTGTTGAACAGTTGCATGTGAAATACAGAGTCAATCTACTTGACGCAGACTTTTAAGAGGCCAAATAGTCATTTCTGCCATTCAAAATGTAGTTCTCTGTAGTAAAAGTCGCTAAAACAAACGTTGAACAAATCAAGTACCTATTACATCTTAAAATCTTATAACTTGTGAAAGCAGGGCTCCAACTTAGGTCCCTACTCTTCCTATTGTTTATCAATGACCTGTACCTCAACTTGTCATGCCTCAACTTACGATGAATCCAAACATGGAATATTTTCTTTCTATATACACAAATATCGTTTATAAAGATAGAAAACTAATAATTAATGTTAACCGCAAAATAAGTGTATATCTCAAAAATTAACTATCAGTGACTTAAACTCAGAAATGAAGGCATCAGCAGGACTAACAATTCCAGCTGGACATAAAGTTGTACTGTTTTTGCACTTGAAATCTCTCAATTAAGAACGGTAGAGGTTTTGAACTAGTGATTGGCACTCTCGTTTTGAAGGTGTAACAGTCCAACTATATCATAATAAGGGAATTTACAGTGCACCTCGAAATATGCACCTCCTCTTCCATATAGTTCAATTTTTGTCCCTCTTTTCAGCGATTTTGGAAGGTTATCATCTTGATTCTCGTTTAATCAAAATCCAATGTATAGCTCTAAAATGATCTATGATAACAATAAGGGACTAAAACTCAAGGATAATGTTATCAGTCGAATGCACAACTAAGACTAACAGTTCCATCTGGGCATGAAGTTATCCCATTATTTAAGTTTGAATTCCTCTAGATTAAGTACGGCAGGTACAAGATAACCAGGTGATTAAAACTCTCCTTTCAAAAGTGTAACAGTTCAAGTATATGATAATAAGGGAATTTCTATGGAACCCCGTAATTCGCAGCCCTTCTTCCACATAGCTCAATTCTTGTCATTTTTTTCAGCGATTTTGCAAGGTTATCATCCCGAAAGTTGGCATATGGTACCTATCGATACACTCGCGGAATCAAACTCCAATTTATAGCTCTAAAATGGTCTATGATGACATTCAGTGACTAAAATTCTAAGATAATGTCATTAATTGGCTACACAACTAGGACTAACACTTCCAGTTGAGCATAAAGTTGCACCATTATTGAAATTCCATTGGTTCTGAACCAGGTAAGCAAGTGTAACAGTCCCAATATATGATGATAAGGGAATTTTCATGGCACCTCGTGATTCGCATCCTCTCTTTTACATGACGCTATTCTCGTTCCTTTTTTCGGTAATCTGGGAGCATTATCACCCCGCTGAGTTTACATACGGTACCTATGGACCTTCTGGGGATCAAAGTCTCAAAGTCCAATTTATAGTTCAAAAATAGTCTATGAAGACAATAAGCGACTGAAACTCAAGGATAATGCATCAGCTGGCTACACAACTAGGACTCAACAGTTCCAGCTGGGCATAATTGAAATTCTAATTCCTCAAGATGAAGTACCGTAGGTTCTGAACAAGGTGAACAGGTGATTGACACGCTCTGTTTGAAGGTATGAACGTTTACAGTATGTCACATCGAGAGGATTTTCATGGCACCTCGTAATTCGCACCCCCTCTTCCACATGGCACCATTCTCGTTCCATTTTTCGGTAATCTGGAAGCGTTATCACCCCGCTGAGTTTACATATGGTACCTATTGACCCTCTCGGGGTCAAAGTCCGGCCAATAAAAAGGCCGGCCTGGTGTAGCAGAGCGGCCGTAGAAGATACCGCCGACGAGGACGCTACGACGCCCGGCGCCAAAACGCGTCTGACCGCGAAAACACTGTTGCCAGATATAGTCAAAGTACTTTCCTAGGACGATACTAAGAAATCAGCGTGTTAGTTTCAGTGTTGGTCTTCGGGGCGGCCAAAATGGCCGAAAGTGGCCCACTTGCCAGGCTTCGCCTCTCCACAACTGATACGTAGGTCACGCTGAATATTTTAAGATAAAGAAACTACTACTACAAGGTTTTTTTTTAAATAACTTTATTCTGTTTTCCAACATATTCTCCCCATACCTCAATACATTTACGCATTTGGTAAAACCACTTGTCAAATTCTTGTGACCAACCTTCGTTTGAAAGGCTGCTAATTTCCTCGTCAAATGCAGCGATTGCCTTTTCATCGGTGGAAAAATGGCGACCTCGTAACTTTCATTTGATTTTAGGGAATAAGAAGAAGTCGCACGGAGCTAGGTCCGGAGAATAAGGTGGGTGAGGCAACAGTTTGACACCCTGTTCAGCAAAAAAATCTAGTGTTCTAGCGGCGCTGTGGGCGGGTTCGTTGTCATGGTGCCATTGAATACCCCGAAGAATAGTCTTTGGACGGCTCTTGCATAGTTTTTGGAGGACTACAGGAACACATTTGGTTATATTCCATTCAGAAGTAACTGTCCTTTGATTTTCCAAGGCTACCGTTGTGATGTATCCACTTTTAGAAAAAAAAGATGCAGCTATTTTCTTTCCAGCACTCTTGGAACGACGAATTTTTGTTGGAGGCTGCTCACTTGCAAAGCACCAAACTAATGACTGCTGTTTAGTTCCGGGATCATAATGACATAACCATGTTTCGTTTCCGGTTACGATACTAAGTGTTTTTACTGTGCCCATTATCAGATTTTTCAAGCATAAACTTAGCCTAATCAACTCTTGTTGCCTTTTGCTCACTGGTCAACAAATGTGGAACCCATCTGGAACACCGCTTCCTTAGGCGAAGATGATCATGAATGATTGTTCGGACCGCTACTAATCCAATCCCCAGATAAACCTCAATCTCGGTGTACGTTATATGTCGATCTTTTTTTACCATATTTTGCACAGCTTCTACAGCTTCCGGAGTAACCAATTAAAAACTGTAGCCCTAGAAGGGGCAGAGTCCCCAAAGTAACTCACTAAACTTTCGTGACATTCCGCTTGTTTAAGTCCCTTTTTATAGTCATAAAAATCATGACTCGAAAATTACCCGGTTCCATTTTCACGTCAAAATTCGTCCAACACTTCGAGACCGTGGCAAGGCAACTACTGAACGAATCAAACAGTGTCTTTGCGTGTAAGCACTTACAACTCAAAACAATATAGCTGCGTGCTCAAACTTGTTTAAACTTGAATAAATTAGGAATATCTAAAGACTTTCAGCGTGACTCTCGTAAATAATGGGACAAACTCATTGAACTACTTTATTGTGATCGGTCTTTGATGGGTGCGTAAAACTTAAAAATAATCTGACTTTTTCAATTGGGTGAAAATAGCGTTAGAAGATTCCGTTACAAACATACATACATACTCGTGATGCTAATAAAGTAAAAAGTAGTGACGTACCGCGACAGTTCTATCACTTTAAAAAAGGGACTCGAAACCTAATTTGTGACCCCTGTTTGAAACCGATACCATTGCGTGGGAAGTTCAGCGTCAACCAACTCGACGTTATTTTTTTTAGTGAGGAGCACTTAAGTACCTGTCGCCACAGGTGGTCGCACCTTGCATAGCTTCTGCCACGGAACTGCTAACGTGATCTGAGGTATCTCGCATGCCATGCCGCCGTCGTCGTATAACAACCGCACAAAAGAATTCCCGCACATTTCATTTCGATAGGTAGCCGCCACGGTCGCGGTCCGCCCCCCCCCCCCTCCCTCTCCTCCTCTTGGTATGACGAAGATGATTCTTCTTTCTCCTTAGTCGGGGTAGTAAACCATATAGATTCCCTACGCGTACCACATCCAACGTCCAGAGAGCAACCAGTGGCTGCATGACAATGCCAATGGTTACTGCGATCCATAAATGGTCAACTAATAATACTGAGAGACATTAGTAAGGAAAATTTGTCGCCAGTGGTAGTTGAACCCACATCTAGGCCTAGAATGCAGGAGGTTGTAGGTTCGATTCCCACTGGCGACAAAATTGCATTTCAAACAACTAAGAAAAGTGTGTTAATTCGAAATATCAATAAGAGTCATTCGTATTATCACCCTTTCAACGTATTGCCTTATAAGAATACGAGGGTCACGCTGAAATTTTTTAGATACAGAAAAACAAGATTTTTTTAAAAATTATTCTGTGTTTTCAGCATATTCTTCCCCTACCTCAATACATTTACGCATTCAGTAAAACAATTTGTCAAATTCTTGTGACCAACGTTCTTTTGAAAGGTTGCTCATTTTCTCTTCAAATGCAGCAATTGCCTCTTCATCGGTGGAAAAATGGCGACCTCGTAACTTTTCTTTGATCTTAGGGAATAAGAAGAAATCGCACGGAGCTAGGTCCGGAGAAAATGGTGGATGAAGCAACAGTTTGACACCCTATTCAGCAAAAAAATCGAATGTTCTACTGGCGCTGTGGGCAGGTGCGTTGTAATGGTGCCATTGAATACCCCGCAGACCAGTCTTTGGACGGCTCTTGTATAGTTCTTGGAAGACTGCAGGAACACATTTGGTTATATACCATTCAGAAGTAAATGTCCTTTGATTTTCTTAGGCTACCGTTGTGATTTATCCACTTTTAGAAACAAAAGACGCGACCATTTTCTTTCCAACACTCTTGGAACGACGAAGTTTCTTTGGAGGCTCACTTGCAAAGCACCAAACTAATGACTGCTGTTTAGTTTTGGGATCATAATGATATAACCATGTTTCGTCTCCGGTTACGATGTTAAAAGGTTTTTTACTGTGCCGATTATCAAATTTTTGGAACGAAGAATTTTCGTTGGAGGCTGCTCACTTCAAAAGCACCAAAATAATGACTGCTGTTTAGTTTCGGGATCATAATGATATAGCCATGTCTTCGGTTACGACATTAAAAGTGTTTTAATTGTGCCCATTTTCAAATTTTTCAAGCATAAACTTAACCCAATCAACTCTTATTGCTTTTTGCTCACTGGTCAACAAATGTGGCACCCATCTGGAACACCGCTTCCTTAGACGAAAGTGATCATGACTGATTGTTCGGACCGCTGCCGATCTAATTCCCAGAGAAGCCTCAATCTCGGTGTAGGTTATATATCAATCTTTTTTTACCATATTTTGCACAGCTTCTACAGATTCCGGAGTAACAGCAATGGGCGGTCGACCTGTGCAAGGTTCACCATCGAGTGAGACCCGGCCCCTTCTAATCTCAGCAAACCAATTGAAAACTGTAGCTCTAGAAGTGGCAAAGTCGCCAAAGGAACTCACTAAACTTTCGTGACATTCCGTTTGTTTTAGTCCCTTTTTATAGTCATACAAAATCATGGCTTGAAAATCCATTGTCACGTTTAAATTCGGCCAACACTTCGATGCATTCGAGACCGTGGCAAGGCAACTACTGAACGATTCAAACGCTGTCTTTGCGTGTAAGCACTTACAACTTCATACAAAATAGCTGTATGCTCAAACTTGTTTAAACTTGTATAGATTAGGAATCTGTAAAGACTTTCTGCGTGACCCTCGTACCTGTAACGACTAGACTTTTCCCGGAATGACGTATTACATCCGATGGCTACGACATATACATAGATAATATGCAAAACGTATATGATTTTGCAGTACAACTTAATTATGACAAAGAATGGTCTTATCCTCCATATCGCATTCAGGACGTTCGCGAGCCAAAAATAATTAAAATGAATTGATGATTTGTGGACGTCTTCCTGCGGCGGCGATTGATATTCACCACAGAAGCTCTCTACTGTATTAAAATTCATATGTGAGCCGCATAACATTGCATTGTGGTCTTTTTATATGATTCACGAGTAAGATTCACGTATGTGTGTCACATCATTACGAAGCGTGAGAGCATTTTTTTCCTCTAGGCAGCGGCTGCAGCAGATCGTCAACAAGAGCTGAGATTCCCACTTCGCGACTATTTTTTACGGGCCTGCGACTAAAGGCGAGGGAAACATTGTAATTACGGAAAATTCCGAATTCCAGATATCATGAAGATTGTAGATGGTTTTACTTGGTGAAACTCTCTCATCATTCAGATACAATTTGGCGATTTAAACAAAAGGTTTTACAATATTACAGACTTTTATTGGATTACACTACAATCAGTAAGTGGACAACTAATAATAATTAAGAAAATTGAAAATAAAAATTTGTCGTCAGCAGGAATTGAACCCACAACCTTCTGCATACGAGGGTCAGGCTGAAAGTCCTTACATATTCCTAATCTATACAAGTTTAGACAAGTTTGAGCACGCAGCTATTTTGTCTTAAGTTGTACGTGCTTACACGCAAAGGCAGCATTTGAATCGTTCAGTAGTTGCCTTGCCACGGTCTCGAATCTCGAATTCATCTAAGTGTTGGCCGGATAGTCGCGATCTTCGAGCCATGATTTTTTATGACTATACAAAAGGATAAAAACAAGCGGAATATCAGGAAAGTTTAGTGGGAACTCTACCCCTTCTAGGGCTACAGTTTTTAATTGGTTAGCTGAGTTTAAAAGGGGCCGGGTCTCACTCGATGATGAACCTCGCACAGGTCGACCACCCACTGCTGTTACTCCGGAAACTGTAGAAGCTGTGCAAAATATGGTAAAAAAAGATCGACATATAACCTACACCGAGATTGAGGCTTCTCTGGGGATTGGATCGGCAGCGGTCCGAACAATCATTCATGATCACCTTCGCCTAAGGAAGCGGTATTCCAGATGGGTGCCATATTTGTTGACCAGTGGACAAAAAGCAACAAGAGTTGATTGGGCTGAGTTTATGCTTGAAAAATTTGATAACGGGCGCAGTAAAAACACTTAATATCGTAAATGGAGACGAAACATGGTTATATCATTATGATCCCGAAACTAAACAGCAGTCATTAGTTTGGTGCTTTAAAATAGAGCAGCCTCCAACGGAAATTCGTCGTTCCAAGATTGATGGAAAGAAAATGGCCGCATCTTTTTTTTTAAAAGAGAATACATCACAACGGTAACCTTGGGAAATCAAACGACAGTTACTTCTGAATGGTATATAACCAATTGTGTTCCTGTAGTCCTCCAAGAACTATACAAGAGCCGTCCAAAGACTGGTCTGCGGGGTATTCAATGGCACCATGACAACGCACCCGCCCACAGCGCCGGTAGAACATTAAATTTCTTTGCTGAACAGGGTGTCAAACTGTTGCCTCACCCACCTTATTCTCCGGACCTAGCTCCGTGCGACTTCATCTTATTCCCTAAGATCAAAGAAAAGTTACGAGGTCGCCATTTGTCCACCGATGAAGAGGCAATCGCTGCATTTGACGAGGAAATTAGCAACCTTTCAAACGAAAGTCTGTCACAAGAATTTGACAAGTGGTTTTACCGAATGCATAAATGTATTGAGGTAGGGGGAGCATATGTTGAAAAAACAAAATAGTTTCTTAGAAAAAGCCTTGTAGTTTTTCTGTATCTAAAACTTTCAGCGTTAGGCTATGACAAACTGATCAGATACACTATAGAAGGTACATTCCCCCGCGCAATTCCTCTTCCTAAGGGCCAGACGCCGATACTATCTTTGGCGGTAACTAGCATGACTTAAACAAGTTGAGCCAAATCTGCCGCTTTTCGATTAAATTTTTAGATCATCATCAGACTAACATACTTGATAACATTTTCCTTGAAAATAATATACCAAGTCTGTTAGATACTTATTCTCCTTTGACTGAGACAACAGTCCATCAACACGATATAACGTTATTAAAATAAACTTTTACTTACAAAGAAAAAAGTCAAGGTGATCGCCTAGTATTTATTTTACGAGTAGAATGAATGTGATAGAAAAAAAATCCAATTTTTTCAACTAACTACATTCCCTTCGTGCACCATACAAAATCTATCCAGCATCTTTTGTTACGCCAACAAACAAATTTCACGGTATTTAAGTCTGGTAATAAAAATATACCCATGTGATAATGAGCTGTCGTTTGGGCAACTCTTTTTCTGAACGTATATTCGACGAAATGCACATTGATTCCTGGTGCTTAACATTTTGATAAGGCTATGTAGAGTCTAGAAAGAAAATTGGGGAGTTTCAAATATATTTGGACAGGATTTCATTAACTAAGTACTCTATTTGAATTTTTTCAATTTTGATATATTTTCGTCAGGTTGTTTTCATGTTCTACGACACATACATCTCGAATACTGAATAAACTGACAGTTCTCAAGTTGTTTATCAATTATTGCAATTGTTTTTCACAGCACACTTACTAAATAGATGAACATTTATTTATTTACAATAGCCTGCATCGATTCAATAATTTGCATTTTTCTCGAAAACGGTTAGCCCTATCGAGATGTGCCAAGAGACCATTTTTACGTAGAAATCTCTGAAATACCATATTCTAAAATCAAAATGTCAAAAAAATTACGATTTAGAAAATGGGGTTATTTTTACCCTTAACTCCTCCCGTATGATACGCCTCTGATTAAAATTATGAAATTCTGAATTCAGAATCAGATTCAGCGTCAAAAGTTTACCCATCGTACCTAATTTAGTAATTTTGTTATGAATGGTTTCAAGAATATCAAGGGAAAACCGTCTTCAGGGTGCCCCATGCAAAGGAGCGTAGCTCCCTTAGAAAGCATTTCCGGACCCATGTTCATATGACATTTTCTTTCTATTTTTCGGAGTACTATTCGTGGTTGAAGTTTGTTAACATATTTAATCAACACCCTGTATAATATTGCTTTTGGAAAACTGAGTGTCCTTTTATCCATCCATTATGTTGCTGTTTATAAAGGGATTCACAAGTGCCTGATGGCAGTTCGGTGATGATCTCTTTGTTAGTTTGTCACACTTGTGAATCAATAAATCCTATCTGCTGTGTGTGGAGATTCTAATATTCTTGCCTATAATATTCTTAAACTTGTGTACGAAATACAGAAATGAAAATAGCACGCGGAAAGCAAGCGACAATAGCACTACATGGATTGATATGGAAAAACACCCTCACAAAAAAAAGAATATTTCAAAGCATAGTACAAAATATT